>OX336346.1:21903807-23103807 GCA_946902875.1 Nematopogon swammerdamellus
ATGAATGATCAATAAACAGTACAATTCAATACATTATGAAGACCTGTGTAACTAAGTTCCGCTTCAAAAATGTTGTGAGTTTTTAAAAATTTAATACCTCGAAGTATATATTTTTATAGACAGCCGGCACGGGTGGCTGTACCCAAAAGTTCAATGGAAAATCAAACACAATAACACCGCTCCTCGCGAAACCACTGCGTTTGCATGGCAGCTACAAGGCGAACTAAAAGGTCGTTGTCTAATTTATTAACACGGCTCAAGAAGATCGCCAGGTTTATGGGTGGTGGGGAACACACTCGCTGGAAGACCGTTCCAAATTTTCGCCGTACGACATAGGAACGATTTCGAAAAGCGACGTGTTCTCAGAAGTATGGTGTTATAACAAAATATTGATGTTCCGATCGAGTTCGGCGGATGTGGCAGATACGGATCGGGTCAGGAGAGGTATGAGGAAAGCCAATTCATCAGAGCACTTATAGTTGGTGTTCGGCTTACCATGGTTAGGATTCGCGGTCACTATGGCCGACGTTTCGGACTGGCGCGTGTAGTCCATATTCAGGGCGAGTGCCTGATGGATGAACCATATGAACATATGGTAGACTTAAAGTAATCATCAGAGCACATGGTCACGGCACCTATGAAACAATCTAAGGGAACCGTTTGCACGATCGAATTTATAATTTATCACCTTTTCACAAATTCTCATTTACGGCAAAAAAATTTGTAGTGCAATATAGCACTATAATTTGTAATTTTTTTAGCCTGACGGTTTCAGCTACATTAACGACTGATGTGGGCGGAGATGAAGTGCGCGGAGCTACGCTTACTCGTTACGCACAACGAGTCGTCGCGGTACTTCTTCTCGCGCTTTTATGTCCCGCGTGGCTTCCGGCAAATAGTTGCCGAAGCGAGCACACTCGACGAACGCTCGCCGCCGACCGGAAACGGTCAAACTTCAGCCACGGCTACCGGGAGCGGCTGTGGCCGTTACTACTGCTTTGATTCGCTTTCACGAATGGACGAGATTCGATATGGATGAATGTAGCCGATACATGGAGCGTGTTTCACGATCGCATGGCTTCATCTCAAGTACAGGGTGGCATAACTACATTTATTTATTTATTTATTCACTTTATTCGGGAAATAGCCTATCCAAAACCACAATTACAAAAACACAAGTCAAATGTTACGCCTATGAACATATTTCCACTAAAAAATCTAAAATTATAGTGTAGAATAATTTACAGAGTAGCTAGTTTATAACTTTTTTCTGTCGCCATTTTGATTTGGCGAAAAATTTGACAGCTGTTCCTTAACAACTAATCAGTGCAGAAGCGGCAAATTCCTTGTGGAGCGTTTTACACTTGAGCAACGTGTTTTAATTATTTAAACATACATACATACATAACACACGCTGTATCAATAAAATGAGGGTAAGCAGAGTAATCGGTATTGTGCTGCAAGAACTCTGAAAAATTACAGCACAAAATCGGCCTCCAACCTTTAGCAATGTATATTCGGACAAGATAACTATCAAGCAGCAAGTAAGCGCGAACACCTGCTGCACGACTCGGTGGAAGGAACGTGCCACGGCGAGGGGTGGCTACTCTGTCGCCCTTTGGCACGGCATCTCTTCCGTAACTATTTAAACGTTCTACGCAAATCAATCTTTTGGTACCAGGGAATTCCCGTTGAGCGGCTGGATACAGCGGCCCATGAGAGCATGGCCGAGGCTGCTTTTGGGGTCATATTTCATCCATTAGGTAAAAAAGTGCCTTCGAAACACGACTGGTACAGTTGCTTTCACGAGTCATGAGCGCACTTTTCATTGGTCGGTTTGACGGGATGTGACATCGTCGGCGGCACCGCCAGTTCACGCGATTGGTTCGTCAGTCAGCGTCAGTCGACGCTCGTCGCCTATTGCGCTCACACGCGTCGTTCGACTACCATACACTTGCGTGCAATGTTAGTCCACTGTCCGTCTGTGCTCGCTCATGCATGACTCGTGAAAGCAACTGTAGGCAGGCGCGTCGGTTATGTATCACACGCATAGGTAATGCAGTGGACGCGCCGCTTTCAGCGCGATTGGCCGCTATCGCGCGAATCGAACTCGCATGCCGCAAATTGCGCAAAACGCAATATCAACAGCGCGGCGCAGACGGCGCGGCTAGCGCTGCTTTGCCCAAGAGGAGGCCGGTTAGAGCGGCGCTATCATTATATCCTCGAGCGGCTTATCGTACCGGCCTATGTAAATTGCGATAATGCCAACGTCATTTTGTGCCACGCGGCGAGCGGGCGGTCGCCAGGGGCGGCGTAAGGCGTGGGCGACGTGGGCGACTGTCCACGGCCTCGCGGCCCGAGGGGCCTCGCGCCTCGAAAGTTCATGCAGCTTTGATTCATGAAAAATATTCAGCTAGATCTATTAAAAGAGACCTCGAGTAAACATGTTCAGACTTAATCAAAGGCAAACTAAAGCATACCTACTATAAAGCCTATATCAGACGCAAGATGGGAAAGCAGGACAGAGGTAGTGAAGGTTGTATTATTGCAATTTGATTATGTTTACTTTTATCGACGAAAGGTATGCTGACAAAAATGTTTGATTTGATCGGCATACCGGAAATACATTTCAACAGTGAAAATTAATAAAATCCATCCTCTAGTGCCACCAGAGAGGGCCTCGCAAAATATATCTTGCCCACATTAAAGGGCAATGCCACATTTTGTATGGAAGGTGGTGCCTTTTTTTTCGCGCGGCCATCAACCAAACTTGGTTACTTTAGTTCAGAATAATGTTACAAAGAAAACTTGTTATGACGTGTGTATGCCTAAACTCAGTCCGAACGAAGTTATAAAAACAAAACCTGATGAAAATGCATAGAAACATAATATTATTCGAACTTCTGACCTTTATAACTTCGTTCGGACTGAGTTTAGGCACATGTATGTCATAACAAGTTTTGTTTGTAACATTATTCTGAACTAAAATATCAAAGTTTGATTGACGGCCGCGCGAAAAAAAAACTATGATTAAAAAAAGGCACCAATTTTAGGCAATGCCCTTTACGTCTTGCCCCGCCACTGGCGGGCGCGTTTGTGTTGTCGAGTGTACAGTGTAGCGTGTGCCGCGATATGGTGATTTGATGAGAGAGCGTTATTAGCGCAAACCGAGCGAAAACAGCGCCGTTACACAAATCCGCTTCGAATTCACGGAGCGCTCGCGCGGGCCGGTCCGGAATGGTCGGCATTTGAAAACGAGCGCAAATTTTTCGTTGACGCAGATTTCGTGTCGCATTTGATGCGACAATGCGTTCACATAACAAGCCGCACTAATTGAACCATAGAACATATAAAACGAGTAGAAGCCGCGCGATGAATGATGAAACCTCGGTAGACTCAGTTTAATAGCAAATCCGATTTATACGCAAATATTACAACAAAAAATCGCTTCTCTTATATTATTCTCTTGCTCTATCCCGTCTATACCACACTTTCTTTGATACTGCTCAGCCCTAAGCGTATTTAACGTGATGGTATATTACCATCGTGATGGTAAGAACTACTCTTTCTATTGGTGCAAACCACATCAAAATCTGTTCAGTGGTTCCGGAGTTAACCTCAAACATACATACAGGCATGTTCCATTTTATAAGAAGTAGAGATTTGTGAGTGATGATAACCTTTACCAAGGTAAAATTTACCACATTTATGTTACAAACAGCGCAATATAAGTCCAACCTACCATCATACGGGAATGTACCCAGTGAACATGGTAGAGAATATTATGCAACAAATACTGTACTGTAGAGTGTTTTCATTTTACGAAGGCACGAGGGGTACGAGGTAGGAAGTTGTGTGAGACCGCGCGGAGCTCAGTAGGGAACGACTCGGTTCGAAGTTTGTATTATAGCTTGATGATTTCCGTGGCAGTAATGACTGGCAACTTAAGTGCGCGCAACTACGCTTACTTCTGGTGCGCGGGTAATTCTACCCGTTTTTATGTTCTGTGAATTGAACTGTACACATGTAGATACTGTGCAGGCGAATCGTCTCTGTACTCGTGTGCAGAAAATCACCGACGTAATGGGCTTTTCGAAATCATTTACGGACTGAAATTAATTATGTTGAAACAACAAGTGAAGTAGTAAGGAGCAAGTGGAATTCTGAAGAGCGGAGTTTTTTGCAGAAAAGTTATTTCCTTAAACTAGCCAGTCAGTTCTCCGCTCCCGCCAGCCCCTTCGACACTACTAGGGTTTCCACCCGTACTGTTTTTAACCGACTTCAAAAAAAGGAGGAGGTTCTCAATTCGACTGTTTTATTTTTTTAACAATATTGTATTTGATATATTGTATTTGATATAGTGTCATTATTGTATACTGTATTTGAGCCGCGTGCACCTACTTGTATCTAAGGGTTCCGTCTTTTAGGGTTCCGTATCCGGTAAACCCTATTACTAAGCCTACGCCGTCTGTCTATCTGTCTGTCTGTCTGTCCGTCCATCCGTATGCCTGTCCGAGGGCTGTATCTCTTGAAACGTAATAGGTAGCCCGTTAAATTTTCACAGAATATGTGTTATTATGGCCGGTAAAAAATAAGAAAAAGTACAAAATTCACAGGGGTTCCCATAGACGAAACTAAAAAGTGTATGCGCGCGCGCCATCTACCGGATAGAGGTTGAAGCATTTTAACTAATCATGACATTTAACTAATATGAAGCATTTCATAACACGCCATAGATGGCGTGAGCGGCGCTAACCATGACATGGCGATAAGGGACCCTTGGTGCGCGAGTTCGACTCGCACTTGGACGGTTTTTATTTTTAAGCTAGGGAACCCTAAAAAGACAATGATAACACTACAATACTTATACTCAATGATCAATCAATACATGCAGCTGACCAAATTACGGCCATGGTGTCGACCACGCATTTAAACTACGGTTATCTTAAATATATGATGTTAACAAATTCCAAATTAACATCATCATAGCTCGTTACTCTGGCTGCAGCAAACTTTAAGAACGAAGAATGAATACAGAAACAATCTTAACATAGTGCATTTAAAAAAAAAAATGATGGCAACCTTAGAGCCAACGGACGTCGCGTCGTCGTCGGTCCCGTAATAAAATTGTGAAATATCTGAAGAACCTTATTTTAAGCACGTTCGCTCACCGCATGCCATTCCATTTTCGAATGTAACATGGTCGCTTGTTTGACACCCGTGATGCCAGCCCATAACACCTCAACTAGGTGTCATATGTCGGTGCTTCCCTTAGTTCGTGCCGACTGGCTACACTGAACTGGACGGAAAATTTGAACTATTTTCATAGCCGTTTCGACCGACCTTCGTTTATGGTATCAACCCGTATGGATTAAACTCTACCTACTCTACCTCTACTTTTTACATAATACCTATATACTTCAGAAGTTGTCAGAATCACATGATAAATAAATATAATTAATGATGCGTTAAGAATGTAATTAATTAGTTATGCGATAGCGACATATGGTGGTTTGTGACAGAAACCAGTAGTCCATACAATTTCATAGTAAAAATGTTTTCACTTTGTCATGAACTGCTGCATGTCACAAATCAGCACATGCGTGTCTAGGCAGTGGCAAACATTTTTGTATAGACCAAGTGGACATTGAAAAAATTTCCAGTGAAGTTTCTTGTCAGTTCTTCGCTGTGATAATCGAACTGGCGGAATGTTACAATGTAAATATGACAAATCTGAGCGCAGTGTACTGCCAATAGATGCTAAATAAACAATAAACAACAACAATAAACAATACCATCTACGAGTAGTAAAGTTTTACGTGGAATCCAAACCATTGAGGTCCGACGACGACGGTCACCCATCTAAAGTCGTCGAAGTTAAGTGTGCTTAACTTTGACGATTGAGCGCCGATGCATAGCTCCAGAGCTACCGAAGCTGACAAAATTGCATGTGCATATAGTCGGCAGACCGATATGACGCATACGGGTCTCTATTGGGACCCGTACAATCATAAGTCGAGAAAAAAAAATACAAATTAAAAAAAAAAATTTTAACTATTAGTTTAAGACATTTAATGTGTATTTTTAATATAACCATAGTTGGCTGAAATAAAGGAATAAAAAAATATTAAGTGCAAAGCCAGAAAAGTATTGACGTGAAGTAAAGAAAAGTAGTACCACAAGGTTCTATAAATTCACCTCGCGCGGAGAACTCGAAAGTTGACTTTCGAAACAATTTATCGACGTGAGCCGTTAACTTGCTGTGAGTTTAGGCAAATGGACCCCTCCCTCCCGGTACTTTGGAGAAGTACGACTGCCGGCGTACGGAAACACAATCAGACCGTCCAACTTGAACACCGCTAGCAGCACTGAGACCAGGATTCCACTGTTGAAGTACCTACACGGTCAGGAGAGTGAGGGTACACTTCCGGGTGTTCGGTTGTGGACGGTTGTGGTACGTGCATATACTTGCAGTGCAAAATACAAGCCAATTTATTAAGCCAATCCTTTTTAGGGTTGCGTGCCTTAAGAGGTAAAAACGGAAAAGTAAGATCACTCCCGCCGTGTCTGTCACACGGTTTAAATTACGGTTAAATTAGCATATGTTGTGCGGTTTCTTCTAAAAATTCGCTTTGTAGGTATGTTTATTATTGCTTAGACTAGACAATAGATAATTTATTGTTCCATTGAATTTTCCGCTGTTAAATGTGACTCTAAAACTTGTGTTAAAATTGTTGTATAAAAGTTGTGCCGAACTCAACTGTACCGGGTGTAGTACCTGAGAATGAAAATAATAAATGAAATGAAATACTAGCAAATTTACCGACTATTGTAGGGTTACTGCGTGTTGATACCTACGATGTTTGAAGACCCCATTGTTTTATTTCAAACACTTAAAGACTATTGTAAGGTAGTCCAGCCTGTTGTTACGACGACGACGCGTTAAGACGCACATTGTTTTATTTTCAAATATAAAACAGTTCCATTTTCATTGAACGGAAAGTTTCTCCACAACTTTATATTTATTTATTTATGGGAGTAGGTACTACTCACCTTCCCACTACGGGAACATTTACTTCGAGATTACCGACGAAAAAGTAATATCAATTATTATCTTTAATAAACAAGATCACACATTTCGAATGCCGGCTACGTGATACCCGCGCCGCGCGGGCTCCTGTCGGTCGTCCGTTGATTTTGGCGTGTAACTAATTGCGTCGACGTGAGAGGCGTCGATACGAGTGATCATGTATACTGAGATATCAATCAACGTCCGCCCGCAAGGTGGAAGGGATTTACGGAATCGAACGCCCGGCGCGGCGGCGTGTTGGGCGGGAGCGGGACGCCCCGCCAGTGGATATATTGTTTATTGTTTATTGTATAATTTCACTATAGGTAGGTAACAACCTACGCTTGGATATGTCGAAAATTCCGCCAGTTCTAAATTCAATGCGAAGAAGAACTGACAAACAAACTTCGAAAGTCACAATGTTTTGTTAGTACCTTAATAAGCCATTGTATTAAAGAAATATCCAATAATTAACCCATACTACCGCTCACAAGAACATTAATATTTACAGCATAAACATGAATACTCAAGAGTCTGACCACACTGCCTATTTAAATTAACTATATCTGGTGAATAGTGCCATCGTCAATTTCTATACTTCAATTAGTTTACGTTATTACAAAGACATGTAATAAATAAGTAATATTAAAAATCGAATGATACAAAATGTATATAAAATCTATAGATATGTATGTTACTACTAACTAATAAAAAAAAATTAAAACCTTGGAACTTTCTTACCAGTTCTTCTTCGTGGGTGTAAACGAACCGTGTAGAACAGTTTTACTGCCATACGAATGATCAATAAATAATAAACGGTGTCTTCAAACGTCGTATCAACGGGCAACAGTCCGCAAATCTTCTGGCATGGCGCCTCACTGAGCGTGGTTTCGCGAGCAGAGGTGTTTTTTGGCTCTGTCGACTGTACCACTGTCCCTCGACACAGCCACCCATGATGGTTAAATAGGAAAATTATAATAATAATGGGACGAATTTCGGAACTCTCAAAAGCAAAACGATAATAATGACACTCGAGCACTTAGAACCATTTAGATACTGCGATAGAGAGTAAAGTCACACACAGAGTCTAGGGTTTTTTTGTAGTGCATGTACCGAAGCAGGCGAGCGGCGGAGGCGGTGGCGCCGGGCGGGACGGCTGAAAAACAACATATTTCGCGCCCGGCCGAACGCCCGAGGCGCCGCGAATGATTTGTCTACGAGCGACGACGACGCTAAGGGAAGATTTTTAATTTGTGCCAAAGCCAATGAAGTCGAATGAAGCGGAGTTGGCAAACAGGAAAATGACATTAACCCTGAGTGCGGATCGGGAGTCCTCCGAGCCGCCGCCGCCGGGTTTAGTGTCGCAGTTAGACCGAGCCGAGGCGTCGGCGACTTGGCCGGATATTGAATTTGCATCGGCGACACCCGCCTTTTGTTATTATAACACATTCGAGTGTGACCGGCGCGTGCTACGATTTTTATTTATCGGCCACTAAGCTCGCGGAGCGCGACAGGAAATTAATGCGCCAACTTTTATCGCGCGCCGAATCAAATAATGCAGCCAGACAAAGTAGCGAAGGCCGACTATCCGGAACGTACATTTTGAGCTTTAATTAAATCTGTACGTGCAGCGATTTATCAATATCATTATTAATAATAGCTTTCGCCCGCGGCTTCGCTCGCGTGAAATCCGTATTTAAAAGAAAGAAAGCAAGTAAGCCGGCTACCGTACCTTTATTTCCGCGCGCGGAACAATTCGGTTTGTATGAGAGCCACATCTTCGCGTTACCGGAACTGAATTTTATTTGTTATGTGTTTATACTAAGTTTGATGATCGGTTTAAACGTTATGGAGGAACATACATACATAAATACAGAAAAGATTTGTAAAAATCATCAATTTAGCTGTAGTATCATACATAGTCTTCAAACTCAGTATCTTATAAAACAAAGTAACTTATTCCATGATCATCCCTTACAGATTTATTATTAGTATTGATTGATTGATAATTAATTGATAAATATGTAAGGTATGATCATGGAGTAAGTTACTTTGTTTTATGAGATGCTGCGTGTGTAGATTCTATGTATGATACCAAAATTAAATTGACGATTTTTTTGAAATATTTTCTGTATGTATGTATGTTCATTCATAACTATTAAACCGATCATCCGTATTCGATTAAACTTAGCACAAGCGCATTTAACTATACGTGACACAGGATAGGCTAAATAAAATTCAGTTCCGCTTTAGCCAAGATGTGGCTCTCATTCAAACCGAATTGTTCCGCGCGCGCGAAAAAAAGTAAGCGAGCTTACTTACTTTCTTATTTTTATTAAATACGAATTTTACGCGGGCGAAGCCGCGGGAAAAAGCTAGTGATTGAATAAATATACCCACTTCGCCGGACGAGAGTCTCCCATCGCTGGCGGGAAATCGAGAGTTCTCTCCCGAATAAGGTAAACAGCAAACTACACGCCTATACTCGAGATAATAGTTTAATTATTTATTATTCATTGGCCGGAAGTCCGACTGCAGACGCCGCGACGCAGCGCCGCCGCCGCGCCGGGAAGCCACGGATGCCGGAGCTCGACCCCGAAGTATCTTTGCGTTACAAGCCAATTAGAGATAAATGTGTGTAAATTGGATTGCGGGGTAGCGAGGTGTGCGGGGCGCGGGGGTGCGGTCACGTAGCGCGATAAAACGTCGCTACGTGAGCGTCGAGGCGGCGGCGTCGGCGCGGCGTCGGCGTCGCGAGAGCACTGTGTTATTCCCCAAATAATTACGGGCGACGCGCGGCGCACATTGAGCCGGCTCCGAGCCGCTCGCAGCGCAGCGCACCCCCGTTCACATACACCATCAGTACGGCTACCATAGGATTTTACTTCACTTCACTTCGATTCACGTTCGCGTACATTTGTATGGAAAGCTGTGCAGCGCCTCTAGCGTACGATATGATAAACTAAATTTGGCACTACGAGCTCACTTTGACGTTTGTTGTCGTTCGACGACGATAATTTTCGAACAACTAAATTGTTGTTGTATGAAATTCGGTACCATGAGTGACCATTTTGACAGTTGACATCGAACACTGCGACAACGAATGCGTTCACGTCTATCACTAGCCGTCCAATAGGTGAAAGCGCGATATAATTTTTGAAAATACCGAAGAAACAATGAACCGGGCGTATTTAGCTTGGAGAGCGATTGAGGAGGCCCGACAACAAGATCTTCGGGATAATCACCGAAACAGCGAGGCTCTTATGCGCAGTTTCATGGACCCGCTAAAAGATCTTCCGGAACCAGAATTCAGGCGGAGATATCGGCTCTCCAAGGAAGCCTTCTCCTACCTGAGCGAGGAGCTAAGGCAGCACACCGATCTACGCTCTTCACAAAGAGTGAGCCGCGATTTGAAGGTATTTTTCATTGTATTATGTCATACAAACTTACTAGGTATCAATTAAAAACAAAAAAACTTATTATAGGTAATTATATTAATTATATATTGTAGGTAATTAGATGTTGTGATTGCTTGCTGTGTTGAGTGTTTCTTCCTTCCTACATTGTGGTTATTTTGCAATGACTACTTGGAGGTGGTATATCTATATTTTTCTACTTAATTATGAACATACTTTGTTTTAGATATTGACTGCGCTATCTTTTTACCAAAGTGGTTCGTATCAAAGAGGCGTCGGGGAAGGTCGCCATCTCTCGCAACAGACTGTGAGCAACTACGTAACCGAAGTAAGCACAGCGCTGAACCACCCCCAAATTATTAAGAAAACGATAAAATTTCCCACCACTCCAGCAGCACGGGAAACCATCAAACAAAAGCAAGTACTTAGGTGCCTTATTAAACAGAGGGTCAACATCGCAATATTGTGTGGTAATTCTGCGAGTGTTCTAAGGAACACTCCGCTTAATTCTCGAACAACATTGTGTCAGACCGACGCTTGGGAATAGGGGGACTGTAATTTTCTTGCTCTCTTCTTTGGGTCAGACGAGACGCCCAGTCTAAACTAACTTAATAAACCTACCTATTCTAATATATACACGTCGGCCGCTCCCTGACCAATTAGCTATCTAGTTACTTCGCTATCCCTGGCTAAGACGGTGAGCGTCGTGCGCCTATGCGCTGACTGCGGGGCTGTCGTCGTCCGGCACAAACATTGTAATGAAATATTTCTATAAGTAGTAATGTAGTTGATTGTTTTTTTAATAATTAAATTTGTAAAAGCATTTTGAGTATACAGATTAACTTTCTGTTTAAAGTAAATAAGTACATATATTGAAAATATTTACATGGATTTAAAGCTGTCGGATCTCAGTCCGTGATACCAAAGTATGTACCTCGTTCTGGAAGATAGGAGTCTTTACATGTTTTGTGTTTATTTACATTTAATTTGATTTTTTACAGATTCTACTTAAAATATGGAATCCCAGGAATTATTGGATGCATTGACGGAACACATGTCCGTATAGTTACACCACCAGCAGAAGTCGAGCACATGTTTTATTGCAGGAAGCATTTTCACTCCCTCAATGTGCAAATGGTAAAAAATCATGGAATTTCTCTTAATGTTGGTAAAAAAAATACACACAAGAATGTTTTTTATGAATGAATGAAAATTAAACTTGTAATTGCTTCCATATATCTATACCGCCAGTCATATATTTTTATTTACACAGGTTTGCGACAGCGATTGCAGAATTCTGGCTGTCAATACTAAATATGGAGGTGCTGCTCACGACTCCTTCGTTTGGGAGAACAGCCTTATTAACGCCTATGTGCAGCGTTTACACCGTGCTGGCGATAGGTGTTGGCTGCTGGGTATGAATGATAAAAAAATTGTTTTTTTTATGGAAACTGTCACGGTTGGCTACATCACCTACAACATCCGTGGTGTCAGCCCATAACGGAAAACACAAACTATTTACATAGCCGTTTCGACCGACCTTTCATTCAGTGCGGTGGTACCAACCCGGGCGGGTTAAACCCTACCACCTACTAATATAAGAAGGGAGTCATATCCATTAGTAGCCTTTTACGACATACACGGGGAGAGATGCAGTGGGGCTATTCTTTTAAAGTTGCTTTAAATGTTACCTTTATTTATAAAATTATAAATGTATAAAGACCGCGTGTGGTGGCGTGCCTTGGGAGAGGCCTATGTCCAGCAGTGGACCGATACAGGCTGATGATGATGATGATGATGAAATGTATAAAGTGCAAATTGTTGTTTTCAGGAGATTCAGGCTACCCACTAAGACCCTGGATGATGACACCCATCATCAATCCTCCAGCCGGTTCTGCAGAAGCAACGTACACTGCAATGCACGGGACAGCTCGAGTTGTCATAGAAAATACGTTTGGGCGACTCAAGAATAGGTGGCGCTGTTGCCTAGGAGATCGAGTGCTGCACTACAAGCCTCAAAAATGTGCCGAAATTATAATGGCTTGTAGTGTCCTGCACAACGTTGCTCTAGATTTCCGTGTACCGGAGCCTGAGGATGAACCGCCAGGTTATTTTTTTTTTATAGTTTTTGTTAATATCAGCCCCATAGTACTCATCTTCTCCAACCCTTAGGGCCCAGAATCCCTAAGGGATAGAGAACGCTCCACGAAGGTCAACACAATTACTAAATCCCTCTCACTTGGCCTCACCAACAGTTTATGTATGCTAAAAAACAAATTGAGTCTGTCCACCCTAAGTGACGTCTGCAATTCCCTCAGACTATAAATAAAATGTTATTTTAATATATTTATATGATTATGTATTATTTGCATGTCCTTTCTGTGTAATAATGGAAATAGTAATTATCTACATCAATATTAATAATAAACCTGTAAGGGATGATCATGTAGTAAGTTATTTTGTTTTATGAGATATAGCGCTTGTAGACTCTTATGTATGATACTGAGGAGATGAATTTATTTATTCAACAGCAAAAATAACATTACAAACTAAATTGACAATTTTTAGAAATATTTTCTGTATGTATGTTCCTCCATAACTCTTAACTGATCATTCGAATTACAAGCACATTGACCTATGTGGGACACAGGATAGGCTATATATGTTCCGGTTACGCTAAGATGTGGCTATCATACAACCCGAATTGTTCCGCGTGCCGAAATAAAGGTACAGTACGAGCGGGCTTACTTACTTTCTTCTTTTGAAATACGAATTTAACGCTAGTGAAGCTGCGGGCAAAGGCTAGTAATTTAACAAATGTTAAAGTTTAAGAAATTAATTCATATTATTTTCCAGTTGTCGAAGAATTTCATCGCCGTGAGGTCGTCCAAGAAGTGCAGGGACTCACAGACCTTCTTCAAGGCCACGCCATTCGAAATGATTTGATAAGAAGATTGAGGATTTAAAAATAAAATAAATAATATTATTTAGTAAAACTTTATTATAATACCGTCACCTTTACCATTTTAAACTACTTACCTAATTACAAGAAATAAAAAAAAAATAAAAAAATCACTGGTTCTTTAATTTTAAATCATCTAATTTACTATCAATACTATCTAACTTATCTATTAATTTGCTGGCAAGACGTTGCCACTCCTCGTCCAGTTTTAACCGTCTCTCGTCTAAATCTAGACGGCGCTCCTCGAGGCGAAGCTGATGTGCGTCCCTCTGGGCCTCTCTTTCTTCTCGGGCCTTCTCACGCTCATGATAGGCCTCATCGGAGCGTACAAAAGCGGCGGTCGCTGCGTCCACCTTGGACGACTGAAGTTGACGACGCATCTTCTTCCGTCGCTGTCCAGGCGGCGACACAGCAACACGCTTCAATTGAAATTGTGTGCTATGCTCCGGTGAGACTGAGCGCAGTGAGCGCGGTTGGCCCGAAGCGAGGATGTCCATCGGTGGCACAACCCCGGTGGCGCTAGTGTCGGTGACTTCTGTTCCTGTGTAAAATAACAAAGGTTAAGTAATCACATCATGCATGAATCATGCAGCATCAGAGATAATCATATTCGAAGAAAATTAGATTTCGAATTAGCTAATATGTTCAACTTTAATGTAAATTTCTAAAACTAAATTTTTCGTACTGAACTGACTTCTTACATGAGCCTGCCTGAACCACTAGGCTTATCCGCCACTAAAATATGTTTATTAATAGATATTACATTTTTTTTTATGTAATCCGGTATGGGTGGCTGAGTCGGAGGGGCCAAAGTGCATGCTCCGTCCAGCCAATATCACCTCCGAGAAGGTAGGTGCCATACCGGAGACTTCCCTGGATTGCTGGCTATACTGGACTAGAGGAGAACACAACCGAGGCTTCTATGTGGCCATCTTACATCCAGTACCAACCCAGTCGGCTACAATTTAAGCCTACCACCTAGTGCAAGGGAAGGGACCTTCAGTTTTCCACCGGTTCCGAACGGTGAAGCAGCAGGTGTAGGTATGCACGTAAATTTTTTTTCGTCAGAAAAAACTCATTGGTACATGCCGACCGGATTCGAACCTCGGACCTCTCGCATGAGATGCCCAAACCACTCGGCCACCCGCCGCTTTACAATAATAACATTGATAATAATAAATTTAATATGAACCATTCGAGAACGTGATTTATCCCCTGACTTGATATGATTTTTAATAATCTCATGAACTAAAAAGCCACGTTCGGTAAGAGCAATACTCTTTTAATCGTAAATGGTGAAAACGTGTGCTGACTGAAACAATTGAAGATAAGAGAGATAAAAATATGAACCATTCTCTTGAGTGTTGGAGCAGCGCTGCGGTGTCTGCATCGTGCTCGTGCTGGCCCTGGGCAGCTCGACATGGATGCTGGACCAGTCATCTGCTCCTGCATAATCCAATATTTTAATAATTTTATAGTATGTATTTCCTTTCAAGATTTTATAGTATGTATGTAATCATTATATTTTTTTATAATGATTACATACATACTATAAAATCATGAAAGGAAAAATGCGATGGGCGACGAAGAAATGCATCTACGCCCCTCTCCTCCACAGCCACGCACACGACTACCACGCTCTTATATTTGTAAATCAATTTCTATTAAGTAAGTAAACCTTTCATACAGTCCAATATTATTTTTTTAAGACTACACCTAGCTGCCTTCTGCGAATTTCCAAGAAAAGTTAAGCACTAGATAATATGTTCGTTAATAACTTGATAACGGTTGAAGCCGAAACGGCTAAGCAACAAGAACATTTCAGTGAAGTCGTAAATATAATATTCATAAACTAAAAAGCCACGTTTGGTAAGACGAATACCATCCGCCAATTGTCTGTTGTATGTTCGTTTATAACTGGAACTACGAAAGTAAAATTGGCTAAATTTAAGATTTTTTGTGCAGGTGAATTATCCCGACATAATGATATGATTTTTAATAATCTCATAAACTAAAAAGCCACGTTCGGTAAGAGCAATACTCTTTTAATCGTAAATGGTGAAAACGTGTGCTGACTGAAACAATTGAAGATAAGAGAGATAAAAATATGAACCATTCTCTTGAGTGTTGGAGCAGCGCTGCGGTTTCTGCATCGTGCTCGTGCTGGCCCTGGGCAGCTCGACAAGGATGCCGGACCGGTCTGTAAGATAAGACATACAATTTTTATTCAGAAACACTCATCGGTGCCATCAGCCGGATTCGAACCTCACATATTGAGAACAAGAGTTCAACGTCAAGGTCTCTCCGACCATCTGCCAATTGTCTGTTGTATGTTCGTTTATAACTGGAACGACGAAAGTAAAATTGGCTAAATTTAAGATTTTTGTGCAGGTGAATTATCCCGACATAATGATATGATTTTTAATAATCTCATAAACTAAAAAGCCACGTTCGGTAAAAGCAATACTCTTTTAATCGTAAATGGTGAAAACGTGTGCTGACTGAAACAATTGAAGATAAGAGAGATAAAATATGAACCATTCTCTTGAGTGTTGGAGCAGCGCTGCGGTGTCTGCATCGTGCTCGTGCTGGCCCTGGGCAGCTCGACATGGATGCCGGACCGGTCTGTAAGATAAGACATACAATTTTCATTCAGAAATACTCATCGGTGCCATCAGCCGGATTCGAACCTCAGATATTGAGAACAAGAGTTCAACGTCAAGGTCTCTCCGACCATCTGCCAATTGTCTGTTGTATGTTCGTTTATAACTGGAACGACGAAAGTAAAATTGGCTAAATTTAAGATTTTTGTGCAGGTGAATTATCCCGACATAATGATATGATTTTTAATAATCTCATAAACTAAAAAGCCACGTTCGGTAAAAGCAATACTCTTTTAATCGTAAATGGTGAAAACGTGTGCTGACTGAAACAATTGAAGATAAGAGAGATAAAATATGAACCATTCTCTTGAGTGTTGGAGCAGCGCTGCGGTGTCTGCATCGTGCTCGTGCTGGCCCTGGGCAGCTCGACATGGATGCCGGACCAGACTGTAAGATAAGACATACAATTTTCATTCAGAAACACTTATCGGTGCCATCAGCCGGATTCGAACCTCAAATATTGAAAAGAGTCCAACGTCAAGGCCGCTCCGGCCACACCCGCCACTCGTCTATCGTATGTTACTTTATAGCTCTGGGAATGGCTAAAGTAAAAATAGCAAAATTTAAGATTTTTATGCAGGTAAATTATCCGCGACATAGTAACATGCATGACGCTTAATATTCATAAACTAAAAAGCCTCGTTTGGTTAGACCAACGCTCCTTTAATCTTAAAGCTGAGACTCCAACTTGCGGCACTGCCAAAATATTCTTTTTATGAAGTAAACTGCACGACACAACATTATGTGAAAAAGGCGCTGCACAGCGCGGTACACAATTTGTACAAATAAATTTGTGCGGCTCCGCTGCCTCAAGTGAATTTGCATCCTAAATGGTGAAAATGGATGCTTACAGAAGCAACTGGATGATATTAATAAATTATGTAATATTAACCATTCTTAAAACCAGCCACTGGCCATGGCTCCAGGACGGGAACGTCTTTCAGCGACACCCGCGCTCCAGAGAACTCATCCTCCTGTAAATCAATATGGTACATGTACTCGTTTGTTATAGTCCAAGTGGTACAATTAAATTAATTTATGTATAATTTTGCACGGGTAACTAAATAAACGTGCGGCGCAGTTGACAAACTCGGAAGCAGAAATTCACTTGTCATAGTAAAGGTGGTGCAAACCCATGTGTATCAAACCATTGCCCAGACTTTTACTACTTAAATTTAAACAATGCACTAAAAATTACCTCATCCAAGCCGGCCTCTGTTATGTCGAGACCCGTGACCGACCTCGGCCCGATGATTGATATGACCCTTTGCTCCAGGTCTGTGAGAGAGCCGTTGAATGCAGGACCTCCGCCTGTTTGTCTTGCTTCGCGGCCAATCTTGGCAGCTTTTTTTTTTATATTATTTTTGAGGTCGCTCCACACCTTGAAAAAATACAATATTTAATTACGAAAATGTATTTTGTACATGCATGTACGTACATACCTAACCAATCCTAACCCAGCCCGCTTAGCTTGCGGCACTCTCTGCGGTTATGTATTAGTAATATGATTAAAATTCGAGGGGTTATTTTCCTGCTAATGTGTTTGTGTTATTGTGCCTCACACAACTTCATATTTGCTTCATTTTCGTGACTAAACCATAGCGTGATTCTAATTGCAGTGCGTGCCAGGCCTTAACGATATTGTAATAAGCAAACCTTCTTCCATTTTTCTTCCGTCTTGGTGTCGCCCGAGCCGTTGCTGTTGAGCTGCCGTGTGAGTTGCTCCCACAGCGCCAGAGTCCGCATCTTGCCCCGAGCACCGTCACGGGGTTTGCACAAGTCACCGTGTCTGCAAACAATCGCAAATCGTAATGAACATTGAAATAATTTCGATATAACCTCGAAATATAAATAGCAATGCAGAGTGCTACTTACAGTTCCATGAACGCCACCATTATTTCGAACTGCAGCATGGATGTTTGGCGTCGTCGTGCCGACATCGCAATATATTTGATTGTTCTTTCTTATTTATTCGAATCCTCCCGAAACAGGCACAACTAGGTATTTGTACTTCGTAAAATCGTAGTCATCCGCTCACTATAAAGCACAGATTACCAATATGTAGCACGCCCACGCAATCCGGCAACCCTCATGGCTTGTTTCTACGTGTCAAACAAAAACTAGCGCTATGCTTCTTTAACTCCCATAAAAGAAGCATAAACACTAGTACACAATGCACACTATGAAATGTGATCACGAAGTTGTTGTTATTGTTGTCTATGATCGAACGCGAGAACCATCGAACGATCGATACGTGTTCGATGCGGTAGCGATGTAACTCATGGTACCAAATCGAACGCAAACAAAATCGTACGTGATGAGTCGACAACACTTACAGTTAGTTTGACAGAAATCCTATGGTAGCCGTACAGATGTTAAGGGCTGAAAAAGTCCAGTATAGCCAGCAATCCAGGCAAGTCTCCGGTATTGCACCTGCCTTCTCGGAGGTGATATTGGCTGGTCGGACCGTGCGCTTTGGCCCCTCTGACTCAGCCACCCATACCGGATTACATAAAAAAAAGCGGGGCAACATTGAGGCAAATTATACATTTTATGTTGAACACTAAGGACAAGATGCCGTGCTAAAGGGCGACCAGGTGGCCACATCTCACCTTGGCGCGGTTCTTCCACCGAGTCATGCATCAGGTGGGACTTCGTGCCTTACTTGCTGCGTGATAGCTATCTTGTCCAAACGTGGTGGTCGGCGTTGCGCTGTAATTTACCACAATACTTGCAGCACAACACTGATTACACCGCTTACCCTGATTGTCGGGATACAGGGTGTGGTATGTATGTATGTTGGTCTCCGTCATTTAATCACGAATAGGGCGAACCACATTCAAATACAGACACATTTCACGGAATCTCCTCTCCCTCTCTCTTTCCTCGGTGCATGAATATTCCCGCCACGCCTACCTTCCAGCACGCCCAACTTCTGATTGGCGAGACATAACAATTTTCCCGGAAAGATAAAGCCAGCGAGTCCGAACAAACGCCGCCGTTCCAATGCATCACTAACTGCATCTTAAATTGATCAGCCTTTGTCCGGAGCTAGCTAGGCGCCGGGGCGCCGACACGGAGGTCAACATTGGCAGCGATTCAACTCGACACGGCCGGCGGCGGCGCGCGGCAGCGAACCGGGCGGTGAAGACGGTGGAGTCGCGATCGCGATTCCAATAAGAGAAGTTAAGGGTCGGCGATATCTCGCCCCGCGCCGAGACGCAGACGAGACGTTAACGAGCTAAGTTATTTCAATAGATATGTACATGTTAATCGGGCGATGGCGCGGGACAATGATTAATTAAGTCGGCGACGCGGCATTGTCGCGTCGCGGCTTTTGTCATTGTAATGAGCGGGGCGGCCGCGGAGACGCTCAAAACTTGACGCCGCCGGGGGAGACTTATTCGCATGCTAAACATCCCGCACCGCCTCCGTGCCGGCTGCCGCCCGCCACTATAAACACGGCGCCGCCCGGTGGCATATTTCCAAAGTCTAGTATGCGAGTTGCTCTGATTGGTCGTTCTCAACTTTGGTGGGAAATATTAATTTCGGAAGTAATTCCGAAAATAAAGTTTTCTTAGGTGGTTATAAAAAAAACATAACCATAACCTAATTTTAACACCCTAACATTGCTTAAAAAAAAGGTAAAACCAAAAAAAAACATTGACAAAAGGGACACGAACCCATGGCCGAGATCGAAAAAATAAAAACCCTACACTCCTACACTCTACCACTGAGCCACCAAAGTACATATGCGACCAAACGAATATCGGATTCAGTAGGCTCGCTGGGGTGCCGGAGCCGGAGCCAGACGAAATTTATATTTCCCGCCAAACTGAGAACGACCAATCAGAGCAACTCGCATACTAGACTTTGGAAATATGCCGCCCGGTGACGTCGAGTTAAAGCGCCTAAATAGGGTAAATCCGCCGGAGATCCGGCGGTTATGCGAGGAAGACGGGGCGGAGAGCGTCCGCACCTTGCAACGAGACGCCTGTACGCTAGACGAGCTGTCTCGCGCGGGCGGCACGTGTTTTCTCTACATCGACTTTAATCGCCAACTTTAGACTTTGCAGTCCAAAATTTCATCGCGCAGAGGCGGCGCAAGGCGTGAGCGACGTGAGCGACTGCCCACGGCCTCGCGGCCCGAGGGGCCTCGCGCCTAGAAAGTTCATGCAGCTTTGAGTCATGAAAAATATTCAGCTAGATCTATTAAGAGACCCTGAGTAAACATGTTTAGACTTAATCAAAGGCAAACTAAAGCTTACTATAAAGCCGTTATTAGACACACGATGGGAAAGCAGGACAGAGGCAGAGAATATTGCAATAATACAGTGGCTGCATTATTGCGATTTGTTGATGTTGTTGAATGTATTGAGTATCGACAAAATTGAGGGGGCCTCGCAAAATGTATCTTCCCACATCATATTAAGTTCATGCCCCGCCACTGTCATCGCGAAACGTTCAGCCAAAGCAGCCCGCTGCACGCTACTTACGTAACGGCGGCACGCGAGCGGTCGAAGAAGGCAAATAGAATTGTGCAATTTAAACTTGCAATGCAAAACTTTCGCGTGGATCTCGCTTCAAAACTATAATAGGCGAAATCGTACGCACTGCGCTGCCAAATGTTTAGAACTAAGTTTTACGTCGGCTGTGCATGTCGCGAGTTTTGCGATCGTGCGGCCATACTGGGACGCCCATCACACTTTGCGTCGCCTACACATCCACGGAGTCGCATATGCCGAGGCGGAATCGCCGACAGTATAATGGAATCGTCAAAGTAACACCGAAGGCGTCCGTACCGCACTGAATTCATCTACATACATATTCAGTGGTACAACTGTTTACGCCTTAAGAGCTACTTAAATTTTTCTGTCAAACCCAGAGGGCACCTTCAAGTAGGTAAAGTACCGGTGCGGTGTATGAAGTTTTCCAATAAATTTTAATGATATACCAGGCTATTTTGATTTTAAGACAAATTTACCAAATCTGCTATATAGTCCATATGACAGCATGAAGCCACTTTTAACACCTCCTAAAGTCGACGTAGTATTTTTTTAAATATAAATTTATTCGACCCCTTCCGGGACAGGCAAAACTAATTAAAGTATACAGCCTTTTCTGTTGTACTTCTAATTTCTGTTGTTTTCTTCTCATTTTGCGATAATCTCAAAAATATATACTTTTTATTTACCAGCGGCAAACAAACTTGTCCAGCCGCCATCTTTTCCGTTCTCAACGTATTTCTAAATATATTTTTAATTTATTTTTTCGCGATATAATTTGAAGTTTTATAATTTGAATTTGGAACGTCTGTGGTGCGGGCGCCAAAAAACAAGGATGCGTGCTACGGGGGCCCGCGTACTACCGGTTGGACACCGCTGGTCTTCATCATACTCGATCGCCGCTGCGCTGGAGTTACTTTCGCCGTTCTGCAATCGGCAAGAGGGCGGGATCGCTCACGTTGCGCGCCGGAGTCGCTCACGCCGCCACGCGCGGGTCCCGGTCTACGTATCCCCCGCGGGAGGGAGCGGCTCAGGAGTAAAGTTGAACAATTAATGGCGGCGCACGCTCGCGCGAGTTTTGTCTCGGAGACGCAAGTTAGCTCAGCGCGATCGTGTTTAGAAACTCAGACGCTCTAATTTCGCGCGGTCGTAAATCAAAAGTCGGCTTCACATATCTAATTAATGCGGTTATGGTGCGATTGCGTTATTTATGGGCCGCAACACTGAATGTTGCGATTTGGATATATTGGTCGACTTCAGCCAATAACTATTACGTGTTGGGACTGTTATCTGAAATGATAGTGGGCGAGGCACATTTACTAGAATTGATGGCAACTGTCGCGGTGGTGGATGAAATGGTGATACCGTGCGAGCCGACTGGGGAAACAGCAGTAAGTTGTGATTACAATTAGACGAGAATTGTAGGTGACGAAGATTGTAGAGATAGTCCAGGAAACGAGGAAATTCCTTGTATGGGCTCTTCGGACTAATTCCTCTGTCGCTGAAACTTTGCAGTGTGATAGAGTAGTGTTTAAAATATACGTTTGACAAATTATCTAGGATTTTTGATGTTTGGAAGTTAGGTATTAAAATGAATGAATGCCTAAAAATGAAAATCGCTTATAACTGCTGATGAAAAATTGCTCCGTCCGAAATTCCTTCGGTATATGATATTATATATTAATAAGAGTATATATTAACATTATCTAGGAAAATTTCGATTTCGAATAGGCAGAAATTTGAAAATATCTATTTTGTATCACAACTTCTTCAGAAAAATTGCTCTGTCAATTTTAATTTTTTTATATGTCTTAATTTATTTAAATATATCGCTTTTGACAATTATCTAGGAAATTTTCCATATCGATCACACCTTTACAGATTTTCGGCAATAATTCGCTGTGAAAAATTGCTCCGTCCGAAATTCCTTCGGAATATGATATTATATATTAATAAGAGTATACATACAACATTATCTAGGAAAATTTCGATTTCGAATAGGCAGAAATTTGAAAATACCTATTTTGTATCACAACTTCTTCAGAAAATTTACCATATAAATGCCAAAAGGCACCAACCCACAAATTGGTTAAAAATGAGTTAAATATACCAATCGAGAGCTAATCAACCCTCTATTTTTTGCAGAAAAGACCCAGGCAGGCTACTTGGTATATACTAATAGGTTTCTACACATTCGTCCGCCCAATTGAGGTATATCGCAACAGCAGAAAAGAATTATGCTACTTGGTATTAGCTAACTGGTCAGATTTTTTTTTTGCGTAAAAGATCCAAGCGAGATGGACTTTTTTGTTTTTAATGAAGTACGCTAAAAGTATTTATCAAAACAGAGCCAAGATATCTGGTTCTTTTTGGCATTATATAATAAAAACAAACTGTATATCGCAAAGTGGAACCAATTTATGTGGTTCTTTTTGGCATTTATAATAAAAACAAACGGTTTATTGCAAAAATGGAATCAATTTATGTGGTTGGTTTGCCTTTGGGGACCTATAGTGAGTCTTATTTCATTGGAAATAAGAGTTCTTTTTCTAAAAATAAAATCAAACATGTCTACGTTCTATGAAACAGAACGCCTAATAATAAATAAGTTCAGTTCAGTTCACTACCGCGACGAATGTGTCAGTTCACGACCGCGAAGTAAAGTAAATTGCTGTTTTCGACGTGGCTCAATGTACCTACTACGTAGTGATCGCGACATATCGTCAGAGTGTAGTTCGACGTCGTCGTCCAAGCAGGTGCCTACGCCGCGCCGCCTAACGTAACCATTGAAGATAGAATAGAATAGAATAGAATATTTATTTGTATAACATATACAAGTCACAAACTAACATTCACACATTTTAAAATTTTTCTATTTAGAAAATAAAATAATATGAAACATAATAAATGAATCCTATTAAAATTAAAATTATTAATAATAGAAATCCGATATAAAAGTCACACGTGCCTCCTGGGTGGTGCCAAATGAACAGCAATCAGCGTGTGGGAGATCTTCGGATCGGCTGGGTTCGCCACCACACCCCGGGAGAAACAATTACACCGGCATAACAGTTCGCTGTGTTCCGGTGTACTTCCCGGGGACCCAGTAGCAGGTGGGGTTGGCTGTGGTGAGGAGTAGGCCAGTGATCCCGACGCGGATTCGCTGTTCAGAGGTGACGCATCGACACGGTTGACAGGGAGACCCGGTTAAACGGTTATTCCGCTGGCCGCCCGCCGGGTAGTACAGGAGCCCAATCGCGTCTAACCAACGCGAGAGGCTGCCCCGGTCAACCGGCGCATAATCCCGGAGTGGTCCGTCGTGCCGGTTGGTGACCGGAGTAGGGGTTCCGGCGGCCACTTCCGGGGGGGACCGGGGGCCTTTCCGTCTTCCGTGTCGGCGCAACACTAACCTGAGTAGTAAGCGATGAAGCTAGGGTCCACGCTTTGCCCGTGAATCACCACAGCCACCCTTTCATGCTCTTTCCCTCCCTCTTACAAAAATCATGGCAGCGAAAAAAAAGGAAAAAAAGGTTCAATCAGCGGTGCACACCCTTACACCACTATTTAGCGTTGACTCGACCAACGTGCGGGGGTTGCATACCAATTTGAATGCCGTCCATCACCACCTGGAGACGAAGAAGGCGGCCTTGCTTTTCCTGACGGAATCACAAATATATCGACCTGCACTACCCCGCTACACCCTGGAAGAAGCCTTCCGGTCGCGAGCCGGGGTTTGCTTGTTTGTCAGGGCAGATATTTGCTGTCGTCGCCTGCGCTGCCTTGAGGACTCCGAGCTATCAGTACTTTGGGTCCACGAGGATCTGGGAACGGTCTCGCGGGTGTACGCCTGTCTGTACAGGTCGCACTCTGGTGATGCAGAGACAGCTCGGTTATTTGAGTACCTGAGTGGAGCGGCAGACAAAGTCCAAGAGCGGTTCCCTACCGCGGATTTGGTTCTTCTTGGAGACTTCAATGCCCATCACGAGGCATGGCTAGGCTCGAGGAGAACTGACTTTGCGGGGAGAGCCGCCTACGACTTCGCCCTGACGCATGACCTGTCTCAACTGGTAGACCAGCCCACCAGGCTGCCAGATATAGACGGTCATGAACCCTCTCTGCTGGATCTTCTGCTGACAACGAACCCCACTGGATATAAGGTCGCAGTGAGAGCCCCGCTGGGTTCCTCTGATCATTGTTTAGTGTGGTCCACGGTGCCATCTTCGCCTCCTCAGTCCCGTACTGGAGGAACGCGTCGAATTTGGCACTACGCGTCAGCAGATTGGGATGGGATGCGAGAACACTTCGCATCCTACCCTTGGAGAGAGATCTGCTTCAGTTCGGGCGATCCGTCGCAATGCGCTAATACCGTTGCCGAGGTGGTTCTGGGGGCAATGGAAATGTTTATTCGCAGCGCCTCTGTCTACCTCGGTGGTAAAAGCCAACCATGGTACAGCCGCGACTGTGCTGATGCTGTCGCAGCTAAATGCGCAGTTTATCGGGCATGGTCGCGCGCTCGTGCCGGACGTGATCCGAACGCATCCTAACTGAAGAAGGAATACAACCGCCTCTCCAGATCCTGCAAAAAGGTTATTGCCAGGGCCAAATTTGACCACATCGGCAGAATCGGCGATAGACTGAACCAGCACCCAACTGGGAGCCGTGAGTTCTGGTCTCTCGCTAAATATGTCGAGTCAAATTTCTGCCGCTCCTCTCTTCCACCTCTGCAGTGTCCTGGAGGCTCACTTGTCCACTCCGCAAAGAAGAAAGCCGACTTACTGGTATCTCTCTTTGCGGGGAACTCCAACCTGGACGATGGGGGTGCCACTCCCCCATCCATACCTAGGTGTGAGAACTCCATGTCGGAAGTGCAGTTTCGACAACGGACTGTACGGGCGGAACTTCTCTCCCTAGACGTCAGGAAGGCGAGTGGGCCGGATAGGATTCCTGCATTGGTGTTAAAAAGGTGTGCTCCCGAGCTGGCCCCAGTGCTGACGCGCCTATTCCGTCTCTCCTACTCCAATTGCCGTGTGCCGGCGGCCTGGAAATCTGCGTTTTTGCAAGCGGTCCCTAAAAAGGGTGACCGCTCAAACCCGTCAAACTACCGACCTATAGCGATTACCTCCCTTTTCTGTAAGGTGATGGAGCACATTATCAATACGCAGCTCATGAAGTACCTGGAGACGAATGACCTCATCAGCGATCGGCAATACGGCTTCCGGCCAAAACGATCTGCTGGTGATCTCCTAGCGTACGTCACTCACCTTTGGGGGGAATCGCTTGACGGTCATGGTGAATTGATGCTACCTATTTTAATTTTGAATTTTAATTTATTTTAATTTATTTTAATTTTATTTTAATTTTATATTTTTTTATATTGACATAATTGAATTTTTAACCTTTAACAATTCTATTGATGCGAAGTATTTTAATTTAGCTCTAGTTTTAATTGCCTTTCATGCACAAAACAGTTTTTTTTTTCTCTATATTCTTATAATTTTTAGTTATGTACCTATATTATTGCTAATTATTAGTCCCTTACCATGGCTAGACCCAGACAGTTTCAATTGTAAATTTGGTAAACTAAAATGTGACGAACTCAAGTGTACCGATGGTACCTAAGATGGAAATGAATAAATGAAAAATGAAATGAAAAATACTTGGCAATTGGCCTTGATATTGCCAAGGCATTTGATCGGCTTTGGCACAAGTCGCTCTTGGGCAAATTGCCGGCTTACGGACTTCCTTCTGGCCTCTGTGACTGGGTCGCCGACTTCCTACATGGGCGTAGCATTCAGGTCCTAGTGGACGGTTGCTCGTCGGACGCCATGTCAGTGAACCCCGGCGTACCACAAGGATCTGTGTTGTCACCCACGCTGTTTCTTCTGCATATCAATGATATGCTGTCTCTGGGCAACATACATTGTTATGCGGATGACAGTACGGCACACGGATCCTACACCAGTCACCCTTCAGCCAGTCGGGATATTGTGGATGAGAAGAGGCGAAGACTTGTGTCTGAGCACGAACACACACTCGGCTCTATTTCCGAATGGGGCCGTAGCAATTTGGTCGAGTTCAACGCTTCCAAGACACAAGTTTGCGCGTTAAGTGCGAAGAGAGCGGCGTTCACACCGGCTCCTTCATTCCAAGGCACGTCGCTTAAATTAAGCGAACACCTCGGGGTCCTCGGAGTCGAACTGTCGCACGACTTGAACTTTCGTCGCCATATCGAGGGGAAGGCCAAGCTGGCTTCTAAAAAGCTGGGCGTACTCAATAAGGTGCGACGGTACTTCACGCCGGACCAAAGGCTGCTTTTGTATAAATCGCAGATCAGGTCCTGCTTGGAGTACTGCTCGCACCTGTGGGATGGCTCTGCCAAATACCAGCTTGCGCCTCTGGACTCGATCCAGCGTCGAGCCGTGCGACTAGTGGGTGACCCCGCAGTGTCCCGCGATCTAAAACCACTGCAACACCGTAGGGATGTCGGCTCCCTAAGTGTGTTCTATCGCTTATTCCATGGGGAGTACTCGGACGAGCTGTTTAACGCAATCCCGCCGTCCCCTTTCCATCTCCGCACCACATGAACTGGGCAGGGATTGCATCCCTATACGCTGGACTTACCGCGGATGCGTACTAATCGATTCTGCAGATCATTCCTCTACAGAACCGGTAAACTCTGGAATGCTCTCCCTGCTCATATATTTCCCCCCAAGTACAGTCTCGGGTCCTTAAAGAGGGGCGTGAATGGGCACCTGTCAGGCCGGCATGGCATTCGCAACCCCCGCATACGACCGAATGTCCATGGGCGTCGTTAGACACCTTATGGGTGGCTCGGCGCCATATGTCGCGCTTTCAATAAAAAAAAATAAAAAAAAACGTTCCTCCATTCTCTTCGCCTCAAGACTCTACCTGCAGCGGTCTTCATGCAAGAAGCACACAGCGCCTCCTGGCGGAAAGGAGAAGAGTCCGGTTGCCTAGGCGACGGACTGTTGTGATCTGACACGTCCGAAAATACAAGCGGGAGCGGGCGGTTTTGTTCAAACATTTTGCTCTGGAAAAGATAAAATCCACCCTGATCGAGCGCGGCGCGGGCTCTCAGGGCTTGTTGCGACCTAATACGGCATAAGTATAGTGAGTGTAGTTTCCGAAGTGTGTGCGTAGCTGGGCCCAGCAGATCCTCGGACACCGGGACGTTTCCGTGCCGATCGACGACCACCACCTGAAGGACCGAGCTGTCGAAGGTGCGGCTGCGGGCGGAGACATCAACATCCAGGTAGGAGGTACCACACCACCACACACTTTGCGCTACACCTCGAAGCTAGTCCGATGAATCCCGACGCTGCTCAGAAGGAGTCCAACATTTCCCTGTGTTCCCCCGACGCCATCCAGACGCAGTCCGACATCTACGTGAGCTCGGAAGCTAGTCCGACGAATCCCGAAGCTGCTCAGAAGGAGTCCAACATTGCCCTGCGTTCCCACGACGCCATTCAGACGGAGTCCGACATCTAAGTGAGCTCGGAAGCTAGTCCGACGAATCCCGACGCTGCTAAGAAAGAGCCCGACACTGCCCTGGGGTTCCCCGACACAATACAGACGGAGCCCGACATCCAAGTAAGCCTCAAAGCTAGTCCGACGAATCCCGGCGCTGCTCAGAAGGAGTCCGACACTGCCCTGCGTTCCCCCGACGCCACCCAGACGCAGTCCGACATCTAAGCGAGCTCTGAAACCAGTCCGACGAATCCCGACGCTGCTCAGAAGGAGTCCGACACTGCCCTGCGTTCCCCCGACGCCATCCAGACGCAGTCCGACATCTAAGCGAGCTCCGAAACCAGCCCGACGAATCCCGACGCGGCTAAGAAGGAGTCCGACACTGCCCCTGCGTTCCCCCGACGCCATCCAGACGCGGTCTGACATCTAAGCGAGCCTCGAAGCCAGTCCGACGAATCCCGACGCAGCTCGGAAGGAGCCCGACACTGCCCAACGTCCCCCGACGCCATCCCGATGGAGCCCGATACTGCCCTGCGTTCCCCGACGCCATCCAGACGGAGCCCGACACCTAAGCGAATTTCCGAAGTCAGCCAGACGGATCCAGACGCTACGCCAAACTAATCCTATCACGAAGCGCAAAATAAGATCTGAACTGACTGATAGATAACAGTAGACAACACCCGTCGCCGCCGCGTAAACCAGCCTCGGGGAAACTTGTAAAAGTCCCAATCGTCTCTTATTTACCCTATTTCACCCCTTATGAAACTATCAAACCCAGAATATGAGTACCGCTGCGGTGACGGCGTGATATTGCATGTGCACAGTCGCACCCCCACCCAACTACAGTCCACCCACTAACACCACGGGGTGAGAACGACTGTTGCGTACAGCGGCCCCATTCGGAAATAGACCAAAGCGTTTGTTTGAGATCAGACACAAGTCTTCGCCTCTTCATCCACAACATCCCGTCTGACTGAAGGGTCACTGGTATAGGATCCATGTGCTGTACTGTCATCCGCATAACAATTTATGTTGCCGAGTGGCAGCATGTCATTGATATGCAGAAGAAACAGTGTTGGTGACAAGACAACACAGATCCCTGCGGTACGCCGGCATTCACTGACAGGGCGTCCGAAGAGCAACCGTCCACTAGGACCTGAATGCTACGCCCATGTAGGAAGTCGGCGACCCAGTCGCAGAGGCCAGAAGGAAGTCCGTACGACGGAAGCTAGCCCAGAAGCGATTTGTGCCAAACCCATTCGAATGCCTTGGCAATATCGAGACCAATTCACACCGTTTCAGCACCAATGCAGGAATCATATCCGGCCCACTCGCCTTCCTGGTGTCTAGGGAGATAAGCTCCGCCCGCACAGTTCGTTGTCGGAACTGTACTTCCGGCATGGAGTTCTCACACCTAGTTATGGATGGGGGGATGGCACCCCATCGTCCATGGTGGAGTTCTACGCAAAGAGAGCATTTACATTTGCGGAGTGGGCAAGTGAGCCCCCAGGACACTGTAGAGGTGGAAGGGAGGAGCGGTAGAAAATCGATACGACAGATTTGGCGAGAGACCAAAACTCACGGCTCCCAGTTGGGTGCTGGTTCAGCCTATCACCAACTCTGCCGATATGCTCGAATTTGGCCCTGACGATAGCCCTCTTGCAGGATCTGGAGAGGCGGTTGTATTCTTTCTTCAGTTCGGATACATTAGGATCGCGTCTGGTACGAGCGCACGACCATGCACGATAAGCTGCGCCATTAGCTGCGACAGCTTCACCACAGTCGCGGCTGTACCAGGCCTGGCTTTTACCACCGAGGCGCACGAGGGCGCTGGGAATGAACATCTCCATTCCCCCCAGAACCACCTCGGCTACGGCATTGGCGCATTCTGCCGGAATGCGCCAATGCCGTAGCCAAGGTGTAGATCATCCGAGGTGTAGATCATCCGAACTGAAGCATAGCTCTCTCCATTGGTAGGATGTGATGTATTCTCGCATCCCGTCCCAATCCGCTGACACGTAGTGCCAAATTGGACGCATTCCTCCAGTACGAGACTAAGGAGGCAAAAATGGCACCGTGGACCCCACTAAACAGTGGTCAGAGAAGCCAAGAGGAGTGCTCACTGTGACTTTGTATCCAGCAGGGTTCGTCGTCAGCAGAAGATCCAGCAGAGAGGGTGCATGACCGTCCATGTCTGGCACTTTGGTAGGTTGGTCTATCAGTTGAGGCAAGTCATGCGTCAGGGCGAAGTCGTAGGCGGCTCTCCCCTCGAAGTCAGTTCTCCCGGAGCCCAGCCACTCCTCGTGATGGGCATTAAAATCCCCAAGCAGAACCATATCCGCGGATATATATATATATAGGGAAACTACATGCACTTCATCTGCCGCTCTACTCAAGTGCTCGAACAATCGAGCTGTCCCCGCGTCGTCTGAGTGCGACCTGTAGATACTTACAGGCGGACACACGCGACTCCGTCCCCAAGTGAACCGATTGTGATGATTCTTTTTTTATTTGAAAGCTGGTGCTTTCCGCGTGGTCCCATTTCAATTTCATCAAGATCGGATTAGAAAGCGAGGCGGATTCGCGAAGCCAAAAGCCGAGCGATTCCGCCGAGTACATTAATAGCAAAAAATTACTAAAAAAACTGAAATAAAAAACTATTAAAAAAAATATTAAAACCGCCTTCAAAAATGTATGAAATAAAAAAAATCGAACCCTAGAGTTGAAGGCGGTGCAAGCAAAAATAACCGACCGCCTTCAACTCTAGGGTTCGATTTTTTTTTATTTCATACATTTTTGAAGGCGGTTTTTAATTTTTTAAATCGTTTTTTTACAAAAATGTATACACTTTATTTACATACAGACTGTACGTGCATGAAATATGTTTAATAAGTTGTTTCGACATACTGTCATACAAATTAAATTACAGAACGAAAGTTAAATTTTAAAAGTTCCTAATACTATATAGATAGGCCCTACATTTTCGTTCCATAGGCGGCAGGACGGCGCGGCGGAGCGGCGTTGTAGTGGGACGACAGAGGTGGCGGGCGGAATAGCGAGCCGCGAGCATCGACGACGCTCGCGTGTCGTCTCGTCGCACTATGGATCGAGAAACGGCCTCCATAGTATTAGGAGATTTTTTTCGCAAACTTCATTTTTTTTTTAAAACTGTTTTTGTTATATTTAGGGTTACATAAGATAATACGAAATATATAGTTGTAGTGATATCAGTCAAGTAGATATTTTATTAAAAATACTTGAAGTTTTCAGTTGTATGGGACGGAGAATGTTTAGTCGATTTTTTCAAAAGTCTTTCGAGGTGTCGCAGATCTTTTAATACATCATGAAGTAGACCACGAGTGTAATAAGACCACATAAAAACTGTAACCCAATTCGACCCGGTATAGAAAATATCTAAGTCCGAATTTATAAATTTTCGTCTATTTTCCTTATACATTATTTATGGTTTAACTTTACAATTAATTACATTTTCTTATGTTTTGTGATTGCCAAGTGTGTAAGTTATACTAATTGGTACATTATGTAACAACTATATCTACCAATGTGGTCGAAAATACCCTCCAATATTTGTAGCGTTTTAAATGTTTATTTGGTATTCATAATTGATTTGAGGGCACATTAAATAAACAAATATGTGAAGACGCGTAGCTTGACAGTACGTATGTATGTTAGGTTCAAATATATAAAGTATATATATATATTTTTTATATTTTAAAATTTGCAATGTGTGGGACGGAGAACATTATATTTATTTTGCCGGACTACAAAGATGTGTCAAACTCTTATTAGCAAGGTTGTGTCGCACAACATAAAAATAAACACAATCAGTAAAAAAAATTTAGAAAGGTGCAACCTTCCGAGTATCGACAGGTCAAAGTATAGCATTTTTTACCTTTTTTCTTTAACAGTAATTTTTGGTTACATTATGATTGTACAATTATTAAGCAGGTATGCAAATATGTGAGGCATATAATTCTATATGTACAGACCATTCCGATTAACAGTGTAAAAAATAGCAATATTTTTATTTAATAAAACTGAAAACATTATAGTACATTATTCGAAACTGTTAAGAAGTAACAAAGTCTTAACAGTAACGTGATGTTGAACGTGACGGAAAAGAGGCTGTACAAAAAAAAACTGTGAACGCACTTTCTCAAGATGTTAAAAAAATTTCTATTCAAAATTATTCACCAAAATGAATTTTATAAATAAATTGTTTTATATAAAATTTGAGCGGGTATAGAAAATATGTAAGTCCGAATTTGTAGATTTTTGCTTTCTTTCCTTTAAATATAATTTACAGTTTTAGAATAGAACATAAATATAAGGCTTTGCAGCTCATTCATTATGACGATGCATTAGATACTAATTACCATTAGGTAAGACGAAAACATTCCCACATCCCTGTTTGTGAAACCCCACTATATTTGTAAAAACCGGTTTAGTACATCAGGTGGTGTCCTTTGGTCGCGAATTTCAGTTTAGTATTTGTTCAACGCGCGTAAGGGACGGATCTCTCCTTTCGAAACGAGTTATCGCTGTTTTCAAATACTTTCCTTCCTGCATTATTACTTGAAAACTAGGTACATTTTCGGTTCGAACTCTAACATTTTACAAAATGAAAGAGTTTAAATCAAATCTGAAACTTTTTGTTTTCTTAAAAAACGAGCAAGGCCTCTCCGACCCAAACATACTATTTGACAAGTTTTCCGTTCATATATCTGATGAAAACCGTGATCAATTCAAGTGTTTTTGTAAAACCTACTTGTCTAATATGTATAAAAAGTGGAAAAGTACAAATTATTTGTTCAGTTTCTTCAAATGCAAATTTGAAACATGGTTGACATCAGACATAAAGTGGTCCGAATATGTTCAAAACATACCTCAAGAACCAAGACATGAGAAAGCGGAACCATTCGTGCCGCAATCACCAGCGAAACAGCATTCAGAAGCTTCAACATCTCCTAAACCAGAGTTCAGTCCTCGAAAACAATTCCACGAACTTCACTACCAGCAAAAAAGGCGCAGAACCGCACATCTGTGTACGGAAAATGACTTCGACGAGCTCGCATTCGCTGCGGTGAGTAAAGGTATTAATACGGAAAGACATGATGTTGCTGAGGTGCTTAAGTTTCTTCTGGAAAATTCAGATGAGGTTGGTAGAATAAAGGAATACATTCAAGTTAAAAAAAAAACAATACTCGCCGGAGAAAGCCCTCAGCCTGCTGCGAACTACGGGCAACGGCAATTGAAGCAGGAGTTGAACTGTATCCCTTATACTATCAGCTCCAAAAAAAAGGTCGAGTGTTACCGTCGGAAGGAAGTTTCAAGGTCACGGAAGTGGAAGCACGTGTTTTTGCAGCATACAATAATGCAGGAAGGAAAGTATTTGAAAACAGCGATAACTCGTGTCGAAAGGAGAGATCCGTCACTTACGCGCGTTGAACAGATAATAAACTGAAATTCGCGACCAAAGGACACTAATTACCGGTTTTTACAAATATATTGGGGTTTCACAAACAGGGATGTGGGAATGTTTTCGTCTTACCGAATGATAATTAGTATCTAATGCGTCGTCATAATGAATGAGCTGCAAAGCCTTGTATGTATGTTCTATTCTAAGATTGTAAATTATATTTAAAGGAAAGAAAACAAAAATCTACAAATTCAGACTTACATATTTTCTATACCGGCTCGAATTTTATATAAAAAATTTTTTTTATAAAATTAATTTTGGTGAATCTTTTATTTATAAGTTCGGTTTATTAATTTGTTCTGTTTTTATTCAACCTTGTATTTATTTTGGTGAATAATTTTGAATAGAATTTTTTTTAACATCTTGAGAAAGTGCAACTGTTCACGATTTTTTTTTTGTACAGCCTCTTTTTCGTCACGTTCAACATCACGTTACTGTTAAGACTTTGTTAGTTCTTAACAGTTTCGAATAATGTACTATAATGTTTTCAGTTTTATTAAATAAAAATATTGCTATTTTTTACACTGTTAATCGGAATGGTGTGTACATATCTGATATAGAATTATATGCCTCACATATTTGCATACCTGCTTAATAATTGTGCAATCATAATATAACCAAAACTTACTGTTAAAGAAAAAAGGTAAAAAATGCTATACTTTGACCTGTTGATACTTGGAAGGCTGCACCTTTCTAAAATTTTTTTTACTGAGTGTGTTTATTTTTATGTTGTGCTACACTACCTTGCTAATAAAAGTTTGACACATCTTTGTAGTCCGGCAAAATAAATATAATGTTCTCCGTCCCATACATTGCAAATTTTAAAATATAAAAAAATATATATATACTTTATATATTTGAACCTAACATACATACGTACTGTCAAGCTACGCGTCTTCACATATTTGTTTATTTAATGTGTCCTCAAATCAATTATGAATACCAAATAAACATTTAAAACGCTACAAATATTGGAGGGCATTTTCGACCACAGTGGTAAGTATAGTTGTTACATAATGTACCAATTAGTATAACTTACACACTTGGCAATCACAAAACATAAGAAAATGTAATTAATTGTAAAGTTAAACCATAAATAATGTATAAAGAAAATAGACGAAAATTTATAAATTCGGACTTAGATATTTTCTATACCGGGTCGAATTGGGTTACAGTTTCTATGTGGTCTTATTACACTCGTGGTCTACTTCATGATGTATTAAAAGATCTGCGACACCTCGAAAGACTTTTGAAAAAATCGACTAAACATTCTCCGTCCCATACAACTGAAAACTTCAAGTATTTTTAATAAAATATCTACTTGACTGATATCACTACAACTATATATTTCGTATTATCTTATGTAACCCTAAATATAACAAAAACAGTTTTTAAAAAAAAATCAAGTTTGCGAAAAAAATCTCCTAATACTATGGAGGCCGTTTCTCGATCCATAGTGCGTCGGTCGCGGTGCGGGACGATGAGCTGCTGGCGCGCGGGCGGGCGGGCTTATTCTTCCCCACTCCCCGCAGCCCTCCCGCACCCCGAGTTCAGTGTAGTGCGAGCGCGCGCTTTTTAAACGTTGTTTTATTATATTGCGATACTCGAAACTACTCGAAAGTTCATGTTTAATGGAGAAATTTTATTGGATAATATACAATTATATTATATTTTGATGTTCTGTGTCTAATAAGTTAATAAAAACAGACGAAGCAATTTTTCACAGTGCTTGGGTTATTGCCAAAAATATGTAAAGGTGTGATCCATAAGGAAAATTTCCTAGATAATTATGAAAAGCGATATATTTAAAGAAATTAGGAGATGAAAAAAAATAAAAATTGACAGAGTAATTTTTATAGGTATTTTCAAATTTCTGCCTGTTCGAAATCGAAATTTTCCTAGATAATGTTATATATATACTCTTATTAATATATAATATCATATTCCGAAAGAATTTTGGACAGAGCAATTTTTCACAGCGAATTATTGCCGAAAATCTGTAAAGGTGTGATCGATAAGGAAAATTTCCTAGATACTTGTCTAAAGCGATATATATAAATAAATTAAGACATATAATAAAATAAAAATTGACAGAGCAATTTTTCTGAAGAAGTTGTGATACAAAATAGGTATTTTCAAATTTCTGCCTATTCGAAATAGAAATTTTCATAGATAATGTTATATATATACTCTTATTAATATATAATATCATATACGGAAGGAACTTCGGACGGAGCAATTTTTCACCAGCAGTTATAAGCGATTTTCATCTTTAGGTATAAATACCTAACTTCCAAACATAAAAAATCCTAGATAATTTGTCAAACGTGTATTTTAAACCCTACTTTATCACACTGCAAAGATTCAGCGACAGAGGAATTACGTCGAGTGGAAATGCTTTATTGATTGGAGTAAGATGCATCCCGGAGCAAAGGTGAGGTATCCCAGAGCTAGATAGACTACCGACAAATATATAGAATGAATTTAAAAATAGACTCTAAGGTCCTGAAATGGAGTAACTTAATGAAAACTACCGTGGAGAAGAAGGAGAAAATATTTTTCATTTCTCCATACACCTCAGCTTTTGTTGTTGACATAATATGTAGTTTCTTTATTGCACACCTAGGGTGTGAAACTGTCTTCCAGCGAGTGTGTTTACCGAATCCTTTGACCCGTGTGTCTTCAAACATCATAGAGCCTAGCAACAGTCTGCAAATCTGCTGACACCTACCCCTCGGCACAACCATGTTGCTTTACATAAAAAAACTTTTTTTTTTTGTACGAATATTTATGGTGATCTCTTTTCGTTAAGTTGGTCGGTTTAACTAGGTACAGGATCGCACCATTAAATGCTGCCGACCCTTTTAAATTCACCTGTACCTACACATTTTTCAAATCCAAAGCGAATTAGACGAATTTGTACTATTATACTGTATTATATTATATTAGTAACGTGTGGGGCCAGTACTTAATAAGAATAGCCCCACTGCATATCTCCCCTTGCATGTCGTAAAAGGCGACTAAGCGATAAGGACAAAATGCCGTGCATAAGGGGGACAGGCTAGCCACCTCTCACCTTGGCATGGTGTTTCCAGCGAGTCTTGCAGCAGGCGGGCCTTCATGCTTTACTTACTGCCTGATCTGAGTTATCTTGTCCGGTTACTTTGCTAAACGTGGTGGTCGGTGTTGTGCTGTAATTTACCAGAATACTTGTAACACAATACCGATTACTCTGCTTACCCCGAATGTCGGGATACAGCGTGTGGTGTGTATTTACTATTATAAAAGCTTATAAAAAGACGCGAAGAACCTCGACCGTGAAAAATTAAACCACCGCATTGTTTATTAAGAGTACACACAAAGAGGCGCACCGTTAGTGTGCGTTAGTTGTCAGTCCGCTTAGGGTTTCGTGCGGCTCCGGGTAAATTATTACAGGCCGCGGTCGCAGGGTAATGCGATGATGAGTGGGTCGCGAACTCGCGACACGCAACTTCGAACGACGGATTCCTGTGCATCTAACGAGCCCCAAAAGGCAAACGAAAGTTCCACTATAAGGCCGAGATTTATGTTACGGATTGACGTTCAGACATTTCATTAACTTAATTGCATAGTGTTACAAATAATCGCCCCACTGTATTTCTCCCCGTGCATGTCGCAAAAAGCTAATAAGGAACAAGGACTAGGTGTGTTAAGGGCGACAAAAAATAAAATACTTTTGACTTTGACTTTGACTTGACTTTGACTACCAACCCGGACGGGATGAACCCTACCACCTAGTAAGGTAAGAAGGGAAGGGACCTACAGTTTTACGTGGAATCCGAACCACGGTCAGCCTCCAACGGTCGAGCGGTCACCCATCCAAGTACTGACCGCGCCCAGGTGTGTAACAACAGTCGACCGACCGCACCACTGAGCTACCGAGGCTGAGAGAGGCCTTTGCACTTCATGTTAACTGTTTTGTTGGGCGTGTTTATGTAAAATTATCTTCATCATAGTCCTCTACGGTTCAGAGAAAAATGTTGAACTAGTACCTATAGTTCGTAAAATATAGCTTGATACGCGTGACAGATGTCAGAGTGACATTTCTTTGTATGCGTGACAGATGTCAGAGTGACATTTCAACAAAGTATGACGTTGTATTGCGTGCATTTTACTGTAAAAAAATACGGAACTTCATGCGAGGTGTTCTCGATGACATCTGTCACGCGTATCAAGCTATATTTTACGAACTATAGTAGATAAATTGGGGCATAACATTTCTACAATTAAAGTGTTTCCTCGTGAACGAGAAGAAAATCCAATTATCTACGTTCCTCCCCCGCCGCCATCGCTGTTAAAATAACATGTGGCACGTTCGAACTCATTCCCGCTAAAACTAATTAAGTACGTACACGTTATGTATGTCGCTGAATATCAGAAGTAGAAATGTAGACGTCGAATGTGTAAAAATATACTAAAACGTAAGTCACTAACTAAGGCCCACTTGCACCAACACGAATTTAACGATATAAACCAGTTTAACTCATTAAGCTAGTACCCGTGGGAACCGCGTTTAAATCCATAACTCGCTACTTAACTCTAAATTCGTGTTGGCGCAATTGGGCCTAACTATACGAAAACGTTAGACGACAATGTGTATGAATGAATAGCATCATCAATAAAGTCAGTCGCAGCGTCCCATATATATGGTACTTCACGCCGGCGCCGCCGCCGGGCCAAAAACTGACCTTGTACAAAACACAGGTTAGGTCCTGCTTGGAGTACTGCTCCCACTTGTGGGATGCCTCCGCTAAATACCAGCTTGCGCCGCTAGACTCAATCCAGCGTCGTGCCGTGCGACTGGTAGGTGACCCTGCGGTGTCCCGTGACTTAGAACCACTGCAACTCTGTAGGAACGTCGGCTCCCTAAGTGTGTTCTATCGTCTATTTCATGGGGATGTTCGGAGGAGCTGTTTAACGCGATTCCGCCGTCCCCATTCCACCTCCGCACTACGCGTACCGGGCAGGGGATGCACCCATATTAAATTGACCTTTGCGCACCAACTGGTTCTGTTGGTCTTTTATTCACAGAACCGGGAAAATGTAGAACGCACTCCCGCCCATATATTTCCTCCCAAGTACCTACAGCCTGGGGTTTTTCAAAAGGGGCGTGAAAAGGCTCCTGTCAGGCCGGCATGGCATTCGCAATCCGCGTGCATCACAGAATGTCCATGGGCATCGTTAGACATCTACTTATAGGCGAAACGATGCCACATGTCGCGCTACCCATAAAAAACATCACTTATTGGCTCGACGCGACGACGTACCTAAATGCCACGTGAGAGCTGGGACCCAGCGGGTATTCTTTCCACACTCCGTACCCTGACACTGTATTATAAAAACTATTTTAATTGATTTGTCAGCCTCGTTAGCTGAGTGGTGCGGTCGGTCGACTGTCGGTCTTGATCATAAGCACACCTGAGAGCGGTCAGTGCATGCATGGGTGACCGCTCGACCGTTGGAGGCTAACCGTGTGGTTCGGATTTCACGTAAAACTGTAGGTCCCTTGCCTTCTTACCTTACTAGGTGGTTAGGGTTTAACCCGCCCAATATAGTACCACCACACTGAATGAAAGATCAGTTGAAACCGCTATGTAAATAGTTCGTGTTTTCCGTCCAGTTCAGTGTAGCCGGCGCGACCGAAGGGAAGCACTGACACGGCACCTAGTTCAGCAAGGTATTATGGGCTGACATCACGGATGTAAGAAGTAGGTGATGTAATTTTCAAAGAGCGTTCGTTTCAACAACGTTGCACTGTACAGTTGCTTTCACGAGTCATTCATGAGCACACTTTTCATTGGTCGGTTTGACGGGATGTGACATCGTCGGCGGCACCGACAGTTCACGCCATTGGTTCGTTAGTCAGCGTCGGTCGACGCTCGTCGCCTATTGGGCTCACACGCGCCGGTCGACTACTATACACTTGCGTGCAATGTTAGTCCAATGTCCATCTGTGCTCATGACTCGTGAAAGCAACTGTACATTTAGCACTCTCCGACCAGTCACGAGATTTAACCTACACCGCGTACTACGCTACGCCGTGTTCTCCGCATCATTTTGTATGGAGAAACGAAGTTCGCAAATCTATCACTAGAGGCGCTGCTCCGTTTCTACATACAAAATGATGCGGAGAACTAGGCGTAGCGTAGTACGCGGTGTAGGTTTAATCTCGTGATAAGGGTACTGGTCGTCTGTGTCGGTAGATCCCCAGTAGCGTGTCATGCGAACAAGTTAGCTCAGACTGTCCGCCGTCGGAGCGTCAATCGAAGCGTGCGGTCGCACTTCACTTGTCGCGATCCGTCACCGGAGCACCCGCGACACGTCCGCCATCCGTCACACCGGCACACGGCACCCGATCGACCTCTGATTAATCGTCATCGCCGCGCCCAAATGATTCACAGCGGGGACGATCGCGCCGGGCCACCCTGTGCGTCCATCACCGCAGGTTGTTGCTGTTTAACGCGGACGTATCACTTTTTGTTCGCGGGAGAGGCGATAAATTCGCTTTCGGGTGCATGATTGTGATTTACGGCACACCCTGTCGTCTCGCGGGATAAAAAGGTGAGTTACATGCAGATCGTGCCGGTGCTATCCCGTTGGCGGATCTTTTCATTTTTTTATCAGTATATTGTACAGTTCCCTCAAAACTTAAATGCCGCTCGACCTAGATGCGAGCGACGTTACAGTCTACCCTATGTTCTACGAATTATGACCTAAAATTCGTTGACTACGCAGCAGGTATGTCGGGCGGCATTAAAGTTTTGAGGGAACAGTATGTTATTCTCTTGTCTGTAGATATACTGCGTGTCCTGGTTCGACTGGAGTTGCTTATCAATACGGAATTCCTCGTTGAACAAGCTTCAAAAAAAGCTAATTATTTTTTTCGAGGACTCGTATTTTTCGAGATATCCATTAAAATGTCAGTTTCCAATTTGGACAAGGCTTTGGAGGCCCTTTCGTAACGCATATAACCTTTCGATTATCTCGAAAAACTAGTACAAGGAATGCTACTAAACTTGTTTGAAGGTTCTTAAATTAGGAATCCTGTGCTGGTAAGCGAATTCGGTCGAGCTGGGGCACCCTGTATAGACATAAAATACTTTATTGATCTAAAAATATGTTACAGAAATAATCACAATACAAAATTTACATGAGGTGTATTGCGGACTTCTTGCTTACGGAGATTTAGCCATTCCTAGATGTATCTATTCCGAGATATATCTATTCCTAGACGATTTCTAAGCTAACTACAAAAAACACTATAAACCGATCGGTCGAGCTGGGGCAACCTGTATAGACACAAAATACTTTATTGCTCCAAAAATATGTTACAGAAATAATCACAATACAAAATTTACATGAGGTGTATTGCGGACTTCTTGCTTACGGAGATTTATCCATTCCTAGATGTATCTATTCCGAGATATATCTATTCCTAGACGATTTCTAAGCTAACTACAAAAAACACTATAAACCAATCGGTCGAGCTGGGGCAACCTGTATAGACACAAAATACTTTATTGCTCCAAAAATATGTTACAGAAATAATCACAATACAAAATTTACATGAGGTGTATTGCGGACTTCTTGCTTACGGAGATTTATCCATTCCTAGATGTATCTATTCCGAGATATATCTATTCCTAGACGGTTTCTAAGCTAACTACAAAAAACACTATAAACCGATCGGTCGAGCTGGGGCAACCTGTATAGACACAAAATACTTTATTGCTCCAAAAATATTTTACAGAAATAATCACAATACAAAATTTACATGAGGTGCATTGCGGACTTCTTGCTTACAGAGATTAATGCATTCCTAGATGTATCTATTCCGAGATGTATCCATTCCTAGACGATTTCTAAGTACAAAAACACTAGAAACCTTTAATATTGTAATGTTCAAACCAGAATTTGTAATCACATTTACAAACACTGATAAAGTTCCTTCACAGAGATGTTACAAGGCTATTGAGAGAGTTGTAAAGTTGAGCGAGATAAATCTAGAGTCCCCAGCCACCTCGGTCTGAAACAAAACACTTTACGGGGGGCATTCCGAACGCGCAGTTTCCGGATAACCTGGAGAATGTACAAAGCAAAAGGACAAATTGCACGCTATAAATCGAGTCATCCATCAGAAAGTTTCCGCCCACCGCTTGCGTCTGCGAGCGCTAGCCCGGGCCACACCCGGACATATTCCTAGGATCCAGCCAGGCCCACATGTATCGAGCTATCCCCACATGTATCCAGCCATCCCCGCATGTATCCAGACTTCTCCACGTGTATCGCAACAAACGCCAACGAGAACCTTCCGATTCACGACTAAGGAAGTCTAAAGGCGTTTTGTCCGTGTATTTACACTCTATAGTGGCCCATAGGTACATTCTTCCAAGTGCTGCATATTCAGCTTTCACGATTGACATATTGGCTACCGTTATTTGGTTCACTACGGAGCGACCATACAAATTGGTTCCATCCAACGAACCCCAAGAAGTAGGTAGGCCACGACTTCCTTTTATCATCTTCCACCTTACACTGTACTTCTGAACATGCATCGTTTTTAGAAATCGTTCCTGTTTCGTACGTCTAAAATGAGTCCCTACTAACTATAACCTGTGGATCTTCAAAAGCCGTGTCTGTAAATAAGACGACGACCCTTTGGTCCGCCTTATAGCAGCAATGGCGCCCCGCTGACCGTGCTTTCGTGAGGATTGGTGTTATTGGCTGTGTCTGATCTTATGTATGTGGTGTGATATGATCGTATGTGCAACTCGCTTCCCCTCGAAATCCGTCTATCGCAGTCAGTGTTTATGTAAAGCGTGTACTGTCTCACTTTCTGGAACGATAAATTACTCGCTATTTATGGATTACAGTCTAATGTTAGTTTTCTCTGTATGTTTTATTCGAGTATATATTTGTATGTATTTAAATATTTTTATCTACTCGTATTTATTTATATTTATGTTGTATAATTTGTTGAAATAGTCTACATCATTCTTATTTGTTCCCTGCCACTCCACACTCATTCATGATAACCCAAAGGTTGGCTCGAGGAGAACGCCTACGGCGTTTTTAGTTGTACCTTTTGCAAAATTTTAAAAGGCAATAAACATATTTTTTATTTTATTTGATCTTCCGACGGGCATTCTTGGCGCAACCGCCCTGATAGAGAGGCACAATTGGCCCAAGCCGCAGTGTTGCCAAACGTACGGTAATTGCCGTATCGTACGGTAATCGAGGCTAGAAATCGACAAATGTACGGCGTATGGCAGCGATAGGGGTGCCGTACGAAAAAATAGGGTAATTCTTATAGCTGTGTTTCTTATGACGTTATCACGTAAAACTATCGTCCGTAAACCGCCGTACGTGTGATACATTACCACGACGTGGTTGATACATTACCACATTTTGAGCAGAAATAACGTCCAGACATGTGTGAACGTGTGTATCCAACAAAAGTCTAGACACTCATCCACTCAGAACTTCTCAGACAAATAAATAAATGATACTGAGTGGTCCTGGCCATATATTCTGCTAGAGACAAAAGTTAGTTGTGTTAGAGCAGAAAGAGTGGGTATTATGAGCGTGTGCTTCTTAGAAAAGTTAAATCGTTGAGTGGATACGCCAGACGCGCGGTCGCAGAAGTCGCGAGAGAACATTTTAAACCGCTGCTTGAGCCTTGAACACAATTTTTATGTGGTTCCAGGCTCAAAGTTTCAGCCTTGAAGCCATGTTAGTCCACGGTCTGACCAGGCAAGCTTTGACGAAACTTTTCGATGACTCAATCACTAACATGACAATCAATTTCGACAGGAATATGTATGAATAGCATGGTCAGTAATAAACCATATCGGTCGAATGACCTCTGTTGAGTTCTCCGTCTATACTCTATACAACAAACCGTAAACTCGAAAAAAGTTAATTCAACCAAAAATTTATTCAAAACTCGCTTTTGCCTGCGGCTTCGCTCGCGTGAAATTCGTATTTAAAAAGAAGAAAGGAAGTAAGCCCGCTACCGTATCTTAATTTCTGCGCGCGGAACAATTCGGTTTGTATGAGAGCCACATGTTAGCGTAACCGGAACTGAATTTTATTTTATCAGCCTATCCTGTGTCCCGTATAGTAAAATGGCCTTGTACTAAGTTTCATCAAATTCGGATGGTCGGTTTAAGAGTTATGGAGGAACATACATACATACATACATACATACATACATTTTTTTTATGGAGACTGACACGGTGGGCTACATCACCTATAACATCCGTGATGTCAGCCCATAACACCGGGTGAACATACATACATACATACATTCATACATACAGAAAAGATTTCTAAAAATCTTCAATTTAGTTTTAGTATCATACATAGAGTCTACAAACGCAATATCTCATAAAACAAAGTAACTTACTCCATGATAATCCCTTACAGATTTATTATTATATAAGTAAGTATTGATTGTGAGCAGTTATCTCGGCAGTCATTTAGCTTTGTTATGTAAGTGGGTAGAAGAAATTATAAGCAATTTAAAAAATGATGCCAGCAAATATTGAAGGAGGTGTTTGCCCGTCATTCGGTCCACACTAAAGCTCTAAACACGTTGTAGTTATACATACTTGAATCTAAATGTGTCCGACCTGTTGGTGAACCTTAAATAAATAAATAAATATTGAGGACGATGATCTGAAATTGAACGCTTTTGTTCACGTATACGTTATCAAATACAGCCGCGCACACGAATCGTACAATTTGAATAATGCATGTCAAAACATGTGCAAAACAACTATGTCGTTGTGTGCAATGTAATCGGAATTAGAATATGAGAGGGCGGGGAGCGCGACAGACGACTCGTCACTGCTGCGGTCGCCGCGCGCGGTCGGATGCGGGTTCACTCCTGTCATTCATTATTATTGCAGACTACCCACAACGCGTCAGTGATATCTGTATTTCGCCGCTCGGGGCGCCACCTCCGCTTCACTGATGATATTATAACTCAGAGCGAGTCGCGGTCGTTACGGAATAACGTAGGTATGTATTCAGAGGAGACCCCCTGAATACATACATCAAAATCAAAAGAATTTAGAATCAAGTTCTAAATTCTTAATCAATCATCAATACTTATACTTACTAATAATAAATCTGTAAGGGATGGTGATGGAGTAAGTTACTTTGTTTAATGAAATACTGCGTTTGTAGACTCTATGTATGATACTAAAACTAAATTGACGATTTTTAGAAATCTTTTCTGTATGTATGTATGTTCCTCCATAACTCTTAAACCGATCATCCGAATTCGATGAAACTTAGTACAAGCACATTTAACTATACGGGACACAGGATAGGCTAAATTATATTCAGTTACGGTTACGCTAAGATGTGGCTCTCATACAAAACCGAATCGTTCCGCGCGCCGAAACAAAGGTAACGAAGGAACGCAGCTCGGCCTTCTTTCTAACTTATTAACTTTCTTCTTTTTAAATACGAATTTCACGCGAGCAAAGCCGCGGGCAAAAGCTAGTTAAGAATAAGAAGTGGAACTTTAGTATTAAATTCATAAATGATATTCCGTGTCGTACTTTTTTTATTTCCCTTGAAAAGCAATCAAATTAGTCCAACTTTAGTATAATGCGGGAATTATCGAAATGTGCAAAATTATAGCTTCCTCAATAACTAGATGCATTTTACACGACATTCTACGCGAGGAATAATCGACTCAACTGCATGTTGTTAAGAGTCAAAATTGAACGGAGTCAAGTTTAACGTGGAGTAAATCAAAACGTGATGCGTCAAATGCATTCTCTAAGTTTCAGGTTATGCCCGGAGTCCATCTGCTGTTGTCGCTCAAAAGTGGGCCTTCCGGTTGTGGAATTAAAATTCAAAACGCTTCGCGATACGACTGAGTACACTGGAGTAACATCTCAAAAGCGCAGATGAAATTGAACCTAACTGCACTTTCGGAATTGGAACGTGTAGCGAATTTTACGTTTTAGCGGCGAAGTTGCAGCGCAGCAGGTAGCGCGCGGGAGCTTAGAGTCGAGATTTGTGCGACAATCCCTACCCACCGGAATTCGGCCAGTGGAAAGTAGAAGTTCACTCGGGCTGCGCTCGATCTCTAGCGAATGGCGGTGGCGTCTGTCTACATGTAAACTAATATGCGACATAACTTTGCTACAGTCTATCTATATACTCTCTTTGAATACAAAGTAGATGTTTATAAATCGTACAGTGAATAAAGTTCAAAACAAAACCGTGTTTGTAGCCGTAATTAAATGGCACTGAGATGGCACCTAGTTCACCCGGTGTTATGGGCTTACATTACGGATGTTGTGGGTGAAGTCGCCAACCGTGTCCGTTTCCATAAAAAAAAACCGGCCAAGTGCGAGTCGGACACGCGCACCGAGGTTTCCGCACTACAAAAAAATACATTGAAAAAAAAAACACGTTTCTTGTGTGGGAACCCCCCTTAATTTTTTACTTTTTCTATTTTTTATTATTTGTTGTGATATATCCGCCATAATAACACATATTGTGGGAAATTTTCAACGGGCTACCTATTACGGTTCAAGAGATACAGCCCTCGGACAGACGGACGGACGGACGGACAGACAGACAGACAGACGGCGTAGGCTTAGTAATAGGTTTCCGTACGGGATACGGAAACCAACAATAGAACACTGCAACGCTTTAGGCACTTTTCACAGTGCAAAGTCAGGCCAATTTCACAGCAGTATGAATGGTGTTGAGGGAATTGAGTGCAGTTGCAGTGAGCTGCACGTCGCGTCGGTGCAATATCGAAGGAAGGGACGCAATCAGCTAATGCACCGGCGGCGACCCGGCGGCCGCGCCGGAGCCTCCAGGGTTCAACGACACTGCGCCGACCTGTATTGAGACGATGCTCTCGCGAATATTTAAACAAGCTCTACCACTAAGTAACTCCGCCCAGGGACACTAGATCTCGGATAATGGAATAGTTTACAAGTGTTTGTTTTTTGTTCGCGGGACCGACGACATCGAAATGCGCGAGTTAAGTTTCCACTTGAATAAATTGTCTTTTAAAAAACATTTATTTATTTCGAACAATGATACAATGTGTGCGGTACAAGTGTGAAGACGAGAATGGCCACCGGGCACGGTTGCAGGTCTTAAATAATAACTGATAACTGCGAACATGCAGTTCTAGCTAAATGTCTGGGTGGTCCTTCGCTTGGAAGGTCGACCATGTGAACCGACATCTTTACGCAATAATAACTGGAAACTGCAAACATGCAGTTCTAGCTAAATGTCTGGGTGGTCCTTCGCTTGGAAGGTCGACCATGTGAACCGACATCTTTACTCAATAATAACTGGAAACTGCGAACATGCAGTTCTAGCTAATTGTCTGGGTGGTCCTTCGCTTGGACGGTCGACCATGTGAACCGACATCTTTACTCAGTAATAACTGGAAACTGCGAACATGCAGTTCTAGCTAAATGCCTGGGTGGTCCTTCGCTTGGAAGGTCGACCATGTGAACCGACATCTTTACTCAATAATAACTGGAAACTGCAAACATGCAGTTCTAGCTAAATGCCTGGGTGGTCCTTCGCTTGGAAGGTCGACCATGTGAACCGACAACTTTACTCAATAATAACTGGAAATTGCAAACATACAGCTCTAGATAAATGTCTGGGTGGTCCTTCCGTTTGGAAGGTCGGCCGTGTGAACTGGCATCTTAGCTCGCGCTTGTAATAAAGTTGTATACGTGTATATCTCGTGTACGTTACTTTTAGAGTCGACTACATTTAGGTAGATCAAGCGGCAGTGGGCTGGGCACGTCAGTCGTAGTGAGAAAACGAGCGTTGGAGTCCTACAATTGCGGGCTTGGACAGGAGGACGGAGTGTTGGAATACCTCCCGCCAGGAGGACCGCTAATACCCGCGCAGCTCTGAGTTTTTATATTTTTTTTAATTAGCGGTCCTCCGACTCCTTTAAGTAAATAAACGGAAATTATTTTTTACTTTTTAAGGGTCGGCGGTATTTAAAATATGTAATTTAACTTTATTTCAAGTTAAAAAAAAGTTTGTAAGCCATTGTTCATAAGAAGTAAGTACTTATTGTTTATAAGAAGAAGTCAATTTAGTGACGTTTTCCAATGGGGCTAACATGGTCACTGCGTTCACCCAAAGCCCCTATAAAACGAAAGATAAAAAAAAATACCTGAAAGTCGCCGAAGATAATAAAATATAAACTCTCGCATCAACACAGCCTCCGATCCAGCTACACGCTCAGCGCATCTAGACTTCTTAATAGGCCCACACACAGTCCTCGCGGTGAATGCCGAGCAATGTATTCAAAAGTATTAAGAAAAGTTTGTATGCCGGAGAACCGGCGCGGGCCGTACAGCGCAGTTTGGGGTCGCGGGGCCGCCGGTGATTTCGAAGCGAACGCAGCCTTTCTGCGGCGCGCCGTGAGGACTTAACGACCTCCCAGCCGGCGGCCCTCCCAAAACACAGCCTGAATTCAAATGGCAAATATCAATTATTGGACGTGGCGGCCCGCCCTCATCCCCCTCCTGCCGCACCCCCGTCGCGTCCGCCGCTCGCCACCATGTGAGACGAGTGGATGCCGCCGACCGTCGGTCGGGTCGCGCCTGTTTTGTTTTTTGTTTAGGTCGTGTTTTTCAAGTTTGGAACTACGCGTGCGTGAGTCGCGAATTTATAACAACAACAACATGGAAATGTCGGAGCGTGGAAGCGACTTTTCACAATGTTGCCGGCGCGTTTTCTCTTAATATTAATAAGAACAACTTTAAAGGCAATGTCAGCAATCAGCTCGGCAAATTTCAAAGCAGCAAAGTTTCATTGCCAGTATGCTGCCAGTACAATAGCTACTTTTATATTTTTTTTTATAGACAACCGTCACGGGTGGCTGTGCTCCAAAAGTTCAATGGGCGACCAAACAGGCAATAACACCACTCCTCGCGAGGTGCTACGACGCCGTCGTAGCAATGTAATCGTAATGGAGGTCTTTGTCGTTAGACGAGCTAAGCGAAGCGCTACGCTGTCGTAGCACCAGCTCGTAGCGCGTCTTCACATCGAGACGAAGCGAGCAAGCGCTACGAGCCGTGGTGCTACGCCGCGCTCGCCGTAGCAATGGAATCGTAATGAGGGTCTTTGTCGTCCCTCTGCGTAGACGCGCTACGAGCTAAGCGAAGTGCTACGCTGTCGGAGCAACAGCTCGTAGCGAGTCTTCACATCGAGACGAAGCGAGCAGCGCTACGAACCGAAGTGCTACGCCGCCGTCGTAGTAATGGAATCGTATTGAGGGTATTTGTCGTTCCTCTGCGCTGCGTAGACGCGCTACGAGCTAAGCGAAGTGCTACGCTGTCGTAGCACCACCTCGTAGCGAGTCTTCACCTCGAGACGAAGCGAACAACGCTACGCTACGTTATGCAACAAACAGTTTTTCTTAACAAACAGTTAAGTAGGAAGCAACCAAACTGATTTACTAAACTCGGTTTAGTTGTGGTAACTGCTAGTTTTGTAGTTACCACAGCAACTAAACTGTTTTGTAACTTATTACACAAAATTTAGTTACTAACTGACTAACCGTTTTTTCAGTGTACGATTGAAAACATTCACGTCGAAAGTATCGCGAAACACACTCGTCGGTATACAATTCGATGAAGGGTCCTCAAAAGTCCAAACGATCGGTCCTCAAAAGTCCAATGTCAAACAACAAAAGGGTGTTTCGTTTCTCTGCGACGAGTGCTCTCACCCCTCCGATTCAGCCACCCTTATCGGATTACAAAAAAAAAAAACCATAAACACCCCCAACTCTGAAATTGAACTTTTTGACCAAATTACAAATCAATTTTCTTTTGAGGTCCTATTCCTTTTACGCAGCAATTACACTCTGCGAGCGGGCGTAGGACGCAGACATAACAAACTTTTTGCTTCGCTGCCGGAAGCTCCCCCGCGCCGCGGGGAATCTCATTAGCATTTATGTAACTCGCACCGCGCAAGACTTCAGACATATTTTCAGTTACATTATGAAATTGATCGATAAATTTGTCTGAAGATGTGACGGCTTCTCGCGAAAGCCCCTTGACGTCCGTTTCTACTGGGAGATCATTAGGAATCTTTTGATAAAATAAAATTCTCGTTTTCTCTTAGGTGGAGTATTTTCTGAGGAAATTATACTTTCTGGACAAATGAGCTTACATTTGATGTAGTAATGTTAACTATTAAGTTAAGGATGAATTAAAACGGAGTGCTGGAAGACCAACGGCCAGGTGTGACGACGACATCAAGTACGTCGACGGAAAGCAGTGCTTCCGTACCGCTGAAGAACGGGAGGACTGGAGGAAAATTTGAGAGGCATATGTCCAGCAGTGGACCCATACACCCTGACTAACTGTAATAAACCGTAATGAATTACGCATCATAAATAATGAAGATGAATTTAAAGTTTTATCCTAATAATTGAGGTTAAGGTCACGTAGTGGTTCATACATACATACACACCACACGCTCTATCCCGACAATCAGGGTAAGCAGAGTAATCGGTCTTGTGCTGCAAGTGCTCTGGTAAATTACAGCACAACACCAACCACCACGTTTAGCAAATCAAGCAGCAAGTAAGGCACGAATGCCCACCTGCTGCACGACTCGATGAAATTACCATGCCAACGTGAGAGGTTGCTATCCTTTCACCCTTTAGCACAGCATCTCGTCCTTATACCTTAGTCGCCTTTACTACATGCACGGGGAGACATGCAGTGGGGATATTCTTTTTAAGTACCGGTAGTAGTAGTAATAGTAGTGGTGCATGTACGGTTTAAATCTGGAACGGACCGAAATTATTTCACCTTTAATTACATTGAGTAAATGAAGGAACTAAAAACGCCCAATGGACTGCGTGCTCCGGTCTGTACCCAACCTTGTTATTCAGCAATTGGTCCAATTTGTTGCCTAATATCTGTTTTCTCTCCGTGCCATTAGGTTTGAATAAATAAATAAAAAAAAAAAGCGGCGTATACCTAAGTAGAACGCCGCCTTTCGCGCATTTTTATACGGCCCGGAAGAGGAAAGTTTGTTATTACGGATTCTTTATTTCGCTCCGCGATGAAAACGTTGAAGTAACTTTTGAATGGAGCGACCCGGGAGGGCATTTCGTTGTTTATTGTATGGATATTATTAGCCTTAATTAGGGAGTAATGTAGTAGGGAGCTTTCGCGGGATATTTTGCAGAGGTTGAGCTCTGAGCAAGGTTCGTCGTTCGGGCGGGAGCCGAATAATTGGAACGCCGCCGCGTAACTTGAGTTTGCGGAGAGCATAATGTCCTCCAACGTGGTCCTTCAGTAAGCCGACAAGGCAGAATATTACTCGTAACAAAAGGCCATTCGGGAACGAAATAATTCAACAGATTGTCGGGTGGGAGAGGAGGAAAATCCATCGACAATGCGACAGAAGCCGAGTCAGCGTGCGGCGAGTCGAACCGGACGTTCAATGAATACGAAAGACAAACAGTGTACGCGTTTTATCATCGGCTCGGCTCGGGGGGGCTCGGGGGGGCTCGGGGGGGGGGGGGGCAATGAAGGGATCGGCAAATTGAACGAGAGGCTGTGCTCGGGGCGGGAAGGCTTTAGTGGCAAGATCCGGTCTAAGGAAGGTAAACCTTATCTGTTGTTCGGATTTTTTTAAAGTAATCCAGTATGGGGATGGCTTAGACAGAGGGGCCAAAGCACATGCTCCGATCAGTTTCATGTAATTCAGTATGGTGATGGCTGAGTCAGAGGGGCCAAAGCACATGCTCCGACCAGCCAATGTCACCTCCGAGAAGGTAGGTGCCATACCGGAGACTTCTCTGGCATCTTCCCTGAATACTTTGGATTGACATCTATACTGGACTAGAGGAGAACACAACCGAGGCTGCTATGCGGCCATCTTACATCCGGTACGGTGGTATCAACCCAGTCGGCTACAATTTGGGCCTACCACCTAGTAAGGGGCAAGGGATGGGACCTACAGTTTTACACCGGTTCCGAACGGTGAAGTAGCAAGTGTAGGTATGCACTTAAATTCTTTCGTTAGAAAAAAACTCATTGGTACACGCCGACCGGATTCAAAACATCGTAATCCGTCGCTTTTCAAAATAGCCGGATAAGACATGGTTGACAGAAAAGATAGAAAAAAAATTTATTTTACATTTTCCACTATATCTCAAAAATTAAGAAAAATCGGTCTTTCTCTACAATTTTCCTTTCATCTGTATATAAATTATTTAAACGCAGAATTTCTTTTTCGGAATTTCACACTAAAAGGTTCGAAGATAAGGAGGGACAAGGTCATCATAAGGGATATATAGCTAGGCAACCGAGACGTGATCTATTAGGTATCATCATACACGTTATATTTTCAATTAACTATCCCGAGGGCAAACCGTTTGGATGGAATTTATTTACTAGGACCTTTTGCCGTTGGACCGGCCGATATCGGTCGCTTTATACATTAATTTTATTATATTTTTAAGATAGTCAAAATTGTACATTATTTATTTTAGTTAGATTAATTTCGACCTACAACATCCATGATGTCAGCCCATAACACCGGGTGAACTAGGTGCCATGTCAGTGCTTCCCTTCATTTCACGTCGGCTACACCGAACTGGACGGAAAACACGAACTATTTACATAGCCGTTTCGACCGACCCTTTCATTCAGTGCGGCGCGGCGGTGCCAACCCGGGCGGGTTAAACCCTACCACCTAGTAATATAAGAAGGGAGTCATATCCCTTAGTCGCCTTTTACGACATACACGGGGAGAGATGCAGTGGGGCTATTCTTTTAAAGTACCGGCCCCACACGGTACAAGGCTCCACAGGACTGGAGAGGCATATGTCCAGCAGTCGACGCTTACACGCTGACTGACTGACTATCTAAACAGAATAAGAGATGAAGGTATACGATCCCTAGTACAGATCTCAGACCATACGAAGGGCGAAGCTCGGGCCACGCGATGCGCTCGAAGGAAGGATTGCCTACATTATTCTTTCGAGCGGATGGCCCGCATCGACGCGGCGATGACGACGACGGCGGCGGCCCCTTCAGCCCTGTTTACTCGTCTCGATAGCGGCCTACAGATGCGGTCCGCTGACGAATCGAATTTACTACTCGAAGTGGGGCCGGCCGAACGCGTAGAAATAAATGGCACGCGACGGCTGGACCCGGCGAGGGGCCGCCGCGCCGGACGTTGCGAAATAAACGGACAGTGTGAAATATCTATTCACTTTGACGTTTCAAAGGGCAAGTTGCCACTTGGGTTTTCTTTTTCATACGCATGCAAGTCTTACGGAGAGGGAAGGAATAACACTAAACTTTATATATAAAAAAAAAATTTTATACATTTTTTTACACTAGACAGTTTTTATTGATTTCCCAAAAGTTTCAAAAATGGATAAAGGTCGTTTTTACAATCAGGCATTCATATAGCATGTTGTGGCAGTTACAAATATTAAATTCGCGAGCAGATTCGTGGTATCATTAGGAAGAAAAAAGTGTACTTACAACTATTTTCCTGAATTCAGCCTGAATGAAAAAATAGAATTTTCATACAGACTAAATTGACTAATGTAATGCATAAGCAATTTAACATTCTATTGTGATCTTATAACGTCTAAGGGGTCAAAGCGCATGCTCCGACCAGCCAAAATCACCTCCGAGAAAGTAGGTTCGTGGAGGCTATACTGAACTAGAGGAGAACACAGCCGAGGCTGCTATGCGGCCATCTTACATGCAGTACGGTGGTGCCAACCCAGCCAGCTACAATTTGAGCCTACATATGACACGATTTCGCTCACAGCTTATCAAAGTAGGGCCCCGATTCGAAGTAGGTAAGCGTATTAATAATTCACTTAAATGTTATTACTCTAGGACACGGCAATATCTCGGGAGGCTGTCTGACGTGGGGAGTGGAGTAGGCTTCCCGCGGAGCCCGTCTACAAGCATCGGCCAGAGGCCAGGCCGTATGCAAATGAATGCTAACCCGAACAATGGAGTAGTAGAAGAGAAATTACGGCAGAATATTGCCTCGGGGATTTGGTATTCAAATGGGAAGAACATGCTCCTGAGGTCGAACGGGATGCGTGAGGACGCACCACGGAGGAAAGTGTACAGAGGAGCTGTTGCTAGCTATAATTTCTAGTAAAAAATGTGTGCTGTACTGGGGAAAAATAATAACAAATCTTAAAAAATTCAAAATCTTTCCCGTCGTGCTCATACAATGGGAGCTTACAAAATTATATCTGACTCGTCCAAGTGTAATGTATTAGCGACTGGATCAATAAAAAACTAAACTGAACACGTGTCGCCAGTAGCGAGGAGTTCAACGACTTCGTAGTCCACCAATCATTGACCACCAATATTCAACTCCACATGAGCTAGCTCGCGGACGCGACCGCCACGCACGCCCACTTCGATGACGTATGCCCCCAGTTGGTGACGACGTAACCAGTTTGCTTAGACCAACTTTTCGGCACTCTCTGCTCCGTGATACGAACGAACACCATTCGGAAGCGGGGAGTCACGTGGCCCGCTGAAGTGCGCGAGCGGGCGGCGGCTAGCCATTCAATGAACATTCCATGATATTGTTTCTTTATTTACACACGCGGACCTCAGGTGAATTTCAAGTGTGGCATTGTTTGTGTTCATTGTGACAATGTGTATCGACTAGAAGTATAGTCTGCGCAACCTAAACCCAACAAAAAGCTATAAAAAGATAAACTACAGAATTTTTTCTCCGATATTGTCGATTTACAGAGTGATGTTTTTCCATTATGCTAAATTGGACTTTAATGCAGTAGCCATAAGGACAAATATCTCCTACGTTTGAAATCAGTAAGAACGAGTTAGCCCTTTTATGGCTTTTCCTTAGGTTTTAGATGGCGAAGGCTATATCGTCACTTCGATGGTGAAATTAAATGTTGATGAAAAGTTTAAACCTTGCGAAATAATTTCAGTACTTGATCGACATTTTTGTAGAAGAAAATGTAAACCCAAGACGGATTTACCCAAGATCTGAATAAAATCGTCCATTAAACCATAGATACTCGTACCTACATTCGAAAAATTCTAACCCATGACAACGCCATCTATTCATTAATCATCATCATTTGACACATCAAACTTGTAAATATATTAAATGTTGTCCTCTGACGACAACCTAAAAAAGTCGAAATATAAGATTTATATTAAGTGTATTTTTTTTATTTAATGTGCAACATTTACATAAAAATAATATTTATAAGGAAAGCCGTAAATTTTTAGCACAATATCTTAAAATGTTTATAATATTTATGTCGAAACATTCCGTAAAAAAATATTGTTTTTATAATTTCAAAATATTGCGTGATGTTGATAAGAATCGAACGTAAACAATCTACTTACATTAGAAATCATAATAGGCCGTTATTTCAAAGTGTTTTCACACAAGGCAAATATTGAAAAATTATTTGAGCTTTTGAGGTTCGACGCCAGCCAGAGGAATCGGGAATCGCAGATATTCTTTGAAAGTTTACGTCGACGACGACGGTCTTCAATTTTAATTTATATATGTAGAGCAGAAAGGAGCGGTTGATGAATTCATTATTAGCGTTTATTTTTTTATGTAAAAGCAATTTTCACTCCGCGCGAATTTTCCAACTGAAAATATTTCAGCGCCGTTGGTAATTATCTTAATGAAATCTGTATTCTTGCCGCCTAGCAACCCGGTCCGCCCGAGGTCAGGAGGCTTTGGCCGCGTTGCTGTCCGTAAAAATGTCTTCAGCATTCATTACGAGCATGACGGGTAGAATTTATTCAAATTATACTCGCGGCGCACGGCGCAGGCGCGAGCCGCGCGTGCCGAGATGTCACTTTCTTGAACTCCGCTCGTGTTGCGTAGGCACGCCTGAACTTGGTGTATAGACTGGCTAATTAAGCAGAACCGTAATACGCGGCGGGTGGCCGAGTGGTTTGGGCATCGGCTTCTCATGCGAGAAGTCCGATTCAAGGTTCGAATCCGGTCGGCGTGTACCAATGAGTTTTTCTCTGACGAAAAAAAAATACGACTGTGCAATGATGTTTTACTTTTTTTTTATTTTTTTTTTTAATCGAAACTGACACGTTTGGCTACATCCTACGTCTACAACATCCGTGATGTCAGCCCATAACACCGGGTGAACTTGGTGCCACGTCAATGCTTCCCTTCGGTCGTGCCGGCTTATAGAAGTATATTATTTCTCTATGTGCCGGCTACACTGAACACAAACTATTTGCATAGCCGTTTCGACGGACCTTTCATTCACTGCGGTGGTACCAACCCGGGCGGGTTAAACCCTACCACCTAGTAATATAAGAAGGGAGTCATATCCCTTAGTCGCCTTTTACGACATACACGGGGAGAGATGCAGTGGGGCTTTTCTTTTAAAGCACCGGCCCCACACGGTACTGTAATAAATCATATTTTTGCATACAATGACACATTTTTTTCACAATGATTTGAGACTGACCGACATAGTAACAAAATGATAGTCATGAAAAGAGCTTTCCAACTATATATGTGCGGTATTCATCGGTCGGTGCGGACGCGGACCATACATTTTTGCGCATCCTCCCTTGCTGATCAAATGCTCCACAAAACGCTCCACAAAAGCTCGGACATTCTCAAATGCGCGTTGGCCGAAACGAATGTCAGTGGGAGTGACTTTACTTGTAGAGAGAGCAGAAAGGGCACTCGCACTTAATGATAAGTAATACTTAGCTAAAACGACCGGCATTAACGTGAGCGCTGGTGCCGCTGGAAGCCAGAGGGAATCTCTCTCCGTTGTGTTTGAATTTAAAATTATAAACTTGGAAGGGTTGAGAAGGCATTGAGCGTCATCTCAGATCTCGGGCTTAGGATATTACTAGCTTTTGTCCGTGACTTCGCTCGCGGCTATGTTATGACTGACTTTTTTATAGAACTAATTAAATATTATGTATGTATGTATATGTATATTCTTTATTGAACACCAATTTATATAAATTAGGCACAATAGGCGAGCTTAGTGCCGTGAGCCTAACCTTTGGCACAGCCTTTGGGATGTGGGAGTAGTATATGCAGGCGAACAAGAATAGTTTGTGGCAATTAAGCTCCCCTGTTGCGCCTAATTTGTATAAATTGGTGTTCAATATAGAATATATACATATGTACATACATACATATCCCCCACCCCCCGATTATAGTCTCGGGGTCCTTCAAGAGAGGCGTGAATAGGCACCTGTCAGGCCGGCATGGCATTCGAAGCCCACGCGTACGACCAAATCGTTCGCCACGCGTTCGACCGAGGCGTCGTTAGACACATTATGGGTGGCTCGGCGTCACATGTCGCGCTTTATATAAAAAAATTCCTATTTGCGCCTGGCGTTAATAATAGTACCTAGAGAAGACAAGATTGTGGCGAGGTCAAATTTAACGGAACACGGTTTTATTTGTTCGGTAGATAAATTTACTTAACCGAACAATATTGTCGCTCGCTTTCACGTTTGTTGCGAAAATAGTTGGGTGTTGTTTAGTGAAATAGTCGGTCATTTTGTTGTGCTTTATGAAAATGTTTACGGAAGGGTGCGATAAGTTTGAAGTGTTCAGTGTTTGTGTTCGTTGAGTTTGTTCTTATGCTTGTAATGTACATACATACATACCACACGCTATATCCCGACAATCGGGTTAAGCAGAGTAGCCGGTGTTGTGCCGCAAGTTTTTTTTTTTAACTGACACGCTTGTCTACATCACCTACAACATTCGTGATGTCAGCCAATAACACCGGGTGAACTTGGTGCCACGTCAGTGCTTCCCTTCGGTCGTGCCGGCTACACTGAACTGAACGGAAAACACAAACTATTTACATAGCCGCTTCGAGTATTCATAGTACTTTTGTAAATTACAACACCGACCATCACGTTTAGCAAAGTATTCGGATAAGATAACTACATGAATCAGCAAGTAAGGCACGAAGAACCACCTGCTACAAGACTCGGTGGAAGGACCGTGCCAAGGTGAGAGGTGGTTATCCTGTCGCCCTTCAATCTTGTCCTTATCCCTATATTTCATTAATTAAGATTACTGAAAATTGTATAGCTGTATGTTGTAATTATTAGGCATAGAGATAAATAAAAAAAATCGAAATTAAAAATTTATTAATTAATATAACACACAAACAATTTAATGATAAGATAAGATTGTATAATGTAAATAGTTGGGCAGTAATGACGATTATTTTGTTCGCATGAATGTGCCTATAAACAAATAAATAAAATAAAAAAATATTAGCAACACAGATTTCTTCACCGAAGTAAATAAACTCCAAAATAGCACGAACGCAGATTCTGCTCATTTCGTCTTAGATAGCAGAGCGCTGAATTAATTATGTAATCATTACACGCTGGCGCGGTGGGCGGGGTGGGGCGTTGCGGAGAAGTAGGCGAGTAGGCGGGAAGGGAGGGGGTGGAGGGTTGAAGGGAGGCCACGCAAAGTGAACCTGAGATAAAAATGAAATATTAACGACGTCCAGGAGATAAATGCGGCCGCACTTGTGACTAGAGTGACGGGGAGGCGGCCACAGAACTAAAAAGAGAGGTAGGTACGTCTCAGCACGCAACACTATTCGCCACAAAAGCGCTGGCATCCATGCCATAATATAAAAGAAAGTAAGACGACATGACAAAACGAAATGTAATGCGGTGAATACAATTCGAAATTTGAATTTCTGTAAAATATTAACAACTCTTGTGCACTGAAAATATATTATCATAATATAATATATGGAAATATATTATTGATTATAAACACATATGTAATACATACAATACGCTCTATTCCAAAAATCTGAGTAAGCAGAGTAATAGGTGTTGTGCTGCAAGTACTCTTGTAGGTAAATTACAGCACAACACCGACCACCACGTCTAGTAAAGTATTCGGACAACTATATCAAGCAGCAAGTATGGCATACAGACCCCACCTGATGCATAGCTCAGTGGAAGGACCGTGCCAAAGTGAGAGGTGGCTAGCCTATCGCCCTTAAGCACAGCGTCGTGTCTTTATCCCTTAGTCGCCTTTTACGACATGCACGGAAAAGATGCAGTGGGTCTATTCGTTTTCAAGTACTTACCGGCCTAACGAGGTAGAATAGCGTGTTAAAAGAACCACGTTTTTTTATTGCCAGCGCGACATATGGTGTTTAGCCACCCATAAGGTTTCTAACGACGCCCAAGGACATTCGGTCGTATGCGGGGGTTGTGAATGTCATGCTGGCCTGACAGGTGCCCATTCACGGCCCTCTTGAATGACCCAGACTCTATTTGGGGGGAAATATATCGGTAGGGCGTTCCAGAGTTTACCAGTTCTGTGGTGAAAAGATCTGCAGAACCGATTGCTACGCATCCGCGGTAAGTCCACCGTGTAGAGATGCAATCCCTGCCCAGTGCGCGTGGTGCGGAGGTGAAAAGGGGACGGCGGGATAGCGTTAAACAGCTCCTCCGGGCACTGCCCATGGAATAAGCGATAAAACTATCAATGTCAGAGTCTCCCCCGTGTTCGCACCGCCTACACTTAAATTTTTTTTAATGGGAAACACTACATATGGCGCTCGCCAGACTAACGCAGAGGTGTAGTCCGACGGCGGGCGGCGCCCAACGGGCATTCGGACACTCAACGCTATCCGAGGGGTCAGTCACTTAGGGAATCTGGTGTACAATTGTTTGGTAATCTCAGGTAACCTTAGGTGGGAGTCCGAGGAATCTGGAAATCTTAGGCGGTCCCGAGTAATCCCAGGGAATCTAGAAATCCCAAGGGAATCATTGGGAATCCGATCGGTCTTGTTAATCACAGGGAATCTTAGGTGGGAGTCCGAGGAATCTGGAAATCTTTTAGGCAGTCTTGAATAATCCCAGGGAATCTAGGAATCCCAAAGAAATCATTGGCAATCCGATCAAAATCTTGGTAATCTGAGGTAATCTTAGGAAATCCTCTAGGAATCTTTGGTAATCCCTAGGAATCTTTGGTAGTCCTTAGAAATCTTACGAAATCCTGGAATCTTTGGTAATATTAAAAATCTTTGGTAATCCCTTAGAAATCTTCGGTAATACCTTAGAAATATTTGGTCGTCCTTAAATAATCTTGGAAGTCCTTAGGAATCTATGTAATCCTTTGGAATCTGGAAATCACAAGGTAATTCTGGTTATCTTGCCTACAGGCAATCTGGTGTACACTTTTTGCTCTAGTGACTAACCCCTCGACGCTATCCTGCCACTTCTATACCCCCACCAGGTCTACGGGCCCGTCCATCCCGGAGGAAGCAGGATAAGAGGATAAGCACGTCCATTATATAAATCGACGACCGCCCACCGAATGCTGCGCCTCGTTACTGTAGCGGGATATTAACTCCGCCCGCGACCTAACCGCGCAAGAATGAATGTGGTATTTTCATAATCTCAGATAACCCATAAAACTATTTTTTATAACATATTTATAAACTATAAACTATTTATTTATAACATATAGCGCCCTTATTTGACCAGCGGTTGGGCGAGTGGTTTGGGCATCGGCTTCTCATGCGAAAGGTTCGAGGTTCGAATCCGGTCGGCGTGTACCAATGAGTTTTTTCTGAAGATTTTTTTAGCAGAGTAAATCGGTGTTCTGCTGCAAGCACTCTTGCGAATTACAGCACAACACCGACCACCACGTTTTGCAAAGTACTGGCACAAGCTGAATATCAAGCAGCAAGTAAGGTGAGAAAGACCCACCTGCAGTATGACTCGGTGGAAGGACCGCGCCAAGGTGAGAGGTGGCTACCATTTCGCCCTTTAGCACGGCATCTTGTCCTTAGCCCTTAGTCGCCGTCAACGAAATGCACGGGGCGAGATGCGGTGGGACTATTAAAGTAACGGCTCCACACGGCACAGCGCCCAAGCCGTACGGTACAAAGGGACCACCCAACTGGCCAACTGTTGTGTGTGTCCAGAAATAATTCTAGCAAGTTCGAAAAAGAAAACGCGAGGGAATTGTTGGTTCGCGTTGTTGCGCCGCTGTTGATTGTTAAAGTTGTGTCGTTATCGAGAGAGAGGCCGCACTAGTGTTGGCGCGGTTCGACAACAACTGCCGTCCGCGTCGTCGCAATAATCACTTTAGTAGATTTCCGCATGCGTCACATTCAGCTCGACTTTTAGTGTTAAACTTAACGCAATCTATTATTTTGTTGATGCCTTTTTAGAATATAACTAGCCTTTGCCCGCGGCTTCGCTCGCGGTAGATTCGGTTTAATAGTTAATCTTCGTACCGTGTGGGGTCGGTACTTAAAAAGAATAGCCCCACTGCATCTCTCCCCGTCGCATGTCGTAAAAGTCGACTAAGGGATAAGAAAATTCGTCAGCCTCGGTAGCTCAGTGGCGCGGTTGGTTAGTCAACTGTTATTAACCAACGCTGAGCGCGGTCAGTGATTGGATGGGTGACCGCTCGACCGTTGGAGGCTGACCGTGGTTCGGATTCCACGTTAAACTGTAGGTCCCTTCCCTTCTTACCTTACTAGGTGGTAGGGTTTATCCCGGCCGTGTTGGTACCACCGCACTGAACGAAACGTCGGTCGAAACGGCTATGTAAATAGTTCGTGTTTTCCGTCCAGTTTAGTGTAGCCGACATGAAATGAAGGGAAGCACTGACATGGCACCTAGTTCACCCTGTGTTATGGGCTGACATCACGGATGTTGTAGGTGATGTAGCCAACAGTGTCAGGTTCCATAAAAAAAAAAATCCGATATAACTGATCGTTTCTTATATTCTCTCTCTCCCTCGCTCCCTCCTCCCCTCCGTCCTTCTCAGCCCACTCCATCCGGCACTACCATTCGACACTAAATTCCGTTTATACTATACTATCTTTCATACTGCTCAGCCTTGTTGCTATTTAGCGTGATGGTATATAGCCTATAGTGAGCCTCAAGAACAACTCTTTACACTGGTACAAACCCCATCAAAATATGTTCAGTAGTTCCGGAGTTTACCTCAAACATACATGTTTTTATGGAAACTGACACGGTTGGCTACATCACCTACAACATCCGAGATGTCAGCCCATAACACCGGGTGAATTAGGTGCCATGTCAGTGCTTCCCTTCATTTCATGTCGGCTACACTGAACTGGACGGAAAACACGAACTATTTACATAGCCGTTTCGACCGACGTTACATTCAGTGCGGTGGTACTAACCCGGCCGGGATAAACTGTACCACCTAGTAAGGTAAGAAGGGACGGTACCTACAGTTTACCGAACCACGGTCACCCATCCAAGTACCGACCGCGCTCAGGGTTGCTTAACAACAGTCGACCGACCGCACCACTGAGCTATCGAGGCTGATTACTTATAAAGGCCTCTATACCTACTCTACATATCATGTTTGACCTCTGTGCGTATAAGGTGGCATTAGTGTAATCCACTTGACCTTGACCTTTTTCTGCTTCGGCACTTAGGAGGCGGAAAGGCTAATACGGTATTAGAGAATACATTTTCACCTTTGAACTTCGAAGTGTAAACTACGAAAAATAACCGACCTGTTTCTAAATGTGTTTTCTTTAGTAAATTACAATTTCAGTCGGCATATAAGACACGTCGAGCCGAGACGCTCCTGTCAGGTCAAAACGAACGAAAATGCCAACCCGCCTCCGCGACCATCAGCGACATCTATTCTTATAACGACATCTATACTTCCTCATCTCTCATCTAATTAATTTTTTTTTCAAAAATTATGCCACCTTACTCCACTTGGTACACCAAGTAGTGGTTATAGGACACCGGTTGGCTAAGCTCAAGTGGCAGTGGACTGGGCACGTCAGCTGAAGAGACGACGAGCGCTTCGACGCGATGGCGTAGGGAGCAGACAGGTTATTCGAAGTATTATATGCGTTCATCTTAGTTGCACAACAGCGTCTTTGCCTTAGAATTGTGTGCAATAAAGTGTCACTATTCTGAAATATGACACGGATTACCGTACTAGGTACACCCAGAATTCGTTGCTCTTAAAATACACAACTTCGACGCGTGTCGTAGGGAGCAGACAGGTTATTCGAAGTATTACATAGAACACTTGAATTCATCTAGTGACACATCTAGTTGCACAAAAGCGTCTTTGTCGTAGAATTGTGTGCAATAAAGTGTCACTATTCTGATATATGACACGGATTACCGGACTACGTACGAGTACACACGGAATTCGTTGCCCTTATTCGAAGTGTTATATGTAACACGTCCGTTCAGCTTAGTTGCACAACAGCGTCTTTGCCTTACAATTGTGTGCAATAAAGTGTCACTATTCTAATGAAGTTGTGTGAATCTGTCAGTTTTCAATATTGATAGTGCGAATTGGATCACATATTGATGTATGCATGTGATTGATGAATGTCTAACACGTAACGTATTGTATTTCGTCGTACGATGATTATTCCCTACGGACAATCAACTAAAGTGGAAATATACCGCTTCTACTCAATACTGTGAGTCGATGAATTAACGAATATTACTTTGGTACGTCTACAACAGAAGTAGACGTGGTAGAGGCGACAGAGGTGCCGGCACCGTGACACGTAGGCGTGCGTCGTCGCCTCTGCCACAGATTACTTAATAGTTACTTCGTAACAGATAAATCACTCCATAGAAAATGTTCCTACCTTCGGGCTTTAATAGCCTACTCTTTCACAACGCCAATCGCTGCGTGCGAAAATGTACCTTAACGATCGAGTGTAAAGTGGTTATTGCTTTGCAGCTGCGCGCACTTGCGTGGGCGAGCGTCTATGTATACTTCGCGCGGCAGATGAATTTCTACTGAAAAAGACCGCCGGCGGCCCGTCGGGCGGTAGGTAGTTAGCGCGCGCAAGTACATAGAGTGCGTGAGGCCTGCCTCTGCCTTTTATTAATTTTTTTATTTATGGAAATTGACACGGTTGGCTACATCACCTAGTCTAGTGCGCAGGGAGCCGCGTGCAACGGTGGCGCGGGCGGGCCGAGGCGAGGTGACGGGATGACCCGATAAAATCGAAGACGTCCGATACAATACTGACGAATGATTTATCGGACCCGCCTCAGATTTACGGGCGAGTTCCGCCTCGATATTGGAACACCCTCACGCCCTCATTTTTCCGTGTGATTGATGTGAAACTGATTTAAATATATATTTTATCTTCGTTTCGTTCGCGGCTCGGCGTGTGTCCATCTCGCGTGGGACTGTTCGCGCCGCGTATGTATGACTGATGACGGCGAGCCGAATCGCAAACATTTATCTTTGCATTCAGAACTCTTTCCCGGCATCGCCAACACTATGAGGTCACATAACTCTTGAGTCTGTGGAGCGATCGCCGAGTTGAATTTCTCGGATCCTATGCATGTATGTGAAACGTTTTTACGTTCGGTTCAATGGCGCCGCCAGAGTTGAAGCTCTGAATGTTGCATGCGATGGCAAATGGAAGTGACTGTTGTGCAATATGAAATGCGCTAAAGTTTAGTTACCGCACGTGTGCACAGAACACCAGCTCTTCGATAGTATATTTAACAGAATTGTGTGTACTTTGAATCGGTCGCCGTGAGACAAATCGCACTATAAAAACTAACCGTACTAAATCCATTATGCTAATCGCAAGAATAAAACCGGAAAATTAAGACGTAACCTGCTAAGGAAGTTTGCAAATTTTGCAAACTACCTTAGCATATGTGGCGTGTGACATATTTTTGTGATTGGTTCACGCCGCACCCCACCCGTTCCCGTTTCCTTACCTCAGCCTCCCCACTCCGGTTTTATTTTTGCCATTAGTATAATGCACTGGCAGCTAGCCAGCGCGAGATTGTATACTTTGCCATAGAGCCAATTTAGAGTTAATTTTTAAATTCAAAGTAGGATTTTCTAATGTTTCGAATGTGCCGTCTTACCTTGTCGTGTTTGTTTGTAAATATAAGTCAGTTCAAAATTATGAAAAATTGTAATTTTTCATAATCGTTCCTGTGCCGTACGGTGTAAAATATGTATTGGTTTTTCGGTGAGTGTGTGCCTGCATACAACTTGGGGTATTCAAAAGGAGTGTCATTAAATGAGCCAACATATTTGGCCGCCTTATAGTTGCCATGGCGTCATGCTGAGCTTGGTTTCACGTGGAGTGATGTTATTAGTAGGTATTAGGCATGTATGCCTCGTCGGTTATGGGTACTGTACTACACATGTGACCATTTTTGACCACACGCTAGAGCTGGTTTAGGACTTGCACCTTAGTTAGAATGAACCTTCACTATCCCTCCAAAAATCTGTTTCATTATGGTGGAGGTACAACCATCCGTGCCAGTTCTTCATAAAAAAACATATTTCGTGACATGAATATTTGTCGGATTTACATTCTAGAATCTTTTAAAATGGATATTAAAAGATATTTCACGTTACATTTTATCGAGTTTCGGGTACATTAAAGTTGTACGTGATAGCGAATATAAACGATAAAAATGTCGAAAGCGGAGCAAATTCAAAAAGCTGGATGGAAAGTATTTTCTCGTTGTGATTATTAAAAATTAAGAAGAAACTCGGACAAAGTTCTGCTTAATTCGTGACTCGCTAAAGCGTTATGAACACAAGCGTTGTTTTGACTGGCTCGCGCGCGCCGCGAGGGGACAAAGCGCGCTCCGAATTAATCCCGTCGGATTTTAATCTTCCAGAAGACGAGATAGCGGGAGATTGAGTAGAAAAGTAATAAAGCTCGCTTTCTTCGCCTCACTGTTCTCGCGAATTCTCGCGGCAGCGGCGACGCGACAACAGTTTACCTGCCGCCGCCGCGTTTAATTTAAAGTAACCGACGACGGGACAATTTATTAATAATATTACGTAATCTAATATAACTGTTCATATTGCGGCATTCGCCTCACAGACGGATTCAGAGGCGGCGCACGGCGTGGGCGACGTGGGCGACCGCTCACGGCCTCGCGGCCGAGGGGCCTCGCGCCTCGAAAGTGCATGCAGCTTTGATTATGAAAAATATTCGGCTAGATCTTTTAAAAGATACCCTGAGTAAACGTGTTTAGACTTAATCAAAGGCAAACTAAGGCTTACTACAAAGCCTTTATTAGACACAAGATGGGAAAGCAGGATAGAGGCAGTGAATATTGCAATAATACAGTGGCTGTATTAATGCGATTTGATGATGTTGTTGAATGTATTTAGTATTGGCCAAATTGAGAGAGCCTCGCAAAATGTATCTTGCCCACATCAAATTAAGTTCATGCCCCGCCACTGGACGGATTCTTATGAAATGGCGGGAACAATATCGAAATAAAGTGCTGCATACTTCAATTACGGATGAAGTACAAATTAGCATACACAAACTCGCTAACGAGCGAGGTGGGAGAGCGTGAGCGGGGCGCTTATACTCTGCGATTTGGGGCCTCGCTTTGATCCTCGGTGTAGTGGCAACATTGTTCGAAATTCAAAATATTATAAACGACGGCCCGTCACCAACATGCGCGGTTCCGTTCATTGAAGGTCCACATCGATGTCGCGTTATTTTCGATACCGCGAGAATATGCGTTGAGAATTTCTAATGAAGATATCGCGCGCATCGCCGTTAGGGGCTCGCACGATGTGCGAAGTCTTCATTGGGGAAGTAACCGACCCGGTAATGGAGTAAAGTTCCCACAGTTATGTTTCACTTTTGAGAGCAAAGCGAGGGGTGATCAGAAAACTTGCAAAATTGGAGTCACGGAGGTTACGGGGCATGCACGCACGAATGCTCTCGAGATCAAACGGGCAGCATCCGGAAGGAGGCGACGAGTCCCCCGCACGTGCCGGCAAAACCACCGCGCACCGGTGCGGTGTGCTGCGCCGGTTTGAGCAAACAGTGATAATTGATTCGTCCCCCAGGGGGTGAAGTATGGTGGCATTAATAGGGATAATTGCTTCTCCGACCAACAATCGACAGCAAATTATCTGACTACGTGAGCGGACGCGGGTTCATTGATTTTTAGGGTTGCGCATTGAGGGCCCGCACGTGACCGACACGCGGCGGGGACGAGACCCTCGGCGAGCCCATGTTTTTTGACGATCTGAATGGGGGTCGCTGTAATCGACTCTTCGGACATTGCTATTGATGGAAATTCATTTTTCGTACGAGCAAATAGGAAACTTACATTTTTTTACATTGATACAAAGCCGAAAATGCAGAGAAAAACTTTTCCCCGACCTGGATTTGATCTCGGAACACTGCGGCATTAGACACCAAGGCGTTGCCCATTTCGCTACCGTGTCGGCGACGAAGTCTATCTACACGGTACCGTGGCTTGCGAAAAAAAGTTTGGTATCACGCGATTAAACTAAACAAAACACTTTCGTGTTTCGACGATGCGACATGCAATATCGAGTCTAATACTTTTGTTTGAGTGCTTCAACACCTTTAATTCATGTCCGGAACAATCCCTTGGGTTGAAGGCGGTGCAAAAGCACAACTGAAAATTGATAGATGAAAAAGCACGAGTGGATGAAAACCTTTTGTGCTTTTGTGGCTTTGAACTCTACGAATGGAACAGGTTTACTTATCAAGCAACTATTATTTCATACGTGTTAGTTCTAGTGGTTTTCTGAAACCGCTTCAATGAGTTTTAATAAATACAATTACAAAACGCGCTCGCCGCAACCCCGCAGCGCTGCAGCGATCTCAATCTCTGCTCTGACGAGCCCGTTCAGCGCTGCAGTAGCGGTCGCACTAGACTCGAGTCCACCGCAAGTCACTCCGGTAGATTTGTGAGCAGCCGCCGCTTGTGGGTGGACGGTTCAGATCCGAGCGGCGGAGGCGGCGGCTTACTCATTTCTGCGGAGTGCATTTTTCATAGGAACCCGAGCGGCGCGCGGGAAGCAGAAAGTATTCAATCTAGATCACAAATAGATGAAGAGGTTTATCACGTTTATGAAATTGTTCCTAGATAATTCTCACGTATAAAGCAAACGTGTGGATTTATTTTCCGTACGGAGCGACCGCTGAAGGACGGGAGAAATGAACAAAAAAACATTTGAGGGGTATGTCCAGCAATAGACGCTGCGGAAAGCAGCGATGAAGCCTCCACGAAGTTCCTGGAAATTCGACAGAGTTGTGAAACAATCGCCTAGGCAAAACATACAAAATAGTGATAGAGCTGGAGGGATTCCAACTGGAACACCCAGGCAAAGCTGAACAAGCTGTTTCACCTAAGCTACATCTAACGGCTAAACAATACAGCTCCTGCTCTACCGTATTACGGTAGAGTACCCCTTGTAATTGCCTCACAGCATCTAAAACTGCCGTAACAACCATTAAAGCCTCGTCGCTACCCCCCGACCTCGCAACATGCGCGCCACTGCACCGCTCATTACACGCCGACACTCGTGGACTCTGTCGTCAGACCACGGAGGAGAGCGTAGAGAGCGGTCGGTCTGAGCAAACTGGGTACGTCGCTACCAATTCGAAATCATACGTCATCGAAGTGGGCGCGACACTGCGCCAGTCGCTAGGGTGTGGGATTGTCTACCGGATAGTGGGTATCCCGATACTTTCAAAACTTCGTCTTCAAACGTCTTATTGATAAGCTGGATAGCCAAATCCACATTGACGATAACGGCAATGGCTGGCTCGAATGACGGTCTTCTGCGGCAGCGTCACGGCATCCGATTGCTTCTGGGATTCCTTGCGTTTGGTTGATTGGGTCCGAAACTTTACACAAAAGAAACCGCACTCGCGCGCGAGAGGTAACTCAAGAAAAAACTGCAACAGCGTTGCGTGTCGCATGGTTTTATGGAGTGCGGCGGTGGAATGGATCTTTCCTTTTTCAGCGGTGACTGAAGAATTCTATGGTCCGCAAATCTGCCGGTATAGTGTCTCAATGGCATGATTTCGCGAGGTGAGGTGAATATGGCTGTTTCGGGTACATCGGCAACGCCACTCCATACTGGGTTTCATGAAAAAATTTGGTGCTCCAGTGCTACCCGCACTGGCAACACTCGTTTTACTAGAAATTAGAGACAGCAACAACCCCTCTCTAGCTGGTTTTTCCGTGTTCTGGACGCCTCGAGGCACTATAGTGACATTATCGTACGTAGCTTGTGTTATTATTTTATATAACATTGTTGTGTTGTGGTGGGTTGTTTTGACAAGTACAATAAAAATATATATAGATAAATAATATAAATAAAATGCTAGGTGACAAAAATGCGTTGGAATTTTCTACTGTGCACAATAAGGTGGGCATACTGCAAAAAGCAATGTATGCTAGATAAAGATGACATACAAAACTGGACGCAGCTACCAACCTGTACGCCACACGGTGATAGCGCGGAACCCCAAGCGCACTATTTTCGTTTCGTTTCCGTCCAATCGTACATTTGTACGGTTGGCGGAAATTTGAAGATCGATTCAAAGATTCAAGCGATGATAGCCGCACAGTGCGATGCAATGAAACGAAAGGAAAACGAAAATAGCGCTATTGGACACAATAAATTTCTCACTATGTGACATACGGTACATCTACATGCATGACATACGGTAACACGACGTATCTACACCAAGCCTTGCACCACAGTGTGCGTAATTAAATTGTTTAAAAAATTCCTTCGACGTAACGAAATAATTTTCGCTAGGTGTGGCGCGCAGTAGACATTTGGGTATATATAGTACCTTACATTTGGGTATATATGAAGCGCGTGAAATTACATATTATTTTTTACCCGACTGCGGCGAAATTAAGGAAGGAGGGTTATGATTTTGTAAGTGTCTATGTATGTGTGTTCGTTTGTTCCCTCACAGAGCCTAATTACATTAAATAACCGATTTCAACATATGAGTTAAAGTTGAATTCGTCTCGACTGTCCTCGAATCATAGGCGAGATTTTTGTTTAATTCAAAATGGCGGCCGCAAAGCGACGTATTGTCAAACTTTGATAAAAAAATAAATATTTTACTGGTACCGCGAGACGTGAAAATGTTTCACCCATTCACCCATAAATGGGCATTCCACGGTTGTTGGGTAGCGAGCTTAACGGTGTCGACAAAAATTCCTACCAATCAGCAATGCACTTCGCGGCCACTCATCGATCGCAAGTCGACATATACAGCCAATGAGATGTCGACATCCTCTGCGGTAGCTATCCGCATAACGGCAGCAGATATTCGATCGCCCATCTAGCTTCATTCGCTAATCTGTGGACCCAACGTTGCACGTGAGGGGAAATATTTGGGCGTGGATAACGTTCCAAATTGCACTGGTTCCAATAAGCCAAGAGTAAACATGATTATGTATATATGTAGACTGCATGCCGAAATATTTCCAATGTCCAAAGATTCAGCTATAGGAAGGCCGCAAGGCTCGCTAACGCTACGTAGGCACGTAGACGTAGGAAGCCGGAAGTGAGCTGCAATTTACACCGTGCATCCGGTGAGTGCCGTCGAGGCGGCGGCAAATTTTACCGCTTCCTAAATGATTCTTAATTGCGCACTAACGCTGCAGCCGCTGAATGACTGAGCGGTGATAGTATCTTGATGGAGATACTGCGGACGGAGGGGGGAGCGTCCGAATCGGTTTATGTGAATAGATGCAATTATTCTGTTCGCACGAGTGTCTTTAGTTCCGTGCTCCTATTGTATTGTAGGATGCAAATGGCTTTAGGAACAACAGGATCGGCGACGAGGATAGACGAATCGACTATTGACAATTAAAATAAATAAATAAAAACCGGCCAAGTGCGAGTCGAACTCGCGCACCGAGGGTTCCGTATCGCCGTGTCATGGTCAGCGCTGCTTCATACTGTTTAATCGGTACAATACAATACAATTCACTTTATTTGTAAGTAAAATGACAAAGTTACATTAGTTACAAGTTTAGTACAAAGTTTCAAAGGTAGATGGCGCGCATACACTTTTAGTTTATGGAGACCCCCGTGAATTTTATGCTTTTTCTTATTTTTATTACTTATTCGTTGTTATATCGGCCATAATACGAGTAACACATATTCTGTGAAAATTTCAACGGGCTACCTATTACGGTTCAAGAGATACAGTCCTCGTATAGACAGACAGACGGACAGATAGACAGACGACGTAGGCTTAGTAATAGGGTCCCGTACGACGGAAACGGAACCCTAAAAAATATATTTATATAACCCGGCTTTGATTTTCAGCCGCTGCCACGTGTGATGTGGTGTACGTGTGAGTTATGCGATAGAAAGAGAAGGGTGTTGTAGGTGCATATAATTTTAGACGAGCAGCGCTGTGCGAGCTGAATTGCACTCTATTGCGTCGTAACAAGAGTAGCTATTTACTTATGTGTCTTTGTAGAGCGATCCTTCTGTACGTTAGTACTATTAATGTATTCTGTGCTATTATGAATTAAATGCACATTTGAAAAGTTATTGTAAGTGTGCAATAAGAATCCCTATATATGATTTTTGATGAGAAATTACGGAAATATATATACACCGTGTCCCAAAACTCAACGTCAAGCGGGAACCAGGGAGTAGGCCAGTTTATGACTATCCAGGGAAAAATAAGACAAAAATCGTAGTCATTTGTTTTTTATGATATGAGCATTTTTTGAAAAAGGTTGAATTGACATTTTAGGTACTACGACTACAAATTTAAAAATATAATTGTTCAAATTTTTCATATTGGAAGCCTGCTATGCTATGGATAACTGGAACTCTGCTAATGATAACTATCCCAAATAAAACCAGAATGCCTGTAGTTTTACGAAAAAAAAAATTCAGTTAAATTTTTTTCTACAAATATTAATGACTCAGATTTTATTTTTTCTTTCTGGGATTTCATAAACTGGCCTCCCTGGTTCCCGCTTGACGTTGAGCTTTCGGACACGTCGTATGACACTCAAAGAAAGTAATGCATTGCAATAAATATGACAAATAAGTATCAGCGAATAAGTATTTCAATAGGCAGTCGTCACACTTGACACAGAAGCGTGAAATGGCTGCTTTAACGAGCCCTTTGAGCGCGAGGACACTTCATTGTAATTAAGAAGTTTATGGAGAGGTGTAATTGGAAGTTACGGCTATTGGGATAATAAAGATTAGCTGTTATTGTCAAGAACGAACACAAAGGCGGATGATTAATTATTATTCTAAGGTTCATAATTTTATTTTAATCAAAATTAAGATGATTACGTAATTTATTCATACTATACAGCAACTGTAATTGTAATAATTAACGATCAATGAAAGTACAACGTAAAACTAAATATATGAACCAAAATTAAATTAAATTTAAAACATATAAAAGAGCCATAGAAAACCCTGAGCTCAACCTAAACAGCAAGGCAATACAAAATAAAATTGAGTATGTAAAGACCCAGCAACGTGTTTCACATATTAAGTACGTAAGTAGGTACAGCTTGAGACATGAACATGAAACAAATAATCAAACAGAAACTTACAAATAACAAAAAGACAAACAGACGGAAAGAAATAAAGGAGAGAAAGTGAGAGAGAGAGAGATAGAGAGATAAAGAGAGAGAGATAGAGAGAGAGAGAGAGAAACAGCTTGAAAGAGACATACAGTACACTGCATCTATGTGAAACTACTCTTTGGTTTACTTAAGGGCGTTCCGTGCCAAATGACAGGCGACGGTGCTGCCACTCAAGTAAATAATATATATCTCCTAAACAAAGCCACAACTGGAAAAAACAAGCCATGAAGCTGTAGTTGATTTTGATTCTGATATTCTAAGATACTGGAAACAGTTTTGTATTGCTCAGTTTATGTTCGTTAAATCATTATAACGGATTCGATGGCCACCGTAATCCGTTATAATGATTGTGAATAAACTGAGCAATACAAAACTGTTTCCTGTATCTTAGAATATCATAATCAAAATCAACTACAGCTTCATGGCTTGTTTTTTCCAGTTGTGGCTTTGTTTAGGAGATATATATTATTTACTTGAGTGGCAGCACCGTCGCCTGTCATTTCGCACGACACGCTCTTAAGTAATGTAATTTGTAATGTTAATTCATCATATTTCACGGACGAAACAATTTATTGAAACATAAAATAATAAAAAGAATGAAATGAAATTGAATAACCGCACGCTTCCAGAACGTGCGTCGTTGCGACTTGAAATTTTAAATTGATCGCACAAAATGGCATTTCGAGCGGAAATAAAATTGAACGTAAAAGCGTATGCTTTGAAATCATAGATCTTGCCGGCGGCGAGGAGCGGGATATCCGTTAATCTCTCCATCGTACGTCAGCCATCGCAGCGTAGCCGGGCGGTAGAGGCGGCTCCGCTCGGGAACAGGTCGGGCGGGCCAAGAGCGATCGCCGCGGGCGGGCCATACATTTAGATGAAGTTTAAAGAGTAGTTCTTTCGTAGGCGTCTCACGATCCGGTCGCAATCGCCGAGGAAATATTGAATTATTGCCGGGGGGGCACCCAGCTCCCATCCCTCCTGCGGCCGGGGGGTGGGCTGGCCGCGGCGCGGTGGAGGCGAAGGGGGCGGTGGCGGGCAGTCGATCCCAGAAAAGTGCAGTGAAAGCTAAAATTAAATGTTAGCCCAGCCGCCGGCCGGTCCGACTGCATATATCCAAAGTGTACTCGCATACTAGCGAGTTGCTCTGATTGGTCGTCTCAACTATGGCAGGAAATATAAATTTCGGAAGCGAACCTACTGAATCCGATATTCGTTTGGTCGTTTATGTACTTTGGTGGCTCAGTGGTAGAGTGGGTTCGTGTCCCTTTTGCCAATTTTTTTTATGTTTTACTTTTTTTAAAGCAATGTTAGGGTTTTAAAATTAGGTTATGGTTTTTTTTTATATAACCACCTAAGAAAACTTTATTTTCGGAAATACTTCCGAAATTTATATTTCCCGCCAAAGTTGAGGCGACCAATCAGAGCAACTCGCATACTAGACTTTGGAAATATGCGGCCCGACTAGCAAGCACCAAGCAACTGTGCGAGGCCCGCACTCGCTAATTTAGCTGTTTCCAACTTTCCCGTCTTGTTCATTTCAAATGTGAGTTGATATTGTATCCTCTTTTATTACAAACTTTATTTCCGAGCCTTCTATTCACCGACCATTGCGCCTCAAGATAGTCTTTGCAATATTTAAGGTGACGTGAGGCTGCGTCCGACTCGAAATTCAAGAAGTTTACCACCAATATTACTCACCTGACAGATTCAGTTTTAATATATGTAATACTTCATCTGCCGAACGATAGCGTTTTGAAAACACGATTTGATTAACTTCGCTCGATAGAAAAAAATCATGAACATGCCTCTGAATTTATTTATAAAACGTATTTAAGGCAACGTGCCCAAATCAAGGCCTTGGAAAAAATATATTTTATTTGTTGAATATATATCTAAATCCGTACCTTTTTACTTTTATGTTTCGAGCCGTAGTTTTGGAATAAAAAAATAAAAACCTAATTTTCACTTGCGCTAAAATTGATTGATTTAGTTGCACCCTACTCCAACCAGCGAAAGCGCGCCTCGAAAGAGGAGTATGGGTGAATAGGGTTGACAGGGTCTTTGCAATATTTAAGTCGAGTGTGCCAAAAATCGAGGATGTGCCGAATGAAGCGAGTTGAGCAACCCGAGCGATGGCCGATCGAACGCGGCGCTCAGCGGCTGCGCGTTTCAATCGCAATGGTTACGTTGGGTTTTGTGGGCGCCCAGCGCATAAAAGTTATACGGGAGGGGCGCTAATGTGTGGTCTGTTCTCAGGCGTCAGTGGTTCTATTGCATTTAAATAAATACAAAATAATAAAAAACCGGCCAAGTGCGAGTCGGACTCGCGCACCGAGGGTTCCGCACCACAAAAAAAAACATTGAAAAAAAAACACGTGTCTTGTATGGAAACCCCCCTTAATTTTTACTTTTTCTATGTTTTATTATTTGTTGTTATATCCGCCATAATAACACATATTCTGTGAAAATTTCAACGGGCTAGCTATTACGGTTCAAGAGATACAGCCCTCGGACAGACGGACGGACGGACAGACAGACTGCGTAGGCTTAGTAATAGGCTTCCGTACGGGATACGGAAATGACTGCATCAGCGTTAGAAAACGCACAGAAACACAGTTCAAGTTCGTGCTGTCGGTCGTTATCTAACATTCTAGAACAAAGCTAGCTGGTAAGTACGTAGCTGAACGCACCTTGTTACCGGCTATAAGTTGGCAATTACTGAGCCCGCTGTGCTGCGGTATGCAGAGCTAAGCCGAGCCACTTACGCCGACGATTACCGACAATTTAACACTCACTCTAGCTCAATTCGCAAGGAGCACGCGTCACGCATTTATACTAAACCAAGTGCTTTAAAGCTGAGGCCGCACTCAACTGCAGCGGAGCGGCTCGGCCCTAGTCTCGAAATAAGCGGACGGCTGTGTATATAATATGTATTATGAGGATGTATGAAGTGAAAAAGTAGTGGATGGACATCTGCGTCGCGGATTTTGCCAACGTTTATACAAAGACAAGATTTTTTTTAATTTACACCTATCTACATACATACATACATATCACACACGCTGAATCCCGACAATCGGGGTAAGCAGAGTAATCGGTGTTGTGCTGCAAGAACTCTGGTAAATTACAGCACAACACCGACCACCACGTTTCGCAAAGTATTCGCCACCTTACCTACCTAGACATATTGAATACCTTAAGACATATTGAACACCTACTATGATAAGTCAGATTAGGTCCAATATTTGGTTGGTGGAGACATACAAAATAAAGTTTGTCTGTGCGACCGATGAATCTCTGAAAGTACCAACTGGATTTCGAGCCGAGCACAGAAGAGCGACTGGCGCCAAACAAAATGAAGCAAGCAATGGTTCACTTTCAAGGCACAGTCTACTCAAGAGGTTATCTATGGTGCGATTCAAGCGAAGTTGCCAACAGACAGGAGGTTATAAAGCCTTAGGTAATTGATTGCCAGTGTAGACGGCACCGGGTTCTGGCAAGCCTAGGTATGCTGGAACATACAGCAGTGCATGCGGCGGAGGTCTTCGAGTAATTAGCGAAGACGCTATCGCAGCCGACGACGTCGACCCGACACATCGCCTCGTGGCTGTTTTGGTCAGACACATATTTCGCTAGAGGATTTTTGGGACATACATACGAGGTTCGCGAAATATGGGGTCGCTAAAAAAAGATGGCGATATTTTACGTGTTCTGACAGCGAGAGAAAATGCAAAATGCGCCACGCCACGCCACGCCTATTAACGATTGCATTTCTAACTTATCTCTAGCTTTTCATTCGGGTTCTCACTCATTCGCTTGAGCGATGATAACACACCAAATGGGGCCATCGCGATAACTGACATAGACATTGTATACCTAATGAAAAGTCCTAACGTACAACCAAGAATGGCGCTTTAACCAACTCAAAATGAACTTTAATTGGTTCTTTCTTGCTTTTTTATTATTAAGTCGTTTGTGAGTGTAATAGCCTCATATGGTCGAAATACGACCCCAGCCGACCCAAACTTAAATACGTCTCTGTTTCTGGGAAACAATTTACTACTCGGTTAGTAAGGCTCGCACACTCCACAATCTCCTAGCAAGCTGCCAGCGATGCGTTCGACAGTCTCGTAAATTCTGTCGAAATAGGTATAATTTTTTTTAACCCGAACTGGTTGTCCTGCTCGAGGTCGGAGTCTCAGGCACAGCCAAATTTACCCCCAAGGAGGTTCCAATTCGACGTGTAGGCGGACTAAAGTCTGTGAGAAAATGCCATTTATCCTAGATTTGAAGATCCGTGGATTGTAGTAGAAAGGAATAGGGTAAAATATTCCCCGGAAGCCAATTCCACACCATTGCAGTGCGACACAAGAACCGTTTAGAGCCGATTTCACCAATCGGCTAAAATGTAGATACAAGTTAACTCTTGTCAACTGTATCAGAAATGTCACTTTAGCCGATAAATAACTGTTGTCTACACAACCGGAAAAGGTGGTGAAATGGGCCATTAGAGAATTACTACGGAACAATCTAGAAACAACAAGTCTCTAATGCCGATCTAACAAGCGAATGCGACGTCACAAACAAACTGCAATCACTCTGCGCACTCAAAGCCTCCGCAGGCCGAACAGGCAGAGGCGACGATGCGACAGATGGACAGATAGGACGCACGGCGAACACAAAGGATATTTAGCTCGCGCGACGTATTATGAGGAATACAGAACCATATAATTAACAAGCCCATGTATTCCATGTATCCTGACTTCCATAGTCCAAAGCAATAGGAAATGTGACACGGCACATTCATTCTTTGATTATCAAAGTGTCGAACTCTTAATTTAAAATTAAAGAGCAGGATTTTATCAAGAGCTTTCATGCGGCTTTTTTCCTTACTGACTCCATTTGAAAGTTTAAACACATTTAGTGAGAGAGCTGATTATATCTTCCTCGCACATCGCCACCACTGCGAAAGCTTTTTTCGTAACAGGTAAACTTGATTAGTTTGGATTCGTCAGTTTCCTCTAGCGCCACACTGAGCGTCTTTTGCGCCGCGTAAACTGCGTCGCCTTACACGCATACACTCCGGTACGTACACACTAAAATACCTCGTTAAGTCGAAGTTTAAATTGTTTGGCTTATACTACAGTCTCCACGCTTTGTCGCAAATGCCATCATAGATATTGGAATATCTGTAGTCATAGTACACTCAATTCTAGATCCAAAGTAAGGATGAAGCTTTCGAAGTCCGCAAAGCCTTCGGAAAACCAACAAATTAATTGGCATGCTATTAACAGCAAGAGCAAGAAACTAAATACATATTTCGCGGTTATCTCGTCCAAGGCCCATCTGATTTAATCTCTACCACTATCTGAACAGTCGACCACATCAGTACAACCCGCAGTCAGAGACATAGCCCACATTACACTAATTGTGTGCGCTCGGAGCGCGCCGCCGATCCCTCGTCTTGGCCGGAGGGAATCATCTGTACGTCACTTGTGATCTCCTAGTGAGATGAATTACTTCATTAGCATAATAGCGCCACCTAAATCTGACAGCGCCTATGACAGATAATGACATAAATTAGATTAGTCGTTCAAGGAGCACTCGACGGATGACACTTAGGGCTACAGATATGGGTTTAGGTGTCAAAGGGATGTATGCATAGACGTTACTATACAACCAATTAAATACTGTCAATAACTGTGATTGGCGTTATCTGAACACACTCATTAAAACTGTAGATATTAGGGGACTAATCGAATCGCAAGAATTAAAACCGGAAAGCGAAGAGGTAGCCTTGTTACGTAGTTTGCAAAATATTTTGAAAATGTGGCATTTTACTTTCATAAAAGTTCAAAACGCGCAAGTACACTGCAAGGCACAGGCAACTCGGACATCCAAAAGCGTATGTATTTTGTGATTGGGACTTTCCCGAATTCCTAAGCCCCGCCCCGTCCCCCGCAACAACCCCCGCCGGCCATTATTGGTTCACGGCGTATTCCCATGCACCCCGCCCGCTTCCGCTGCTGCCCTTACCTCAGCCTCCCCGCTCCTGTCGATTTTTTTGCAATTAGTATAACAGACCAGTCTTGATGAAAGAATCCCTCTCTTTCGTTTAATGCTAGCAATTTTAAGAAGATTTCAAATATTGGACACCAATAAATACAATATTTCGAATAATATTTAAATCTAATAATATTTGAATATTTACCGTGTAGGGACGGTACTTAAAAAGAATAGCCGAACTGCATCTCTCCCCATGCATGTCGTAAAAGGCGACTAAGGGATAAGGACAAGATGCCGTGCTAAAGGGCGACAGGCTCGCCACCTCTCACCTTGGCACGGTACTTCCACCGAGTCATGCAGCTGGAGGGGCTTCGTGCCTTGTTGTTGTTGTTTTGGTTTGGGTTGGCTCTAGGCCTGCAAACTAATCCCGCTTGGTTGGGGACCTTCGTGCAAAACCCCGCAGTCTCCAGCTACCCCAGCCAGCCTATGTCTTCCATGAAAGCCACAAGTCGACCGGGGTGTCTGAAGGCCGCTTATCCCTTAGTCGCCTTTTAAGACATGCACGGGGAGAGATGCAGTGGGACTATTCTTATTAAGTACCGACCCCACACAGTACAAGGCTTCGTGCCTTAGTCGCTGCTTATGATCGATTGAATCGTGTTCGAATACTTTGCGAAACGTGGTGGTCGGTGTTGTGCTGTAATTTACCAGAGTTCTTGCAGCACAACACCGATTACTCTGCTTACCCCGATTGTCGGGACTCAGCGTGTGTGATATGTTTTTAAATCGACTTTTATTGTCACTCGAACATCATTATGTGTGCGATGTTCTCATCTCTATTGTCACATGCAGCACAGTACACAACAATGCTCTGCTGCACACAACTACACTATACACCTCGCATACATGTAACTATACTAAATTCGTGTCGACTAACTTATCAGCCAACGCAGGCTGACGACAATGGCTCAAAGGTCGACAATCGGCCGCGCCAGGAGGCGGCCATACTATGCCAGAATTAAATTAAATGTAAACGTTGAGACATTGTTCGTAGTATCAAAGACAACGAGCTCAGTTGGAAAGCTATTATCTTCGACAGAGCGAATTCCAGAAGGCCGGGCCCGGGCGCACGCGGTGACACGTTTACACGGTTGATGCCGGCGGCGGCGCGGGCGGCAGCGGCAGCGGCAGTGCACCGGTTTGACTCTATACTGTCGAGTATAATATCTACCGTAGAGATCACGTATTCGAACATTCGAAAACGAGACTCAACGAAATTCGAAAACAAAAACGGCATCACAAGAGAAGACGCTAGCTAGACCACAGAACTTAAAAAAGACGAGTAGAAGTAGCGCGACGAGTTATTAGTATTAAGAGAAGTGTAAACAAACTCACATATATAAATTTTTTTAGTTGAGATACCTCCAAGTAATAATTTAACATGTTTAGACAAACTCTTTGTGTGGTTATCGTTTTTGCACTGTAATTAGAATTTTTGTATTTTCGTTACTTGTTTGTCTTCCGTGACAATATTGAAAGCCGACTAAAGTGGGCGAAACTACGCACACGTTACGATATCTGCTGACTTGTTTTAGTTCGGTGTGCGAGACAGCGACAGCGATACACTGAAATCGTCTAAGTTGGCCTAAGTTGAGTAGGGCTTCTAGCATATCCGTGTTCATAAAAATATTGAACTGCATAAAATGTGGAACCTTCAGTTTTATGTGATCGTAAACATTTGAGACAAAACAAAATTACGCGCACACGAACGGGAACGTATCTGACATTTTCTCGCATTACGACCGCAAACCGACTCGAGAGTCCGGCAGATTTCGTTTGCCGCAGTGAACGAGAAAGTCCCAATGAAAAGTAATTTTCCGCTCGAGGTCGTTACGCCACCCAAAAGTCGGTTTTATATTCCGGTCATAAAATTACACATGCGATCCGCCCCCCGCCCCGGTTTCTGGGTGGGCGACACAGTTCATGATGGAATTTCAAGGTCGGAAAATTACCTGTTAGAATGTACGAGTACCTAATGATGGGTAACGGGAGTATTAACCGTTTACAAATTTTAGTGCTGATTAGTACTAGCGTAGATACGGTAGCAGTTATTATCGAACTCATTTATTTTTAACCGTTTAACGTTTAAGGAATCAAGGTTAACTATGTGATGCGTGCATGTCGTAAATCACTAAGTGATAAAGATAAATGCCGTGATGAGGAGCGACACGATAGCCACCTCTCACCTTGGCACGGTCCTTCCAAATTCATGCAGCGGAATCTTCGTGCCTTACTTGCTGCATGGCATATGTCTGGCCGTAATACTTTGTTAAATGTGGCGGTCGGTGTTGTGGGGTTTTGCAGCACAAACGGTTCTCTGCTTTACCCTATTGTCTGCATACAGCAGCGTGATGGTATGTATGTATGTTAATATGAACATTGTAAATTTTATTACGTGTACGAAATTCAAATTCCTCACGATTTACTGAAACGCAAAGACTCGTAAGAAATTTCGAATAGCAAAATCCTCTAGTGGCCAATAACAGCAGTTGACTTAGATCAGCCGAAGTAGATCCAAAACGGGAGGCGGTGTAGTAGAACGGAACACACACACATTCCGGCGGTATTCACCGAAACTGCACGTCGCCGCGTTCTGCTGGAACCGCCTCGGATGGTCACACGCAGAGTTCTGCTACAATCGACGGAATTGAACAATGTCGACCGAAGGTTTATAGCTAGTTTATAGATGGAAATAGGATATATAAATATATATTATAGCTAGGATTTTGGGGTTCCTGCACTTTTATAGGTCTCCTCCCTTCCAACGACATTTATCACTATCTGGCACCCATACCTTAGTCGCCGTTAAGATGCAGAGATGCAGTGGGACTATTATTTTCAAGTACCGGACCCACACATTTAATTTCTCCGCATCACAATATACAAGTTGATAGGTACTACCATCACCAGATTTGATCAGGTTCGGCCTTGTTGGAAGAATGGATGATAGGAGACTAACGAAAGAGATTTATGGAGCGAATGTCAATGGAAGAGTCGGGAAGGCGCGCGTGCTTGGACAAGATCGGGAACATGAAGATCCGTTGTCTCTGCCTACCCCACTAAGAATCAGGCGTGACTCTATGTATGTAGATATGATAAAAACATATGGCAAATCTTAAGACGAGCTTTTCTCCATAAAAAATCGTCTTTCGGCATTTATGTTTTCGAGCCTCTTTTTTTTCTTGTCTTAAGGACAGTTCAATTTACGTTCTTGCCATTTTATTTTTGTTTAGAATTTGTAGTTCGACCGAAAAAAAAAATCATTGTTTATTTTGATGTCATGAAATTCATTAAGCTTTATTGAGTCATCACTTTAGATATTAAAAAAATAAAAAGACAGGAACGTAGATTCGACCGTCCTTATTAAAAAAAAAAAAGAATTGTAAAAATCGGACAAGGTTTAGGGGGGTAAAAAACATAAATGCCGAAAGACGATTTTGTATGGAGAAAGTTTACATCCGGCTCGTCTTAAAAGGCCTCCAAAGCAAATTACGTAAAGATGTGTCTCCCACGTGCCAGTCAGCTGTAAGTACCGGGAACCACCCGACGAAGGCGGCGGCCGTGGAGATATAGGCACTCCACGTTCGCGTGTCGTGCAGGCGTACAGCTGTCACCGCCACGCGAGGTTCGCTGGAGGCTAAGCCTGGAGAGGAAGGCACGAGGGTACAGACAGGTGCATCGGCGGGTCGTTAAGCTCGAACTGCTCGAAATAATAAGTAGTTCGGGGGAAACGCGCCGACCGGAGCGGGTAATTTTAGTGAAAAGCCGGACCACAGATCCAAGACATTATACGTAGATGGCTCGTCAAAAGCGCTCTGTGCGCTCTTGCATTGCTTCCGTGCTCCGTAGCACGCGCATCGCCAACAATCCAATTAATCAACTTACATCTCATCATATAAATGCGCTCACATATCAATGCGCACACATATCAATGCGCACACGGTGAACGCGCGGTCAGGCGTTGAAAGCACGCAAATATGTCGACATTTTCTCTGATATGCGGGACTCCCCGCATAAAGCGGCGACATATAGACGGAGGTTCGCTCATCTAGCCTTATTGCTCTGATCTGTGGGCCGAACGCTTTCGGTCGGAGGCGCGCTTCCGATAGGTAATGAGGCGGTGGCGGCTCTCCGCTCCAGCCTGGGGGGCGGGCGGAGGCAAGAGGGGCGGATCGGGGGGCGGACGCGGGTAATTCGAACGAGATCGTTTCTTAACAGTCAGGTGTGGTTACGTGGGCTAAAGCTTCGCCTTTTTCTTGTGAAATAGTGGAATTCTGAAAGCACTAAATTGTGCGATTTCATAAAAGGTGCAAAAAAAAAACGAAAGTCTAATTATGTTTCTGCGCGCAAGTGAAGGTGGTGAACAGGATTTTGTAATTGCCATCGTTATCATAATCTCAATTATGTATTTCATTTACGTACTGCCATTTATTGAATACATTTAAAAATTACTAGCGTTTGCCCGCGGCTTCGCTCGCGTGAAATTCGTAGGTATTTAAAAAGAAGAAAGTAAGTAGCCCGCTAAATTAACTTTATTTCGGCGCGCGGAACGATTCAGTTTGTATGAGAGCCACATAACTGAATTTTATTTATCCTATTCCGTGTCCTGTATAGTAAAATGTGTTTGTAGTAAGTTTTATTTAATTCGGATGATCGGTTTAAGAGTTATGGAGGAACATACATACATACAGAAAAGATTTCTAAAATTCGTCAATTTAGTTTTAGTATTATACATAGAGTCTACAAAGGCAGTATCTCGTAAAACAAAGTAACTTACTCCACGACTATCCCTTACAGATTTATTATTAGGTCCTTACCTATGAAATTGGCGTTTTATATAGAAAAAATCAAACAATTTTTTTTATGAAAAATAGATTTTTTTTTTATCGAAGTATTGGCCATTATTATCAATGCACTTTTGCCATTTTACTGAAAGTTCATTGATGCCTCTGCTATAGAAATCCTGGGAATGGGAATCGATTAACTCTATAAAGGCGTTTTTCACTGCCTCATCGGATTTGAAATGTTTTCCCTGTAAAAAGTTATCCAAATTTCGAAGAAAAAAGAAACCAGTTGGAGCAAGGTCTGGTGAATATGGTGGGTGACGGAGAGTTTGCAGTCGTAACTCCCGTAGTTTTGAGACGGTCCATTGTGCGGTGTGTGGGCGAGCTTTGTCGTGAAGAAGGAGTGGACTAGAGCAATTGGCAAGTCTCGGTTGTTTGACAGCGAGCTTATCCATCATTATTTTTAATTCTTCACACTACACATCTGCAGTAATTGTTGCGCCAGGTATCAAGAAGCTGTAATGAATAATGCCGGCACAGGTCCACCATGCACTGACAAGCAACTTCTTTTGACTCAATTTGAGTTTGGTACATGGTTTGGCTGCCTCCCCTGTGTCTAACCAGTGTGACGGACGTTTTCGATTGCCATCAAGGATCCACTTTTCATCACAAGTGACAATCCGATTCAGAATCCCCTCATTTCTGTGCCTATTCAACAAGTTAAGACAAGCTTCGACGCGATTTTGTTGTTGTTGTTCAGTGAATTCATACGGTACCCACTTTCCGAGCTTTTTTATCTTTCCAATTTGACGTAAATGAATCAGTATCGTTTTATCTCTTACATTGAAGGTTGCTGCTAATTGATGAATCTGCTTCAACTATGGCTTTCAATTCATCGTTATCGACTTTCGTCTCCGGTCGGCCACGGGGCTCATCATTGAGATGAAAATTTACAGAACGGAAGCGATCAAACCAAAAACGCACAGTGCGTTCACTTGCGGTACAACTGATTTTGAAAAAAGAATAATTGGCCTTTATAACAGAAAATATTTGAATTTGGAATTCCTACGCAAAAAAAAGTTAGCCACGTTCAAAGTGGCCAGATTGTAGAAACGCCAATTTCATAGGTAAGGACCTAATATTAGTATTGATGATTGATGTCTACTCTAACGATGAGGTTTCGATTGAGAATAGAATAGAAATACTTTATCGCACACAAAAACACTAACAGAAGACAGAACATAACATACAGAAAAGCAATATAAATTGACAATAATTACAAACAGTAGCGTGCAAAGGCAGACTTATAACTTTAAGTTATTTATTCCAGTCAACCTTTACTAGATACTAAGTATAAAATATGTAAACGTGCAGTTACGTTTGCGAAAAACAAATTTTCAACCGCTCAATTAGTAACGTCGTTAATATTGAGGTTGAATATTTTAAATCGGAACAGTAAATAAATTGAGAAGACAGATTATTTTAATATCAACGCGTGCGAGCGGGCAGGCGGGAAATCTATTGAAAAATTGGAAAAGTAAAGCAACCGAGAGATCCCAATAATCGCTTTTACTCCATTCCGACGAAAGAAAAAAATAAACGTTTTTAACTAATGGCGGTCTCACTCACAAAAGCGAAGTTGGTCGGAGCATATCATTCAAGATTTTTATTTTATTTTCTTATAGTCGTCAGTCTCGGTAGCTCAGCGATGCGGTTGGTCGGCTGTTGGTCGTGATCATAAGCACACCTGGGCGAGGTCAGTACTTGGATGGGTGACCGCTATACCATTGGAGAATGACCGTGGTTCGGATTCCACGGAAAACTTTGTAGGTCCCTTCCCTTCTTACCTTACTAGGTGGTAGGGTTGATTGAAACCGCCCCAGTTGGTATCATCGCACTGAATGAGGTCGGTTGAAACGGCTATGAAATAGTTCGTGTTTTCCGTCCAGTTCAGTGTAGCCGGCACGACGGAAGGTAAGCACTGCCATGGCAACTATAGTTAACCAAGGTGGTACGGGCTGAAATCACTGATTTAGAAGGTGGTGTAACGAAATGTGTCAGGTTGCATTAAAATTTTTTGTTTTGTTTAGGCAAGAGCCCCTTTACTGAAGGCCGGGGGCGACGCGGGAATTAGTAATGGCAGAGACGAATGGATTCAATGTCAGTTTCATAGCCATTGAGAAAAAGAGCACCAGAATGCGCGGAAACGAACAAAAGATGTAAATTGCCGACGGCGGCACCGACCGCTCTGAACATCGTAGGTGCCGTGTTCAACAACGTCTTCAAACTGGTAACTTTGGCTCGCTCTTTGATTTTACGACTTACTTTTGCCGACGTTTCGTCTCCCGCTCTGGAGACATCATTCACGAGTCCTGATGATGACTCCAGCTCGGTAGACGAAACGTCGACAAAAGTAAGTCGTAATTACTGTACCACGTAACCGAAAGCATTATTACAATATATAGATTTTGTTAAAATGTTACAATAAAACTAGTTGTGTAGCCGGCGCGAAATGAAGGGAAGCACTGACATAGCACCTAGTTCACCCGGTGTTATGGGCTGACATCACGGATGTTGTAGGTGATGTAGCCAAACATGTCAGTTTCCATAAAAAAAAAAAAAAAAATTTTTAAGTTTAACTTTAAGACCACATAATAGGTGATAATAGCTTCGAGAAGAAATGCCTCTATAAAAGAAACTCAACTTCATTATCAGCTGCAATAAATAAGTACAGTAAATTGTCTCGTAGAAAATCCTATTGTTTCGACTCTGAATATTAAGTATTCACCTACGCAAAAGGGTGGTGTCTCACAGTAAGAAGGAAATATATTCGCGTTTCACGTGGTATTAACTTGTCATAATTAGCAGCACGCCAGAGGCTTCCAACTCGCGGCCCGCGCGTGTGACGGTACGCGCCGCGGGCCGCCACGCGCAGCCGCCGACTGCGGCTTGAGTGACAGCGCGCTGTATTCGCGAAACGTCGTCGTCGTCGGCGGCAGCGAGGCGACCCACGCAGTCAAAACAATGACGATTCAGTACGGCGTGAGTCGGCAAATATTTATGCGATGTTATGAATTTTCTGATACACTAAGCAGCTCCATCTGCCTCGAATGGAAATGCGAATAAATTCTAATAAATTATTTTAAGACTTTTATAAATTCTTCACGAAATTGTACGACTCAAAAACAGATATTATAATTCAGCTGAATAAGGAATATCCACTTAAAGCATAAGTCTTAAAGCTAGACTGTACAAGTGTAGGTACTTAATAAAGTTCCTTGAAATATGTAAGCACTCAAATATAAATAATAATATTAGCGTAGTTTTAGAGTTCAGATAGGTCTTCCATTTCGTGTAACGTGAAAAAAATGCGTAAGTAAAACGTACCACATACATTTTACTTGATTAGAAAATATACTCATAGAAAATATACTATATGAAAGCAAATATATTTAGCTTTCATATAGGCGGATTTGACAGGGGTAGAATTCGTGGCGAGCGGGTCAATTACACTAATCAAGCACCGCGCACCTCGCTCCCTAAACTTCAGGGTTCGAAAGGGGCCCATATTTGAAGACGAAAAGCTTTAAAACTTTTTCCCAGATTCGAACATTTTACAGTACTTTTTGGTGAAAATCTATTCTTCAAGATTTGGTGGATGGTTAACGTCCGGCTTTATTAAATAAAAAATAAATTCTAACTCATGAATAAAAATGGGTAGGTTGCATACATAACTAGTACAATTGAACTGCGTGTAGGTAAATTCCAAACACTGGAAGTTCAATGACCTCAAAAGAAAAAGAAAACTAAATTAGTTCACTGCACTCTCCAGTCTCACTGTCCATCGAGTTTCTATTACAATTTCCAACTTTTGTATGACAAAAAAAAAAACAACGGAATTTCGATTTGAGTGATAAGGATTTTATTCTTCTAATAATGAGTACTTTCTATTCCTGAAGTTTCTCAAACCTATCCTGATACAACATGTATACTCCGTCCGTGCTCTGTGAGAACGCTATCGCCCATGTTTGATCGCCTCCCCGCACCACTGCCGTCTCCGCGGACCCGTCAAAGGGTTGCGGTCCACGACTTGAGCGCACGCGAGGAGACAAACAATCCACACTCCCATTGTCGAGTTAATTGAGAGGGGACTGCTTCGCTGAATTACAAATTATCGCATTGTTCTGATGAAACTTTTCTCAGCGTGTACGAAAACTCATTACTGCGCCTTGTACAGGTTGTTAAATTTATGCGACTATAGAGCTCGCGTCGGCGATGTGTCGGATTATGCGATAAATCGTCGCTCGACGCCCCGGACCCACATTTGGGCAATGCGCGTTTTGTAGCGCCGTTATCAAAATATTTATTGCGTATGCTTTCTTCCGTGCCATTAATTATACAGCATTAAAAGTTCGAATGTACGATCTGGTAAAAAATCCGAATGTTTCCACATCAATGTATATTTCGCTTTTTCCGGTGAAATTAAAATAGGCCTAGGTCGTTAATATACGTTTCGCTGAGATATATAGAGTTTCCAGAAAAATTTAGCATTTTCATCCATCACCTATTTGGGTTCGCATATTCTAAGCCATCTATCGCCGTGACAAAAGAGTCGATTAGAACGACGAGTTAAAAAGACTTTACGAATATTAGGAGCACACATCCTTCCTTAATTCTTTTTTTTATGGAAACTGACACGATTGGCTACATCACCTACAACATGCGTGATGTCAGCCCATAACACCGGGTGGACTTGGTGCCACGTCAGTGCTTCCCTTCGGTCGTGCCGGCTACACTGAACTGGACAGAAAACTATTTACACAGCCGTTTCAACCGACCTTTCATTCAGTGCGGTGGTACCAACCCGGGCGGGTTAAACCCTACCACCTAGTAATATAAGAAGGGAGTCATATCCCTTAGTCGCCTTTTACGACATACACGGGGAGAGATGCAGTGGGGCTATTCTTTTAACGTACTGGCCCCACACGGCTCCTTAATTCAACGGCATACTTTAAGAACATAAAAAAAAACAAATCTATATCGTATACACATTTTCCAGTGCCCCTGCAAAAATAAACGCCATCAAGATTTCAGAGACAAAAGCGTCCAATTTTCTCCACAATGTCCACAGACGAAAAAAAATACTCAAACATAATAATAACACCGGCGGAACACCGAGCGCCGACATCAACACGTACCGGTAATCGCTACCGATAACGACAAACGATATCGTGCCGCCGCCTCTAATCCCCGATAGAGACATAAATTCACCCGACTCACATCACCTGTGGGAGCCGCCTCATTCCAAATATGCCGCTGTTTGCAATATAATGCATGCAGGGCAGAATTAATGAATGTAACCGTCGAGGTGGCTGCAATAGTCATCATCATCATCATCAGCCTGTATCGGTCCACTGCTGGACATAGGCCTCTTCCAAGGCACGCCACCACACGCGGTCTTCCGCTCTTCTCATCCATCCACTCCAGACTACCTTTTTATTTAGGTCGTCTGTCCACCTAGCCGTATCAATAGTATTGATGGTATATCCAGCGAGCAATGCAGCGAGCCATACTGGAAATATCGCGACGCGATGCTGCGGAAGGAGGCAATCCGCCGACGCATCAAAGTAGTCGATGTTGGACACAAGTTGGCTAAGCTCAAATAGCATTGGGCTGAGCTCGTTAGCCGAAGAGGCGACGACCGTTGGAGTAACCGTGTCCTACAATGGGGGCCTTCAAACCCACCGCCTCCCGAGCGCACCATCCTTGCGGATATAGCACTCGCATCGTGTTGTCATCGCTCGTCAAAGCAAGTTATCAACCGAGTCCGATTGGGGCCGTGGACAGGAAAACGTAGTGTGGGAAGACCACCCGCGACGAAAGAAGGAGCCGTGGACAGGAAAACGTAGTGTGGGAAGACCACCCGCGACGAAAGAAGACATCAAGTACATCGGCAAAAAGCAATAGTTTCGTACCGCTGAAGCCCGCGAGGACTGGGGAAAAATTGGGGATGCGCACGGCTAGCAGTGGACGCATATACGCTGACTAAAGGTGTATCTGGGTGTGAATGGGTGGCAATGAAGCATAAGTTTAAGTAATCTGTACCATCTACATGCTAGCAACTGACTGTGATAGCACTGACATCGTAAAGATTTACTTATATGTGGACAGACTTTTCTTTAATAGCGCGACATGTGGCACCGGTTATAAGTGCTAATTTGTGCGAATATGGCGCGCTCGGTGCTAACGGTACCCACAGAGATTCAGTTTGCGGGGGTTTCGAATGCCAAGCCGGCACAGGTTTTTTTATGGATACTGACTCGGTTGGCTACATCACCTACAACATCCGTAATGTCAGCCCATAACACCATGTGAACTTGGTGCCACGTCAGTGCTCCCCTTCCGTCGCGCCTGCTACACTGAACTGGACGGAAAACACAAACTATTTACATAGGTAGCCGTTTCGACCGACCTTTCATTCATTGCGATGGTACCAACCGGGGCGGGTTAAACCCTACCACCTAGTAATATAAGAAGGGAGTCATATCCATGCACGCCCGTGCTGAAGCACCCGAGACGGTATATGGAAGAAAATAAGTATGGCCAGGGAGAGCGTTCCAGAGTTCACCGATATTATCGCAAAGAAGGTCGCACTTGGAATGAACCCTCTGATCGGAGGGGTCGCACGATCAATTAGGCGATCTACTTTAATTTGGATCCCTCCTCGAATCGCGAGCAATAATCGAGAGCGAGATTGGATTTTGAAAAATACCGCGCGATATTAATTATTATTCTGAGGTCTCTGGGAATATCTGCGCATTCATAACGAGCTCTCGCCCGCCGCAGCAGATCCGAGAATTTGTATTATCCATCACACATGGACAGGGCGGCGCCGCGATAAAATTGTAAAATTGGCGCGTCTGTATATTTAAGATATTTGCAAACAAAATTTAATTGAGGGGGGATGAAGGATACGTAATTTGTGTGAAAGAAAAATGGTAACTTTGATAAACATTTATGTGATTAATTCGAAAAATACTCCACCGATAAACATAGGGTTTCGAGCAATATGATCTGTGATGTTTTGCAATTAAAAAAAAAAACATCATCACTCCTTTAGGGAATGAGTAGTATGATCGAAAGTGATGAGACCGTCGGTTATTAGGCCCACTTGCACCAACACAAATTTAATATATAAACCAGTTTAACTCGTTAAGCTAGCACCCGTTGACTGTGGGAACCGCGTTTAAATCCATAACTCGCTACTTAACTTTAAACTCGTGTTGGTGCAAGTGGGCCTTAGAATCATAATCTAGCCCTTTTATTATCCCACTGTTAGACATACCCCTCCCTCATCAGGTCATTGCTCATATGAGCTGTCGGCCGAAAGCATTGGTTCCATACCGCTGAAGACCGGGAGGCCTGGAAGAAAATTTGAGAGGCGTATGTCCAGCAGTGATGTTTGAATTGAATTACTGACCGATTGATGTGATAGGAGTTCCTTTCTTTAAGAGATTGAGTATATTAAATAATTTACGTAAAGTACTACGCCTACGGCCTCGCCCTCAGTAACTTTTTCTTTGCGTTTCAATCAGATTTTCGGATTTTCACGCGAGCGGAGCCGCGGGCATATCTAGTAGAGAATACAGCCCCGCTGATCTTTGGGCACCACCGAAACAATACATAGCCAGCTATGTAGGTCGACTCATAAAATAAACAAAGCAGGAGTGGAGTAGGTACTTGTTGTGTGGCTCGCTCGTGTTCGCGAAAAATTTGGGGCGAGACCTAAAGACCCGCTGGAGGCGGCTAATATAAATATGGACGGCGAAAATTAGTATTACGGGTGAGTCCCGCTTGGAAAGGTAGCGCCGCAATGAATAAAGATGACAAAAATGGGTAAGTATGCGGTAGCCGAACTAAAATAGAGGCTATTATATATATCGGTACATGTATCTTGGCGCAATTTAGATGACAATTGTGTATGGAATTTTTTTTTTATTGAAAGCGCGACATATGGCGCCGAGCCACCCATAAGGTGTCTAACGACGCCCATGGACATTCGGTTGTATGCGGGGTTGCGAATGCCATGCCGACCTGACAGGTGCCCATTCACGCCCCTCTTGAAGGATCCGAGACTGTACTGGGGGGGCCTGCCCATATATGAGCAGGGAGAGCGTTCCAAAGTTTAGCGGTTCTGTAGAGGAAAGTCCTGCAGAATCGATTGGTACGCATCCGCGGTAAGTCCAGCGTGTATTCCAATCACACACGGGCACCAACGACAACCTTCTCTCTCCTACCCCTCTGACTGCGCTCTAGCGCTACGATGGCGGCGGGTCGCTATAATCGTCACTTTGTAGCGTCACTCAGGTACAGGTACTATCATGGACGCTGCTCTGAGGAGCTTGCATCACTTGCACTATTCCTCGCCATCCAATTTATCTATCCGCAGCACTCGCCACAAAGAAACTGAACGCCCTTTTGTTGTTGACATTGGGCTTCTGAGGACCCATCGTTTCTCAAATCTCTGTCGCACTCCTGCTGGGGTGTGGAATGTCTACCGGTGAGTTTGTTTCCCGGTCCTTTGAACCTTAGGGTCTTCCTTCACATGTCGTACTTAAGGTGATGTGGACTGTGCGTCTGACTCGAATTTCAAGAAGTGCACCGCCAATATTACTTACCTGACAGATTCAGTCTTGACATATGTAAAACTTCATCTATCAGCGCAGATCGATAGCTTTTTGAAAACACGATTTGATTAACTTGGCTCGATAGAAAAAAATCATGAACATGCATCTGAATTTAGTTATAAAATCGTATTTAAGGCAACGGGACCAAATCAATGCTTTGGAAAAAAAAATTATTTGATGAATATATATCTAAATCCGCAGCTTTTTACTTTTTTGTTTCGATCCGTAGTTTTGGAATAAAAAAATAAAAACCTAATTTTTTATTATTGATTGTGTTGCATCCTACTCCAACCAGCGAAAGCGGGGCGCCTTGAAATAGGAGTACGGGTGAATACGGTTTGACAGGGCCTTAAGAAGTAACAAGCTCCAATAGTCCCTAAAACTCCTGGTATGCTGTCCTGGCTGGGCGTTGTTTCTCGAGGGCAGGTGGATTTGGCCGTTTCGAGCATATTTGCTCCCTCGGCACAGCCCCGTACTGATATTCATAAAAGAAAAAAACAAAAAGACCTGGGACAGTAATCACGTACGCATTTCAACACTATTGGCCCCTCTCTGCTCCTCCGCTCCCCCTATTGCTTTTGCCTTACAAGCTTTTGCAATAATAGCTTTGGTTCAATGGCGTTTGTTGAGAAATACAATCAAGCTTCTCCTAGCACTGTCAGTAAGTACAAACAAACAAAGTGGAATCAATACAGTAACTATATTTAGCTTAGCTTTTTCACCTTCAGAAACAAACTTTTTTTAAAGTGTCAAATTAAAATCGCTACGTAGATGGTTTATGCCACTCTTTATTTTCACTGTAAGATTTCTTGTATATTTTACGCATTGGCTGTTTTGATTATTTAAACATAAAACAAGGATATTTTGAAGAAAATAGTGTCGTTCCTGCTTGTTAAGCTTTTCTTGCTGAACTCGGGAGTTTACTGGTTATAGAATCCTCTAACATCACGACATGGTAGTTAGGTCTAACTTTTAGATAGCTACTCGTACAGTCATTGCAGAATATTGTTTCTATTTCCATACGGAAACTTCCCATTGTATTGCTGGCTATACTGTGAGCTAGAGGAGAACGCAGCCGAGGCTACCGTGCGGCCATCTTACAACCAGTACTGAGGTACCAACCCAGTCGGCTACACTTTGAGCCTACCACCTAGTGAGGGGCAAAGGAAGAGACCTACAGTTTTACACCGGTTCTCAATGATAAAGCAGCAGGTGTATGTAAAGCACCAGAAAAAACTCATTGGGTGCACCCATCGTCCGGATTCAAACCACGGACCCTGAGGTCAAGAGTTCAAGTCAAGACGCGCCAACCACACGCCGCTTAAAACAATATAACATTAGGCCTCCTCTACACGTTGGTCAATGCTTTTGCCAAAGCGCTTCCGGGCTCCACTATACCTTTTTTTATGGAAACTGACACAGTTGGCCACATCATCCACAACATCCGTGATGTCAGCCCATAACACCGGATGAACTCGGTGCCACGTCAGTGCTTCCCTTCGGTCGTACCGGCTACACTGAACTAGACGGAAAACACAAACTATTTACATAGCCGTTTCGACCGACCTTTCATTCAGTGCGGTGGTACCAACCCGGGCGGGTTAAACCCTACCACCTAGTAATATAAGAAGGGAGTCATATCGCTTAGTCGCCTTTTACGACATACACGGGGGAGATGGAGTGTGGCTATTCTTTTAAAGTACCGGCCCCACGCGGTACCTTGGCCAATACCTACAAAGCGACCAATACACGTTCGCCAATGCAATGGTCAATATGCAAACGCATTACAGAAATATGTCAAAAGTTCGCAATGATTTATTCCACATGCAGGATGCTAAGAACCATACCACACCGCGTGAATAATTTAGCCAAATGTAGCGAAGCCCGCACACACGGACTCCAGTGTGACTCGTTAATCCTCATCAGGCGAGCTTCGAGCGCAAACAAAAACTCGCGACAATACGGCCCCGCAAGCTGCGATATCCGCGCGGAAAAACAAATCTTTTTTCAAAAAGCGGTCAAGTACGAGGGGGACCGGCGCGTCGAGGGTTTCGTGTCATTTCATTAGATAGAATTTATGTGAGAAATGTTGCTGAGCAAGCAAGAATATATCTTTTTCAAATCAATCAAATCAAAATATTCTCCATTGCATACCATTAAATACGAGTATATTGGACACAAAATACATATTGCACTCCGTGCATTGCGTTAAGATGCGCCTTTGGTCCCTCGGTACAACAAGACAATCTGGTTTTCATAAAAAAGAAAGAGTAAAGAGTAAAACTATTCTAAAAATCTTCGATTTGTTTAAGTTGATGCTATAAAATAGGTATATATAAAATATTTTAATGTCAAAAATACCAAATTTTGTTTTTTTATTTTCACCTTATCGGCTCTCCGGGCATTTTTGTTCGTTAGTTTTATTTATTTATTAATTTTTGTTTTATTGTTAGATGACTTCCGAACTTTCATCTGAATAAGAAACATTCGCTTGTGACAATTGTATTTTTCACAATCGCGGTTTTAAAAGAAAATCTAAATGGTCTTCTAGACTTCATGCAAAATAATATTATTTAATTCCGTGTCTTCCAACTTGATACGACGAAACGTTTAGAAGATGGACAGACAGACAGACAGACAGACAGACAGACTCACTAGTCACACCACTAAGTTCCGTCTTCACCTCTTGAGGTGCGGAACCCAAAGACAATGTAATCTCGGAATAGGTCTTCCTTGTGGCATTTTTAATACGGAACCCTAAACAGCATCTGGCCTCAACAAGCTCGGCGAACATTGAGTAAAATGGAACATAAATAAAAACACGGCAGGCCGATCTGTATACCCGCTGTTTGGTTAGGCGGCAGGTCGCGTACCCTCCTCAAACAACATTCCGCTAATACTGCAACGCACAAAAGACTCCTCCTCGAGCAAATCTACATATATCTAGACAGGACATCGACTTACAGAGGAAGTCAAAAGTGTAAGGCTAAGACACGTGATTTCGTCTCTTCGAAATGAAAGAAACAACGAAATTATAAACTGCCTGTTCAGATATATTAAACTATTGTGGAAAGCGACGACGTACGATTAAGTTGAAGCTAATTCGCGATAGGAAACATAGATAGAGCGGTTGGTTTTGCCCTTATTGTAAACAGAACATAATATTTCACGCTGGTATCAGGCGAAAAATCTTTCATAACTGAAGTTTTGTTCGCGTTCATGGAGACAAGACCTGATTTTATCTACCGTATTTTGATAGACCATACATAATGTAGATGCATTCCTGATCTTTGAAACGATATAAAAAGGATGGTAGTAACGTTTATCAAAATCATAGTATTAAGGGAAATGAACGCGCTCGCGCGAGACAATTTTATAAGACGATTTTAGGGTAAAGTTACCGGACTTGGGGCATGCAAGCGTTTTTCGCTTGCTTGAGTAAGGTTAAATAAATAAAATAAATTAATCTCTTTCACACCTTGTTTATTCTTCTATACCTTCTGTATGATGTACATTGAGTGCATGCCGTCCAAGGGTTGGTAAGAAGGTACTTTATACAATGTTTGACAATAGCGTTTTTGCGGTATTATTTTTTTTTTTTATGGAAACTGACACCGTTGGCTACATCACTTACAAAATCCGCGATGTCAGCCCATAACACCGAGCGAACTAGGTGCCTTACCAGTGCTTCCCTTCATTTCATGTGGACTGAAACTGGACGGAAAGCACGCAGTATTTACATAGCCGTTTCGACCGACGTTTCGCTCAGTGCGGTGGTACCAACCCGGCCGGGATAAACCCTACCACCTAGTAAGGTAAGAAGGGGCCTACAGTTTAACGTGGAATCCGAACCACGGTCAGCCTCCAACGGTCGAGCGGTCACCTATCCAAGTACTGACCGCGCTCAGCGTTGCTTAACAACAGTCGACCGACCGCACCACTGAGCTACCGAGGCTGACAATTCTTTTCGAGGTATTCTTTGCTTGATGTGTATTCAGAGGAACAGATTACGTCAGTGGACAGAGATGATTTTCTGGAACAGCGATATGCACTCAAGGTCACCATAATTCCACCCCTCTGCAAGAGCGCGATGCTCTTGAGTTGAGAAGGTGCTGTGCAAAGCGCGAGTTTCCAACTTGGGCGGCGGAAAATGTTTTAAAGTTCTCGAGCAATGTTCCGTCTGGAAAGAAACTCAGTTTAAAGTTCTCTTGTAAGGTTAGATAGATAGATACACCTTTGAATGTAAGTTATATTTAAAAAAAGCTCTGTAAGGTTTCTTACCCGGTTCTTCCTTATAGATTGCATTGCTGAACAGGATATGACAAAAAAATTATGATGACGAACCATACTGAATATGCATATGTCTCAATGAAATATTGTTAACGTTGTGTGTTCTTTTATGGCGTAATAAATATCTGAATCTGAATCTGATAGATAGAAATACTTTATTGCTTAAAAAAAACATTTTACAGAAACAAACTATAAGTAATTTACATGAGGGACAAAGGCGGACTTATCCCTTACAGGGATTTCTCCCAGTCAACCTTTGAATGTTGAGAGTCGTATGTTGTGAGATATAAAATATAAGTAGCAAAAGGCTTGAGTGTGGGAATTTAAAATATAATACAAGGAAAATAACAATGATAAACTATAATATAGTACCGTGTGGGGCCGGTATTTAAAAAGAATAGCCCCACTGCATATCTCCCCGTGCATGTCGTAAGAGGCGACTAAGGCATAAGGACAAGATGTCGCGCTAAAGGGCGAAAGGCTAGCCACCTCTCACCTTGGCGCGGTCCTTCCACCTTGTCATGCAGCAGGTGGGTCTTCGTGCCTCACTTGCTGCTTGATAGTTATCTTGTCCGTATACTGTGCTAAACGTGGTGGTCGGTGTTGTGCTTTAATTTACCAGAGTACATAAGGGAGTGAAAGTTGGGTATGGCAGGCGAAGCATGAGAGCAGGATAAATGATGTCGAAATGCGCGCGTTGAGAGGAGTATGTGTGGAATAGGAGGAGTATGTGTGTCTGTAGAATGGATGATAGGAGACTAATGAAAGAAATCTATGGAGCGAATGTTAGTGGAAGAGTCGGGAAGGGTCGCCCTAGACGCACGTACCTGGACCAGATCGGGCATGTGCTCGAAAAGGGTCAGGTCCGTAGTACCCGTAACCGACAAGCATGTATGAAGAACATTATGAGAGTGGAAGAGGCGGCAAAAGTGTGTTAGGATCGTGGCGCGTGGGGGTTGGGTTGTTTGCGTGGGTTGGGTCCGTTGTCTTTGCCTGCCCCACTGGGAGGCAGGCAGGCGTGACGTTATGTATGTGTATGTATGTATGAACTTATAGCACAACACTGATTACTCTGCTTACCCTGATTGTCGGGATACAAAAGCGTGAGTTATGTATGTATGTATGTAAACTATAATACACAATACAATATAAGTACGTACTAGTTAATTAAACGTATAAATTACTATTTATAAATTATAAGGTACCACTTGGAAGATACAAACGAGTTCAAAATCACAGAACAGCGATCGGCGGCCGTCTACCCCAGCCGGCCGTGTTTCTTACATTCAAGTTTTGTATTTATCATCATTTGGATTGGATTCGTTCGTACATACATGTTATACATGTTGACCTCGGTAGCTCAGTGGTGCGATCGATCGACTGCCGTTCGTGACCTTAAGCACACCTGGGCGCGGTCAGAACTTGTATGGGTGCCTGTTCGAACGTTGAGGTTGATCCGTGGTTCAGATTTCACGTATAATAAAATAACTCTAGGTCCCTCCCATTCTTACTTACTAGGTGGTAGGGTTTAATCCGCCTGGGTTGGTACCACCCCACTTAATGAAAGGCCGATCGAAGCGGCTATGTAAATAGTTCGTGTTTTCCGTCCAGTTTCGTGTAGACAGCGCGACCACTCGCGAAGCACTGACATGGCCCCGATCTCACCCGGTGTTATGGGCTGACATCACGGATGTTGTAGGAGATGTAGCCAACCGTGTCAGTTTCCATAAAAAAAACCTACACAATCACCCCTTCCACAAGCACACCTCGCTGCGTACATCCCCGCGTATAGCGCACCCAAAGTGGTTTCGTCCAGGCGCCGCCTACATAGCGTGTCGGTCTGACAGTAGGTCACAGTGTTCCAACTATCGACGGCCACACGCGCGGGGTGTGAGGTAATTGTGCCGCGAGGGGAGGGGGAGGGGGGGGGGGGGCGCGAGACGTTCGCGTGTTTCAAGCCGAGGCACGAAGGCCGGACCACGACGTCGCCTCCGCCGCACAACCCACAAGTGGCGAGCTCCATATTCATCTTATTCCGTCGAGCTGCACACTACCACGGATTACTTAATAGTTACTTCGTAACAGATAAATCACTCCATAGAAAAAGATCCATACCTTCGGCTTTAATAGCCTACTGTTTCACTTCGCCAATCGCTGCGTGCAAAAATGTACCTAAACGATCGAGTGTAAAGTGATTATTGCTTCGCAGCTGCGCGTAGTTGCGTGGGCGCGCGTGTAGGTATGCTTCGCGCGGCTGACGAATTTCCACTGAATTAGACCGCCGGCGGCCCGCCAGGCGGTAGGTAGTTAGCGCGCGCAAGTACATAGAGTGCGTGAGGCCTGACACCACTCACAAATGTGCATATAACTCGCTCAAATATTGAACCGGCAAGAAATAATTAATTCATTTCAATTCAACGTTTCAATTAACACTAAGTAAAACTCAATGAACGTGGCTTATTGAAAAATCTCGACGCGCCGCCGCTGTGAAACCTTCATAAGCGCGGGAAACAATTAACCACCGTCGGCGGTAATACTTTAATCCTCGCTCTACGTTACCGGGGCGGTGCGTGCTCCGCAATCCAGAAGAGACACGAAACTCAAAACATAAAGGCCACTATAGCACATCAACACTGGTCACTCATTCCTTACGGTTGAAAACACGATACGGTTCGGCGAGGAAGCGCCGCACTAACACTCCACCATACACCACTCGGCGAGCCGAGATTACATCGGAACTGAACCGTCGGAGCAGCGCGGACTGGGCGGCTGCACGCGTGACCGTCGCGGCGGGCGGCGCTGTACTGGGCGGGCGGCGCGGCTTCGACGGCGGCGCGGCTTCGACGGCGAGGGCGGCGCGGCCTCGCGTCGGGCGCGGCGCGCGCGCGAGCGAAGCGCTCGGACCGGAGCGGAGAGCGCGCCGCCGCGCTCCGACTGAATAAAGTCAAAATATCACGAATCACCGCGCCGCGCGTTCTCCAATCCGTTTGACGGTGGCGCATGTGACGCGAGTTAAATTAACCGCTTTACTGGCTTCCCTCTGTGCCTCGAACGGCGAAGCGCCCGATCGTGCTGTGCGCCCCGCGCCTCGAAAAACATTTTTGTTCTTCGCTCGCGGCTGGAATCGCGCACCGGAAAATGGGAGGCCGGTTATCAGTCTCTTAATTGGATATTTTTTGTTTAGCTCGAGCAGCGCCGCGCCGCCCGTACGATCGCGCGGGCTGAGCGCGCAAAAAACGAAATAATAGAATTCCGCCGCGCGAATCCTTTAAATCCCCCGGTGCGCCAACGAGGAGGTCTTCATTTCCAAATCGTTAACTGAAACGTCTCGAAAAGAAAGTGCGCGCCGCCCTTAGCCGCAGTGCCGCGGGGACGTCGCGTCGGCTAAAATGAATTATCCCTCTTTGACAGATTAAGAACACTTCGCGGCTTGTGACAGTTTCGCTGGCGTAAACAAGAACGCCGCGCCCTTGTCTCCCCGCTTGCGGCGAGCGCGCGGCAGGGCGGCGGCGGGGCGCGGGAGGGAGGGCGCCAGTTAAACACGCCCTACCGGAATAAATTGGATAATGAATTCAATTGCAGTTTCTTGAGCTAATTTCACTTTATTGAGATCCTTTATTATTTAAGTGTCAGTTCAGTAAAGTCTAACTATTATACTAGCGGCTAGTATAATAGTTAGGCCCACTTGCACCAACACAAATTTAATATATAAACCAGTTTAACTCGTTAAACTAGCACCCGTTGTATGTGTGAACCGCGTTTAAATCCATAACTCGCTACTTAACTTTAAACTCGTGTTGGTGCAAGACGCGCGACTCTACTGAACTGACACTTAAACTGACACTTGCCGGACTAGAATAAATTGGATAAATTGGATAATGAATTCAATTGCAGTTTCTTGAGCTAATTTCACTTTATTGAGATCCTTTATTATTTAAGTGTCAGTTCAGTAAAGTCTAACTATTATACTAGCGGCTAGTATAATAGTTAGACTCTACTGAACTGACACTTAAACTGACACTTGCCGGACTAGAATAAATTGGATAGATTGGATAATGAATTCAATTGCAGTTACTTGAGCTAATTTCACTTTATTGAGATCCTTTATTATTTAAGTGTCAGTTCAGTAAAGTCTAACTATTATACTAGCGGCTAGTATAATAGTTAGACTTTACTGAACTGACACTTGCCGGACTAGCAATTAGTTGGTGGGCTAGTAACTAGCCCACCAACTAATTGGTAGTCCGGTTACCGTTTTGGAACCCCCAGGCGACACAACTCATCTAGGGATGGTGAGTGTAAGTGAACTGATAGTAGGCCGCGCTGGATATCTTCATCAGAACATTCGTCTACATTGAACAAATACTTTTTTATTTATTGCTCTCGAACTGGGTGGCCGTGCTTGATTGAGGGCGAAGCTTCAGGCACAGCCAATTTCACCTCCGAGGAGGTGCCAGTGCGGTTTGAAGGCGGACTAAAATCGCTGGAGAGAAATATATGAACCCGCGATTTGATGATCCGTGGATTGTAGGAGTAGGGCAAGATGTTCCCCGGAAGTCGACTCCACACCTCTGCAGTGCCACACAAGTACGATTTAGTTAGAGATCGAGCCGTTCTAAGAACTCTTCTCTCGACTACAAACAAAGTGATGTTACGCGAGAGTATAGCGGGTGTGGTGAATGCGAACAGGAGGGGGAGGGATGAGGAAAGCGAGTTCATCAGAGGGGATGGCTATAGTAGGTGGTACAGCTCAGAGCCGATTCGGTACCACCGTGTCTCTAGTCCAGTATAGCCAGCAATCTAAAGAGGAGTCTCCGGTATGCCACCTACCTTCTCGGAGGTGATGCTGGCTGGTTGGAGCATATGTTCTGGCCCCTACGACTCAACCACCCTTACCGGATCACACAAAAAAGAATTAGTACCGGTAAAACAGGCTCAACAATCCAATGATGCGTCTGGGCATCAGCGGTCGTCTTGACTCGGAGCGTCTAGGACTTCGAGAAATTGGTGTGAACGTAGACATTGGAGCGTTAAGAGCATTCATTTTTTTTTTATGGAAACTGACACGTTTGGCTACATCACCTACAACGTCCGTGATGTCAGCCCATAACACCGGGTGAACTAAGTGCCATGTCAGTGCTTCCCCCTTTGATCGTGCCGGCTACACTGAACTGGTCGGAAAACACAAACTATTTACATAGCCGTTTCGACCGACGTTTCATTCAGTGCGGTGGTATCAACCCGGGCGGGTTAAACCCTACCACCAAGTAAGATTAGGAGGGAAGGGACCTACAGTTTTACGAGGAATCCGAACCTCGGTCAGCCTCCAACGGTCAGCGGTCACCCATCCAAGTACTGACCGCACCCAGCGTTGCTTAACATTCAATAGCGACAGTTGACTGTCTGCACCACTGAGATATCGAGGCCGACATTCATATGGCAAAATAACGAAAATTGTTATATTTTTCAAAGCTTCAAACAAAAATTTTGGTGTATGAAGTACATATGAAAAAAAAAATTTTAACTAGATAATACGTACTAAACACTGAGGCATGCTTTTTAAATTTACAGTATTTTTTCATGGTGAAAGAAATTTCTGAATGTGGCTCTATTTTAATTACTTATGTCGAGCTAGCTCCAAACTGGATAATTATTTTGGAATAAAATTTACGTCATTGCATAGGGAATTGAATTTTCTAGACACTAAAGCAGCATTATTTGAAAGAAACACATCCTAATAATTTTTAAACAAACAAAAACTACAAAATTCACCATATAAACGCGCACACTGCGCTCGATTGCTCAGTGCCGCCGACTCGAATTTTTGTTTTGCCATATGAATCCTCTTGAGCCGGTTCAATATTCAGGTAGTGGAGCTGACGTAACGGCGCCCCTTACTACGGCTGACGTAATGTCTTCAGTAAATATGTTCGAAAGCGCTTCATTAAGAGTTATATATTGTGACAATTAATAACGGGCGCGCCAGGTGGCGTCGCTGATCCAGGCATTTGTCACTTTTGTAGCGAGACAAAAACCCTTTCGGCTTCGCGCCGGCTAACTGCGGAGTCACGCTGTCCCGCTCTCCTCCATCGCTCCGCTAATATTGAGCTTGTCTAAAGTAGAGTGTTTTCATTTTACGATGGCACGAGGGGTACGAGGTAGGAAGTGGTGCGAGAGGCGACCGCGCGGAGCTCAGTAGAGAACGAACTCGATGCCAGGTCTGTACACACGTTCTACAAGTCTCCGCGGCCGCGTCGCTGCGTCGAACCGAGTCGTTCCCTACTGAGCTCCGCGCGATCTCACACCACTTCCTACCTCATACAACTCGTGCCTTCGTAAAATGAAAACACTCTACAAGTGCTTATAAAAACATTTTCGCGACAGGGATTTCAGCAGTGTCTATCCACATACATGTAACTGTGACTGTGACTGATGTCGTTCTAAAAATATGGTCATTTATAATTTTTGTTTTTCTACTTCAAGCAGCGGGTGGGCGAGTGGTCTGCTTCTCGTGCAGAGGTTCGAGGTTCGATTCCGGTCGGCGTGTACCAATGAGTTTTTTTTGCTTCTGTTTCACCGTTCGGAACCGGTGTAAAACTGTGTAGGTCCCTTCCCTTGCCCCTTACTAGGTGGTAGGCTCAAATTGTAGCCGACTGGGTTGGTACCATCGAACTGAATGTAAGATGGCCGTATAGCAACCTCGGTTGTGTTCTCCTCTAGTTCAGTATATCCAGCAATCCAATGGGAAGTCCCCGGTATGGCACCTACCTTCTCGGAGGTGATATTGGCTGGTCGGAGCATATGCTATATCCGATTCAGCAACAATACCGGATTACATTAAAAAAAATTGCTATCGGGGAGTCAGAGTAGGCAGACCGCATGCTCCGACCAGCCAATATCACATCGGAGAAGGTGACGTATCGCGGACGTCCCTTTGGATTGCTGGCAACACTGGACCAGAGAACATAGCCGAGGCTTTCCAGGACGGTGATACCAACCCTTATAAATAAAAATAAATAAAAAGGTCATGAGTCAAATGCACGTGGTGGTATTGATACCATTAATACCACCAATATATAAAAGGGTTACAAAAGGCGAGTTTAATGCCTTTCAGCATTCTTTACGAACTAACCTTTTGGATGTGGAAAACACCTAGGGGCGGACAATGCAGTACTAAAGAGAGTATGGACAGTAATGAAATTAAATATGTTTATTTATCTTATTTACACGATTATACAATTGAATAAATAACATAAAAAAAAACAGTAATATAAATGGGTGTCTGTCTCAGCTTATTGCTGCGACAGCGGGCGAGCCTTCTGCCGCAACACTGATTTTCAGAGAGACCCCTCTTTTTACTTATTATATAATATTGAAAAGAACATAACAAACACAATAAAATTGCGATAGGGATACAGATAAATACAGTACAATATACTCACATATGTACATCCAAAATAGTATTATGAAATATAAATACACAACTTACATAGACATATTATACAAAGATACATACAACCAATATACTTCCTTACATATACATAATTACATATGAGGAGCAACGGAACAAAATCACACATGCCCACATTAACTTTTTTTACAGGAGAGCCAAAAAACTAATAAACTAATATATGTGTGATTTTGGTGCAAATTTTTCCAATCCAATGATTATTCTATTTCATTTGTGTGATTATGATCGCAAGTTTAGAGTTTGACATAAAAATACGACTTTGTACCAGGATAATGTGTGATTCTGATGCAAACCTTGGATTTCTAGCGATTATACAAGAGCGATTAGTGTGATTTTGAACACTATAAAACTGCTATTCGATAGGTTTCAGGCTAAAGATGCTGAATCCATAAAAAAACACTCACGGAAAAAAGTGGATATGTGTGATTTTGTTCCATTGCTCCTCATATATACAATAAGAGTACATTCCTTGTGGATAGTATGAGTGTTTCAGTGTGTCGTCGATGTGCTGCTAGAAAACTAAAGCGAAAAACAAGAGCATTTCAAACATTATTACCTATTTTTCTTTTCTTTACCGCCCCGGGCGGCGACCTGTACTCTAACCTTATAAATGTAGCAATCACGCTAGGCTGGCGCATCGCTTCAGGGCCTGCCTAAAACTATCCCTGTATTATAAACACAATTATGTTTTATTTTCATTTCAGCGACAGACAATAAGTAAGAGTTTTTTTAGCTTGTCTACGCTTTATACATAATTTGGTTCTCTATACTTTCGGCTTTGCGCCTACCTAATGAAAAACAAATAAGAGTTAGATATTAGTTTTTTATAGCACAGGGTATAATAATAATATTTCTTATGTAGCTTTACGTTTTTTTTTTTTTATGCTAAGCGCGACATGTGGCGCCGAGCCACCCGTAAGGTGTCTAGCGACGCCCATGGACATTCGGACGCATGCGGGGGCTGCGAATGCCATGCCGGCCTGACAGGTGCCCATTCACGCCTCTCTTGAAGGACCCGAGACTATACTTGGGGGAAATATGTGGGCAGGGAGAGCGTTCCAGAGTTTACCGGTTCAGTGGAGCAAGGATCTGCAGAACCGATTGGTACGCATCCGCGGTAATTTCAGCGTATAGGGATGCAATCCTTGCCCAGTGCGCGTTGTACGGAGGTTGAAAGGGGACGGCGGAATCGCGTTTAAACAGCTCCTCCGAGTACTCCCCGTGGAATAAGCGAGAGAACACGCTTAGGGCGCCGACATCCCTACAAAGTTGCAGCGGTTCTAGATCGCGGGACACGTCGGGGTCATTCACTAGTCCGTCCACTAGTACGTCCGAAAATTTACTGTTAAAACCAGACACAAGTGCTATTTCAGTCACTAACATGATGTAGACTAGACACAGCGCAAATACGAATCTCACCTCGCGCATGTCGTAAAAGGCGACTAATGGATAAGGACAAGGTGCCGTGCTAAAGGGCGACAGGCTACCCACCTCTCACCTTGGCGCGGTTCTTCCACCGAGTCATGCAGCAGGTGGGTCTTCGTGTCTTACTTGATAGTTAGCTTGTCCTAATAAATTGCCATATATGTGGTAGTCGGTGTCGTGCTGCAATTTACAAGAGTATACTTGCAGCACAACACCGATTACTCTGCTTACCCCGATTGTCGGGATACAGCGTGTGGTGTGTATGTATGTATGTACAATAATGTTACACAAAACACACAAATGTAATTTAATTTCGAAAATTACTGAATGAATGCCTCGGCTACTAAAAAGTCAACATCTGACCACATTTTCAGCGTTGTAAAGTCCGCCGTCAAACATATGATTTGTTCGACGAGCGCCTCGTTCGAAGCGCACAATAGTAAATGGCCGCCTGGTCCCGGCTCATGCGACCGCGCGACCGCCGAGCAAATATCCCACCCGGTGATTGCATATTTGCTCAAATAGCTACCAGTGTCTTAATAACCTGTCTACAGAGCGGCCGGGGCGGACGCCACAAAGAATAGATAGATAGATAGATAGAAAATTCTTTATTGCTCCAGTAAACATTAAACAGTAACAAATACATTGGAAAATTTACATAAGGTGCAAAGGCGGACTTATCCCTTACAGAGATTTCTTACAGTCAACCTTTGGATGTTTGAGATTCGATAATATAGTGGAATGTAAGTAGGTAGTAGCAAAAGAGTTGCGTGACAATTGGAGATAAAAATAATAATAAGAATACTTATTAATACGTACATATAATTACATGCTAGTAAAATATAAGCCATACATGTTTAATACACATAAATTACTAAATATATAGAATATTATATACAAATAAATATACATATATACATACTTGTCCATCCAGGTAAGTATGAAGCAAAAGTGGTTTTTGTTTTTTAAGTTTTTACTTCACATTGACGGAGGTAATACAGTTTTAGGTGTTTTTTGAATAAGGGAAGCGATTTACAATGTCGGATAAAGTGTGGTAGTGAATTCCACAGTCGAGCTGCGTGAACAGAAAATGAGTTGGTATAAAAACCAGTTTTATGAGAGGAGATAGCTAAAATATTGTCATGACTAGACCGAAGTGGGACACCGTGAGAAGATAGGTTCTGAAAACGGGAAGATAGATACTCGGGAGCAGAGGGGTTGTTAAGACAAGAGTAAAGAAGACTAAGGATGTGGGAATTCCTGCGGTAACGGATTGGGAGCCATTTGAGACGTCTGCGATATTCTGAAACATGATCGTACTTGCGTAGTCCGAAAATGAATCGTATACACATGTTTTGCAGACGCTCAAGCTTATCCAGGAGTTCCTCAGTAACGTCCAGGTAACATACATCTGCATAATCAAGAATGGGGAGAAGCAACGATTGTGCTAGAATTGTCTTTGTAGTGGTCGGAAGAAGGTTCTGAAGCCGTCTCAGGGAGTGCGCCGCAGCATAGACTTTTCGACTGACCTCGTTGACCTGAGCCTGCCAAGATAGCGTGTCATCCATAAGGATTCCCAGGTTTTTGACAACCCTAGCGTATGGTATGGCAGTACCGTTGTACATAATCTCAGGCAACGAAGCGCGGTCAATCCTCGATAGTAGTCGAGGACTTCCGGCAATCATTACCTGAGACTTATTCGGATTCACGATGAGTCCAAAGGATCTGGTCCAGCCAAAAATGGTGGCCAGATCAGCATTGATCACATCAATGATTCCAGCTATGTCGTCAGTACTACCTCCCAGATATAGCTGTAAGTCATCGGCATACAAGTGGTAGAAAGAAACTAAGAGTTTGGAGACAAAATTTATAAAAATTGCGAAGAGTAATGGAGACAACACGCCACCTTGTGGAACACCAGCAGTTAGATCGTACCAATCAGAGAAGTCATTGTCAATTCTAACACGTTGCTGGCGACCACGAAGGTATGAGTCAAACCAATCTATTACCTGCGGAGATAAGTTAAGAGACCTCAGCATTTCCACCATGATGTCAAAGTCAACTGCATTGAAGGCGTTACTAAAATCAAGCAACACGATAACAGTGAGATCTTTGTTTTCCATACTTAGACGGATATCGTCAGTGACTTTGACAAGTGCAGTAACAGTACTGTGAGAAGGTCGAAACCCAGATTGCATTGGGTTCAAAAGGTTGTTATGAGAAAGAAAGCCAGACAGTTGCTGGTGTGCAATGCGTTCCAGGATTTTTGATAGGACAGGTAATATTGAGATGGGACGGTACTGACTAAAGGAAACAGGATTGGACGTTTTAGGCAGAGGGATGACAAAAGCCTTTTTCCAGATGCTAGGAAACGAACTTGTTACCAGAGAATGATTGAGGATATATGTGATAATGGGTAACAGCTCATCTAACACTGGTGTCAGCATATCAAGGCTTAAATCGTCTGCTCCAACTGCCTTGGTGGTAATGGAGAGAAAGATCTTCTTAACTTCACGTTCGGTAACTGGGTTGAAAACAAAGGGGTTATACTGGGGTATCGGCAGCTGTGAAAGCTGAAGGAGAGTGCTCGATTTAACCATAGCATCAATGATGACTGGTGGGGTTGTGAAATGGGCATTCAATGCATTCATATTGATATTAGGTTTCGTTGGAGTAGCCTGCTTGCCGATCCCGAGTGTGTTAAGAAATTTCCAGCATTGCGCCGGAGTGCTATTTTCGACATTGGAGCGTATGTGGCGTTGTTGAGCATCTCTACACATCTTCGTACACCGATTCCTTAGTAACTTATATTTGCTAAGACTGTCATCTGAGCCATCGCTCCTGTGTTTTATTTTGGCACGGTCTCGCTTGACCATCATAGCTTTGATGTTGTCGCTCAGCCAAGGTGCTGGTAAGTGTTTCATGCGACACGGTCGCATTGGAGCATGCATATCAAACAGTTGTATGACTTTGGCATTAAATTCCTCAACCATTACATCGATGGAAGAGGATTCCAGGACAGTCGACCAGTCCACACTGCGAACATCCTCCCTAAGAAGCTCCAGGTTAATACCTTTGAAGTTACGCTGCATTAACACCTTCTTTGTGGCCTTCGGAGGACGAACCTTGTAAGATAGGAAGATTAAATCATGATGTGAGAATCCAGGTGCGGGAAATTGACCATGTGTACTAACATGTGTCGTGGAAGAAGTTAGTATTAGGTCCAACAAAGAAGGCACGCAGTTTGGAAAGTGGTGGGTAGCATCGAGAGGAAGAATGTGCATATTCACTGAAGAGACTAGTGACTTAAGCTTTTTGGATCTATGATCATCCTTCAGGAGACATGTATTAAAGTCGCCCATTATAATAGTGTGAGAAAATTGTGGGGAGTAAGTTTCTAGAAACTGTTCAAAGGCGGAGAAATAATTTATATTCATGTTTGGACTATAATATACACCGAGGAGAACTTTCGTATGATGAAGGTTAACCTCTAGGAAAATGAATTCTGGAGATTCCGAATAAAGAGAAGGAGATTGAGAGATAATGGTATATGGAATATTGCTCCGAATATACAAAGCTACACCACCGTAACCTTTACCCGTTCTGTCGTTACGAATAAGGATATGGATATGGATATGGACATGGAAACGTGATTGACGTACCATAAAATAAATATGTCCGGTCCCGTATCCCGTACGGAATCATGCCAGGAACAAAAAAGACTTCCAACACATAGATCTCTTTCTTTCAGAAATTGTGGAAAACCACAATTTTAATTTTATTAGTATGGAATAGAAAGAATTTGATGTTTTTTACCAACTTACACGTCTTACATCATAATGATAATGAAGACTTTTTTGTTACTGTTAGGAAACTGAATCGATTAGGCTATAAAAATCAACCACCTATTTTTTTTATTTAAATACATAAAAACATACTTTACATAAAAAAAAAGCCCAAGATTCCAAATATTCTATATAGGTTTTACTCCCTATATGATACAGAAACCCTCTTAACGTACTATTAACTAATTTTGAAAGACCTTATATATTGTGTGGTGTTACGGAACCCTCGGCCTCGTTTTTACGCAACGACTTTCGCCACAACCAGTATATGCTCCTTCTGCCGTTGGAACTCTCCGGCGCGGTTGCGCGCGCTTATTATGGTCCCACTGCATGCGCCGCGGTGCGCCCCATAAACCTGGCCGACGACAGTTAGAGACGACATAATAAACACCCGTATCTCTTGGACGAGACGAGCTGACCGCACGGATAGCGACAATGAATGGCATTGAGCACGTATTAGTGGACAGAGCTACTGAAGGTTGTAAACAGTATTGACGGACGCATAATGTATGAAATTCATGGATTACCTACCTAGTATTGTGATTACTCCATCATTTGGACGTATGGACAATTTTGAGTTAATTTTGAGTATGGTTGGTGCACACACTTTAAACAACATGAACAGGTACGTATGTTTATTGTTTGTTAAGGTGACGTGAGGCTGCGTCTGACTCGCATATTACTCACCTGATATATTCAGTTTTGATATACATGTAAAACTTCATCTATCAGCGCAGATCGATAGCTTTTTGAAAACACGATTAGATTAACTACGCTCGATAGAAAAAAATCACAAACATGCCTCTGAATTTAGTTATAAAAACGTATTTAAGGCAACGTGACCAAATCAAGGCTTTGGGAAAATATATTTTATTTATTGAATATGTATCTAAATCCGTAGCTTTTAAACTTCAATTATTTATTAGATATAAAATGAACACAAAATTAAAATGCTGAACAAACTACTTACATAACTATATAAAATATTTCACTGAAATTTTGTCTGGGGATGGAGCTGAGTGTTCCCAGCATACTCGCGGCATTCCCACGCTGGATGGCGATGCTGACCCTCTGTTTGAGATAAACACCTGAACGAGGGTCGCCCGAAATAATTTTTAATTTTGAGCCTAAAGTGTGCACAAGATTTTTTACTTCCTTACTCCAGGGGCCTAAAGTTTCGACGGAGAAAGCCAAACATTCGTAAGATTTTTACTTTTTTGTTTCGATCCGTAGTTTCGGAATAAAATAAAAATAAAAACCTATATACATTGTATATAGGTATGTATGTATGTATATACGTGAGAATAAAAGTACTAATAAATTATATGCATGCTTTCAGTTAATTAAATACTAATAATAAAAAGCACCATTGCTAAGCCCAAAAGGCAGGCATACTCGCAATGGAAGAATAAATATGTATGTAATGCGAAACTGAGAATTGTATTTTAATTGAGGCGATTAACTAAGATAGGTATAATGCGGAACTGAGAATTGTATTTTAACTGAGGCGATTAACTAAGAAAGAGATGACCAATTTAGATTAGGAAGAGCGAAATCGTTAAACAATCAAGAACGAAACGCGATTTGCCATTCTGTGAAGTGCTTGCATGTGCAATTTATCGGCCGCGTGCTGTGTTGCTTGGAGCGGCTCAACACAGAAACACCCTCACTCGCCCCCTACTCACGCCCTATCACATACACACTTACACCACCTCGCATACACACTTACACTACACCCCTAAACATACTCACTAACACACTCTAACATATACACTCACGCCCTCCGTTCACATAGGTACTCACATATTTAAGTACACCCTTTGATACAGCGGTTTCCAATTATTTTCGTCTACGGAACCCTAAATGATCGTCCTTCTGTTGGCGGAACACCAAGTCAATTAAAAAAGTTAATTAGCTATTGTGAACATAAAAAAAATGGTTGTCTGTAAAGTCGGTTTACGGACGATAGTTTTACGTGATGACGTGGAATAATCGTAGTACATAGAGCAAAGATCAGTAATTCTATTTCCAGTAGAAAGATTATGTGACTGGTCATCAATAAACTTCTGTTGTCTGATCTTGACAGTTTTACTTCTTAAGACGTTTCCATGGTAACTTTGACTATACCGATTGTGCCTCTCTATCGCTTGTTGCGCGCTCTCGCTTGCACACACAGGCTCAGATGGAACGTGACACTTTTTCGTCAAAAAATTTATGTGACCTATACAAATATTTTTTTTTTACTAAATTGTTGGCGTATTGTCATTTTTGATTTGAATACCAAGATTCTAGTTTGAAATTAAAAACATATTACGCGTTTTTGATTAGGCAGAGCGTTTTGTGCTTTTTCCGGCTGTAACCCACTGAATCCCTGTCACCTTTCCGCGGAACCTCAGGGTTCCCCAGGGTTCCGCAGAACACCTTTTGGGAACCGCTACTCTAACATACACACTAACACCCCCTCACACACACGATACGCCGATACCTGGACAAAGGAGAAGTGGAACAGGCAAAGCATTTTATATTCGCTTGTCTCACTGCTCACGTTTGATAGTCGTTTCCATTTTGTATTTATAGAAAAGTCTATAACACAATCTCTTTAGCGCAATAATCAAAGAAATCTTCGCATTGTGTGAAAGATTGGAGGGAATTTTAAGAACTTCTAAGATGCTTGTTTTATGGCGGACCTAATTCTGAAGAAAGATGTTTATTTGTATAATTTTTTACATTGTACATGTTTAGTATCAACCCCTGTCCTCTGCACTTGCGTGAGCTGTCTTGCAGGGGGCAGGTACCTGTCGACAGATTAATAAAAAAAATAAATATAATATCGAAATATCTTTTTTTTATTTAAGTAGGATACAATAAATACAACAACAACAAATTATAAATACGGTAATCAAGCTTTCAAACAAACTCATATTAAATAATATACTTCAATGCACACCATTAGAAACACGAAACTCAACCATTAGACACGTGGAAAAAAAAGGGGTGAGTGTTTGGGGGCAATCCTATGCGACATTCTTAGCACACTACCTCCACACATCTTTGGGATGTGGAGAGGTACTCGTGCTCTTAACGCATATCTAAAAGTATATTCTGACCCGCTCGCTAGTTAAAATGAAGGCCAAATTCTCATCCGAGACTCCTGTGTCATCCATCACATCAAGGCCAAAATGCATTATTGAAGGCAATCATGACCCGGCGCGGCGACTGCGGCGGCACGGTGTTTACTTCGAATGCACTGTTCAATTATTACCAGGCCTTACAACTGATACTGGCGCTAGTCGGTAGTTGCGAACTCTGGTGCCGCATGCATTACATTACGTATAAACAGCGATATTCCCTTAGCTAAATCCGGCTCGAAGGACCAAGTTTAGGAGATTGTAGGAATCGGTGAAGTTTTTTTTTGTTTTCGTGTAATTTGGAATGAAATAAAACAAAAAATTATCGTAACAATTATTTTTATTGTGACTATATATTTATCCCACTGCACACATTTTAACATAAAACCTTGTATGTAGTAGTAAAATTATCCTAATAAAGAAAGTGCAGTTTCTACGGGCGACCGGCAACCGACCGTGTAACGTACGTCAATATGAATATTCTTATAACTCGAGAACTACTTTATCGATTTACATACGGTTTTCACTGATACATTCTGTCACTTCTAAAGATAGTTTTAGGTTATTAATCATAACGCTAAGTCATCGGCGGCCTGAGCTGTGAGCAAAAAGTCACGCGAAGCGAAGCCGCAGGCAAAAGCTAGTTTGGTTATAATCTATTTAACGCAAATACGTCACTAGTCCGTAAAGTCCGATACTCACTATTCATGTTTACACATCAATCGTGTGTCCCAGTACTCAAGACTTTTTACGACTTTTCTCACGAGTGTGACGCGTTACCATTACCAAATCTCAAATCACTCCGGTCCCGAAATCCTCGGGTCTCGGTGATGTTTACGCATCAATAATAACGGGAAGCAATCGCTTCTAAAGCAAGTTGTCTTTCAAGTAGGGTTAACTAGCGCACAATTTTTTTTTATTTTCTGTGACATCAACATCAACAACATCTGTGATGTCAGCCCATAACACCGGGTGAATTAGGTGCCATGTCAGTGCTTAAAATGATTTCAATGATTTCACAAGTTAGACAAAAATAAAGTATACCTTTATACCCACGCTTTAGAACGGTTGAAATTCACTGTCAATCGTGATGTCCGTCTCTGAAACGGACTGTAACTTTCAAAGCTCGGCGAAATTGGTCGATATAGTTCGTTTCAAAAATAGTTCGACATTCCGGCTAATTGCACGTGCTCATTAGGTGTTGAGTGACGTCTCACGCTGCCTCGCTCGCCGCCTTCCGCCCCCGATCCGCCCCCGATCCGCCCCTCCGCCGCCAGTCGCCTCCGACACAGCCCAATCGGGAGCTATTGTCAGTTTAAACAATTCGTAGTTGCGTTAATTAGTGCTGTGAATTTCAAAAAGCACCCTCCCATGTGGTTTATTCATTTTGTGTGCTGTCCGACAACTGATAGGTTTATAAGCTGATAATGTTTTATTTTTTTATGGAATCTGACACGGTTGGCTACATCGCCTACAACATCTGTGATGTCAGCCCATAACACAGGGTGAACTAGGTGCCGTGTCAGTGCTTCCCTTAATTTCATGTCGGCTACACAGTACACTGAACTGGACGGAAAACATGAACTATTTACATAGCCGTTTCGACCGACGTTTCATTCAGTGCGGTGGTACCAGCCCGCACGGGTTAAACCCTATAACCTAGTAGAGTAAGAAGGGAGAGGACCTACAGTTTTACGTGGAATCTGAACCGCGGTCCATCCGTCGAGCGGTCACCCATGTGGTACCGACCACGCCCAGGTGTGCTTTATAACAGTCTACCGACCGCACCACTGAGCTACCGAGGTGAATGTATGTAGGAACTCGTGTTATGTGATAGCAGATTATAAATAATTCTTTTTCCTCGTATTATTTGAGTTATACGTAATTATTTGATTTTCAAGTATGTTTCGCATGTTTTATTTCGGAGCTGTCCTTGACACTCAACTTCTGAGAACGTATCGCTTTTCGAGATTGTTGTTGTTTATTGTTTATTGAGAATTCTTAAGGCAGTAAGACTGCACTCGAACTTGTCACAATTTATTCTATCCCGTTCGATTACACCCACGAAGATTATTTTTTTATTAAAACTGACGCGGTTGGCTACATCACCAACTACATCCGTGATGTCAGCCCATAACACCTTGGTGAACTGGGTGCCATATGTCAGTGCTTCCCTTCGGTCGTGCTGGCTAGACTGAGCTGGACTGAGGAGAAGGAAGCCACATGGGCATTTATTCGTGGAGGCTTAAGTATGAGAAACTAGTTCTAGCCGCGTGTCGAGAGAGTTGCATGTTAAAATGGACTTGCATACGTGATAAGACCTCGCGTGACCGGTCTCTTAACGACCTTCCGTAACGAAAATCGACTTTAAGGCTTCTAAGGTCGTAACGTGTGAAACTGCTTAGTTGTCTTTGAATTTGCATGTCGAATTTGTAACATTTATGTAAAGACACATTAAAAATGTCTGCTGAGAATTAATTTTCGTCCATACACTCGACTCGTATTGGGATTATTATTTCCAATTTAATTGTTTTCCAAAATGAAAGAATATGAGTATGTTTTTTTTTGCCATAATAAAAGCGTTCATAATTTTATTACCAAACGGCACAGGACCGCGATTTTGTACGGTTCGCCATTTGTCCGTGACGCCCTAATGACTACCGCAGAAGCATATAAAGAGTACTGTGGGCATCTATAGAGGGCGTACGGTACCCACAGAACTTCAAAAACGACTAGAAGTAGCGCGATTACTTATTATACTCGTACTAGTCGCAAAAATAAAACAGGAGCGGGGAGGCCGAGGTAAGGGCAGCGGAAGCGGGAGGGGAGGAATGCGCCGTGAACCAATCACAGCCGGCGGTGATTGTTGCGGGGGGGGGGGGGGGGGGGGGGTTGTACGCGCCTGGCTTAGGAATTCGTAAAGAGCCAATCACAACACAAGGACGCTTTTGGACGCATGGAGCGCGTTTTGCAAATTACGTTACGGAAAACTCTTCGTTTTACGGATTTATTCTTGCGATTAGTATAGTATAGTATGACGAACGGTGTAACCAAATTGCCATACTATCAACTTGTGAGAGAGATAGGCAGTACACTGCGCTCAGATTTGTCATATTTTACATTTTTTACAATTCGCCAGTTCGATTATCACAGCGAAGAAGACAGGGCAAGAAACTTCACTGGAAATTGTATTAACCACCTATGCAGGGAGAACTGGCCGTTAGTGCCTGTGCATTATAAAATTATTACAACTAGGTATATTTTCAGTGGGCAGTTTAGTGACACAAAAACAAAAACAACCGTCTTATGACAACCGTGTAGGTTAGTTCAGACTTTAGACGGAAGAGACTATACTAGCATACTATTTTAAAATGTTCATTAAATTGTTTATGTGTTTATATATTTATTTAGCTATCGTTTCTGCACTATATGCCTGAAAGTTTCCGTGTAAGTAATGACATGCGATTGATAAGGCAGTAATCAAGTGCGCGGTGCTACGCTTACTCGTGGTAAGCACAACCGGCCATCGGCCCATTTCTACTAGTATTTTAGGTTCTGTGTCGGGACCGCGGCAGAGTTTCAGGCTGCGTTGTGGGCGGAGGAGAGGACGCTGCTGGGAGCAGGTATCGAGTGTCACGGAGGTCGCTAGGAGCTCGTGACGCGAATACAGATGGCCGCTGCACCTGTCCCCTACAACCCCCAGCCCCCGTATCTACGTACGAGGTGTTTTATAAGCGGCTGGTATGATCTGAAAGAAGGCGATTCTTGTATGTGAAACTGAAGAACTTTTCCAAATCCAAATCCTTTTTTTTAGATTCATGATTTAAAAGTTTTTTTGTTTCATGCATAATTGATTATTACCAACGGTTTCCCTCATGTAACGATCGATAAAAAAATATGACTGTAGGTACTTATTAAAAAACAAATTTAAAAATCGGATAAGGTTTAGGGGGGTAAAAAACATCAATGCCGAAAGACGATTTTGTATGGAGAGAGATGACTTCCATCTCGTCTTAAGAATCTTACCACTCTGAATATTTACACTACCTATGTCTGGTGTATAGTGCGATCGTCAATTTAAATATGGCCGATATAAAGATGGTCATAAAAACAAGCCGCCATACATACATAACACAAACATTATGACGAAATTCATGAGTGGACATTTCGATGAATTCGTTCTTCGAAATATCCACTCATGATTCGAATCAAATCAAACAGAATAACATGTTAACCCATCGCGCGACGGTGGTGGGTGGGCCTGTAATGTCCAAAAAGAAGCTTAATAAACATTCGAAAAATATAGCATCCATAGATCCGACAATAGAAAAAGATGTAGCCTGTGTAAAAATAATCCCAACGTACGCATGTTCTTTTCCCGGGAGGACCCAGGGGTGGGAACGAGTCGGCATGTCCGGTCCGGCGCTACGATACCGGAGACTACAAAAAGCATTAGATGAAGAAAGCAGTAGAGATAAAGGCATTTTATTTCGATTTTTTTGTTCACATATAACTCGTGACTGTAGGGTAAATGGAGGAGCAATGCGTCTGATACATAAGTGCGTTTCCATAGTTAAGGTGATGTGGACTGGGCGTCTGACTCGAATTTCAAGAAGTGTACCGCCAATATTACTTACCTGACAGATTTGCTTTTAATATATGTACATAAAACTTCATCTATCAGCGTAGATCGATAGTTTTTTGAAAACACGATTTTATTAACTTCGCTCTATAGAAAAAATCATGAACGTGGTTCTGAATTTAGTTATAAAAACGTATTTAAGGCAACGTGAGCAAATCAAGGCTTTGGAAAAAAATTATTTTATTTGTTGAATATACTATATCTAAATCCGTAGCTTTTTACTTTTTTGGTTCCATCCGTAGTTTTGGAATAAAAAAATAAAAACCTAATTTTTGATTGTTTGTGTTGCATCCTACTCCAACCAGCGAAATGGGCGCCTTAAAAGAGGAGTACGGGCGAACACGGGTTGACAGGGCCTTAACTCGAGTTAGTTCATGGTTTGGATTATAAAACTGACACAAGCCAAAACGCTACGCGATTAACAAAAAAATAAACCGTTTGAAACTACGGGCCAGAGTCACCGTCACGTCAGAATCACCGAGCGACCGTCACCGTCATCTATTATGCAATAATTTAACTGTACTTTTTTATGTCACGTTCACGTCTTTTCCGTTCCTCATGTTTCGCCAACACCAGAATTTCGAGTGTGCCACCCTATAGCCATTTCATAAAATCCGAAATCTACAACGTCTTGCGATTTTTTTTTTAAATATTCATGTTTTTCGACAAATTCTTTTATATTAACCGTGGTAGATAAACATTATTAAAAACTTAACAAGGCTTTCAAGAAAACTCGACGTTTCGGGCCAAACGTATGGCCCAATTTCACGAGCACTCTGCCAGTGGATCGGTTGATAGAGATCGTCAGTAAAGTCGTAAAATTTTTAATAATGAAATTTAAATAGATAATTTTAAATTAAATTAAATTTTTATTATTTAATATTTATAATTTTTTTATTAGCTTTAAGCTGCTAGTGTTTAAATATATAATATAACGTTATAATATATCAACAGAGCGCGTGTTACAAGTGTGCGCCCGGTCAGGATATTGTCACGCGGAGACGAGAGGAGTGTTCGAGAAGCGCGGAACGATACGAGAACGGCTGTCTGCCGCTGCTATAGTTCTATTGTTCGCGTTGTAAGCCGATAAGTGATATTCCATAAGCCGCCGAACTGCGTAGCTTCGAAAACTCGATTTGTACTTGAACGATTGCAAGGCTCGGAGGCATGTGGAGGCAATACGATATACGTTTAAATTAGATATAATTCAGGAATAGTTTTCTTTTTAAATTTGCTATTTTTTATTCAGATTTCTCGTAAATAAGTAATTATTGCTTGTGGAATAACTTCAATATACTCAGATGCATTTAAATTTTGCGATAGCTTTCTTATAAAACGGCCACATTGTAACAGTAATTTTCCTTCTGGTTTCAAACCACAAGCCCTGATAGATGGAAAAACACAGTTCTAATAATAACACTGATTTAACACTACATGGTGTTAGTGTGATTTCTGTGTGAGTGTGTGTGCGCAAATTTTTACAATTGGATACACTTTTTATCTTGGTAATGACATAATTATTATCACATACATACCGCATGCCGTATCCCGAGAATCGTGGTAAGCGATTAATCGGCGTTGTGCTGTAAGAACTCTGGTAAATTACAGCATAACACCGACCACCATATTACATTTCTCTGTAATAAATTTATTTTACATTTCGTGCTTTAGAATAGTGTGACAATAATATCACATGCGATTATGTATACTATACACGATGTTTGTATGGTTCAAGACACGTAAATAGAGCTCTCGTCGCCAAACAAAACGTGGCGAGACGAGAGGCTATATTTGCGTGTCTCGAAATATAAGGAAATTAATTTGAGAATGCGTACGTTGACATACGATGGATGATATTAGGATGAGAAGGCTAATTTAGAACCGGGGAAACAAAGTGAAGCACAAGTAATTAAAAATATTTAATTGCCTTATCTAATAGCAATTAATTAAAAAACCTACCACGTGAAAATTTTGGCGTTTGAGTGATTAATGCATAAGTGTTAATTTTTAGCTATGCATCGACCCAGTTTACAAAACTGACCAAATTCCCGCTTTCCTCTAACAAAATCGTATGAAGATTATTTTTCCGCAAAACAAAAACTGATCACTTGGTCACTGTTGCTTTAGTTAGAACTAGGGATGTAACGATACATGAATTTGCCGATACGATACCGATACCGATTTTTGTAGTAAATAATCGGCGATACCGATACCGATATTGATGGTTTAAATTCCCGCTTTCCTCTAACAAAATTGTATGAAGATTATTTTTCCGCAAAACAAAAACTGCTGACTTGGTCACGTTGCTTTAGTTAGATTTTTTTTTTATTTTTTATGGAAACTTGACACGGTTGGCTACATCACCTACAACATCCGTGATGTCAGCCCATAACACCGGGTGAACTAGGTGCCATGTCAGTGCTTCCCTTCATTTCGCGCCGGCTACACTGAACTGGACGGAAAACACGAACTATTTACATAGCCGTTTCGACCGACGTTTCGCTCAGTGCGGTGGTACCAACCCGGCCGGGATAAACCCTACCACCTAGTAAGGTTCTTACCTTACTAGGTGGTAGGGAAGGGACCTACAGTTTAACGTGGTATCCGAACCACGGTCAGCCTCCAACAGTCGGGCGGTCATCCATCCAATAACTGACCGCACCATTAAGCTGCCGAGGCTGACGATCCCTTAGTCGACTTTTACGACATGCGACGGGGAGAGATGCAGTGGGGCTATTCTTTTTAAGTACCGACCCCACACGGTACGGTAGATAGAACGAAAGTGAAAATTTGTATGAAACTAATGGGGATAAAGGAAATCGGGAATAGACTAGTTTATAGGGTATTCTTCGTAATAGTAATGCAATGTAACAAGTTTTAAATAAAACCTTTCCAATATGAAAAAATATTACACTTACATCAAAAACTCACCATGTATTTTTTTTTTTTCAAAATTGTTTTTATACATTTCAAGAGTTCAAGAGTTTCATTTAATGTATTAAGGATGAGACAAGAGGGGTATACTTTTTAATGCATGAACCTAGTAGAATTTTTATACACTGGAAAGCTTGCATTAATTTTCCAAAAGTTTACTCGAAGTCACTTGGTGGTTTTTTTTTGAGCGAATCAATTATACGCAAATATTGACAAACTAGAAGTAATAAATAATGTAGGAGGGTAGTAGGAAGAGTAGTAATAATGAAAGAGCTAATTTTTAGGGTCTCGTACCGGACAGGTACGGACTACGGAAGCCTATTACTAAGCCTAAATCGTCCGTCTGACCTACCTTTAAAGGGCTATATCTTTTGAACCGTAATACGTAGCCGTTTGAAATTTTCACAGAATATGTGTTACTATGGCGGATATAAAAGAAGAAAAAAGTAAAAAAAAAATATTTCGGTTTTCCCTTACAAGATTCCCCATACAAGAAACATATTTGCTCTATCGTAAAAACTCTCAAACATCCAAAGATTGACTGGAAGAAATCTCAGTATGGGATAAGTCCACTTTTATACTGTGCTTGTTTCTGTTAAATGTTTTGGAGCAATGAGGCATTTCCACTTTTATACTCTGCTTGTTTCTGTTAAATGTTTTTGGAGCAATGAGGTATTTCCACTTTTATACTGTGCTTGTTTCTGTTAAATGTTTTTGGAGCAATGAGGTATTTTCACTTTTTTACTGTGCTTGTTTCTGTTAAATGTTTTTGGAGCAATGAGGTATTTTCACTTTTATACTGTGCTTGTTTCTGTTAAATGTTTTTGGAGCAATGAGGTATTTTCACTTTTATACTGTGCTTGTTTCTGTTAAATGTTTTTGGAGCAATGAGGTATTTCCACTTTTATACTGTGCTTGTTTCTGTTAAATGTTTTTGGAGCAATGAGGTATTTCCACTTTTATACTGTGCTTGTTTCTGTTAAATGTTTTTGGAGCAATGAGGTATTTCCACTTTTATACTGGGCTTGTTTCTGTTAAATGTTTTTGGAGCAATGAGGTATTTTCACTTTTATACTGTGCTTGTTTCTGTTAAATGTTTTTGGAGCAATGAGGTATTTTCACTTTTATACTGTGCTTGTTTCTGTTAAATGTTTTTGGAGCAATGAGGTATTTTCACTTTTATACTGTGCTTGTTTCTGTTAAATGTTTTTGGAGCAATGAGGTATTTTCACTTTTATACTGTGCTTGTTTCTGTTAAATGTTTTTGGAGCAATGAGGTATTTTCACTTTTATACTGTGCTTGTTTCTGTTAAATGTTTTTGGAGCAATGAGGTATTTTCACTTTTATACTGTGCTTGTTTCTGTTAAATGTTTTTGGAGCAATGAGGTATTTCCACTTTTATACTGTGCTTGTTTCTGTTAAATGTTTTTGGAGCAATGAGGTATTTCCACTTTTATACTGTGCTTGTTTCTGTTAAATGTTTTTGGAGCAATGAGGTATTTCCACTTTTATACTGTGCTTGTTTCTGTTAAATGTTTTTGGAGCAATGAGGTATTTCCACTTTTATACTGTGCTTGTTTCTGTTAAATGTTTTTGGAGCAATGAGGTATTTCCACTTTTATACTGTGCTTGTTTCTGTTAAATGTTTTTGGAGCAATGAGGTATTTCCACTTTTATACTGTGCTTGTTTCTGTTAAATGTTTTTGGAGCAATGAGGTATTTTCACTTTTATACTGTGCTTGTTTCTGTTAAATGTTTTTGGAGCAATGAGGTATTTTCACTTTTATACTGTGCTTGTTTCTGTTAAATGTTTTTGGAGCAATGAGGTATTTCCACTTTTATACTGTGCTTGTTTCTGTTAAATGTTTTTGGAGCAATGAGGTATTTTCACTTTTATACTGTGCTTGTTTCTGTTAAATGTTTTTGGAGCAATGAGGTATTTTCACTTTTATACTGTGCTTGTTTCTGTTAAATGTTTTTGGAGCAATGAGGTATTTTCACTTTTATACTGTGCTTGTTTCTGTTAAATGTTTTTGGAGCAATGAGGTATTTTCACTTTTATACTGTGCTTGTTTCTGTTAAATGTTTTTGGAGCAATGAGGTATTTCCTATCTATCTAAATAATGGGCACCAAAAATATCAGGTAATCTAACATAAATAAATAATAAATATATTAAATACAAACACAGACAGTATTGCATACGTAACCCGCTGAGTCTCGTGTTTGTTTGCGCTACGTGGATGTGACGTGTAAACACCCGACGAGAAAGCAAACACTAGACCCGCTCGCTACCCGTCTCTTTCACACCGCTCTACAAATGGTGGACGTTACAATTGCTAACTATGTAAGAGCCAGCCGATGGTGCTCGCTGTGTACACTCAGGTGCATAACTTAATTACCACATTTAGGACTCTGTCATAATCACCACGTTGCCTGCTCAAGAAGCGAGGCGTATGAGATATGGAATGATATTGGGCTTTTGAAAGCAAATCGTTCCTTTCGAACGTACTCCGGCGAGTGTGTTTCCCGAATTCTTTAACCTGGGTTACAAACTTCAAATATCGTATCAATAGGCTAGGCACATGCTACTGCTAGACAGCATAGCAACAGTCCGCAAATCTACTGGCCTGCCGACTCTCTGGGCGTGGTTTCGCGAGGAGAGGTGAACCTAGCTCCGTCGACATCACCTTGCTCCCTCGGCCAAGTGAAGCATGCTGGTTAACATAAAAAAAAACAATTATCGAATAAAAATTATTAAAAAAAACTTAAATTAAATTAGGTTGACTGTAAGATATCACTTTGCGCACTTCTGTATTTTCTCTTTTTAATTTCATGTTCTGTTTTTTTTTTCTGTAAAATGTGTGAAACACATTGCTTCTATTCTAATTATATTGTGGCAATATTCTGGCGATCGTTCATACCGCTCGGTAACGAAGTATCGAATCATATTTCAGTATTAGGTACCAAAAATAGTACAACAAGAATATTGGTGAGATTAAGTTTTCTGTCTGCTTATCAAATCATCATGTCAGCCTCGATAGCTCAGTGGTGCAGACAGTCAACTGTCGCTATTGAATGTTAAGCAACGCTGGGTGCGGTCAGTACTTGGATGGGTGACCGCTGACCGTTGGAGGCTGACCGAGGTTCGGATTCCTCGTAAAACTGTAGGTCCCTTCCCTCCTAATCTTACTTGGTGGTAGGGTTTAACCCGCCCGGGTTGGTACCACCGCACTGAATGAAACGTCGGTCGAAACGGCTATGTAAATAGTTTGTGTTCTCCGACCAGTTCAGTGTAGCCGGCACGATCAAAGGGGGAAGCACTGACATGGCACCTAACTCACCCGGTGCTATGGGCTGATATCACGGACGTTCTAGGTGCTGTAGCCAACCGTGTCAGTTTCCATAAAAAAAAAAAATAAAACAAAAAAAAAATCCAAATCCAAAATCCAAAAGTTTATTGTCAAAAATATAGCAGTTAAATGGAGCCATACTTCAAAATGGATAATATCTCATTGATGACGACTCAACAGTGCAGTTGGATAAGAATCGGTCGTGCGCCCGGGCCCTAACCCTACCGTCTGCGAGCTCCGCTATTATCGCACCAGGGGTGGCTAGTGGGAGGGCCGGCGCGCGGAGGTGTCGCGGAAGATTGACAGCCGCGCGCGGCACCACACGAGCGACATTATATTTTGAGACGCGTCTGCGAGCAGATGCGCCATCAACCACGCCGACGCGCGCTCGTTGCTCATGCCCGTTATGGATGTGAGGTGTAAGAAAGGGTATCCTCTTATTTCACCCAGCCTTGGTCGCTTGTTCTTCGTATCTTATTATTTCGCGCAAACCTGCGTTTGGCGACGCCTACGGAGAGAATAGGTGGGGTATTCGTGCCTTACTTGCCGCTTGATAGTTATCTTGTCCGAACGCTTTGCGAAACGTGCTGGTCGATGTTGTACGTATGTATATGGTTATTCTTCACATTTTATGCATTCAATATATTTCATTGGTATCACTAAATTTCGTATGGCAAGGAGATTATCGTAGGTAGGTCGAAAACTTCATGAGTAAAATTTAAAATTCCTTTCTAAACCTACCTTCATATCATTCATTTTTTTCGCATTCGTTCTCCCTGACTTCCAACAACCAACCGGTGACAAAAAGAAAGTTCATCATCTTTATCGGAGCAAGAACATTAAAAGGCATTCCATTCAAGAAAGGGTCGACCCTGGATACAACCGAAAACCGTAAGCAGGAAATGCCGACGGAATCTCGCCCATGGAACTAAGGTCAGAAATCAACTTATCCTCCTACAGTCCACTTTCAGCTTTCCAAATCTGAATGTACGGAGAAAGTAGGTAGAGAGGAATCGGTCGGGTATTGCTCAAAAAGTGTGCATAGTACCCGTAACCAACGAGCATGTATACAACGTGTCCCAAAACTCAACGTCAAGCGGGAGTAGGCCAGTTTATTTTTTAGTCATTTGTTTTTTTATGATATGAGCATTTTTTGAAAAACGTTGAAAATTTACATTTTAGGTGCTACGACTACCAATTTGCAAATATAGTTGTACAAATTTTTATATTTAAAGCCTAAATAACTCGCTATTGATAACTATCCCAAATAAAACCAGAATGCCTGTAGTTTTACCAAAAAAAACATTCAGTTAAATTTTTTTCTAAAAAAATTAATGACTCATTTTCATATTTTTTTTTCTTATTTTTCTTTTTTTTGGGTAGTCATAAACTGGCCTACTCCCTGGTTCCCGCTTGACGTTGAGTTTTGGGACACGTTGTATATAGAACAGAGGTGCGTCATGATCATGGAGGCGCGTGGAGATCCCTTCTTTATTCTTTGCTAGCTTTTGCCCGCGGTTTCGCTTCGCGTGACTTTTCGCTCAAAGCTCAGGCCGCCGATGACGCAGCGTTATGATTTATAGCCTAAGACGATCTTGAGAAGTGACAGAATGTAACAGTGTTAACTGTATGCAAATAAAGTCTTACCTCGCCTCTATACGTTTTAGGTTTTCATCATCATCATCATCATCATCATCATCAGCCGGTATCGGTCCACTGCTGGACATAGGCCTCTCCCAAGGCACACCACTAGGCAAGGTTTTACTATAAATTAATTTAATAACAACTCCTCTCTACCTACTTTCTCCGTGTGTAACCCTTCGAACTTCGAAAATATTTCGCAACCGCATTGAGTCATGTACGGTTTCATAAAAAAAACTTATATTATCTCGAACGGTATATCGCTACGCTAGTTGTGAGGATTTGTATCCTAAAATATATTATATCGAGAAATAGAATGCGGAAAGAGGCGTGTGGGTAGTAAAAGTTCTCGAGAAGAGTTTAAGGAATGAGATTACAGTATCGATACGCAATGAACGGAGGTACAGTCTAAAAATAGATTCCATTCATCTAACAATAACTTCTAATATTCCATATGATACCAATAATAGTTGGAAAATTCTGCTACATTTCGCATTCCACGCAGACACGGCTACGAAGCGCGGAAAGCGTGCGACATTTGATCGCTGAAACCAAACACTATAAAATGCCCCCTAACTCCACCTCTGAAAAGTGAAGCTCTCGATAATGTCTCGGCTCGTACCCGAAGTAATCAATTTTAGCCAAGTAACCGATACGCCACCTTCCATTACCTCCAGCTGGCGGTGTGTCGCGACTTAAAAGCATATCGGAAATAGCGACGGGAGCATTAGATGTCGTTGACGGAAATTTTAGCCCGCCGCTGCGCTTATCGCCTTTAAACCACGAACACCGATCGATATGGTGCCCCGCCGCCACATACTGCATCTTCAACATTTGTGCAGTTATGGCGATGCAATGTGGGTTCTGGATTCTACAAATAGTCCAGTCAAATGGTAGTTTTATGAAACACTTTGGGAGATCTCAATCGAAAAAATATCTGCCTACCAAATTTTTGTCATGAACATCCTTTTTCGACACGGACTAAAATTATTTCAGGAAAGGATTTTCAGTCAAAAGCACAGATAGCCAAGAAAATTTAAACTTGCGCGGCAACAGTCAGCTGTAGCTAAAGTTTCCTCTGGTTGGAGCTTCTCGGGCGATTATTAAAGCAAAAGCTGTAACAACAGGCCGGGCGATAGTCGCACAGGACAGCGTCTTTAAGGAATCCCGTCGCGCGACGACGGAATTTTTAAATGAGACGGCGGCGTGTCTGTGTCTAGCCGCTGCAATATATCAGGACGGGCCCGAGAAGGCTTTGCCGCCGTGGTACGTCGCCGCCTCTAAACGTGGCCGGTGTACTAATACCCTAATCTGTTACTCTGTACTATCGGATATTGCGGTCTGCAATGCAATTTGCATTATCTTTGCTTGCTGTCAAAGAAGTTATCCAATGCGTGTTTTAGAGTGCAGAAATTTCTTCAGCGTTATGATCATCAGCGCACGTGAAGTACATGAGAAAATGAAAAGATGACATTGGACCAGTACCATAAAAATGTTTGCAACGTTCTAGATGGAGACGACATGCGTCACTGTTGATTTTCTATACCCCTTATATTCCCCATGCACTGTATCCATTTTCCAGTGACATTTTCTAGAAAGATGGTCGATATGCCGTACGTATCAGCACGGGCCAAATCTACAGATACAACGTAACTCGTGAATAGTTGTAACCTTCAGAGGTCCGTTCCCACTTTCCGACATCTTGTTTCCCGACCGTTATTTATGAAGACATCTCCGATTGCTGGAAGTGGCGCGGACCGCGGCGGCAGGCTTGACACCGACACAAAGTCAGTTAGACAACTTTGATTGATGTATGTTCCATCTCGTGAAGTTTTCCTTTTAACTCATCAACTGGAGGTGTTGGTGGGATGAAGAGCAATGGAAATCGAGAGAGGATAGACGAGATCTTTCTAAACCATTTCGACGTCCTTATCGTTGTTAGTGATTACAAAATTTTAGTTGTGAAACCCCTAGATTATTTCGTAATTCGCACTATACATGTCAGAAAATCATTGTATCGATAAGAAATCATAAAAACATACACACACAGTTGTTTTTTCCAGACAGTAATAATACGGTAATACGCGATTTTCACGAAGATCCTCAATATCTCAATATACGTCTCAACGTTACTCGGGTGGAGTACACACTCTGGAATGACGCACGCGTGTAACATGACTATTGAGCGTCTGAAGCACATACAGACCATTTATTTGTACCGTGAAATCGATGCCCTTTGTCATTCTGCGGTAACTAGGTCGTATCGGTAACACCTGTAACACTACGTTAATGTTTAGTTGTCTATTAATGGCACGCGTTGTGTGTGACAACAACGGTTGTGGAAGAAGAGTGGCAGAATTGTGGGAATTCCTTCTGCGAAGTGACCAAATGATTTGAAAAGAAGTGCGGGACGAGACTGGATGTAAAGCGAGCACGAATTGAAAATTTAGAGAGGATTCTTCTTTGGAATGGGCGAAGTAATACTGAACAGCACTAGTATCATATGGGTTACCGCATTCACGGAGAATCATCATTCCATCATTCGATGATCGGGTCGGTGATTTCTTGATCAATTTTTGCAAAGGTCGAAATTGTCCCTAAAGAGGGTTATCTAACCACATAAAACCTGACAACTGGGAGAGAAACACATTACCGACGTTGCTACTTACCCGGAGGCTCGTCGGAGAGTCGATATAATCTGATCGGACGAGTCAAACTCGATTAACGGGGCTGGTGAGGTAAGCATTGTTGCGTTCGGGGCTCGCTGGGCGACAGTCTGCCGCTTACGAAACAGATTATACGTGCTTGCGCACTCGCTCCAGTATAGCGTGTGAATACTAGGGAAACAGTAGAGTACGATATAAGCAGACGCCTTAATTGGAAAACGAGGTCGATGTTGGTCACCGAGAATACCCTACGGGAGTGGCAACCGTCGAGCGCTATTATATGGGAAAATTAGCCGCGTCTTAGTGCTTATGCTCTTACAATATAATAGTCTGCGGGATCGAACGTCAGTGCACATGTGACTTGGGGACAAAGAACACGTATATGTGCACTACACAAAATGGCGAGTTGTGCAGTTCGTACGTGTCGAAAGAGCTCCAGATCATCAGGAATAACAAAAGATGGCGTAACCTTTCATAGGTAAGTCATTTTAATGATAATACAACGCTTAAAACGTGAAAAATACAATAATTCCGCGAGTTAGGAGCACGACTGCGCGCCATACCGGGCGCGTACACATGATAGGCAAATTTGACAGACTGAAAAGAAATTTGAAATCAATTATTGTATACGGGGATGTTGTTTATAATAAATGCGATGTTGTTTATCATAAATGCGAAAGTATATTTGTTTGTTTATTTGTTTGCTATCATGTTGTTTATCATAAATGCGAAAGTATATTTGTTTGTTTATTTGTTTGCTTGTTTTTTTTTAAGTGAAAATTTCTTTAGCGGTGCTTGGCACTTTTTTAGGTGGGTATAAAATTTATAACTCGAAATTGCGACATCGCGACATCGCGTCAGCGTCATTTATAAAACGAAACCTTAAGTCATTGCATTAAGGGTTAAGTTAGAGTGGCACGGGATCTGCCGGCACACCCGGAGTGCAACTGTTAAGTAGGGTTCGGTAACAGGTTTATGTCTGTCCATTCTACTAAGTTCTGCAAAATGAATGTAGGGTTACGTAACAAATGCATGTCTGTCCGTTCTACAAAATTTAACATTTATTTCAAAATGAATGTAGGGTTCCGTAACAAATGCATGTCTGTCCGTTCTACTAAATTTTACAATTTTCAACCAAGGTCCTCCGACGGTTATTTTATAATAAAAGTAGGGTTCCGTAACACGTTTATGTCTGTCCATTCTACTAATAAGTTCTGCAAAATGAATGTAGGGTTCCGTAACAAATGCATGTCTGTACGTTCTACAAAATTTAACATTTATTTCAAAATGAATGTAGGGTTTCGTAACAAATGCATGTCTGTCCGTTCTACTAAATTTTACAATTTTCAACCAAGGTCCTCCGACGGTTATTTTATAATAAAAGTGTCTGTGTGGGCCCTGAATACGAATCCGTTGTCAAAATTAAAAAAAAGTGGCCGCCATTTTGAACTTTTTAGTTACTGGACCGATTGCTTTCAAAATCGATATCTGGGTGTCTGTGTGGGCTCTGAATACGAATCCGTTGTCAAAATTTTATAAAAGTGGTCGCCATTTTGAACTTTTTAGTTACTGGACCGATTGCTTTCAAAATCGATATCTGGGTGTCCGTGTGGGCTCTGAATACGAATCCGTTGTCAAAATTTAAAAACGTGGCCGCCATTTTGATCTTTTTAGTTACTGGACCGATTGCTTTCAAAATCGATATCTGGGTGTCCGTGTGGGCTCTGAATACGAATCCGTTGTCAAAATTTTATAAAAGTGGCCGCCATTTTGAACTTTTTAGTTACTGGGCCGATTGCTTTCAAAATCGATATCTGGGTGTCTGTGTGGGCTCTGAATACGAATCCGTTGTCAAAATTTAAAAAAGTGGCCGCCATTTTGAACTTTTTAGTTACTGGACCGATTGCTTTCAAAATCGATATCTGGGTGTCCGTGTGGGCTCTGAATACGAATCCGTTGTCAAAATTTTAAAAAAGTGGCCGCCATTTTGAACTTTTTAGTTACTGGACCGATTGCTTTCAAAATCGATATCTGAGTGTCCGTGTGGGCTCTGAATACGAATCCGTTGTCAAAATTTAAAAAAGTGGCCGCCATTTTGAACTTTTTAGTTACTGGACCGATTGCTTTCAAAATCGATATCTGGGTGTCCGTGTGGGCTCTGAATACGAATCCGTTGTCAAAATTTTAAAAAAGTGGCCGCCATTTTGAACTTTTTAGTTACTGGACCGATTGCTTTCAAAATCGATATCTGAGTGTCCGTGTGGGCTCTGAATACGAATCCGTTGTCAAAATTTAAAAAAGTGGCCGCCATTTTGAACTTTTTAGTTACTGGACCGATTGCTTTCAAAATCGATATCTGGGTGTCCGTGTGGGCTCTGAATACGAACCCGTTGTCAAAATTTAAAAAAGTGACCGCCATTTTGAACTTTTTAGTTACGGGGCCGATTTTTTAAATGTTCACTACAGATTCTTATTCAGAACCCACACAGACACCCAGATATCGTTTTTGAAAGTAATTGGTCCAGTAACTAAAAAGTTCAAAATGGCGGCCACTTTTTTACATTTTGACAACGGATTCGTATTCAGAGCCCACACAGACACCCAGATATCGATTTTGAAAGCAATCGGTCCAGTAACTAAAAAGTTCAAAATGGCGGCCACTTTTTTTAAATTTTTACTACAGATTCGTATTCAGAGCCCACACATACACCCAGATATCGATTTTGAAAGCAATCGGTCCAGTAACTAAAAAGTTCAAAATGGCGGCACTTTTTTTACATTTTGACAACGGATTCGTATTCAGAGCCCACACAGACACCCAGATATCGATTTTGAAAGCAATCGGTCCAGTAACTAAAAAGTTCAAAATGGCGGCCACTTTTTTTAAATTTTTACTACAGATTCGTATTCAGAGCCCACATATACACCCAGATATCGATTTTGAACGCAATTGGTCCAGTAACTAAAAAGTTCAAAATGGCGGCCACTTTTTTTACATTTTGACAACGGATTCGTATTCAGAGCCCACACAGACACCCAGATATCGATTTTGAAAGCAATCGGTCCAGTAACGAAAAAGTTCAAAATGGCGGCCACTTTTTTTAAATTTTGACTACAGATTCGTATTCAGAGCCCACACATAAACCCAGATATCGATTTTGAAAGCAATCGGTCCACTATCTAAAAAGTTCAAAATGGCGGCCACTTTTTTTTTATTTTGACTATAGATTCGTATCCAGAGTCCACACAGACGCCCATATATCGATTTGAAAGAAATCGGTCCACTAACTAAAAAGTTCAAAATGGCGGCCACTTTTTAAAATTTTTACTACAGATTCGTATTCAGAGCCCACACTGACACCCAGATATCGATTTTGAAAGCAATCGGTCCAGTAACTAAAAAGTTCAAAATGATGGCCACTTTTTTCAAATCGCGAAATTAAAACACCATGAATATTATTAAACCGGAAAAAAATATTGTCTTAAGGAAGTCTCCAATCTTTTACTCTGTTCCTCGAAATTTTGGTAAATAAGCCCTACTTATTCCTATCACTGATTATTAGTACAACTTTTTAAAAATTATTAATACAACAGTCTTGTTTAATTTTTCAATATTTTTTTTGGATTCAAACAATAATATTCGTTCAGTAAAAACTATTTGAAATAATATTACAAATAACAATTTCAAAATTCACAAATTTACCGCACCATCATTGTCCGTCAGACTGGCATTCGTAGTGATCCCGTCAAGTTGCCGTCAAGCAAGGCTTCCGATTGGTCGGACGGTCGGCTCTTACTACCAGATACCCGAGCCAAGCCAGCGATAACAAACCTGTCGCTCGCCTTGCTCACTCTGTCTCTCTCCATATCGCGGGGCGCGATATGGGTAACGGAGATAGACAAGTCACGTCATAAAAGATTAAATTGCGATTTCGATTTTCGTAGTAGTAGGGATTTTTGGCTAGCCGTGCTCCGATACAAACGCAGTAGCGTTGCGTCTCCCGTAGGGTATTCTCCTTGATGTTGGTCGAGTAATCACCGTGCTGTTAAGGGATACTGGAAGAAAATGCCAATTTTTTTTTTATGGAAACTGACGCCGTCGGCTACATCACCTACAACATCCGTGATGTCAGCCCATAACACCGGGTGAACTTGGTGCCACGTCAGTGCTTCCCTTCGGTCGTGCCGGCTACACTGAACTGGACGGAAAACACAAACTATTTACATAGCCGTTTCGACCGGCCTTTCATTCAGTGCGGTGGTACCAACCCGGGCGGGTTAAACCCTACCACCTAGTAATATAAGAAGGGAGTCTTAGTCGCCTTTTACGACATATACGGGGAGCGATGCAGTGGGGCTATTATTAATCAAGGATACCCTCTTGCCCGCTGTGATTATTTGTTTTTAATTTTCTATATAGAAATACTTGCCCCTGTGACTCCTAATTGTTTTAAAATCATCAAGAGATGTACCCACCAAAAATGTACTGAGAAAGTATATACCAATACGGAGATCCTTAGCAACATTTCAAAAAACACTGCTATACGCCGGTCTGTAATAGACGGCTGCCTTTGTTTCCGATAAGCCCTAATACAGACAAGATTTTCAATCCAAAACGTTTTAAGACATCCCATTTCAGTGGATGTCTTTTTTTTTTCCAGGGGCGTTGTCTTCCGAAGCAGACTCGTTAGGGATCTGTTATGATCTCCTACGAGATAGCGCCCGAGCCGCCCGTCAGATTAAACGAGAAACGTCACTCCGATCGCGGCGCAGTCGCGCGTGAGCCTTCGATACCTAACGGCCTCGGCATCCCGTCCCCTTTCATAGGACTATCGCGTAAAACTGTGGCGGACGACTGGAGAAACCTCGAGAAACCTCGAACCTGGAACTGGATTCTCGCCGATTAGGTATATAAAAATAATCATTTTTTCATAATTTATAGTTAGTAGACAAAGCTCGATGTACAGTTGACTGTACAGTCAACTCTTTGAGCCATCGAACAAGTATGCAATCTGCAAGAAAACATTATGCGGGGCTACATAATATTCTGATGACAATAAGTAGTACCGTGTGGGGCCGGTACTTTAAAAGAATAGCCCCACTGCATCTCTTCCCGTGTATGTCGTAAAAGGCGACTAGGGGATATGACTCCCTTCTTATATTACTAGGTGGTAGGGTTTAACCCGCCCGGGTTGGTACCACCGCACTGAATGAAAGGTCGGTCGAAACGGCTATGTAAATAGTTTGTGTTTTCCGTCCAGTTCAGTGTAGCCGGCACGACCGAAGGGAAGCGCTGACGTGGCACCAAGTTCATCCGGTGGTATGGGCTGACATCACGGATGTTGTAGGTGATGTAGCCACCCGTGTCAGTTTCCATAAAAAAAAAAAGTAGTAGCGATTGTTCGTTCAAATCACGCCTTTTAATGTGAACAATTCCAATTAATATTTTTCGTATTTTTTATATTTTCCAGTTGGTCGCTACTATTTTACGTGATAGCATCCCTGATCCTCCTGCTAGCTCGTTGTATCCTTCCGATTGCGTTATCTGGAATCGCAAAGAAATCTATCTGATTGGTAAACTTTAATTTCATCTCGGTCCGTTACTCGTCAACTTTCCGCTCGGTCTTGAGAAGATATGATTAAACGACTGGATGTTATTCTCGTTTTATCGTCAACTTTAGTTAAATAGTCTTTGTCATTTGTATGATCAGACTGAATCTATACATGTAAGCTAGATATGACACGGCACCGCTCATTGTTGAAAACAATGATTATAATCAAACCCACTGGGGTTTGAACAGGAAAACGAACGATCCATTCACTTAGGAGAAAATAAAAAGGCAAACAATTCTACTTAACAAAAACACAAGACTAACTACATAGCTTATACCTAAGTTAAAACGAAGAACATACGCAAAGAAGACACAGACGCATGAGCGTCGCCCCAACTTCCACAACACATTTGACGCCGTATCAACGTTTGGAAGATAGCCTCCGAACTCGCAGCTACACAAGGGCGGATTGTGTCGCGGAGGCTGCTGCGTACTTTGCAAGTTTATTTTGGATGAAATTGCCAAGGACATACTCGGCGCCAGGCGGAGCGGAAAGGATAAGATGTTATTTGGAGAGCGGAGGTGGAATTGTGAGGACACGAAGGATGCGAGAGCGCGAGAGCGGCGGCGGCGGTCGGGGCTAAACTCCTTTCCATTACGAGATGGGAGAACCCCTAAAGGATTACAGCGAAATAGTTATGTCGAATTTATGTTTCGTCGAGCTTATACGAAACACGGTTAGACCCTATTGAATAAAGTTGAATTTATTTCGTCCATCAAAGTTTAATAGACTTTTTTTTCGTTTACCGAACTCCTCGTGTTAGAAACGAAAATTTGTGATAGTCGGAAAGAACGTTCACGGTGTAACCGAATACATTCCATATCTCAAAAATTAGACGACATATTTTATTCTAAACAATTCTACATGTATTGTGTGCCACCGCAAATTAGTTTTTTCTTAATCTAACCATACCATTGCTTAGTGGTTCATAGAACAAGCCTTCCTTCCAAATTTCATCTACATAGTGCCAATAGTCTCCGAATAAAGTGGCTCTGATATAAGGACGGAGGGACATACTATAATAAGACGAAATTATAAGGGTTCCGATTTTGCTATGTGGCTAGGGAACCCTAAAAAACAGTAAAATGTAATCGGATTATTTTCTTCGTCATAATTTTTGCATTTCTTCGTTCCTCTTTGTATCTGAAATGCATTTAGAGCCTCTGATTTAAAACTGGCCGCTGCAACGGCGGCATCAAATTACGTATTTATTGCCCGCCTCGAGACAGTATCGGGCCGGTAGGTCGCGCTCTGCGGCCGCCATATTCCATATATTTCATAGGATCCGATGCGCTCCGCCTCCGCGCAAATAGCCTATATTTAATGCACACCCATTACGCCGCACACTTAACTATTTACGGCTATATTGGGTGCATTGGAAACGAAACTGCCTTCGCCAGCACGTAGTAAAATCTGAGATTCAATTGTCTACGCAGACGGGAATATTCGAGCGACGACGCTGTCGAACCTTGTCCGTACAATTTTCAAACTCGCTTAACAGGAAATACGTTACTTAGACATCTTGTCAGGCTTCTGATATTTATTACATTAAAAGGGAACGTCTGTCTGTATGTATGTATACAGTATGTATGTATGTTGAAGGTACACTCCGGAACCACTGGACAGATTTTCATACGGTTTGCACGAATGGAAAGAGTAGTTCTTGAGGCTCACAATAAGGTATATACCATTACTCTAAATAGCCTTAGGGCTAAGCAGTATCAAACTAAGTATCGTAGACGGAAGAGAGACTGAGAATATAAAAGAAGCGATAGTTTATTATCATCATAATTTGCGTTTAAATCGGATTTGCTAATAAACCGAGTGTACCGCGAGCGAATCCACGGGCTAAAGCCAGTTATGTAATAAATATCTTGATACGAATAAACTTCTGCAATTTCACCAAGAATATTCTAATTTAGGTTTTCGAAGCATTTAGTTAAAATCTAAAGTTTATAATGTCAATGATATACTTAACTTTGTATTATTACTTTGGAAGTGTGTCGCCAACTATTTGTAATGACTGCGGACGTCCGCCGCGGTCGGGAGCACGGGCGGAAGTGACCTCACTCGCCGCCCCTCCCCCTCTTCACGCTCCCCACTCGCCACTTACCCCCTCTCGGAACCCGGCGCCGAAGCTCCAGATAAAATACGGTTACTTTTAAAACAATAACAATGAAAAGTGGCCAGTAGCATATTTGCAGCTAAGCTCTTTCTAGTGTTTAATTTATAAGAAAAAACTTGTTTCCTTCCGTTTATTTAAACTAGCAATTTATTGAAAGCAAAATGCACGAATTACGTCATCGATTTGTGTGTGTGATCGAAATGTGTTTTACCTACACGAAGCGAATTGTTGACTTGCTTAATCTATAAGATATCTATCTAAGCATTGCTTAGTGCTTCTTTACTTAAAATTGCATAAATTGTTATTTTTCACCACCTATCTAGCATTATAATTATTTCTCTTTCTTGCAATGCAATTCAAATGTTCTGCCTTTATAACATTAATATATTAATCTCCCTTTATCACCATATACTTAAATTAATATTGCTTGAATCTTGCTTGAATCAGTCATAGTCTTTAATATTGCACCAGTTTATACTACTTAATTGTTGGAAACTGTAAAGATGTTGATTCTGTAATAAATAAAAAATAAATAAAAATAAATGCACGAATTATGCCATAGATTTCGTTTAGACTGCATAATGATCGTTTTTATTCAGACAGGATAGACATCGATTTTGTTTCGACGACGGTTAAACTATGAAATTTTTTATCGAGAGCTCGATCGGCAAAGTGCGTGCACTAACGATAAAATAAATTGGAAAACGCTTTGCACATCGACATCGCGGGCCATACGAAACGATAGCGGCATAAATCGGAAGAGTCCCTCGGCGCCTGGGCGACGCTGCGGCGCGTGGGGGCAGGGCAGGGGGCAGAGGCGGCGCAAGCCGTGGGCGACGTAGGCGACCGCCCACGGGCTCGCGGCCCGAGGGGCCTCGCGCCTCGAAAGTTTATGCAGCTTTGATTCATGAAAAATATTCAGCTAGATCTATTAAAAGATACCCCGAGTAAACATGTTTAGACTTAATCAAAGGCAAACTAAAGCTTACTATAAAGCCTTTATCAGGCACAAGATGGGAACGCAGGACAGAGGCAGTGAAGGCTGTATTATTGCAATTTGATTATGTTTACTTTTATCGACGAAAGGTATGCTGACATCAATGTTTGATTTGATCAGTATACCGGAAATCCATTGCAACAGTGAAAATCCATAAAATCCATGCCACCAGAGAGGGCCTCGCAAAATATATCTTGCCCACGTCAAATTTAGGTCTTGACCCGCCACTGGCAGGGGGCGGAGGCAACAGAGGCGCCGTCGCACTGCCGAAGGATATAAAAGTATATTTTCCAGACGGTGCGGAGCTCCCAGAAGCGTTGAAGTTTGATGTGAATGCGCCATATAGCCTGCAACTCCGAGAATAACTCACGCCTATTCTATTACCCTAATAGTGGCGGCTTGTAACTCAAAACTTCCTCAATCACATTCCAAGTGCTTAATAGGCTAACGGAGGCGCCAAAGAGGAGCCTTACTAAGATGCATCGACATTGGGTCTCAGTATTACTTGAAGTATATTGTTCAGTCAATGTTCCAAGGATATAAACGTACGCTGAATAGGTATGGCCTTTTCTTTTGGATGGCATTTTAGCAGCGGATTTAGTTTACCACTTTTAGAGAATAGAGTAGGAATCGGCGGTCCCCCGACTCCTTTAAGTAAGTAAACGAAAATTATTTTTGACTTTTTCGGGGTCGGGGGTTTTTTAAATTTGTAATTAACTATTATTTCAAGCTTTTTAAAAAACCGCATTCAAATCGGTCTACTTTTTAAGATAGGTAATGTATTCGTTTAATTACATAATTACTTGATTACTAGATTACAAACATAGCTAAGAACCATCCCGATTGAACAAGCTTTCTAATAAATAAAAAAACCGCATCCAAATCGGTCCATCCGTTTGGGAGCTACGATGCCACAGACAGACACACACACGTCAAACTTATAACACCCCTCCGTTTGCGTCGGTGGTTAATAAAACTACGGATAGGTGTTACAGAAATTCACTACGTGTACACCATAATATACAAATAAACATAATATGTAAACATTTTCTGTACTTTTTTTAGCAATACATTTATTTTCAATTAAATCCCCACGAGAGCCTCGGTAGCTCATTGGAGCGGTCGGTCGAGTGTTATTAAGCAACCCTGGGCGCGGTCAGTACTTGGATGGGTGACCGCTCGGCCATTAGAGGCTGATCGTGGTTCGGATTCCACGTAAAACTGTAGGTCCCTTCCCTTGTTACCTTACTCGGTGGTAGGGTTTATCCCGGCTGGGTTGATACCACCGCACTGAACGAAACTTCGTCGGTCGAAACGGCTATGTAAATACTTCGCGTTTTTCGTCCAGTTCAGTGTAGCCGACATGAAATGAAGGCAAGCACTGACGTGGCACCTAGCTCACCCGGTGTTATGGGCTGACATCACGGATGTAGTAGGTGACGTAGCCAACCGTGTCAGTTTCCATAAAAAAAAAATAAGATTTTGGATTCGAGTGCTGGGAACGAAATACTCGCGGACACTACCAAATTTCAAATTAAAAATTCAGCATGTCCACTGTCCACCAGTATAATTTTGTTTGGAGAGTTTAGATCGCCGGTGCTTCGGGTGTGAGCTGGTTCATAATTCCCTGAAATTGGACCGTGCAAAAATAGTAACGTGAAATTTTGTAAACTGTTGTATTTTCCAACGGGGCGGGTCTGTCGGAAAATACAACAGTGTCTGAGTGTTATTCTGGTCCGCGGGTCGTCGGCGCCGCCGAGACTATTCCTGGTTGGAGTCGCGGCCCGCTATTTCCGTTTGGATCAATAGAGCCAGCTAATTGGGACGCCTCCATCGCGGACGATGCTGTCTGCAGCCTCCACTCGGTCGAGTGATACCACTATTTAATTATTTATTTATTTAATATACTTTATTGTTTTATATATAAATGATACAACAAATGGCGGACTTATTGCCCAAGGCAATCTCTGCCGGTCAACCACCCTATTTAAACCAATGGGGTGGTATACAAGTAAATAATGTTGTATTTAGAGTCGCGCACCTTTATTTGTAGAAAGATGTACGCGAGAAAAAGCGGTCCCGATAGCGCAACAATTAATTTGAAATTCGCCATCGCCAAATTATTTATTTAATTTTAAATCGCACTAGCTAACGTCTTATAAATATCTATGCTAATTCCAAATTTTTAATTAATTTATTTATTTATTTATATTAAACACCAACAGAGTGCACACAGCATTAAAACATACAAGACTCATGACACAAATAGTACATAGTAATATGTGCACCCCAATGACAGGTGAGCACAGCAAGATATAAAACGGATATAAAACTAAATATAAAAGTAAAATAACAAAGACTTAAATCAGAATAAAACAACGACAACTACATCTTCAATACAAAACTGAAAGGTTAAAAAAAACAGATACAAATAGAACACAAAAAACTGTAGTATATGACTATATAATTTATTGTATTTATTAAAAGTATTGCTAAATACGTCAAACTCTGGTTCAGTCGACTTAATTATATTTATAGCTCTATTCAGAGGAGAGTACATCTGCAGTTTGGTCCTCGAGGAAAAAGGTTACATTAGGTCGTCTGTTAAGCCAGTTCGCAGCAACTGTAAAATTAGTTACAGAGCTGTTGGTTTTTCCAAATAATAAAATTTCACTATAGTTTGTTGAATACAAATAAATACGAAAACGTTATTGTCGCCTTCATATTAGAGAATCTATCGCCATTCATAAGTTGACAATATTGATTTTATTACAGCAGTCTATACTTTAGAGAAAATGTAATAAATATTCTTCTGCGACTCTACTACTTCCAATCTGCATATTCTCTGATTCAAGACGAAAACTAAATATAATAATAATACACCGGCGGGCACGGTTGCGAGAATTATCTGGAAACATAAAATATGAAAGCGGTGGTTCATCCAGCTACCGACGGCGGCTTCGCCAATCTGCATTCTAATTCCCGACAATCGTCGAGGTGCTCCCGCGGGAGCCGCTCGCCTCCTGCCGTTCTGTGTTCGCGCAGACGCTCTGCTTGCATGTGGAACATCCGTTCTTTTTCTCACTCGCCAATGGAATAGCAACTGTGTGCCAAATGTTTGTAAATTTAAGGATACAGCGATACACATGCTTGTTTGTTTCTAGAAAATATTACACCGACATGTATTATTCTTTTTAGGGTTCCGTATCCGTCGTACGGGACCCTATTTCTAAGCCTACGCCGTCTGTCTGTCTGTCTGTCTGTCCGAGGGCTGTATCTCTTGAACCGTATTAGGTAGCCCTTTGAAATTTTCACAGAATATGTGTTATTATGGCCGATATAACAACAAATAAAAAAAGTAAAACATTCACCGGGGTCCCCATACAAGAAGCTAAAAAAAGTATGCGTGCCATCTATAACGAAAAGAGTATGAAGCATTTTAACTAATACATAGATGGCGTGAGTGGCGCTGACCATAACATGGCGACACGGAACTGTCGATGCGCGAGTTCGACTCGCACTTGGCCGGTTTTTTCTTTATTCATCACTCATATGGCACACTACACTACGCTTAAATTTGTCCTGTTTTTAACAATCCGGTTCGATTACACCCACAAAGACAAGCCGGCAAGAAACTACGCAGGGTTTTTTTTTAAACGTCTTCACAATAGACACCGCATTATTGCATTATTTAACCTGCCGTTATTGCTGGTTTCATATCGTGTGAAAGACGATTGAATAAACAGTCCAGATAAATATGAAACAACATTGAGAGAATGCAGTTTTTGTTCTAGAGCTCTTAAGTGATCTAAATAAATAAAGCGAAGAAGCCGGCAAGGGTTAGTTCCTAATAAACTTCGCCATTCATGTAATGGGGTGCAAAACAAGTACATATGAGACGTCTAACCCAGACGATGTGTTCAGCTAAGACAATATTAACATTTACCGGTTAACGAGGTAGTCTTATCCGCTACTGCGCTATAACCAGAATTTTACCATTCAGGCAAGACAGTTCTGCGCCCGGCACATAGAGCCGTCCGATAGCGGTTACGGCACTTCCGCCGTATCGTTCCACATCTGGCACTAGCTGATGTAGCTTTATTAACGTTATATTAACATTTTCATAACTAGCCAGTCCCGTCGTCGTTGCTATCATCGTTGTTACCGAGTGCCTTTTGAATTTTTGTAGAGCTTCACTTCGTTTCTTTTCTATCGCTCGGTTTGTACCAATAGCTGTTTCTACTGCATATCGTTAGATCAATTGTAACCATTGATCGTTTCAATGCTGATAAGTAAAGAATACCCAGTACGTACCGTGTGGGGCCGGTACTTTAAAAGAATAGCCCCACTGCATCTCTCCCCGTGTATGTCGTAAAAGGTGACTACGGACTAAGGGATATGACTCCCTTCTTATATTACTAGGTGGTACTGGTGGTAAGGTTTAACCCGCCCGGGTTGGTACCACCGCACTGAATGAAAGCTCGGTCGAAACGGCTATGCAAACAGTTTGTGTTTTCCGTCCAGTTCAGTGTAGCCGGCACGACCGAAGGAAAGCACTGACGTGGCACCAAGTTCACCCGGTGTTATGGGCTGACATCACGGATGTTGTAGGTGATGTAGCCAACCGTGTCAGTTTCCATAAAAAAAAATATATACCTATTCCTTGTCGTGATGCAGTTACTTTCTGCGTATTAAGTATGTACTTCATTGGTCTGTATGTGGTCTCACAAATAAGGGCCCTTACGGACAGTGCCAGTTTCGACTTCCTGATCGGCTCTTATAATATTATTTTATTTCTCGGACCTTCGAGGAAATCTCGGACATCATACCCTCTTAACCTCCGTGCATACAGGGAGTTCGCTTACTTCAAGATGAGTTGGTCGTAGCACGACCAAAAATTTCTTTTTTATGCAAGCTCGACATATGGCGCCGAATTTAAGGTGTCTAATGACACCAATGGACATTCGTTCGTATGCGGGGGCTGCTAATGCCATGCCGGCCTGACTGTCGCCCCTCTTGAAGTACCCGAGACTAATATAATTGGGTGCTCCTGGTTACTCCTACGGGTTAACAACACATTTATAAAAAAAATCTAAGTCCTTTTTAGCCACATTTATTATTATAAACATGCATCCTCTTTGCAGATTGCGAACTATTGTTATATTATATAAGAACATTGAGTCTAGACTAGAAACGCTTTTGGACGCTGCTCTGTGGAACTAGCATCCCTTATTCCCTGCCAACCATCCTATCTACGCATGATTCTTCGCAGAGATACTTTGCACTCTTTGTTCTTGACATTGGGCATTTGACAACCCATCGGTTTTCTAAATCGTTTCTTTGTTGCACCGCTAGGGTGCGACAAAGAAACAATGTTCGAGAGCCTGTCTTCCGGCGAGTGTGTTTCCCGAATCCTTTAACCTGGGTCTCTTCAAACGTCGTATTAACGGGCTAGACAGCCTAGCAACAGTCAGCAAATCTGCTGCTGTGGCGCCCAACTGAGCGTGGTTTCGCGAGGAGAGGTGATTTTGGCTGTCGACTGCACCATTGGTCTCTCGGCACACCCAACCAAGTTTGTTTAGATAAAAAAAACGGTCAAGTTGAAGTCGAACTCGCGCACCGAGTTTCTGTATCGCCATGTCATGGTCAGCGCCACTCACGCCATCTATGGCGTGTTTATGAAATGCTTCATATTAGTTAAAAATTCATGATTAGTTAAAATCCTTCATAATCTTTTCGGTAGATGGCGTGCCGCGCATACACTTTTTGGTTTCTTCTATGGGAACCCCCGGAATTTTTTACTTTTTCTTATTTTTATTATGTGTTGTTATATCGGCCATAATAACACAGTCTGTGAAAATTTCAACGGGCTACCTATTACGGTGCAAGAGATAAAGCACTCAGACAGACGGACAGACAGACAGACGGTGTATGCTTAGTAATAGGATCCCGTACCGGATACGGAATCCTAATTATGTTTAGCCAGACAGGAAGGCTCCAGTCAAATGACGAACTCGGTGCTGTCACAGGTTTAGCTAGCCCGCGTGACCGCATATCACTATCAGTTATTTTTCAAGGAGAAGAATGCTAGTCCCCGGCGCGAGGCCTGCAGTTGGTTATTTATGTCGACCGCAGCGCCAACGGAACCATATTACCATACGCTATAGAGGCCGACGACGACGGATACCGTACGATGCATTAAGCAAATACGAGGCAATAAAGTGTAAAAGAACTTCTAATCTAGGACCGCGAAGGTAATTTAATTATTTAGTGCAGCAAGACCTTGCCGGAGTGAGTGATGGGTGAGCGACCAATGTGGAATTATTTGGTGTACCTAGTCAGGTTATTTAAGTATATATTATGTATGTTATATTTTAGAGGTTTATGCTCAAAAGCTATGCTCTATTATTTGACCCACAAATTCTTAAAAATTATCTCAGATACTTTCATCAGATTTTTACAACGAAAATGTACAATTCAGGGTCACATGCTCGGGCGAGCCAGTATCACCTCCGAGAAGGAACCATATCGGAGATTACCGTTTGGATAAATGAGATAACTGGCTATACTGGACTAGATAACAGCCGCATGGCGGCATCGGCTGCCGCATGGCGAGTCCGAACCACGTTCAGCCTCCAACGGTCGAGCGGTCACCCATCCAAGTACTGACCGCGCTAAGGGTTGCTTAACAACAGTCGACCGACCGCACTACTGAGCTACCGAGGCTGACATCTTTTGTCCAGCACGGTGGTATCAAGCCAGTCAGCTACAATTTAAGCCTCCCACGTAGTAAAGACAGGCCTCACGCACTCTATGTACTTGCGCGCGCTAACTACCTACCGCCCGACGGGCCGCCGGCGGTCTTTTTCAGTAGAAATTCGTCTGCCGCGCGAAGTATACATAGACGCTCGCCCACGCAAGTGCGCGCAGCTGCAAAGCAATAACCACTTTATACCCGATCGTTAAGGTACTTTTTTGGCACGCAGCGATTGGCGTTGTGAAAGAGTAGGTTATTAAAGCCCGAAGGTAGGAACATTTTCTATGGAGTGATTTATCTGTTACGAAGTAACTATTAAGTAATCTGTGGTAAAGAGTAAGGCAAGAAACCTGCAGGGACCAACATAGGACATATTCAAGATTTAGATAAAACATAATATTTTAACATAATGTTTAACTCGATATAATAGTTTAAATTACCTATAATGTTAATCTTTAGTGTTGTATACATTTTAATAATTTTAATGAATGGTTTAAACTTTAAAGTAAAATTGTAATTTAGTTAGTTATGTACATTAGTAATAAATAATTTATGGCACCTGTGCCTGGATAAATAAACGATTTATTTATTTATTACGTAATAAAATAAGTTTTTTTTTAATAACGAAAACTTGCGTCTTTTCTTTACCTATATTTCGCTTTTACTTAAATAACATAGAGCGAACACAGCCATAAGTTGCCCTAAGCGACACTTCAAGTTACAAGGTGGATCTAACACGAAGCAGGTGTGGAGAGCCATCCGAACTCAGTGCCCTGGCCTGGCATCTGTTAAACTCTAGGGTAGGACATTATGACAACCGTCCTCCATCTGCGAGCGGTAGGGGTTACTGGATATCGACCATGTTAACATGACATGTCACCTCGGCCCATTGTTCGTCAAATTTATACATAGGGCACACTAAAAGTTTCCGGAATTGACCACTTACATAAACAATATTTAAAAAGTAATTACAACATTTGAAAATGGAACTCTTTGGCTGTAGAATGCAATTTGTTTCATCTGACTGTCAATTGTTTTTCCATTGTGGCGCCATTTTAAAAATTGCGTGTCTACATTAACATAAATTTAACCCGGGAAAATTTTCGTAGTATGATTTTCTACGATTTTAAGTGTAATTTGACAGCTCATCAGAGCCTCGCTCGGCTTCAATCTGCTTTTGGCGATGAAGCACCATGCAAGACGACTATTTATTGCTGGTTTGCAGAATTCAAGCGCGGTCGTGTCAATCTCAGTGACGAATCTCGCGATGGTCGCCCGTTCACCGCTGTAAACAACAAAAACATCGATGCTGTGCGCCGTATGATCGAAACAGACAGGCATGTGACCTACCATGAGATTCGGGCATCCTTAGACATAGGCATGAGTCAAATACAATCAATCCTACACAAACATTTGGGTGTGAGAAAGCTGTGCTCGCGGTGGATCCCACACAATTTGACCGAGGTTCAAAAACGCACCGCGTCACTTGGTGCAATGCCATGCTTACCAGATTCAACAAAGGCGCTTCAAATTTGGTGTGGGACATAGTAACAGGTGACGGCACCTTGTGACTTTTTTCTGTTCCCAAAAATTAAGAACCAATTACGCGGTCAACGATTTTCATCACCAGAAGAGGCTGTCGAAGAATATGAAAAACACGTTTCTGAGGTCACCACGGAGGAGTGGCACAAAAGTTTTCAAAATTGGTTTAATCGTATGAAAAAGTGCATTTACGCAAAGGGAGAATATTTTGAGAAACAATAAATTAATTTTTGACCTTTAATGGTATTTTATTCTTATTAATTCCGGAAACTTTTAGTGTGTCCCACGTATCTACACTAATATTATATTATAAGAGGTAAAATTTGTAAGTTTGTCATTTTGGATGTATGAAGTATGAAGTAATCTGCGAAAATACTCATTAGATTTTAAAAATTCTTTGACCAATATTTCGAGTGGATGTTCAGGATTGACATAGGCTAAGCGAGCGAAGCAGCTGGCAAAACTTACGTTTACATTAATATTTGTTGAATACATTATATTGAGCATTAAATTTAAAAAAAATTGTTGGCGCTTAACGCAAAACAACTGAATTGGCATTGGTACCCATGGAATGTTTGTGCCTAACCGAAATATATAAACATATTTCACGAAGATAGAAACACGGTGTTGCAATTGCGCCCGTAATATTTTTAACTGACATCAGGGGGTGGTTCTATATGTGAACCTAAATAAGATATGCGGCGAAAAAAAATGTTTGAAACAAAAATACAATTTCTTTTTTCCATACAAAATTTGAATACCTATTGTCAAAATGTGGGGGAAAATAATTTTTTTTTCTTCAAATTAAAAAGTCGTAGAACAAAAGTTGTTCGGTTTCATGTACAGAATAACCCCCTTTCGGGTTTAACGGTTGGGGTGGCAACACCGTGTATATGGGCTAAAAGCTGTGACAAACAGACATCTAGCCCATTGTTTAAGGATCCCCGGCGAACAACGCTGGATGCGAAAAGCTAAAAAAAATTCAACGCGTTTTTCTCAATATTCCGATTTTGTTGGCCGATAAGTTTTTCTTCCAGACGGCAGATACGGTCGCGACAACTGACCGTAGTTGGGGTTTAGCGGTTGGATATTAAACCGCGATTTATCCACGGCTAACTCGGGAAGGGGAGCGATAGAGTGCGAGAGGGGAAGCCGCTAAAACGCGGTACACCGCCGACCGAGCAATAACTGACCGTCGCCGTTCATATACCGACTCGGCGGGTTCTATGCGTGTGTTCGGCAACAGCGAGCGGCGATTTATGCGGGCAACTTTGATCGGTAGCATGCCAGTGCGGAAGGGGTCACTCTTTGGCTGGGAAACACAAGATGCTGGGCTTGGAACTGCAGGTTTGCGTTTGTGTCAAATTATTTAAGACTAACTTTTTCCCGCGGCTTCGCTCGTAGAGAATTTAAGTTGAAAGTAGATACAATTTGAATACGTTTCGTTATTTTTTTGGAGATTTATCTAACACCTTTCGAACGTAGGAAAATATATCTTTTTTTTATCTCTTTATTAATTAAAGACCAATACATAACATATATTTTTTACAGATTTTTTATCTTTACCAATAGCTCAACTATTCCGTTTCAAGTTGACCTTTTGAGCCTTATATGCGCCTTTAACTAGCTTTTGCCCGCGCTCCATTCTGTCCATTCTGAAGGTCTAATCTAAAATATTTGTCAGAGAATTTTTTAAATCGGATGAGTAATTTCGGAAATTATCTCCTACAACCAAACTTACAAACTTTACCTCTTTACAATATTAGTGTAGATAGTGTAGATGGAGTACGTGGCGAAATGTATTTAAAGTAGAAAAATAATGGTTATGAGTGCATAAGGAAATACAAATTTCCCAACAAATTTATCTAGGACTAGAGAACGCTTGCTCTTTTGGGCTAACGCACGATTTGCATCCGAACATTTTCAAGGGCGTTTTTCACAGATGAGCCCAAGTACGCATCGCTGGAAAGGACTTCTAGATAAGCCCTGCATACAAACAGCCACACAAAACTTCATCTCATGTTTCTTTTGTCCGCTTCCGTGAGCCTTTTTCACTCACCTCCTCGCGGTAAATATTGGATATTCAAATAAGTGAGGCGCTCGGGGCCAACGCCTTTATAGGCCATAAAGTTAAAGACGCCGGGCCTATTGGACGCAAATGGAGAGTAAAGAAACGCCCTTTGGCTCACGCTGTGACGTATGCTGGGCGCGGAGGGAGGGCGATGCATTATTGATAGTTGAGGGAGTGAAAGGACCGGCTTTGTCTACGCTGTATCAATGGGTGTGTGGGATATTTTTTATTTGGATTTATTTGGATGGGTTCAATTCAGTGCCATGTGAAAAGAAAACTATTCAAGCTTACAAAGAAGAATATCATTTAAGTTGTAAGAAATATAAAAGTCAAAATAAATCCATGTATCACATATGTAAATCACGAATGTATTTAGTTGAATGTTATTACTATGTTTTATTGTTTAGTTTTGTACTCTTAAAAAAAAAAATTATCTCATTTAATTTTCCGCACTACCCATCTACCCTACTCACAATCCCAGGTATGACTGGCAGATAATGCCCTTAGGCTTTAAGTCCGCCTTTTGTCACTTTTTGTGCAATAAAGTATATTTTCATTTCATTTAATTTCATTTCATTTCATTTCATTTCATGTAATGGAGGGCATGCCTGACATAATATTAAGGCTAGGTATTTCAACTTCTACACTGAGTGTTAGAAGGACCGTTATGTGACCTATTCCTAGCACTAAGTGGGAGTTTTAAATATCGATCCTTAGTCTTGAAAATTTATGTTACAAATAAAATTTGAAATAGATCTACAAACAAAAATCGCACACTTTTCAAGAGAACATATCTGAATAAGATAATAAAATATTAGCATCCCATACATACGTATAAATATCAATGAGAATTGGAGGCGAGACGGTTGGATAAAATGTATGCGAATGCCGAAGGAAATGCAATGTGACCGAAAACACTGAAGCTAGGGGACAGTAAAACGGGCCACAGCAGCGGCCGGAAGGCGACCGACGCGCTTATTCTAATATTACAACTTTTATGAAATGAAATGAAATGAAATGAAATGATTTTTATTTCGTCACACATAACAACACAAATAATTACAAATACAAAGAAACATAATATAACATGTGACGAAAAGGGAGCCCACTCAGCTGACTCACTATCCGAGATAGCGAAGCTGATTTTCAGGGGCTCCCCTTTCCAACCAAGAGACTAAAAACAAACAAACAATGACAATCAACATATAATAAAAAAAAAAAAAAAATAACAATAGCTAACTAATATAACCAAACATAGCATAAGATACAATTTTGACAAGCGTGTGTGTGTTTATAGTACCAGAACAACTGAATTTAGGGACTCCTTAGGTCAAACTGAACCATCTATGATGTGACTTTGAACAAATTTAAAAAAGAAATTAAATTAAGGTTTAAACTGTTCTTGTCAGTTCTTCTTCGCTGTGATAATCGAACAGGCGGATTGTTACAATGTAAATATGACAAATCTGAGCGCAGTGTACTGCCAACAGATGCTAAATAAACAATAAACAACAATAAACAATTACGCGAAAAAAAACGAATTAATTTGTTTTTTTTCTCTCACGAATATATAAAACATGTGATTCCTGTACACATTTGCTAGACGTACACACACGTACATACAACTTTTTAAAATGTTACCAAATGTAAGTAAGTTACACAGACGTTAAATAAGCTAAGAAACGGAATAGCGATTCTGAGCGGATTGTAAGTAGAGCCAACGTCAGTTTTATGGCTACGTTAAAATATCCTCATATAAGGCAAACTTCATTTCATATCAGAATGGCGCTGTATTCAGCACTAAATTCGGTACACAAAGTAGTCCAACATAATTTAGTTTATAAAAATAAATTGATGGGTTGGTCACAATTATTTTATAAAAATTTGTGAAGCAATGTAGCTCGACGTATTGTCACAGATTACTTAATAGTTACTTCGCAACAGATAAATCTCTTCATAGAATAAGTTCCATACCTACGGCTTTAATAGCCTAATGTTTCACGTCGCCAATCGCTCCGTGCGAAAATGTACCTAACCGATCGAGTGTAAAGTTATTTTGCTTTGCAGCTGCGCACAGTAGCGTGGGCGCGCGTGTAGGTATGCTCCGCGCGGCTGTCGAATTTTCACTGAATTATGCTCACCGGCGGGCGGCCCGCCGGGCGGTAGGTAGTTAGCGCGCGCAAGTACATTGAGTGTGCCAATCAGTTTCTTACGGAACCTGAACTTTGTAAATCACGTGCCATGGAAGTGATTCCCTTTGGTCGTGTCGGCTACACTGAACTGGACGGAAAAAACTAAAATATTACATAGCCGGCCGGGTTAACCTTGCCACTTAGTAAGGTAAAGGGGAGGGACCTACAGTTTTACGTGGAATCCGAACCACGGTCGTCTCAACGGTCGGACGGTCTCCCATCCAAGTTTTGACCGCGCGACGGTGTGCTCGATGTTCACGATCGCACGTCGATCCACGGTGCAATGTAATATACCGAGGCTGACTGACGTTCTTACCGAGGTCAATGCCTCCCGGGCAATGTGTAAGTACGAAGCCATGCTTCTGCCGCGACACATCCGCATGTAAATATGCATCGTCCGGGGGAGCGGAGGATGGCGGGGGTGGTGCGGCGGCCAGGCCGGTGGGGAGTCGTCGAGAGTCGTCGCTGCGACGAATATATTTCACGCGTCTCGCGGCTACACTAAATTTTAATTAAAAGAGCTGGATCGCGGGGCAGCGTGAAATATTACACCTTAAAAATTAGGCGTCCGGGCGGACGACGGTGTGGAGATGGTAAAAAATACGACACTAGGATAATATTCAGTGTTTGCATGGTAATCTGGATTGGAATCCGCCGCCTAAAGAATGCACGCTCATGAAGGACTATAAAGCATTTTTCATTTTAAATACTCAATGATAATAGTAAAATGTGGCATTTGTTTAGGCGCAAAGAACACTCAAAGGTCAACATTAAATGAAATTGTTGAGCTATTGGTAAAGATAAAAAATCTGTAATAAGTCTTTAATTAACAAACATAGCGAAAAAAATATATATTTTACTACTTTGGAAAGGTGTTAAATAAATCTCCAAAAAATAACAAAAAGTACGAAAATTGTACTTTCAAGTTAAATTCGCTTGAGAAGCATAAATTGTTTCAATACAAGACCCTCATAGAAATATACAGTCCGCGCGCGAGCTCCAAGGAATCGGTATTTGTGGAAATTAATTTATTATAGAATTTGTATACAATTTTTATGGAGATTCACATTTTGTGATGATTATACTATACTAGGCGAGTAATATTATACAAATGTATAATATTAAAATTCTATGCAAATTCTATAATAAATTAATTTCCACAAACACCGATTCCTCGGAGCTCGCGCGCGGACTGTAGTTAATATTTTTCCCTAGAATCGTACCTAGCTAAAAAATAATTTTTTTTTTCATCTTTCCAATACGTGAAATTTAATATATAGTGTGATTTTCGCGCTAACGTTCATCGTCGGCGCGACGTATCAGCCACCGCACGAGTAGAACGAATCTCGCACCTATTTACATCTGCATACGGTTCGTGTTTCAATCATCAGTGCTCGCGTAGCACGGTTTGAGTCTTGTTTTCGCCTTAATTTTTTTTTTATAGATAACAGGCATGGGTGGTTGTGCCCAACCATACACAGCCAATAACACCTCTCCTCGCGAAACCAACCTCAGAGAGGCTCTATGAGGCGGACAAAAAGGCCATCAGACTGTTCACACGCCTTTTGATGACACCCAGGTTGTAGGAGTCTGGGAACATGTCGTCGACCAGAATACCATATGCATAGATCCATATTTTCGCGGTAGGTACGACACATGAAAGATTTGGATTTGGAGAAGTGGTGAGTTCGGGTGTGTCGACCACACTTGGATGTTTCGAGCGTGTCCGACGAGTGTGACGGTTATAAATGGCGGCAATGCTGTCCCGCAGACCATCCGGATGAGGGAAGCCCATTCATCAGAGCAACGGCCATGATGATACCTGTAAAATAGGCTGAGCGAATCGATGGTGTTCTCTCGACTGACTAGTGACTCAATACCATTCCTGGAGCTTGGAGTCATCCACGGAACATAACAAAATTATTTGATATTCTGTGGGGAGTCCAAGGAGGCCAACAAATGAAGGGGGCGTCCTTCCCACAGACTACAGTACTCCATCACCGTCTGTGATTGACATATCTGCATATTCATCATCATCATCATCGTCAGCCTATATCTGTCCAACGCTGGACATAGATCTCTCCCAAGGCACGCCACAACCCGCATTCTTCCGCTCTTCTAACCCATATATCATTTTTAGGACGTCTTTCCACCCACTGGAGGTGTCGCATGCTACGTTTGCTCGGCCTCCATTCGAGCACTCGTCTACTCCAGCGGTTATCGGGTCTGCGATGGATGTGCGCAGCCTACCGCCACTTCAGTTTGCAAATTTTCTTAGCATGCATATTCAGTATGGTTAAATTTTATTTCATTTTAGGTGCATATGAAGAGCGTTGAAGAAAATACAAAATTTTAGACTATACAATGAGTTAACAGTCTAAAATGACTAATATTTAGTCCCGTTCAGCATAATAAACCTTGTACAACAGTTTCTGTCTCTATAAGGTTTCTGGGCCGCTCTTTTAGCTCCAACTTCATCAGCTGGAGAGCGAGCGAATTATGCAACATGAGACTCGAGTCCGGCTGCGGTTGTAACTTATAATTACGCTATTCGTGGGCTAGGTCCGAATTGTTCGTCCATAACAGAGATCGGCTTTGCGGTTGAGGGTTCAACCTCTCAAGTCAAACGACTGGGCTTCAAGAGAGATTTTTTTTTTCAGGAAAAAATGTATTGCAAATGTAGGCAACTTATTGACAACAGTATGGAAGTGCTACGCACACAAGCGCCGTTGTTGCAGGATGTTACCGATTATAGGACATGTAACTTGACAAGGAATTTGTTACACAATGTTACCTACCGATTATGGGGCATGTAACATGACAAGGAATTTTCCTAGCGAACACCTTTTGTTTTAAGAATTTATTCTCAGTAATTTTGCTTAATCATATTTTTTTTTATTATTGATTGGCAGAATCTTCAATCGGCGTAAAAGTAATTCTACCTCTTCGGCATAATAACCTAGCCAGAAACCGCAAGGGCCGGCGGCCGTGATCGCTGTTCTGTGGGCATAATTAAATAATTCACGCAACACGTAACCGTATAAACTCCGAAGAATGTTAGTGAGCGCATGCCACGAAATCATTCAACAGATACTCTAAATTACTTCGATTATAAACCAACGCTGCGCGCTGCAAAAATGTTCAACGTTATGTTTAACGTTATCCCCAGAGGATATTTAATTAATCAAACAATCCCAATCAAATACGCCCATTTGGGGCCGACTGAAGCCATCGATGTAAATAAGGAAACGCCTTAGAATAGCACCGACCATTTCCCAACGTTTTCGAACGCATTTGCCTATACAAATATACGCCGCGCGAGTACATTCAAGTCATTATTGGCTCCACAGTAAACCATCCTTCTCACTTCTCGTCTCTACGAACATTATCAAATGAGGGGAAGGGTTATTAAGTTTAGATTCGGTAAATGCTTAAATTGATCGATTTAGATTTATATTTTCTCTGCATTAGAAATAATAATATGCTTTACTGCTACCTTAATAGTAATCAACAATACACTGATTGGTACATTTCAAAGATTTTATATAAATAAGTTATATGGTTAACATAGAAATTTAGAAGAATTTAACAGTTTTTTAAATTTTTCACTGCTCTTTTGTACAAATTTTCTGATTCAATTTCCTTAATTTTATTATAACATGATCTAAATATACATAGTTATACATCCGTATTTTTAGGATTCGACGGATAAGACTCCTGCTGACCCTTCATTATACTACATCTCATCATATACTTCACCTGCGCTGTCAGTCCATCAATTGTTGAACTAGGTGCCATGTCAGCTACACTGAACTGGACGGAAAACACGACCACATTTAGATATCTATTTCGACCTACCTTCATTCATTGCGGTGACGCCAATCCCTACCACCGGTTGATCCCTACCACCTAGTAAGATAAGGGAAGGAATTCACAGTTTTAAATAGAATTCTAACCACGGCCAGCCTCAACGGTCGAACGGTCACCCATACAAAGTCAGAACACGCCCAGTGTGCTCAACTTCGATGGTAGAACGCCAACGCACAGCACAACCGAGCTATCGAGGTTGACTATAAAATTCGGCATTGCCGGCGAGTCATATTAACAATTCAACCCGTAAATAAACACACACGCACCGGCCGACAATGCCGCGTTATGCGGCCACACCGGAATTGTAACACGAAAACTTGTCGTCAAAAGCCAAACGACTCAAGACAGAAATACTTAACTGGCTAATTATTATAATTAATAATTAAAGCTTTCACCGAACGAAATTACATAATTAATTCGACGGACGGAAAAGCAAAATACGCTAATTAAGCCGAGACTCGGGAGGAGCAGCGGAGGCAAAGTACGTTTTAATGCATAATTTATGTCACATTAGCATTCATCGACGACACGAGACGCGTGAACGGCGATGTCGCGGGTGTCGGTCGCCCGCCTCGCTCCGGTGAGCGTCGCGCGCCGCCTCGCCTACGCGCCGCCTCCCCTAAGGGTTGCCATCCGTCCGGGTTTCCCCGGACAGGTTCAAGGTTTTTTAGGGTATCCGGGGAAGTCCGGGCGGTTTTTTTGCTATGTTTTTAAATACAGCGATTATTGTCACATACACATTATGTGGTACATACTTATATACTGTATAATATATACAGGGTGACTGGAAATTCGATATACTGTTTATGTTATATATTTATATATAATTATTAATTTTTCATAAGAATTTTTTTCAACCACATACATATATACATACACAAATACTTATACATGTTATATTATACTAAACTTAAACGAGGTTGAAAGACCCTGCCTCCCACGACACAGGGTATCTTAGCGTGTGAGGCAGGACTATATAAATTAACGAGTGCTAGTCTTTAATTTTCTTTATTGATATAGTTATTGATTTAGTTTTAATTTTGTGTCCGGGTTTTTGTCCAAAATGTCGCGGGTTTTAGATTTTCTTGTCCTAGTTTTACCAACATGGAGATGGCTACCCTACCTCCACTTGATCAAGGAGCCTTAACTTTCTTTATTGTTACTTATTATCGCATGAATACCTTCTCCCTCAGGCATGCAGGTGATTAAGCTCTGTGAAGACGCCATTGAGATATATATGCGTAGAGGGAGCGCTCGAACGGCGTGATATGTTCCACCGATTTGGTGCTCAACTGTCGTCTTCAAAAGACGTGTCAATAAATTAGACGATATAAAATGTATGGAGACCGACGCGCCCAGATTCGCGTGTGTAGCGTACGTGGGCCCAATGAGTTTCTAGCTTCATGCGCTAACCTCACTAGCCGCCCGCCTCAATCTCACCTTTCCGTCTCTCGCTACCGCGCTCGGCTCTGCGCGCCGCCACCCCGTTTCCTTCCCCCTCATGGCAGGGTCCCATTGCCTCCGCGCCGAGCCGCGCCGAGCCGCGCCACGCCGCGCCCCGCCCCGTCCCGGCCAGTGGGAACAGGAGACGCGCCGAGGCGCGGCGCGTTGCGGCCTGATCCGTCGAGAGTCGGTAACTTCAAAGGCGCGGCACAGCGAGAAACAGCGGCGCGCATCGCCTCTCGCTCGCACGCGCGCACGCAGCCGTGTGCTCCGTGTCACTCAACAGGCACGGCACAGGGCGCGCCGGGCAGTGAGAACAGCTCGGCGCGGGACGCGCAGGCGCGGCCTGGCGCGGCGTGGCGCGGCGAGGCGCGGAGGCGCGGCACTCAATGGGACCGCACCATCAGACCAGCCGTTGTTGTTGCGAATTGATTTCTTTTAAACGTTTTTCGTAGCCGCACTCTCTAGTAAAATAACTCGATGGAATACGCAGGCGCCTCTCAATTCAGACAATTCAATTCGAGTCGGTTCAACAACGTTCAGAAGTAGCGGTAGGATGAGTAGGTACTTTGCTTTATTTCTTAGTTTTATTATACTTCTTTTAAAATCTGCTAGTGCTGTACACAGTGTTGCTGTAGTGTTAGCAACTAGTTTTCCACTCGTATGCAGCTAAACTTTTTGAGTATGAGTAAGCGAGCATTTTTCGTTGCAGGAGTGAACTGTGATTTGGTTATTGTATACTCGTATGCAGCAAATAATGTGGATTAGTTCTTGGTTTAGAACCAAGACACAGAGGATTTTTCGGGACTGGAATGAATTGTGAGTTTCTAACAGTAATGCTTACACTTTTTTGTGAAAGCTGACCGGTTGCCTACACCACTTTTTTATGGTATGGATGGCTGAGTTGGAGGGGTCAAAGCACATGGACCAGCCAATATCACCTCGGAGAAGGTAGGTAGCATATCGAAGACTTCCCTGGATTGCTAGCTATACTGGACTAGAGGAGAACACAACCGAGGCTGCTATTTTTTTTTTTTTTTTTTATAGGCAGCCGGCGCGGGTGTCTGTGCCCAATACTTCAACGGAAGATCAGACACAGCCAATAACACCATTCCTCGCGAAACCACGCTCAGAGAGGCGCCATGCCGGCTATGAGGCGGACAAAAAGGTTGTCGTCTAATTTATTGACACGCCTTTTGAAGATTCCCAGGTTATAGGTGGTGGGGAACACACTCACCGGAAGACCGTTCCATATTTTCGCCGTTCGACACAGGAAAGATTTCGAAAAACGATGTGTTCTTAGTAGTTGGGTGTCAACAACATATGGATGTTCCGAGCGAGTCCGGCGGGTGTGGCGGAGACGGATGGGGGCTGGAGGGATGAGAGAAGCCAATTCATCAGAGCAACGTCCATGGTAGTACCTATAGAACAGGCTAAGAGAACCGATTGTTCGCCTGTGGCCCAATGGTTCAAGTCTCTCCGTGAGCTTGGGATCACCAATTAGACGGATAGCACGGCGCTGGATAGAGTCCAAGGACGCCAATAAGTAAAGAGGGCATCCACCCCACAGATGGCTACAGTACTCCATCACCGGGCGAACTTGCGCTTTATATAGCATAAGGAGCTGCGCCGGTGAGAAGAACCGTCTGCTGCGGTAGAGGACGCCCAATTTCCTAGAGGCAAGTGTGGCTTTGGACTCTATGAAACCCCTAAAACCCACATCCTTGGTCAATTCCACGCCCAGGAGGTCCAATTCTATGCGGTCTGCTATGCGGTCATCTTACATCCAGCACGGTGGTATCAACCCAGTGGGCTACAATTTGAGCCTACCACCTAGTAAGCGGCAAGGGAAGGGACCTACAGTTTTACACCGGTTCCGAACGGTGAAGCAGCAGTTGTAAGTATGCAAGCAATTTTTTTCGTCAGAAAAAAACTCATTGGTACACGCCGACCGGATGCGAACCTCGGACCTCTCGCATGAGAAGCCGATGCCCACACCACTCGGCCACCCGCCGCTGTATCATACCACTTGCTGCATCCGTGATGTCAGCCCATTACATCCCTGTTTACGCCGAAACGAGGCGCCAATTCAGTGCGTCCCTTCCGTCCCGCGTCTTCCTCGTGTGTTTCAACAGGGCAACATTTACTTTGCAGGCCCGAGAATTTTAATAAACGAAATTGCGTTGTAATTTTTTTTATTGCGGGCGGGGCTCCGACAAATGAGAGCTGGCGTTTTATTTATCGCGGGAAAAGGTTAACAGTGGGTCCTACTTTATGTTGGAATTAAATTGAAAACGACTCGCCGAAGGTTCTCATTTGGTCGTTCATAAACTGTTTAATTTATAAGGAGCAAACAAGCGGTTTCACTACAAAGAGACAGCGCAGATTACGTGATGTACATAATCTGTAGCTCACTGGTGCGGTCTGTCGACTGTTGTTAAGCAACCCTGAGCGCGGTCAGTACTGGGAAGGGTGACCGCTCGACCGTGTTGGAGGCTGACCGTGGTTCGGATTCCACGTAAAACTGTAGGTCCCTCTTCCCTTCTTAACCTTACTAGGTGGTAGGGTTCATCTCCCCCGGGTTGGTACCACCGCACTGAACGAAACGTCGGTCGAAACAACTATGTAAATAGTTCGTGCTTTCCGTCCAGTTCAGTGCAGCCGACATGAAATGAAGGGAAGCACTCACATGGCAACTAGTTCACCCATCGAAGGCACTCGGGTGACAGCTTCGGGACAGCAACTTTTGTAGTACACCCAACTTTTGAGAACACTATTCGCTTTTCCAAATCGTTCTTGTGTCGTAAACACAGATCACAAACCACGAAAATGGTCTTCCGGTGAAAAATTTCCCGGCGGGTCCTCAATAGGCGTGTCAACAAATTTTACATTTGTGCATACATTCTTTATTGAACACCAATTCATTAAAATTAGGTACAATAGGCGAGATTAATGCTGTGAGGCATTCTATTCTAACTAACCTTTGGGATGTGAGAAAAGTATTTTTTTTATTAAAACTGACACGGTTGGCTACATCACCTACAGCATCCGTGATGTCAGCATATCTAACACCGGGTAAACTAGGTGCTCCCTTCATTTCACGTCGGTTACACTGAACTGCGCCATCCACTGAACGCGCCCAGGTGTGCTTATGATCCGACCGACAGTCGACCGACCACACCACTGAGCTACCGAGGCTGACATAATCATATCATTTGAATGTTCAGTTATTGCGACTTGATTTCTCTGATACTCTCTTAGTAGCGCATCCTCTCTATCTCGACAATTTCAACTAGGGCTGTTTGATGCAAAACCTTTTCACGAGTATGAATCCTGAATTCTTCAAAGCGAATATTAGTAAGGACTTTGGCGAAAACATCTACGCGAGACTTTCCCCGGCCTCGCAAAGCTTTATGAGTGGCCTTAGGACGACACGCGAGCGGGCGAAGCACCTCGTGAGGAGTTTCTTCCACGGAAGCGAGTGTGTAGAGGAGTTAGTAGTCGTTTCAATCGTCAGATATAATATTAAAATACTCGTAAGAAATGTGTGGATCGATGCACACCGCCGTAAACAAAACACGTGCCTTAGTAACACCGTAGACCCCTTGCTCTCTACCTTACTAGGCTGTTACTTTACTGGTCGGATTGGTACGATCGCACTGAATGAAAGTCTGTCGAAATCGCTATGAAAATACTGCGTGGCTTCCGTGCAATTCAGCAGTATAGCAGTGTAGTGTAGTTCAGTTTGATCGCCTTCTGGACTTGACTGATTTTTATTTATTTATTTTTTATTGAAAGCGCGACATACGGCGTCGTGTCACCCATAAGGTGTCTAACGACGCCCATGGACGTTCGGTCGTATGCGGGGGTTACGAATGCCATGCCGGCCTGACAGGTGCCCATTCACGCCCCTCTTGAAGGACCCGAGACTGTACTTAGGGGGAAATATATGAGCAGGGAGAGCGTTTCAGAGTTTACCGGTTCTGTAGAGGAAAGGATCTGCAGAATCGATTAGTACGCATCCGCGGTAAGTCCAGCGTATAGGGATGCAATCCCTGCCCAGTGCGTGTGGTGCGGAGGTGGAAAGGGGACGGCGGGATTGCGTTAAACAGCTCCTCCGAGCATTCCCCATGGAATAAGCGATAGAACACACTTAGGGAGCCGACATCCCTACGGTGTTGCAGTGGTTCTAGATCGCGGGACACCTCGGGGTCACCCACTAGTCGCACGGCTCGACGCTGCACGCTCACATTTTTTTAATTTTCTTTTATTTAAACCAGCATGGTTGGCTATGCCGTGGGACCAATAGTGCAGTCGATAAAGCCAAATTCACTTTTGAAACCCCTATAGGTTAAAAGGTTCGCGAAACAAACCTGCTAGATGACATGTATGCCCACAGTTGGTGGCGCCGCGCCGCCGTACCCAGTTAGATCGGGCCAACTCCTCTCCACCCTGTCCTCCGTGATCTCTTCCTTGTAAAAACAAGCGCATGTACACCCGTTACACGGTAATTGAGCTCGAGGACGTGTACTAGGTGAGACGTGGAGGTAGCGTATGGGTGGGTTTGTGACGTGGATATTTTATGTAAAATATATTCACCGTCATCAGTAGACTGTTCACAGGGGTTTGAAGAAAGTTTCAGATTGTTTTGCCATAAAGAACACACAAAGTTGGTGAACATAATGAAGATCGCGCTTCATGGTCAGGTCAATGTTTCGCTCAGAATATATAATAGGACTTTATTCTAGGACTTCTTTATTCTTAAACTAGCTTTTGCCCGCGCTCGTCTATGTCCATCCTGAAGGTCCATTCTAAAGATTGGTCAAATATTTTTTTAAATCGGATGAGTGATTTCGCAGATTAACTCCTACATACAAAATTCAAACTCTCCTTATAATATTAGTGAAGATTTTCAGTTAATTTTTGGTTATCTTCCCGACTTAGAACTTCTCTTGCTCTAGAACTTACAGTCCCTAGGTACGAAGCAGTGTTCCCCGCTGAATGGCCGCACGGCTAATTTTTATATTCTGAACCCAACTCCACCTCCCATTCATCAGTTATAGTGTGTATGCAGGTACGGTAGGGTATGGTCAAATTGTAATTTTCTTTTCTTGTAGTAATTAGTTAATTAATTATGGAATTTATTCTGAAATAAAGTTATTATTGAGTAGTTAGTAGAGTATTAGTTGTGGAACGCTCTGGCGCGACGGTCTCTGAACGCCTCCGTAAGCAGTTGCCTCAACTGCTTCACCAGTTTTTTGGCGTCCGGGCTCCAAGGGCCTCCATGGCAAAAGCAACAAACTCGTTATTGTATTTTTTTTAATATTGAAACTGAGACGGTTGGCTACGTCACCTACAGCATCCGTGATGTCAGCCCATAACACCTTGGTGCACTAGGTGCCATGTCAGTGCTTCCCTTTGGTCGCGCCGGCTACACTAAACTGAACGGAAAACACGAACTATTTACATATCCGTTTCAATCGACCTTTCATTCAGTGCGGGGCGCTACCAACCCTGGCGGGTTAAACCCTACCACCTAGTAAGGTAAGAAGAGAAGGTATTTAACGATATTTACTGTGTTTTGCCTTTCTCGCCTTTGCAGCGGTACGGCCAGCTACCGCAGTTAGGTTCAGTTGACCTCACGGGTGCTAAGTATGAATTTGAATAGCAAACGGTATCCGATTTCGACCAATCGCGTTTGATATTCTCGTGGACGTATCGAGCTGATCTCTGTAGCGATGTATGCAGGCACTAGCCAGCTACTGGGAGCGAGGCGGGCGGATCGGGAACCCTTGTTTCCGAAGATCAAACGGAAACGGAGGAGTCGAGCGGAAAGTACAAGGAAGGAGCGCCGCCGGGGCCGAAATAATAAGCATCGAGCCGATTCCGGCGCGAGGAACAAATGTACGATTTAAAAGCTAATTCGGGTGTACAAATTCAACAGATTTGTTTGCGTCCATTGTTTCAAAGTAAATACAGTGTTTGCCGAATGCTGGTATTTAATCAAGAAGACTCGGTATTAAGCCAGAATTGGCAGCGGTTTCAAGTATTTACACAAATGTATAGCTACTTGTGTATAAGATTAGCTTTTGCCCACGGCTCTGCTCGTGGCAATTTTTTTATGTAACCACTGTTACATAAAAAATGTGCTGTGTTGATCCCTCAATCCCCTAATGGTACAGTCGAAAGAGCCAAAAACACCTCTCCTCGCGAAACCACGCTCAGTGAGGCGCCATGCCAGCAGATTGGCGGACTGTTGCTAGGCTGTCTAGCCCGTTGATACGACGCTATAAGACACCCAGGTTAAATGATTTAGGAAATACACTCGCCGGAAGACAATTCCACACCCTAGCTAGCGGTGCGATTGCAGGTTACGCTTAGGAGTTACGTTTTTTATAAACAATCAGCATGGGTGGCTGTGCTTAACAGTCTGTGTCGAACGAAGACTGAAACATCCAATAGCACTCTCCTCGCAAAATCAGCTCAGGGAAGAGTCAAGCCAGCAATGAGGCGAACGAGAAGGTCACCAGACAATTTGTAAACTGCATACAAATCAGTTTAGCTGTTTTCGAGTTTATCCGTTATAGATAGATAGTCCTGCGCTTTATACTCGTAATAACAGAGATACGAGTACGCGAAAACGCCGTTACCCTGAAAGTGCAGGACCCCGTGCCTTTTACGAACCCCGTTTTCTTCAAGTCAAGCCACAGTCATGTACAATTTCATTTCCGATTTATCATGAGGGTAATTTGAAGAAATGCCTGGAGAAGCAGTAACGAGTGCGATGCTATCAGACGCTCGCCGCGAACATTAGTAGTCGTGCCGAGGAATGAGTCTGTCTGTCATCTCGCTTGCGCGCCGCCGCTGTCGCGTGAAGCGAGATATTCGACGACATACACCTTCCGTTTCGGTGATCAGAACATTTCGACGATTCTATCAAAAAGCATATGGCTATCATTAGCATTCTTTGAAAATAAAGCCTGTGTAGTGATGACCAATTTAAAGAACACACGAAAATTATGCAACCAAACGGTGTAACATAAGCAAAGAATACGCAAATAATAATATAATACACTTTATGCTACTTAATGCGTGGCAAGGGCGGGCTTAATGCCTTATGCAATTTCCTCCAGTCAACCCGGCGGACCTAAATTTTTACATGGAATCCGAACCATGGAGCAGTGGGTGAAGGTATGCACGTATTTTTTTTTTTTTCAAATCAGATCAAACTCATTCGTACAGGCCCCGGTTGGATTAGAACCTCGGAAGAGAGCACTCGCAAGAGAAGTCGACGCTCAAACCACTCGGGGCGGTGGCCCTTAGAACAACACGGCTATGCCTCCCCGCAAGAACATTTAGAGAGTTTGGACGTCAGACTGTCCAATGCTTATATGAGAAACAGCGTCGCCGAGCTCCGCGGGTAGCGGAGGGGACGGCGCGCGCTCTGATTGGGTGGCATCGGGCGGTATCACGCTCTGATTGGTTGGTAACGAATGGAATTTGTACGTTTATACAAACATCGTGTTACGCTGGCGCGGGGAAGGTCCGACGTCCTTACCTATTAAATTGTCTTGCCTCCCCCGCTAGGTTGAGCCCATAAAGCCCATTTTAATCAAGTAACTAGCAGCAGTAGTAGCGTGCCGAGACAATCAAGTGGCCGCGACTAGGCACCGACCACCGTACGTACGTAGGTAGTCCGCGGAAGGACGAAGGTCACCGCGGGAGCTACGTCGCCGGTGGAGCGGAGGCGAGCGACCAGCGGGCGGTCGTTATTAAATACGTTTAGTGTGCGAGATATTGCGCCACGGCGGGGGATGGAAGAGAGCTTCCGGTAGTTCTTGGAACACCTTCATATTATTATGTTTTTATTGAAAGCGTGACATGTGGCGCTGAGCCAACATTCGGTCGTATGCGGGTGTTGCGAATGCCATGCCCGCCTGCCCGGTGCCCATTCACGCCCCTCTCGAAGAAGCCGAGATTGTACTTGGGGGATATACATCGGCGGGAGAGCGTTCTTGGTCAAAATCTTGATAAATCTGTCAAAAAATCAACCCAAGATACCTATACTTGATTGAAAACGCCCATGTTTTTGCACGAAAGGCGAATTTAATTCCACTGGACTACCATATCGTGCGCCTCAGGGCCTATATCGGCCCAAATATGCCGCATATTGTGACGAAGAAATCTGTATAAACTATCTTTCAGATTTCTCTTTATGTTAAATTGACTGAAAGGTTTTACTTGAAAAGATGACGAAAATAATCTAGTGATAAGTCCGCCATTGTTCATTTTGTTTATCTCTCTATTCTTTTATATTTCTATTGTTCTTCTGTATGTGGTTCGTGTTCTGTATATCATATGCAATAAATAATTCATATTTCTATTAAATTGATGCGCGTGAAGAGTCCTCTGCAAGAATTGTGCATGTTCAAGAAAAGGTATTTTAAATTATTTGCGTTTGGTCATTGTATGAACCACCATGAACAGCTCTTGTTCTTAGATTGGAGACATTTAATTAAAGGGGCCACTGCAAGCATACAGAACGTCTAACTAAGCTATAGATGTATAAATAATGAAGATTAATTTAGATTTACGTGGTCCAAAAAAGCGGTAATGATATGTACATAAATATATAAACATAAATTTACGTCAGTCGAGGAACTCGTCCTCTGGGAACAAACACAGCTGACAGTTTCAACGGCTGAAGATTGTAATCGATCACACTGATATTGACATTTCAAAACACTGATATCCCAATTTGTGACCAATGAAAAACAGTAATATTAGATACTCATCCATTACAGTGAAAACTATAATGATAAATCGTGTATCATTGTTCCAGATTGCAATGCGGAAGCAACCTGCAAGGAAGAGCCAGAACAAACTCCACACGACAAAGACGTGTCAACATCCCGCAGTTGAGTTGGAGATGTGTGGTGGGTGGGCAGGGCGAGAGACAAGGAAACGACTCAATAACTCGCTGGCTGCAATATCCTGGCTGCTACACCGCAGAAGCGTCTTAATGAGCAGGGGATTACGCCAGATTACAACTATTTTATTATGGTTAATCTTCATTCAGCGCGTGCGGAGGTGGCTATGGAATTTCTTCGTCAGCGGAAGGTACAAATTCTTGTTGTTTGTAGGTACTCATACGTACATCAGGTTAAACAGGAGAGGGAAAATCGTTAAGGATTAACTAAACCAACATCGAATTAAAAAAAAGAATAATATATAACTACAAAGAGGTAGTAACCGAAATATGGCGTTAGAAAAAACATGCTGCTGAATTAAGGTTGAAACCCAGTGAAATGCGAAAATACAAGTCACATCGTGGACATTCCAGACTGAATTTAATTTATAACTCTCTCTAACTCGAAATTGTTCCGTTGTTTCCAATGTACATGCTCTACATTCTAACAAAATACTTTTGCTTTCCCTTGGAAACAATGTTCGAAATGTTTAGCGAAGGGTCGTGCGCCCGTAACCTAGACGAACTCATCGCGACAAAACCGGTAATTAGCTGAGCAAGGTTTAGATACCGGAGCCCGCAAATAAGGAGAATGTTCGAAGTAGTCGGAACATGTAATGTAAACTCGGAGAGAAAGCTAAAGAGTATGTGCCTACTATAATAACCTATACCTATATCTGTAGAACGGCAGGCAGACCAAAATACCTGCACTGGTATTAAATCGGAAACATTATCTCATTCGAATGCATCTCGAAATTCGATCTCCCACAAATTATATTTGGCGACATCCGGGAGTCGCGAGAAATTCCGATAAGCCATCTGCATCGGGAAAACATCCATCTTCCTATACTCCATCCGCCCTGCATTCACGTCCCTCTCAAGCAACAATCTTGGAGCATCACTTGTGCGCTAATGCTGAAGGATATAACCTCAGCGAGGACCCAGTAAGAGGCTTTAGGTGGGTATATGAGAGCTGGAATTAGGGTTTGAATTGTGTGAATTCCTTTCACTGCAAGTCTTAAATTTATCTTTGTGATCTTGCCCTTGTGCTTAATCTTAGCTAAGAGACTTCGTCTGATTACTGGAATTATTAAATTAATAATTATTACACTTAGCAAATTTACACATTCCTATCGCCACGGATGTAAAGACAAATCCGTCACAGTAGGTGTGGTGGTAGCAGCAGCGGCGTACACATGCCTCCACGTGTGCACGCGGCGGAATTCTTGCCTTTTAGAACGGTGACGAGGATAACAAGAATCTTGAAACGAATAATGCAAAACATTGCACTGGATTTAAATATTATTGTCGATATAATACAATTTCTCGCAAGCAATGCACCAATATCCGGTAAAATAAAGAAAAACATTGGAAATACTCAACACAAGTGCAGATGGCCAAAACGGCCGGAGCACCGGCGGTCTCGCACAGAACGCAGTATTTTTGCAAGAGCTCGGCAGATACGGCGGTTTCGGCAGCGCGGTCCATGCAAATTGGAAAGTCGGGACGCGGGGCATAAACGGTGCATCTGCATTATGTATGTGCGGTGGAATACGATAAGAGAAATAACATTCGCGGTAGAGTCGGAGGCGGGAGTGCCGCGCCGCCGTGGGAGGGCCTGCTGCGCATGCGATGGTGTAAGCGGCGCGCGCGTGGTCGGCGCAGTCTTGACGTCGCACTCTTGGTCTCAAGGTCTGTGGTTTGAATCCAGCCGATGTTCACGAATGGTTGTTCTGATTGAAAAATATAAATACCTGCGCCTGCTGCTTCACCGTTCGGAACCGGTGCGGTGTAAAATTGTAGATACCTTTCCTTGTTCTATACTAAGCTATAATAGTAGCCGACCCGGGTTGGTACCCCGTACTGGATGAAAGATGGCCGAATAGCAGCCTCGCTATCGGCAAAACCTTTATGCCTAGATATTACTTCAAGAACTGCTGAAATAAAGTAAAAAAAATATATATTATGCATGTGTTTAGTGCATTCAGTTTTCGGATGACAAACCGGACTAAGTAAGTTCCATTGTGTGTGGGTGGGGCTCAAGCCGGGGTGGCAAAACCAGGCGACCCGATTCTGCGAACCCGTTATCCTTACAATGCCTTCTTAAATAAACCATTTCCTAATGCAGAAAGCATGGCTTTCAGTTCACGAGAACACTTGGAACACACAACACTTGCGAAGATTTCTTAGAAAGTTTCCATAGCTCTCAGGTCTAACGTTCGCCAACACGGTAACGGGATAGTAGTGGCGGCGTTGCGTCGGGCGCAGTCGCTTAATTCACTTACCCTATGTTCAAGAGGCTTGCAATCTTCTTATTGAAGCTCGAGCTGGGAACTGTCTTCACCTCAGGTTGTGTTTTGAGAAGAAATTGGAATATTATTCGCCTCATGTCTTCTACGTCTGGCTTGATATTATAAAGCATATTATCTAAAACGACGATCGCACAATAGATATGCGTTTTATAATGAATAAGGTATAAGTAATTCAAGCGGTAGCTAAATATTCTACCTATTAATGTGGAACAAGCATAATTTCAACAACAGAGATCTCCGAGTATATTATGTTATATTGTTTATATGAAAACAGAAAACCAATTCCTCTTCTGGATTACATATGAACGTTGGAACCAATAAATAAGAATATAATGATGATTTTATTTTTTAAAACACAACAGCTTTACTCACGATTCTTCCGAGCTATGTGGCTCTGTGGCATAAAAAATAATGTCTAACAACCACGATAATTTAAAAACCCATATAATGATGATTGTTTTTGTGAAGATCAGACTCCAAGAGGCTCGAATAGAGGTCGCTGTGCTCATAGGGCCGTCGAAAGATCAAACTCAGCCAATAGCACCACTTCTCGCGAAACCACACCATGCCAGCTGTGAGGTGGACAAAAAGGTCGTCGTCTAATTTATTAACACGCCTTTTGAAGATCCCCAGAATATAGGCAGTAGGGAAGAAACTCACCGGAAGACCATTCCATATTTTCGCCGCACGACAATGGAACGATTCCTAGGTTATTATGAAGTCCAGCTAATCGCAAGCTGTGCTCAAAGCTGCCCCGTCTTCGCAGGTTTTGACTGGGCAAGTTTTAGGGTAACTGCTCGGCTCCAGGCGAGCAGGAAGTTCGAAAGCTAGTTCATTATTAATTCGCATTGTAAATCACCCGCCTCCGCCTAACTACCGCGTGCTACCGCGGCTCGGGCGGCGCGGTGGTAGACATTCGAAGCACCGAGATGTCGTTTATTCAGTTTATTGAAGATGCTCGCGTGCTTTGCATACTGGCCAACGCGCCTCAAAGTTTGTGTGTGTAAAGATAGCTATATTTTAAAACCATTCCTCATGGTTGGCCATTTAAGCAATACCGCATACACACACTTCCCAAGAAAGACAAATGGTTTAGTTTTGGCTCCCGTTAATTGACCAAGTAGATGTGTACAACTAAAGTTAGCCTTACGTGTCCGACGTGTGGATCCGGCATTACTGTGTCCAAATGGCACGAAGTCAGAGTTGGAGTGTGACGACGATTGGTTAAACGTTTAAAATATTTTGTTTCCCTTGTGTTTTCATTATTGGTAAATTTTCAAACTTTGAAATAAGCGTTCCAAGGTGAAATGTAAATTTATGGTAGTTGCAATGTTTATTTGAGAAGTTTACACACAACATTTTGGGCATAAGACGCGAGGAATACGGTTATCGTCTAGTAGAAAGTTCACCGAGTCCGTTAAGAACTAGGGCCGTCTTGTGAAGTTAGTGGCATAAATAATGCGGCTCTTATTAGATTAGATCGAACAAGAAAAATTCCTACGAAATAAAGCACAAAAGTATTTACGTCCAAGTAACTTTTCGTTCGTGAAGTTGATAATATCCTTTGTCTAAAAAGTCGACGAACGCTTTTCGTTAAAATTTCAAATGATGCAAATTACATGTGTCTACGAGCTTAGCGTAGCTCATAATTTTCGAAATAACTCAACATTTACTTCGCGCCGTAGCGCTCATTCATTCGCCTCTCATTGGGATTGCGAGTGATCCGAGCGGCACGCGAGCGGAGCCCAAGATCAAAGTGTTGAATTCAAAGTCCTCGTTTTGCATAAGTGCTTGAGTTACGAGAGGCGGCGATGCGTAACCAGCAGCCAGCTACAGAAACATACAGCCCGTTAGTAAAACCCACGAAGGGGTTACAGTACAAATATGTCGGTGTAATATTGTTGGATTCGAACTTCACAACTCCTCCCAACCCTAGTTTACAAAAAACATATTATAACCTTTCCTTCTAGTACCTAAAGAAAGCACGACATTTTGTCGTACTAGAATCTAGAGCGAGATATTGAGAATTAGCTGAGCAGACTTTAATGTGGATTCATCAGGAACATTCTTGCAAAGAACTGTAGAAATTAATAGTAGTAAGGAGAAACTTAATTCCTTCGCCAAAAATGGTTCACCTACACCGAAATTGTAGAGCACATAATCTTAGTAGACTCATGCTAAGGTACGAGTATCTTCTAGAGGTGTTCCACCTTATCCTTTAGCAAAACAATTTGTTTTGTAAATGTGAGTCTTCTCAGTAGTTTAATGTAAGCAGCGTAGCATAGTTTAGCGAGGCTCGCGCCTCGATTACTCGCGTGGCAGCGACACCACTTCGCACAGTTGTTGAACCAACGTGCACTTCACCAAGTTTCTCCGGACATCTAATACTGGAGCTTCTAGAAGCGATATATTTAGTATAGACGTACAATCGATTTTCTTCTGTGTGAGCTACGAGGTCGCGCACCAAACCAGTCGCGCGGCTGTTTTATTTTATTGTGGAATCTGACATCGTTTTCAACTGCTTCACCCACATTCTCAGTCCATTAAGTCTTGTTCTTGTTGAAATTAAGTGCAATTTCAGTGGCTACGTTTGGTTGTCTCGGCTACACCGAACCGATCGGAAAAAATTTCAGGCCTCCAGTGCGGTAGTTGGTACCTACCAATCCACACCAAAGGAAGAGCTTAACATTAAAACGCGCACCAACAGTTCGGCCAAAGCACCCGCGCTGTATCTGATTCCGTCATATTAAAAATATGCATATCACTCGGATCGCTCGCAGCGAATGCGGTCGCGCCCCACCTGGAGCCAACCCATGGAGTGATTGTGCTCGTGAAGGAAATGCTTGGAGTCGCTACTATGGGCCTCATGCGATTTGATGGAGCTAATGCAATAAAACGTCGTCGGCCGCAATTCGCATAGTGCCACCACGCGTTTCCCTCGATGCGACGACGACGTTGGAAACGATTTAATCAAGTTTTGTTGCGTTTCTGACGCAGCAGCGGAGGGAGAATATAATTATGTTATGCGAGGTGCACTTTTTATTAACTATTATGAGAGGAAGATTTTGCTGGCACGACGATAGCTTAAATCGGTTTGATACTAAACCAATTTGCATTCCATGAGTTTTTGTTTTTACTTTTAAATCAGAAGCCCACGTAGAAAGATGATGGCGCGTTGGCGCATTTTCGCTTTGCAGATTTTCCGCTTCAAAGTCCCGTAGATAGGTTTATCAATGAAAACTACGTTCCCTCATTAATTCATTCATCCGTCGCCAAAACAGTATTCGTTACTCCAAGGCTCCCATTGTCATTTAAGCTCAGTTAGTCGGTATGCAATATAAAGATAGCGTGTGAAATGGTTCTTCAGTATACCCGCAGTGTGAGAGCGGATTGGACCTCAACGCTTGTGAAATGCAAATATCTAAGCCCAAGTGAATCGCGTCCGAACCCGGTCCGTGGCGGCTAAATAAAAGCGTGCAAGCGTGCAAATCTGTCGCGCAGGGCTTCGGATTTAGAGGTTGTGTGGAGAATTCGTCGCTTGTTGTGGGGAATTAAGTTAAGTAGTACCTAATGGCGGGGTGAAGCGTACTGCGTTTAAGATGTAAATCCTGTGGAGAGTGAATGGTTTATTTTCTGGATGGTGTGAATATCTCCCTTCACTTCGCCATTCTGTTGGCATTGGCGAAGGCGTAGATGACCATTTGGGGCTAAGTTTCCAGTGTTTAGTGGCCATCTTCACGTCAAAGTGCGCAACTGTTCATAGGTGTTGTAATGCTGAATCCAGCCGATAATTTAAGGAATGCGGTCTCAGAGACAAGCAAAATAAGGATACATAACATACATCAAGCAAACAGTTCAAACAATTTCTACACGGTGGAAGAACACAAGCAAACATTACAATACGGTCGAAGACCATTTTTTCCAAAAAGGCCAGCCCACAACCGGTGGAATATTGCGCCAAATGAGGGAACAAACAGCACAGAGGTGTTCCGAAACGTTCCCGTTAGGTGGCGACACCGTTTTAAAGCGCTCTACATTACAGAACTTTCCTGAAGCACACCTGAACGTTCGTTTTGTTTCGCGAGCTGCGAGTGAAAATTGCAAATTGGGGCTTGCAATTCGGGGAAATTACTACGTTTACTTCAACGCATATTTTAGAACTTGTAGCTATTTAGAAGGTACATTTGAGCACGCTTTGAAAGTAATACTGCTAGAGTAAGTATTTAGTTTTAAACTATTCTGGAAATGAAAATTCAAATACCAGCTTAAGTTCTGGTAAAAGTAGTTTAATTTTTTCACAAACAACGATCTTAAGAGTCATCTTCCCCACAATCTACACTACTACGTAAAGAAGTTTCATTCGGTTCGTGACATACGCAGATACGAAGAAAATCAAGTATTATATATTATAAATTAATTAATATTTAGAAAGCTTTCGAGGAAATAGGCCCTAGCAACATTCCTACATAAATCAGTCAAGAAATAAAAGCTGGTGAATTCATGCCAAAGATAGACGTAAAGTAATGCCAGTGTTTCGCAATAATTACTTTAGGAAGAATTGGTGTAGTGTAACCAACCACGCTTACTATGACGCGCAATACTATAGGCCATGGCCTTGAATCGCGATCTCATAGAGGGTACGTTCGATCCCTAAGTAGCGAGTTTATCGGGTGAATTTGTATCTAAAGCTGATGTCCCGAGGGACTCCCCCTGTTTGTTGACAGAGTTCAAATACGTACGTGCTTGTACCGACAGCAAGACTGTTTTTTAATACAATGAAATCATTTCCTAGAGTGCGAGCGCCCTGATTTGCTTGGAAGAGTGTGGATTAACGAAAGAATTTAAATTCACAAATCAACAATAAAATCAAGGTACGTTTGTTAAATTTTGGTATCAATAGTCTCAGTCATACATTTGCGTCAGTTGCCCAGAAAACTGTAATGTGTCTTGTGTGTGACTCGTTCGTGACTGCAGATTTAAATCATGATATAAGGTACCATATACAGCTGACCCTCAAAAAACAATGTTACGACATGTTGAATATCGCAAGATTTAACCTGGTGAACTCTGTATGGACACGCATGCTTTAAGGGTTCGAAAGACCATTAAAGATACTTATATTAATTTCCTTTCGATCCGCATTCAAGCGCCGATCTGCTATCGGTACCGGCGAGGCAGGCATCCGCGTCCTCCTCAAACATCAGACGAGCTGTATAAATAAACAAAACCTACTCGAGGCGAATACGTTGCGCCGCAGGCACCTCTGCAAACACCCACTCATCCTGCGGCAAGGTAAGCGCGCGCCACCCTCCCGCGCGAACAATAGGAGCGGCGGGTGAGGCACAAAGCGTCGTTTGATTCGATTCACGCGTTAATGTTGAATTTGACGCGATTGAAATTTGCAAGAAACAAACGCTAACGTCGAATAGTTTTCCCTAATAGATCTGTTCCCAAACATGTTTTGGCGTCGAAGGATAATATGACGAAATGTCCCTAACAGTCTGTATCAACAGCAAGGCTTGATGTAACAGAGGACAATACGGAAGTTTGGTTGATATTTCCGCGGGCATGGCAATGTAAAATACTATAGGAACCCTTCATTTGTTTATCAAAATAAGGCGTGAGATAAGGTACAGTAAGTCTGGGTAGGGAGGGAGTGTACAGCAGCGATGGCGATATGAATATAAATTCAAAATTCAGAAAAAACTTATTTTTTAAAATAAAATCGTTTACTTTATCCATCTGCTATCGTTTCTCGTTTAATACCGAACAGTCTCTGCATTGGCAGGACTCCACTTATCAGATTCACAGCCTTGTAAACAGGCTGTAATTACACCTATTACATTTTGCTCAAGTCGCCACGCGCCATCTGTTACCGCAAAATGTAACAAAGCTGAAATTACCCCCATTTTCCTGCGGGTGTCACCGCAAGCCGGCCGCCGCTAAGGATACCCCATCCCAGTGGAGGGACCTCACACCCCGCGGAGCTTACACCGCCGCGCCGCAGCTTTTCCCACAGTGAAAACAATATCATCTCCGACGCATCCGCTGAATTATTAGCGAGCAAGCAACCGCACACTGTTACAAGCTTCACCGCAAATTGAATTCGATAGAGAAACGCTGCCCGCGGCCAACCTCGAAACAAACCGGCGACGACAGAAACACGAGCCGACGGAATGCTGAAAGTGAAACAAAACTCGAATAAAAAGCGAGGGAAAGAAAACACTGAGTTGTTTTGAACTTTGATACGCAGAAAAGCAGCGGACATAATATTTGAGTTTTGGAGGAAAAACGTTTTACGTACAACTGCTATGCTATACTTATAAGCAGATTCGAATAGACCGACTACCTAAATCTCGTTTCTTTTCGCTGTTGCGCATTTTGTTTTGAATATTTTTTTACTCTTAATGCAAACCGAAAAAGAAACTGCGACAGCGGAAGACGTGCTGGCGAGAAATGATTGAGGTTTTAGACGCTAAGAAAGTGGATGCAAGGAAAGATCTACCTAAGGTTGTAGAGGAAGGCAACTTGGAAGATTCCTCCTAATAAGCGAGCAGGCAGCGATATTAGCTTGTGGCTACCGTTCCTCGTAAGTAGAGCTATCCTAATACTTTGCACCTGGAAAATCATGTCTCGTTTGAGAAAAAATTAACACTCCCTTTTGCATCGCTCGCTCCCACAGACGGAGGAATGTTTGCAAGGAAAGAGAGGAACCGAACAGAGAGTATTGAAATTCCGCCCGGCGGAATATCGAAACCGTACATTAACCTACTCCACGCCTCAATTCCAAATTGCTTTCAATTCTGGAGTCTGGAGAATGAGGGGCGCATTACGCGAAATTAATATACACGAAGGCGGAAAGGTAACTAAAGTATTCGAGTTTGGAAGTTGGTAAGTTATTGTTAATCGGGTCTGAGTCGCGAGCCGGGCTGAGCAATAAACCGACGGCTCCCAATTTGGAATGTAAAGCGGGAGTTTTCCATGGCGGAAAGGGAACGATTTAATATATTCCCCTAAGCTCCTTAAATATGAGTATAATAAAGTGGCGGAATTCATAAGCAGGTGCTAAGGAAACTTGCGGACCGTTCCGCCGCGTCCGGCTCCGGAAAACCTTCTATCTGCGCATTTTTTACGCATACCTTAATGTTGTAAGGGCATAATATTCTGTGTTATAATATCTCCGTTTGCTTTTAACTCGACTGCATAAGCAGACAAAGTTTACCAAAGTTCTGCTGGAGCGAGGTTTATGAAACAAATCGAAAAATTAATTTTAGTGCTGGAAGTAGTAACAATACCGTATATGGTAACAACACTATCGTACCGGTACATACCAACAACACTATCGTACCGGTACCGTATCGTACACGGTCGTACCGGTATATGAAAACAAACAAAAACTAGTATTCCACTCAACTGTAGTATCATATTTTAATTATAACATAAACCGAACGAAAAGCATTTATTAAAATGTACAACACACGAATACAACTTTAACAGACAGTGAGAAACCTAAGCAATGAACTCTCCCTCTAGTCTTGCAGGAAAATATCTAGCATAATTTTCACTGTAAAATTTCTCGTTTTGGAGTCGGGTTTTTGTTTCGTAACTATCTTATATTAAACTCCCTCGACAACCTTATAAAACATACTTTCACAGGAAATTCACTAGGACGTGTATGTCCAGGTAACAATTTTCTTAGCCAATATTATATTAGACGGCTGAAATACAGCATTTTAGATGAAAATTAGTTTTATAATTCAGACGTATTCACGACTCGGAACTTATTTATTCGAGTTTTTCCCGACAGTTATTCAAAGTTAATTTCGGAATGGAGGAATATCTCGGGGATGAATTTCTCAAAATGTTGAAGATGTGCGTACGCAGCTGCGTAGCTCAACCGTCGACGTTGTGCTAGCTCCCAGCACCGCTCACACGTAGAGGATTCATACATTGAATAGTCTTATTGAGTAGTTAAGAAGTATTCAAGGGTTTAATCTTTAAGACAGTGACAGTTAAAGAAAAATTATCATTGAATTTGCATTGAAATTACTTTAAAGCGGGCGGAGACGCGGGCACGTTAGTTTAAAATAAAGTGACTGCAATTCTTCGCTGTACTGCATTTATTTCCTGATTGCAGACTTATCCATCACCGCCTGTACGTGAACAGAATCTCAGTCGACGCCACGACTTGGAGTTGCGTGGTCGCATACCTTTTTCGCCTTTTTCGGTTCAATTTCAAGAATGAACTTATTTGCAAAGGCGAGCGTTATGAGCAACGGCGGACAAAGCAACAGGTGCTTGACGCTTTCGTTTTCGTGTTCTACGCATGGTTGTAGTGATAACTTTGTGTGTCGCGATAGGTCTGTGTATGTGTATGAATAGAAGAGTGTAGAGAGTAGGGTTGAGAAAACTCACACAACAGATCATATCATTTGCAGTGCAGTGCAATAAAGTCCGTTTTAAAAACGTGTTTTTTTTTTATTTATTAAAATTTTTTTTTAATGTCCCCGAACTGGGTGGCTGAGCCCGAGGTCGGAGGCTCGGTGTAGAGCCTCCGGGGAAAGGCCGTTATGGTACACCAGTTAAACATGGCACTCAAAAGGCGAGAAAATAGCGAAAACTACTATTGTACATGACCTCGGGCAGACAGATATATAATAATATAAGCAAGTGCAGTCTAAAACTTACAGTTCACCTTGACACTAATAGGAACACTTGCAATGTCACGGAAGTGTAATTTGTGACACAAAGCAAAGAATCAACGCACACAAGGCTACACTTGGAATTTGCGTGAAGAACTAACTCATCGGAGGCGAAATTCCCGGAATATTTCCCATTCAACCTTCGGCGAATAGTTTAATTTCTGGCGGAAATATTTCGTTTACGAGGGTAATTGTTGTGACTGCTCGGGGCAACTTCGACGAAGCCAACTCGCTCGGCGGAGTCGTCAAGTTTTTACTTGGGATTTGGACCAAGATTACGTAAGATCTAGTGGTACATACGAGTATATAGGTTACACAGATCGGCGTTCACTCACAGTACTCACACAAATGGATTTTTAGTGTACAGCATATTGAAAAGGCACAGTTACATTGTACAAATTTTCATAGAAATATTTTTCTCGTAACTTTTTATAATGATGCATCACATTTTACACAATTTCGCGAGATGTCCTCTCAGTGTGTTGCCAGATTCAATTCTTTCACAAAACATAACTTCTAACTAAACCAACAAACAATATAAAAGGGATGTTTTTGTTGTTGTTTCTTTTTTGGGTCTTTGAATGTAAAAATCGTTCTCCTAATGTGATTCTAGCATAGAATTTATGTTATCTTCTATTTTATGCACAGTAATATTTTTTTTTCGTATTTATTAAATATCTAGAAATCAGGAAGGGATATAATTTTTTTTACATTTAGTATTTTTTTTTTATTTCCACATGTAACATTTTGGATTTCTTATAAGTATTACATTAAACTGGACGAAAGTTTAAAAGACTAAAATAAATCGTGTATAAGGCGTGGCCGCGCATATGACAGAATATAAGAAAATTTGGCAGTCAAAAGATTCCCCTGTCCCACGCGTGCCTCTACGCTTCAGTTATTCGAACCGCTGCTATTTTCTCAGCAGTTGCGCCTACCGCTAGCGTGCGGGGCCCCATTACGTAATAATGGAGCGGAAGAGTAATCTGCGACGTCGACGACTGTCGCGCTTCGGGAACTCGATTTGTGTCAAGAGCAATGACCTCAACTTACGACGAAATTGAATTAATAAAGTTTAACAAAGGAACAAGGTCCTAGAAGAGACCCCCGGGCCCAAATGGAGGTCCTAAGCGATAATAAGTTAAAGTCTCTTCAAAAAGGTTTCTTCCGAAATCTTGCCATTAGTTCGCAGTTTCTAGCATTGTGCGCCAAGATTTAAGATGTTCGGGTCACGAGGGCTCATCTAGAGTTTAAACGCTAGTGAACTACTGCGATGTAATGAGTTTCTCTTAGAAAATTAAATGCGCGTGACGGGCTCAGGCTCGATAATTTCGAACGGCGCTTCGGCGTAGCGAGGCCCGAAGCCGAGCCCGGCACGGATCGTCATATTACCAAGTCGTACGAACGAAATAATTAACTGTGAGTAAAGTTATATCAAATTTGGAGCACTAACTGCCGCGCCGACACGGCGCAGGGTGAATAAATTCCGATCAAAACTTGGACAGATTTACGGCGAGTAAACAATTTTGTTGAGGCGCTGAGGCGGAGTGGAGCTTCGGATTTTGAGCTCTACTTCAGGGATGAATTATCGCATGACATTCTTAATTCTTAGTTGTGGAAGACGACGGCGAAAATGCGATCCGACCACGACTGAAATAATGTCTCAAGATTATGATTTATCGGTACTACTATGGCCGCTGCTCCGACGAACTCGCTTCCCACATTCCTCCTCCTCCTGTTCGCCTTCGCCAAAACCGCCATACTCTCGCGGAACAACCCCTTATGATGGACAGAAGAGTTTTTCGAACTGCACAATTATGTGTCGAACTGCAAAGGTGTGAAATTGGCTTCCGGGGAATATATTTCCCTATATTCATACAATCCACGGATCTTCAAATAGAGCATTAATAGCCTTTCCCCAGCGACATTAGTCATCTTCAAGCCGGACTGGCCCCTCCTCGGGGGTGAAATTGGCTGCGCCTGAGGCTCCGAGCTCGAGTAGGTACAGACACCCAACTCCGCAGAAATAAAAAAAAAAATCTTATTTAAAGTATGACCCGTGAAGTGTGATCAGGTTGTTTGGAATCTTAAAACATCGTTCAGGCTGGACTATTTCCGGAAAAGTTAGTAAGGTTTTTAATCGGGACAGTAGATAACTATATGAACCTATGGAGGTAGAGATATTCTTTGAAAGGAAACATTCCTTTAGGTACTTTTAGAGTTTGAGGGAATCGCCTTTTTACTTTTCCAATAAAGGCGCGTTGCGGTGAAGGAGCCCTAATAAATAAAAACTTCTAGAACCGTTTTTCTACGGAAACTATTTCCGTGAGCGCTATCTTAAACTGAACACATTGATACTTCAAAAAGTATTACGCATCAGATCAGTGGAAGGCAACAGGTCCACGGTGATTACAATAAAACTGGGGGAATTAAATGGGAAAGAAGAAAATGAGGGGAACAGTTGTGCGCGTCATCAGCCTCGGTAGCTCAGTTGTGCCACGCACAGGCCTTGGATATTTAAAGTTAAGCAAACCGGTCACCGGCGGACTTGGAATGGGATAACGCCCGACCGTTGAGGCTGGCCGTGGTTCAGATTCTACGTAAACTATAAGTCCCAGATGTAACAACAGATGTGGTTTCCTTCTCCTCTTTTTACAAATCTGTTTTACCTAACTAACAAGACGTTTTCTCTTCTTGTTCGTTAGGCTGTAATAGAAAACACACATTCAGAAAATCGCAAGCAAGTTTAGTAAGCACTTAAAAGATTACAGTGTACTATGCCAACGAAACGAGTACTCGCCTGCAATACTTGTTTTACTGTGTTACTTAATCCCAATGCCGGAACATACTTCACTGCAGACCATTTCCGAGACTCTTTAGCCCCGGAGCCGCAGCGTATTGCAAAAGCCTGGTCCAAGTCGGCGCCACACGTACGCAGTAACGTTGCCTTGCGAGACCGTTGAACTAATACGCTGCTTTATGTAGGTGAGAGAGTTTAAGGCAATGAAGGAGCTTGTAACCCTCAGGGCTACATGCTCATATGTTTCAGAAATCTTCGAACACATGGCTTGTAGTGCAGTGGTATTATGTAAGTGATCTTTACATCACTTCACTGGTATAGTAATTACTTTACTGTGTGATAGTAAACATCTTTTTAAAGAATTTTATTACGTCATTTTAAAGAAAACGGAATACTAAATCATTCAAAATTCGAACGAATTTTTTGAAAAAAAAAAAAAAAAAAATTGGAGCGTGTTAAGAATCTAGAAGGCGCTCTTACTAATGGTTTCGATAGTGATTTAGTTACATAACGCATAATACGGAGCGACAAACAGTCTAAGGGAAGATCCAAGGTCAACGAAAAGAAGAATAGAAAAGAAACAATGTTTCTTTTCCAACGGATACCTGGAAGAAACCGCATATCTTTACTGAAGAAAATGATCCAGTGGTACAACCGCAACACGCGTTCTCTTCCGGGCTGCAGTCTCGAAGGTGAACATCGCCCTACAGGTAGCCAAGCTACGTTAGAAGACGACAACACCGTAAGAAGAAGTAACAAAGGACCTTCCGAAACAACCAACAAGTCTTACGTAATCCTTGCACAGTCTGGGAACGGAGCATCGATGCCAACTAGGTAATGTAAAATTAAAAGTAAAGTGTCTCTGAAACCGGCTGCCGGCGGAGTAATATATTAGAGGCGGTGTCAAATATCAATTTCCTATATTGCGTGGGCCCCCCCGGGTGGCAGGGAGCAGGGGGGCGCCATGGGAATACATACTTAGACCAGCCTTCTCGTTGTCGAGGAGTTGAAGGAAAAGTGCACAAAGGCGAAATTTAAAATCCTCAAGGTCCCGGTGTAGATCTTTTTGCACACGCATCACCAAATCGTAATTTACTCCAGCTCCAAAAATCCTCGAGGTCCCGGTGTAGATGTGTTTTGCACACGCATCACCAAATCTCAATTTAATCCGGCTCCAAAAATCTCCGAAGTCCTAGCGGAGGCGTTTTTGCACACGCATCACCAAATCGCAAGGCTCCAAAAATATCCGAGGTCCTAGCGGAGGTGTTTTTGCACACGCATCACCAAATCGCAATTTACTCCGGCTCCAAAAAATCTCCGAGGTCCTAGCGGAGGTGTTTTTTGCACACGCATTACCAAATCGCAATTTATTCCGGCTCCAAAAATCCTCTAGATCCCGGTGTAGATGTTATTTGCACACTCATCACCAAATCGAAATTTAATCCGGCTCCAAAAATCCTCGAGGTCCCGGTGTAGATGTTTTTTGCAAACGCGTCACCAAATCGCAATTCACTTCGGTCAACAAGTTAAAATGTGTGCAATGTTATGACAATACCGTTTCTGTGTAGTCATTTCCGTGGGTGGTCGGGGCCCCTCCGGTTCCCCGGGTACCACCCGGGGCGCCCGGGCGTAGCGCACACAAATTACGGCCAAACGAGCGAAAAGTTGACTCGCGCTCGATCAATTGTAGCGGGAGCCGGCGCGCGGGCATAATGGAGGGAATTTGAGATCACACATCTGGTACCTATTATATTACGATTGACGAGTACGCGGGCGGAGCGGGCGGCGGCGGCGGAGGGCTCGTTACTGTCGGCGGCGCTATTTATTAAGCGGCAACAATGAAAACTGGAAGTTTGCATTGCACGTTCTTATTCTATTTTTTTTATGTAAACCAGCATGGGTGGCTGTGCCGAGATGGTGCAGTCGACAGAGCCAAAATCACCTCTCCTCGCGAAACCACGCTCAGTTATTTCAGTGCGTGCAAATTATATGCAAGTTTTCAAGTTGATTTTTATAAATACCATTTAAAATTTAAAATGGCAAATGTCGATATTTACTTATTTTAAGAAATGGTTACGACGACGCCGTCTAAAATTAATAATATTAGCCCATGTTTCAGCACCAATGGTCCTGTAATTCGCATTTACAACGTAACGTAGTTTGGTCGGCAACACTGAGCTGGACAATTTTTACACAGACAAAACCGTGATTCATCCAGCGAGGCGGCATCACTGCACATAAAAAAGAAAAGAAAGCAGAATCCAGCTAGGCACTTCGCGATTGGCTCAATTAAATTTCAAAAGATACTAAAGAAATCCACCGCGAAAAACAGAAACAAAAATGCGATCTAATCCCAATTGAGAAACGATTGAAAGCGGAAACGAAAACCTCCCCAAGACCGAGTTGAAAGCGTAATCCATTACGATCCGCTCGTTTGTCATTCGCGTTCCGTTTCAATCAATCCGGGACGAAAAACAGGACAACAACTCCGAACAGAGGCCGGAGCCTGCGCTGTATTAAGTACCGCTTAGTTCGCGCTAATGACGATGCAAATGTTTTATTTTTTATAATTACATTTTCCCACAGACCAAAAAAACCCGCAGAAGTAGCGCGATGATTGAGGGATCGGAATATTTAGAGTAGAAATACCTAATGTTTAGCGATAAATTATTTTTATTTACAAAATATTCCTTCAATTAATTTTTATATATTAATATTATTAATAAAATTACAATTAATTCAAATATTTCGACTTATGTCGTCCTCAGTAAAAATTATTATAATATACAATAATAATATTAAATGGTGTTGATATTTTTTTTATGTCGCGCTATGTTGCGCAACACGTGCAACATTGCACTCGGCACGTAGACTCTACGCTGCGCGGCATGTTGAGAGCGAGGGTATTTGCCCCCGAGTGGATCCAAGGCTTAGGTAATCTCTCGAACGAGAAAGTAGGTACTACTCAGAGGCGAGGCGTGGTAAGTACTGGCGCCGCCGCCGCCGCCACCCGCCATTCTTATTAAACTGCCAAATCTCCTCTTTATGAAGTTGCGTTATAGCCCTCCCGCACGACCACAGTATATTCAGTCGATTCGCACGGATTAATAAATTTAAGATACTTCGTTTTTAGGGAATATCTTCAGTCGATTCGTACGGATTAATAATTTAAGATACTTCGTTTTTAGGGAGTATATTCAGTCGATTCTCACAGATTAATAATTTAAGATACTTCGTTTTAGGGAGTATATTCAGTCGATTCGCACGGATTAATAATTTAAGATACTTCGGTTTTAGACAGTATATTCAGTCGATTCGTACGGATTAATTTTTTTTTATTTTTTTTTATGGAAACTGACACGGTTGGCTTCCATCACCTACAACATCCGTGATGTCAGCCCATAACACCGCGTGAACTTGGTGCCACGTCAGTGCTTCCCTTCGGTCGTGCCGGCTACACTGAACTGGACGGAAAACACAAACTATTTACATAGCCGTTTCGACCGACCTTTCATTCAGTGCGGTGGTACCAACCCGGGCGGGTTAAACCCTACCACCTAGTAATATAAGAAGTGAGTCATATCCCTTAGTCGCCTTTTACGACATACACGGGGAGAGATGCAGTGGGGCTATTCTTTTAAAGTACCGGCCCCACACGGTACCCGGTATAATAATTTAAGATACTTCGTTTTTAGGGAGTATATTCAGTCGATTCGCACAGATTAATAATTTAAGATACTTCGTTTTAGGGAGTATATTCAGTCGATTCGCACGGATTAATAATATAAGATACTTCGGTTTTAGACAGTATATTCAGTCGATTCGCACGGATTAATAATTTAAGAAACTACGTTTTTGGGAGTATTTCGTCGATTCGCACGGATTAATAATTTAAGATACTTCGGTTTTAGACAGTATATTCAGTCGATTCGCACGGATTAATAAATTTAAGATACTTCGTTTTTAGGATTCCGTAGCCGGCGATGTTGGCAGAGACCGTTATAAAATCGGTCAGGTTTCTGTCCGTCTGTCACGCGCGCTCTCCGAGGTGACATCCTTAACTTCAAAATGCTGTGGATTAATTAAATTCGCAACACCCGCATACGGCCGAATGTCCATGGGCGTCCTTAGGCACCTTATGGGTGGCTCGGCGCCATATGTCGCGCTTTCAATAAACAAAAAGAGAAGCCGCGGCAATAGCTATTAGTACGCCCCACCGACAACCTGTTTTTTTTTTTCATCTGTGGCATTGACTGCTCGCTACCTACACTATGGCGTCGCGTGTATAGGACATAACGCAACGATTATGGCGCCCGTAATGATACGATATGGGACGCCGAAACGCAGATTACGATTCTCTTTGTTCGCTCACTCGCCCGCCGCGACTTCCTCGCTCTATACGCACATAATACGCACTCAAGTATTGTTTTTATATTTTTTATAGAACGTGATATGTTATGTTATGTAGGTACATCCACAGAGTTAGTAACTTAGTTGGGAGAAGACCGACCGCCGATCGGCGTTCTGTGTGTACATCACTAGCAGAACCCATCGTGGGTCAACCTTCAACTAATCAAGGTGTCAAACTTTGGCATACTTGTTCCTTTCGAAACTAGATGCCCGTGTCAGTGCTTCCCTTTGTTTGTGCCGGCTACACCGAACTGGACCTTCAACTAATCAAGGTGTCAAACTTTGGCATACTTGTTCCTTTCGAAACTAGATGCCCGTGTCAGTGCTTCCCTTTGTTTGTGCCGGCTACACCGAACTGGACCTTCAACTAATCAAGGTGTCAAACTTTGGCATACTTGTTCCTTTCGAAACTAGATGCCCGTGTCAGTGCTTCCCTTTGTTTGTGCCGGCTACACCGAACTGGACCTTCAACTAATCAAGGTGTCAAACTTTGGCATACTTGTTCCTTTCGAAACTAGATGCCCGTGTCAGTGCTTCCCTTTGTTTGTGCCGGCTACACCGAACTGGACCTTCAACTAATCAAGGTGTCAAACTTTGGCATACTTGTTCCTTTCGAAACTAGATGCCCGTGTCAGTGCTTCCCTTTGTTTGTGCCGGCTACACCGAACTGGACCTTCAACTAATCAAGGTGTCAAACTTTGGCATACTTGTTCCTTTCGAAACTAGATGCCCGTGTCAGTGCTTCCCTTTGTTTGTGCCGGCTACACCGAACTGGACCTTCAACTAATCAAGGTGTCAAACTTTGGCATACTTGTTCCTTTCGAAACTAGATGCCCGTGTCAGTGCTTCCCTTTGTTTGTGCCGGCTACACCGAACTGGACCTTCAACTAATCAAGGTGTCAAACTTTGGCATACTTGTTCCTTTCGAAACTAGATGCCCGTGTCAGTGCTTCCCTTTGTTTGTGCCGGCTACACCGAACTGGACCTTCAACTAATCAAGGTGTCAAACTTTGGCATACTTGTTCCTTTCGAAACTAGATGCCCGTGTCAGTGCTTCCCTTTGTTTGTGCCGGCTACACCGAACTGGACCTTCAACTAATCAAGATGTCAAACTTTGGCATACTTGTTCCTTTCGAAACTAGATGCCCGTGTCAGTGCTTCCCTTTGTTTGTGCCGGCTACACCGAACTGGACGGAAAGTCGCATATCTACATCATATGTGTAAGGGAAATTACTACCTATAACAGTAATATTGCACTGGCAGTTAGCCAGCGCGAGATTCTATGCTTTGCCATAGAGCCAATTTAAAGTTTAGTTTTCAAATTGAAAATATAATATGTTTGTTTTCGAATGTAATCCTATTTTATCCTGTCGATTTTGTTTTGTAAACCATAGGAGTTCGGACGTAGACGCCTAAATTGAAACATGTTCTTGAAAATGTCTAAGTTTGATTAAAATATTTCACTACGCATCGTCCTCAAGTCTTATTATTTCAAGTTAGAGAACAAGAATATTCACTGGTGGAACTTCCACCAGTGAATATGGTTACTTCCACCGTGGAAGTAACCACCAGTTCAATATATAGGTGAAGTATAATTTTCATAATTTATTTATATGTTGAATTTTTCTGTCTCATGGCGCGTAAGTGGAACTCACACAATATTATTGTACATTCATACATTATTATATAATATATACCTAAGTACATTTATCAATTTTATACGGGGCCAACTGAATTTCGACGTAAGTACGTTATTTTTCATAGTCTTTTACTACCAGGTTTATTGTTGCGCTGTGAAACAGTGACCTCCACCGCGGGGCTTGCCAAGTGGGCAACTATTGCTAATAAATAGCGCGGTGCAAAAAAGATAACGCACCACGATACGGGGGCACCGTATAATATTATCGGGGCAATAATAATAAATCGGCGCATAATTGCAAGTATGCAATTTATGCCGTGGCTTTTGTACGTGGAGGCTACCTGCGGCGCGGCACGTATAGCGCGACCTGTGCTCGCAGTGTCGGTACTTGGCGGTTTACTTCAAGTTTTGTCTTATTTGCAATCGGATAAGTCGTTATGTAGCATCGGTAAGGCTTCGTTATCCTACATAGAGTGATTGAGAAAAAAAATTGCTCGTCGGACGCCATGTCAGTGAACGCCGGCGTACCTCAGGGATCTATGTTATCACACACACTGCTTCTTCTGCGTATCAATGATATTATGCTACTACTCAGGTACCTACATTGTTCCAGTCACTCATCAGCCAGGCGTGATGTTGTGGATGAGAAGAGGTGAAGACTTGTGTCTGAAATCGAGCAAGCGCTTTGGTCTATTTGCGGATGGGGCCGTAGCAACTCGGTCGAGTTCAACGGTTCTACGACCGCAGTTTGCGCATTCAGTGCGAAGAGAGGGGCGCTCACAACAGATCGTTCCTTCCAAGGCACGTCGTCGCTTAAATTAAGCGACGTGCCTTGGAAGTGGACCATCTCGGGGTCCTCGGAGTCTAATTGTCAAAACAATCTCGACTTTCGGCGCTATATTGAAGGCAAGGCCAAGCTGGTGTCTAACTAGTGCCTCTGGACTCGATCCAGCGTAAAGCCCTGCGACTAATGTGACACCAAGGTGTCCCGCGATCTAGAACCACTGCAACTAGGAAGTTGCGTGGCGTTCATACAATCCGATTCCCGCCGGATTCCCTTTTCATACTATGCACGCAGTCAATACGCACACTATTATATCTAACTTACTCTTGACTCTGGCCTCCGGCTTCCCTCAGTCGAATTTTCACGCCACGCCACTGCTCCTAGTGATATCGGCGCCCTAAGTGCGTTCTATAGTTTATTCCACGGAGTCCTCGGACGAGCTGTTTGTCGCGATCCCGCCGTCTCCTTTCCATCTCCGCACAACGCGCACTGGGCAGGGATAGCATAAGACATCCCCACATCATGCGGACTTTACCGCGGATGATACTAATCGGTTCTGCAGATCCTCCGTCCATAGAACTGGTAAACTCTGGGACGCATTCCCTACCCATATATTTTCCCCCAAGACTCAGGTCCTTCCAGCGGGGCGTGAATAGGAAACTGTTAGGCCAGCATGGCATTTGCAACCCCCGCATGCGACTGAATGTCGTTGGTTGTCGTTAGACAACTTATGGGTGAGTCAGCGCCACATGACGTTCTTTCTATAAAAAAAAAAGCTGTTACTTAAAGAGATAATAATACATAACCTAAACAGCAAAAGGAACTCGTCAAGCGAGATTCGAATGAAATGTTGTGGAACGTTTTCGTACATTTTGGATAGAACATTCAAATAATTTGCTCATTTTGGCATGCCATTAGTACATTCAAAAGGATATTAAATAAACGTGGGAGTCGCTAATTGAACACGAGTTTGGTTAAATATTAAATCGCGTTTTAATGTTAATTAAATATTTCATGCAATGTTGTCCTGAGACAACATAGCGTGAACAATAATTGTGATAGCATGAATGAGATAAAAACACGTGTGGTCTGCGTCTCGTTTATGGCATAATTTGCTCCAATACCAATTTATTCTTTATTCTTTATTTTTTATTCATCATCTGCACTCGGATTCGTCATATTTTAACATTTAACATTTAGCATTTTGCGAGTTCGATTATCACAGCGAAGAAGAACTGGCAAGAAAGTTCGCTGAATACTTTGTTTCTCTCTTTTCAGTTAATTATTAAGCAGTTTTTTCTTAGTTATGTTTTTTGCAGTCGGGTTTTTGTTTTTTTATAATAATTTTTACGTCCACTTAGTCTACATTTACAAAAATGTTTGCCACTGCCTACAACCTACCGTTGCTATATTTTTCACACCGATGACATATGGTAAGCTTAAGACTTTTTATGTATATTACAACTAAATTGTAAATTATAGCATACTATAATTTGAGATCTTCAGTGGAAACATGTTTAAAGGCGTAATATTTAACTTGTGATTTTTCTTTAATATTGTTTTGGCTAGGCCAGGCCTCACGCACTCTATGTACTTGCGCGCGCTAACTACCTACCGCCCGACGGGCCGCCGGCGGTCTTTTTTCAGAAGAAATTCGTCTGCCGCGCGAAGTATACATAGACGCTCGCCCACGCAAGTGCGCGCAGCTGCAAAGCAATAACCACTTTACACTCGATCATTAAGGTACATTTTCGCACGCAGCGATTGGCGTTGTGAAAGAGTAGGCTATTAAAGCCCGAAGGTAGGAACATTTTCTATGGAGTGATTTATCTGTTACGAAGTAACTATTAAGTAATCTGTGGCTAGGCTGTCATTTCCCGAATAAAGTAAAGTAAATAAAAAAAAAAACATACCTCGTTCAAAGTGGAAGTGCCAAAGGGAAACATTTAATCGGGTAAGCTTCGAGCAACAATGGTGAGGAGTGACTGCGTGTTCCCTTGTGCTTATGATAGCAACGCCATAAAACATTGCGACCACAAGCTATATTGAATTAATTAATTAATGCAAAAAGCTATGAAAAACTAAGTAGGTTTTTCGAAAGACGAACAAGCTAGCTACCTACCTATATCCTACCATCTTACATACATTACCACCGTAATGGATGTAAGATGGCCGCATAGCAGCCTCGGCTGTGTTCTCCTCTAGTCCAGTATAGAAGTCTCCGATATGGCACCTACCTTCTCGGAGGTGATATTGGTTGGTCGGAGCATGTGCTTTGGCCCCTCTCGCTCAGCCACCCATACCGGATTACATAAAAAAATCTAAGGTTGACTGTAAGAAATCTCTGTAAGGAATAAGTTCGCCTTTGCACCTTTTGAAGACGTTCCAATGTGCACGTTACTGTTGAATGTTTCTTGAAGCAATAAATAATTTTGTATTCTATTCTTATTCTATTCTATTTCTATTGTATTATATTCTTATGCTAGTCTTATTCTATTCTTATTCTATTCTTTTCCATTCTAAAGTCAGTTAACGTTGCAAATGACTTCTGTTGACTTAAAGAATCATTTATTACGGGGGCGATTTGAAAACTTTGCGACCGGACGAAAGACAGTATTTTTCTTTTTGAAATTATTTTTCTTTTTCAATATAATCTTCTCAAGTTTGAAGACACTTCGCCGAGAGCTCCTCCAAGTGCCCTTATCCTCTTCCGGACGTTGGATTTCGCGAGCTTTCAAAATAGCTTTTTAGTACTCTTGTACCATACCATAATTAGTTTATTAATTAATTTCTAAACAAGGAGAAATAATAAAAATAGGGAATGTTTATTGTTTACTGAGCGCTGTACTAAAACTGCTCTCGAACTTGTCATAATCCGTTCTATCCGGTTCGATTACACCCCACGAAGAAGAAGCCAAGAAACTTCGGAGGTTTTTTTTATATTATTGCAAGTATTTTATTGGCATAATTACATATACGTATTACATACCGGCTACATTATATCGAAAATACACCTTAAAGATTTAGAAATTCAGTTTTAAAGAGGTATAAAGAGGCAATCAGGTGTAAAGAGCCTTTGTCAAATCAGTAGCTATGCTAACTGAAAGTAAAATATTTAAATTTTTATAGTAGACTTGATATAATCAAAGTTATATTATTTTTAATTTAGTTTAATTTATTTTAATCGCCGTCTGAACTGAAATTACATAATTACATACCAATAAAAATAATCATATGTTAGCTATTATAAAATTACCTACCTAATATATAACCTTACCTATTATAAAATATCTTCTTAAAACCTTTCGAGAATCTCTCCAAAGAAGCGTTTTAATAAAATTAAATCTCTCCCGTGCATGCGTTCGACTCCGCGATCATAATGAATCTTCCCGCAAAACCAATAACAGCCTGTGGCGGTTTCACTCAAACAGAGCGCCCCCCCCCCCCCCCTCGCCCCCCTCCCCTCCACCACCTATGTCCCCTATAAGAGACAATAACTTTCTAATATAATTGGCGAGAGACAAAGCTGGGCTGAGTGCAAGGGCGGAGCCGTTGCATTTTTCACTCGAAAGCTGCGTCTCCACTCTCCGATATGAATATATTGTGTTTTTCGCATGCTGTCGCATAGTATATTTTGTGTTATTGTATGCGAATTTGATCCTACTTGAGACATAATTTTTCACGATTCAGGAGATAGTGAAGGAACCGTATACTATTGTCGTTTGCAAAAAAATCTACTAATATAAATTTATGAAATTAATTCATTAAAAAAAATAGGTAAGTTTCGCGACGAGAGGTGTTTTTGGCTCTCTCGACTGTACCATTGGTCCCTCGAAACAGCCACCCATGTTGGTTTACATAAAAAAAAACACAAGTATATAATTTAAACTTTTCCTTTGAAGTTGATCACTAATTATAAAATTATAAAAATTGATCGAATGACATCATCCTTATTCAAACTTTCACACTCGTAGCACTCATATAAACGTTTAATCTTCTGCGAAACTGTCCAACCTGTCGACTAAATCTTGTCGACTATACCGTGTCGACTATACCGTGTCGACTACACCGTGTCAACTACACCGTGTCAACTATACCGTGTCAACGTGCACGGTTTAAGCCTCGCACGGACGAGTGTTTTGTCGTCAACTTTCTAGTTCCACACAAGTGGTGCGACAAAGAAATGGTTTTGAGAACAGATGGGTCTTCAAAAGCCCAATGTCAACAACAAAAGGATGGTGAGTTTATTGCCGATAAGCCGTGCCACTTTTATGTGGCCGAAAAATCCTCGACACCGGCAATACGCACGTCTGTTCGGGGCCTTATATGTCACAATCCGAAGATATCCGGCCGCGCGACTTTCTTCAGATTCATCTCGCCCGGTGAATTGCTGGTTTTACGCTCAATGGAACAGATCTCGATATTACAAAGGCGAGCATTCGTAATGAGATGAAAACTCATAGTCTGCGAGAGTTAGTACTAATAGAACTCCTCTCTCCGATAAAAGCAGAATCGCGTTGGCGCTCCGGAGCGCAGACAATCCATTCCAAGTAGTTAACAAACAATTGGCAGTAGAATACGCGAACGTGAACTGTGTCTGTGTCCAGGCACGACACAGTGCGTATTGACGAGCCAGTGCGTATTGTTTATTGTACAATTTAATCCTTAGGTAGGTAACCTACTCTTGGATACGTCGGATTTCAATGCGCGAAAAATTGACAAACTTCGTAAGTCACAATGTTTTTTTATTACCTTATAAACATTATAGTTAACCTTTACTATCGCTCACGAGAACATTATTTTTTACAGCATAAAGGTGAATACTTAAGAATCTGATCACTTTGCCTATTTACATTACCTACATAATCTGGTGTATAGTGTTATCGTCAATTTTGATACTTGATTGAAGTATTAATTCATATAGATGTGGTATGGTGGCTGTGTTCAAGAGTCCATAGGACAATCAGACACAGCATATAACACCACTCGGTACACGCATGCCTGCACTTACACGCACACATTTACACGCTGTTCACAGCTAGGTTCCATTCGCTGCCTACGTTGCGCAGCTGTGCTTAGCTTGGAATCGGCCAACTGCTTGCTTTACGACACTGTAGGAAATTCATAGTATCGAATAAATTCACGCTATTTCCATGTAGAATTTCGATGCGATTTCCTTTTATTTACAGACTGTTCTCTCCTTGGAGACGAGGTCTTTGAAGTAATTCTGTTTGTGATCGCTTTTTGCATTTATTGCCCGCATTCCCGGCTACGAGTAACGATCACTATTATCTACATTTAATTTAAATGTTTTTACTTCTGTGAATAACTATGTAACATGAATTCAATCAAGTCATAAACATTTTCGCGACAAAATGATCGCACCATTAATAATTCGTAGTGTGTGGTAATGGAATGTATATGAGAACACATTGTCTGACGCTAGCGACCACGGATATCAACGCTTTCTGGTCGATGGCTAGCAATGACTAAAGCATGTAGAGCACAGGAACATAACGTGAAAGGGAACGAAAGCTCCCCTTCTAACATTTCAGATCGCCCATAAAGAATCACACAGATGACACGCACACCCCGTTCCTCCAACGTTCTGACCCGACCCTCCGCCACCCCCGCGAGAACTCCGCCCCGCGGCGCCCCCCGGGCGGCCACAAATTTACATCTCGCCACAGAAAAATATTTTCATTTCAGCCCCGGCGACCCTCCCAGACTCAATCTAATTTACAGCGGCCGCCCCAAACTCGGTAATTGTTCTACAATTCGAGCCTGATTTAGTTCGGAATTATGAGTATCTGCTTCTTAGAAAGTCTGAAAGGAAAGTAATACAATCATTTTTGTGCCTCGAATTCTAATAAATGCCCTGAGTATTCGTTTCTCTTGTGGTTTGTGTTACTTTTTGTTTTATATATGGCAATATTGGAGACTCTCGATTGTATAGCTAACAATAATAAACAGGTTTCCCTCGACGTCGAATAAAAAAAAAGGTAAAAATATTTTATTCTTAAAAAACACAAAAAAAAACATAACATAAAATCAAATAATAATAACCTAGTAATGTTAGTAAAAATGGTATAAGTTTATTATAGGTTCTTAACTATCTCTTTTATGTAACTAAATCATATACACGGTGTTGCAACCCCAACCGTAAAACCCGAAAGGGGGTGATTCTGTACGTGAAATAGAACAACTTTTGTTCTACGACTTTTTTATTTGAAGAAAAAAAAATTTTTTTTCTCCATACATTTTGAGAATAGGTACCTAATTAAAATTTGTATGGAAAAAACAATTTTTTTTTTTTGTTTCAAAAATGTTTTTTTCTTCACAGAAGTTGTTTAGTTTCACATATAGAATAACCCCCTTATGTCAGTTAAAAATATTACGGGGGCAACTGCAACGCCGTGTAGATGCGCTCTAATTATTTATTTGATTAAAAATTACACAAATCATCTCTTTATATTTGTTTTATTTTTTCGAAAAAAAAAAATTAAAAAGGGCGCCAGGGCCTAGAGCGCCAAGGTTGCTCGGGCCGCCCCTGCACACATCCACACATGTATATTATTTTTTCAAAGATTTCTTCATGGTACAGTTTTTGTCATTACATCAATTCCTGTCAACCTAATTCTGATAATTCCACGCTACACCGCCCCCATCACCTCAAGCAGTCAGTCCATTTTTCAGCTGATCCTGTCGACAATGGCCAGGACCCCTCCCCGAGGAGCACTAATCCGGGGACATCTCGGATTCTGGGAGGATGCCAGACTGATGGAGGAGAGAATATCGTATTACTCGCCCCTCCGCGCGCGCGACGTCCGCCGCCAACACCGCTAGACGTCAACTGAGTGAACTAGACGCTAGCTCTTTTTTAGCAAAATGTAAAAACGCAGTTCTGATTTCAATGATATTCGAATTGCAAATTGTATAAGTGTGCTGAAGGTAGCCTTTTTAGGTTTCCGTACCCCAGACGGAAGCCTATTACTAAGCCTCCGTCGTCTGTCCGTCCGTCCGTCCGTCCGTCCGTCCATCCGTCCGTCCGTCCGTCTGTCTGTCCGAGGGCTGTATCTCTTGAACCGTAATAGGTAGCCTGTTAAAATTTTCACAGAATATGTGTTACTATGGCGGATATAACAATAAATAATAAATAAAAGAAAATGTTAAAAATTAAGGGGGGCTCCCATACAACAAACGTGCGAAAAATCGATTATTCACGCTACTGAATAATAGATGGCGCCACAGGCTTTTATACATTGCATTGTTTAAAGACAAAAGATAGGCGGATATTATTGATAGCGGATAGATACGGAAACCTCCGTGCGCGACAGATTTTTAACAAAATGGAAAAACGCAGTTCTGATTTCAAAACATATTCGAATTGCAAATTGTATAAGTGTGGTGAAGGTAGCTGCGTGCATGCCTGTCTTTTTTATTGAAAGCGCGACATGTGGCGCCTACGCACCCATAAACTGTCTAAAGACGCCCATGGACACCGGTCGTATGCGGGGGTCGCGAATGCCATGCCGGCCTGACAGGTGCCTCTTAACGCTCCATTGACTTTGACTTTTGACAAATTTCTTGCGTCTATTATCAATTTTAACATAACTGACTTTGATTCGTGGAAATTGTAGGGAAAAATATTATCTATATTTCTATGAGGGTCTTGTATTGAAACAATTTATGCTTCTCAAGAAAATTTAACTTTAAAGTACAATTTTCGTTATTTTTTTGAGATTTATTTTACACCTTTCCAATGTAGTAAAATATATATATATATTTTTATCTATGTTTGTTAATTACAGACCAATACATAACATATATTTTTTTACAGATTTTTTATCTTTACCAATAACTCAACAATTTCGTTTAAAGTTGACCTTTTGAGTCTTATGTGCGCCTTAATGAAATACAGCGTATATTTTCAATTGTAGGTACAGCTACACCGTATTCCTACCGGATCAAAGCTCAGTGGAGAGGTGGCTTTTGTATTACTTTTTCGACCGAAGTTTCCTTGTTTTTTTTTTTTCTTTCAGAAACGCAGAATAAATCACATACTCTCGCGATTCAGCGAGCGACCTCTATGGTGAAAGCCGGCGAGCGGGGCGAGTACGGAGCTATTCTGGTCGCCTGCTAGTCGATTCCAACTCCGCCGTCTTATCTAAACTTTGACTTCTTCTGCGGCAGCGAGAGAAGTCGAATATAATATATTTTACATACAATAAATTTAAAAAAATAGACATATTATACACCTTACATTTCGACTTAATAAGTCGTCGCCAGAGAACAAAGAATTAAATTTAATATATTTACATGTTTGATGTGTCATATTATGATGACCAATGATAAATGGCGTTGTCATGAGTTTGAATTTATTTTATAAGTAAGTACAAGAGTCGTACGGCGAAAATATGGAATAGTATTCCGGTGAGTGTGTTCCCTACAACCTGGGGGTCTTCAAAAGGCGTGTCAATAAAATCAACGACAACCTTTCTGTCCGCCTTGTCGCTGCGCGCTGTCATGACACTTGCGAACACGATGAGGAGTGGTGCTATTGGCTGTGTCTGACTGTCCGATGGACTTTTGGACGAATGTGATTGCTTATGGACACATTTTAAAGCTGACATGTTTGGCTATACTGAACTAGATGCGATGTCAGTACTTTTCTTTGGCCGTGCCGGTTATGCTTGGAATAGACCTTCTGCTGAATATCAACGGATATTTCACTTGTAAAACTGAAAGTTGACTCGTGAGTTATTGCGCTGGGAGGCTCCGCCGCCGCCGCCGCCGTCGCATCGCCCGCTACCCTCGAAGCCTTCGCCACTTCAGCGGGACGTCGCGTTGCCGTAAGTGCCTGCAACGCCGCCTCCGCCGCGCCGGGCGGCGCCGGAGGCGGGAAATCATTTTGTGAACTATGCATGGAGACGCTGCTGGTGTTTGATTTGCAAATGTGATTTTTAGGTTTCCGGTTCCCGTACGGAAGCCTATTACTAAGCCTACGCCGCCGTCTGTCTGTCCGTCCGTCCGTCTGTCTGTCCGAGGGCTGTATCTCTTGAACCGTAATAGGTAGCCCGTTGAAATTTTCACAGAAAATGTGTTATTATGGCGGATATAACAACAAATAATAAAAAATAGAAAAAGTAACAAATTAAGGGGGCTCCCATACAAGAAACTTGTTTCTTTTAATGTTTTTTTAATGTTTACATTATATGCGGAAACCTCGGTCCGCGGTCCGACTCGCACTTGGCCGGTGTTTTCTTTAGTCCTTTGTAAGATCTTTTGTGAGGCTTCGACTGTGAGGCTTCACGAGAATACCCAACCTATCCTCCTTGGTAAAGGCGTAAGGCAGGGGGATGTGATCTCACCCAAGCTCTTCACAAACGCATTGGAAGATGTGTTCAAGATGCTTGAGTGGGACAACATGGGTATAAACGTGAATGGAGATCTTCTCAGTCATCTGCGTTTCGCCGATGACATTGTTCTTCTGTCAAACTCCCGAGATCAGCTTCAGATCATGCTGGAAGACCTTTATACAGCGTCGATGAAGGTTGGTCTGAAGATGAACCGGGACAAAACCAAGGTCATGGCGACCGAGGTTATGACGGGAGGACAAACTGTTATTGGCGGAGAAGTGATCGAACAGGTTGAAGAGTACGTATACCTCGGTCAAATTCTGCGGCTTGGTAGACAAGGTCTGCTTAAGGAGGTGGAGAGACGAATTCAACTGGGTTGGGCTGCCTTTGGAAAACTAAAATTCGTCCTGAAGTCTGACCTTCCGCAGAATTTAAAGACCCGTATATATGACCAGTGTGTCCTCCCGGTTATGACGTACGGGTGTGAAACGTGGACTCTGACGGTCGCTGTTGTCCAAAGGTTGAAAGTTGCCCAGCGAGCAATGGAGCGAGCTATGCTGGGAATATCGCTACGTGATATGGTGCGTAACGAGGCAATCCGCCGACGCACCAAAGTAGTCGATATTGGACACCGGGTGGCTAAGCTCAAATGGCAGTGGGCTGGGCACGTTAGCCGAAGAGACGATGACCGTTGGAGTAACCGTGTCCTACACTGGCGGCCGTGGACAGGAAAACGGAGTGTAGGAAGACCACCCGCCAGGTGGGACGACGACATCAAGTAAGCCGGCGGAAATCAGTGGTTCCGTATCGCTGAAGGCCGGGAGGACTGGAGGAAAATTGGAGAGGCGTATGTCCAGCAGTGGACGCTTACACGCTGACTGACTGACTGACTGACTGAAGATCTTTTGTAGATCTATTTGTAATGAGGAATTGAAACATAGATAAAAATACTTCATTGCTCCAAAAACATTTTACATAAACAAGCACAACGAGAATAGTTTTCATTATGACGAATATTACGAGATAAATTAATGGCAAAATATTTATAAACTATTTACAACTGAAACGAACGAAAACTGTGGGAAGACCACCCGCCAGGTGGGACGACGACATCAAATACGTCAACAGAAAGCGTCGTTTCCGTACCGCTTAACGCCGGGTGGGCTGATTTTAAATGAAATATATTTGATTATAAAAATGTGAAATATAGCAATTTTAGGCCTAACTTTCATATTTTTATATGGAAAACTATAAAGAAAAAATAATTAAAATTACAACATAGGGACTTCCAGTAGGCTTTTGTTGATAACAAAAAAATATATATACCACTAAAATTGAGGAAGAATAATGACACGAAAAAACACTTCGCGTGAATGATGATGATTAACAAATATTTTGTTGGCAGTTTGGTTTTGAGCTGCAGTTGTCCTTTTCGCGTGCGTGAGCAGCGGCGCGGCCCACAGCGACAGCGATACGATGAAGAAAATTCGAAATTTGAAAACGGTTCGCAGTACACGATGCTCTTAAGTATACCTAGCTTTAACGCGAGCAGGGCCGCGGGCACTTCTAGTCGTATAATTAAATCAACTAATCAAGATAGTGTCACGGGGAACTTCGTCCGGCGAGTGGAAGCGCACGCCAAGATAATTAAAAAAATACAAGTAGCAATTAACGACGATCGAATACTTTTACTTTACACGTGTAAAATGTATTTATTTAATGCTATGTAGTATTTTATTTATATCAGAAACCAATACATAGTTTCATACAATACAAGAAACAAAAAATAATACAGCTAATAATAAAAACTTATAATATTAATAAACTTAACTTAAGAGGGCCAACAAAGATAGAAGAGCTGCGTGACGTCGCCCCGCGCCCCGCGCGCAGTCCGACGGATACGGAGCTCTCCGGAATAGGGGTGGTGGTGGCCTAGTACCTAGACCATCGCTCGAAGCTAGTCTCGCGTCGCGTCGTCCCGGAGAGCTCCGTAGCCACGGCCTGCACCCGCCGGCGTGCTTGGAGGCCTGCCTCCCGCCGCCGGCGGATATTTACCGTTTTTATTTAGATTTTTATAAATTTTGTGTATTTTTATATCTTTTTGTATAATATAAAATTAATATAAATACAAGGTAAAAATGTGAAAATAAAGAAATAAAAAAACTTATATATTTCCTTTTTTTTATTTACACATATTAGCCCATAATACCGGGTGAACTAGGTGCCACGTCGGTGCTTCCCTTCATTTCATGTCGGCTACACTGAACTGGACGGTGAACGCGAACTATTTACATAGCCGTTTCGACGGACGTTTCATTCAGTGCGGGGTGGTATCAACCCGGGCGGGATAAACCTATATACCACCTAGTAAGGTAAGAAGGGAAGGAACCTACAGTTTTACCTGGAATCCGAACGACGGTTCCTGAATTAGGTAACCATGTTAAAATTATGTATTGCTCATAGTTTACATTACTTTTACTACTGTTATAAAATAACATAGTGCTTGCATTTTATTCCAGACGTATCTAGGCCAACAATTAACATTAAATGTTAAACATGCTAGTAGTGGACTTGTCGCCTTACAAATAGAGTTTTTTTTTCATGATGGCGTCGAGTACAATATTTAACAAATGACTTTAAAAAAAAATTAACATAGTGAGACTACTTAAAATATGTGAAAACAAATCACATAGACAATTATATACACAAAATATAACACAGCACAGCTATATTACATATGTACTTAACAACAATTTATAACACAGCTACATAGTACATAATATACTTGGAGAGACTATACAAAAGGCCTTCTTCCCTTAACACAGGAATCCTAGTTTGCGATGCAGGGCTCCAGGAAAAAATACGGCCCACAAAATTAGAATAAAATATAATATTAGGTATTAACCAATTAACACTATTAACCACAATTTTTGTTCCAACTAGTTATAAGCCAATCGTATGTTACCTACCTACTAAAACTCTCGGCTGTATATAATATTTTGGTTTAATAAATAAAAAAAAATATAAAGAAAAAAATTGGTTGTCTGTAAAGTCGGTTTACGGACGATAGTTTTACGTGATGACGCTTGGGCCGATTGTGCCACTCTATCGCTTGTTACGCGCTCTCGCTTGCACACACAGGCTCAGATGGAACGTGACACTTTTTCGTGTGTGCAGCCGGTGTTCATCAATTTATAAGACGTGACGTCATCACGTCAAAAAGGAAATTTGAAAATACAAATGTCACGATATAAGCTGGGCCGCAGGGCGGGCGGGCGGCGTGCGCACTTGACCGCCCGCAAAGTTGGCGCCCTCCGCTAAATAGGAAACAAAAGCTTTCGTCCGCGGCAATTTTCGCAACTTCTGCCGGCGAAATCTTCGGCGAGCAGCGGTCCTCCGGTGACAAATCGGAAATTGTTTCGCGCCACGTACCGCGCGGCGGCTGACGCGATTGTCGGCCCGGCGGCATATTTCCAAAGTCTAGTATGCGAGTTGCTCTGATTGGTCGTTCTCAAATTTGGCGGGAAATATAAATTTCGGAAGTATTCCCGAAAATAAAGTTTTCTTAGGTGGTTATAAAAAAATAATAACCTAATTTTAACACCCTAACATTGCTTAAAAAAAAGTAAAAAAATTGGTTTTCTGCAAAGTCGGTTTACGGACGATAGTTTTACGTGATACTGATAACGCCATAAAGTGGTAAGACTACGCATGTCGTTTTTGTTACGTTTGTATTTCCGAAAATAATTCTTAGGTGGTTATAAAAAAAACTAAACACCCTAAAAAAATTTAAATACCGTAACATTGCTTAAAAAAGAAAAAAAAAACAACAAAAAAAATGAGGGATTCGAACCCATGGTCAAAAAATACAAATCCTACACTCTTACCACTGAGCCACGAAATCACATAAACGACCAAACGAATATCGAATAACGAACCAAGGGAATAATATTCCCATGGTTCGCTTTCGGCTTGGGCCGATTGTGCCTCTCTATCACTTGTTACGCGCTCTCGCTTGCACACACAGGCTCAGATGGAACGTGACACTTTTTCGTGCGAGCCAGTGTTCATCAATTTATAAGACGTGACGTTATCACGTCAAAAGAAATATTTTGTCAAAAGGGACACGAACCCATGGCCGAGATCGAAAAAATAAAAACCCTACACCCTACCACTGAGCCACCAAAGTACATACCTATGCGACCAAACGAATATCGGTTTCAGTAGGTTCGCTGGGGGTGCCGGAGGCGGAGCCAGACTCGTCTCTCCACCAATCAGAGCAACTCGCATACTAGACTTTGGAAATATGCGGCCCGGCGCTACTTCGTAAAATATCAATTATTGGAATGGCCCTTCAATTTGTGGCGGTTCCGTTGTCTCGGAGGACAAAAGGATTGTAAGGGGGGCTCTCACTCTAATTCGTTCTTATCTTTAATTGATGTGCTAAAGCCCTTTTCCTGAACTTCTTCTGACGACGACAACAAAGAACGACTGATTTATTTTAAATGCTAACTGGAAAACTATCTGTAGTTTATCGATTGCAGCTGTTTGGCTGTTGAGTACACAGATTAGAGAAGTAATGGGTAGACGTTTCACGATACTTTCAACGTTGGAGACTTCAAACGTCCGTATTAAGAAGATTATATAGGACATTAAACGAAAATTGTTATATTTAAAAAAAAACCGGCCAAGTGTGAGTCGGAAAAAACACGTTTCTTGTATGGGAACCCCCCTTAATTCTTTACTTTTTTTAAAACCTAAAAACTCAAACAAAAATTTAGTTCTATGAAGTACCTACATAATATGAAAAAAAAAAAAAATTTAAACTAGATAATAATATGTACTAAACACTGAAGCAGGCTTTTTTTACAGTATTTTTTCATGGTGAAAATTTTTTCTGAATGCGACTCTTATTTTCTTATAGTACATGCATTGCACTGTACCACTTATGAATAAAGAATTTTTGTAGGTGATGTCGCCAACCGTTTCAGTTTCCATAAAAAAATAGAGTCCGCGCGTGCGCCCTGCGCAACCCCTCACACCGGATGAGGGGTAGCGTCACGATAACACCACTGCGACCTAGGCTTATACGGCGCGGCGGGGCGACGGATTAATCCAGATCTCCGGCTATTTCTGACCTTGGAAATTTTATTCAGCACAGTGCGTCTCTGATGTTGATCTAGGTAGGCGTCGCTAGCGGGGCGCGTCGGTATTTCCACAAAAAAAATCTCCCAAAAACCTGTGATAACAATCGGGAATTCCATTTAAAACTCATTGCCGACCTACGAATTAAAAGAGTAGCAAAACATAAAAGGCCCCGGCTCGCAGGCCAGATGGCATCGCATATGAGTTCTTTCATCGCGTGTAATTTGATAAGAGCCCTAAGCCCAGCAACGCGGGGCTTCGTTCATTACGACTTGATTTATGACCTCAACCAGAGTGGGCGTAGCGGCGTCCGGGCGGCGGCGGCGTCGGAGCCCGTCCTTTGTTCCAGAGACCGCTCAGATACTATCTAGGTGTGGTTATATCTACGTTCATGGGAAATCTACGAACCCACCATTTATGGGGTGGGAAATGTATCTATACAGCGAAGTTTGCAATTCGGAATGTTTATCAAAACCTTCCACACTTCAGTCACAGAGCATGGTTTTCAGCGATTCAGTATCCATAAGGAGACCTACGCCGTCTGTCTGTCTGTCCGTCCGTCCATCCGTCCGTCCGTTCTAGGGCTGTAGCTTTTGAACCGTAATAGGTAGCCGGTTGAATTTTTCATAGAATATGTGTTACTATGTCGAATGTACCAAAAAATAATAAAAAAGCAAAAAGTAAAAAATAAGGTGGTCCCCACACAAGAAACGTGCTAAGAATCAATTAGTACATATTCGCGTTACTAAATCATAGATGTCGCCACAGGTAGAATGCATTGCAGACGGACAAAAGCTAGACGAATATGGTTGTCTGACAGGTATGGGTATTATAGCGGATTTTTTTTTATGTAATCCGGTATGGGTGTCTGAGTCGGAGGGGCCAAAGCACATGCTCCGACCAGCCAATATCACCTCCCAGAAGGTAGGTGCCATACCGGAGACTTTCCTGAATCTACGGAACACTCCGTGCTTGAGTAAAACTCGCGTTTGACCGATTGTTCATGGGACACAACACACAACAACTCTAGTCCAGTATATCCAGCAATCCAGGGAAGTCTCCGGTATGGCACCTACCTTCTCGGAGGTGATATTGGCTAGTCTGAGCATGTGCTTTGGCCCCTCCGACTCAGCCACCCATACCGGATTACATAAAAAAAAAAAACAAAACAAAACAAAAACGCTTTTCTGATTCGGCGAAACGGGAATTCTTGGTCGTGCCGCCTACACTGAACTGGACGAAAAACGCAAATTGATCGATCGATATGTTGCGCACTAATCCGGATAGGTTTAATTGTACCACCTAGTATTGAGGTAACGACGAGCGATTAAATCTACCAAAAACTTCCCACGGAAACGTTAAGGAATTATCAGCGACATTAGTAGAGCACAACAAATGTTCGCATGGTTCTTGTAAGCCGCACTCCTAGCAGTGACATTTCCATTTCAACAAATTAAGTTAAGACGTTAGTTCGCCAGCACGACTCGCAGTCCTCCGGTGGACACAATGAGGATATATGGCGTCTCGCGATTACATTACAACCCATCTTCGTGTGTAGGAGTAGAGTGTTTGGTCGCTGCGTGCGGAGCCCGTGATATTAACCATCTTTTTTTATATAAACCAACATCTCGAACAAAATGGGTGGCTGTGTCGACGGACCAATGGTACAGTCGACAGAGCCAAAAACCCGTCTCCTCGCAAAACCACGCTCAGTGAGGCGCCATGCCAGCAGATTTGCGGGATGTTGCTAGGCTGTCCAGCCCGTTGATACGACGTTTGAAGACACCCAGGTTAAAGGATTCGGGAAACACACTGGCCGGGAGACAGTTCCACACCCTAGCGGTGCGACAAAGAAACGATTTTGAGAATCGAAGGGTTCTCAAAAGCCCAATGTCAACAGCAAAAGGGTGCTCAGTCTCTCTGCGGCGAGTGCTGCGAATAGAGGTTGGATGGCGTTGAAGATTTGTAGGACCAGCGCCTGTTGTCCTCCTCCATCTGTGCAAGATCCTGTGAAAGGTTCTGGCTTCGATTTGGCTTATTACCGAGAAGAGCTTCCAACCAAACTCGCAAGCTTAACTCATATCTGAATTAGAATAAGTAGGTATTTCATCAACAGGGCCCGTCAACTCTGCTGGAGTGCTCTCCCTGTCCATGAATTGCGGCATTCATGTGCCTCGGGCTTATCAAGGTGGGGTCAGACTTGCTCGACGTTCGCAACCGTCGCCACCCGAATGTTCATGGGCACCGTTAGCACTTATATATGCCTCATGTCGCCCCTCGTATAAAAAAATACAATAAATTTACTTTGGGCCCGCAAGAAACTTTATACCGTATTTTCGTCATCTTTTCACCCGACTGTCTCAGCCTTTGAAAAGGAATCAATTAGGGCGGTTGACTCAAAACACTCAAGTCGAAAATCACATTGCGAATATCAAATATCGCATATAAAAACCAAATATGGAACAGTGTTTCTTGACTCCTACAATGTATGTTCAAAAGGCGTGTGAACAAACAGTCTGATGACCTCAAAACTGGCATGGCGCCTCATTGAATCTGGTTCACCGAGGGATAGGTGTTTGGCTGTTTCTGTCTGCCCAAATTCGACTGACTGATGGGCACAGTCACCCATGCCGGTTCTCTATAAAAAAGATCAACAACTTGACCTTGACCGCCTATGAAATGTGTCCACTCTCGTATTACACTACACTTACGGCAGCTGTTCAATAAGGAACACATTCCCCAACAAGAAACGGTCAAATAACATACGCGTTAACAACCAGTGTCGGCCGGCCGACGCGCCACGCAATACCAACGTTATCATTATTCCTCCATTCTACGACTAATTCGTTGCACGACGCACGTCGCGCGGGCTGTAGTTCGCTTCCAAGTGAGACGAGACTGGACAGTGTCGTATCCCGCAAACGGAAGACAGTATATGGTATTGTCTACGGTTCGGGCCTTCGGTTATGTATGACGGATGAATGACGATCCAGCGTGATGGACGTCTCGCGGACAAACGCTGTAATTGTATACTCTTCTTTCCATCCAGATCAGGCGAAAAAACGGACCTCGACCTTTGATCATAAGCTGAACTCCCTTGCACCATGGTGCCAGCAAAGCGCCATCTCTTTTACGCCTAATCGCAATGAGATTGGAGAATGGGAACTGGAAATTTGAGGAGCCACCTCTAAAAGGAAAATGAATTTTTTTCTGCGCTGCCTGGAAACATAATTTTGTATCTCCTATAAGAAAACCTGTATGAGTATATCTGACGCGGTGGACCTGTACGCAAACCTCAAACGATAACGAACTCAACGCGATATTCACCATCGCGTGGCCCTGGTTAGTGATGCGTTGCTTGTGGGTCGTACGTACGGTACGACCGTTGGCGTTGCCAATGATATCACACTTGGAATAGACCCATTGGCGCTGGACGTGCGGTGATGGGCCGTTAAATAAAATAAAGTGCGGGTAGGCTGGACGGGCCTTTTACATAATTATGTCGTGTCAAAAATTAATTAAAGTCCATCGAGGACAGGAAGCCGCGGGGAGCTCGTCCGATAACGGCGCGGCTCTCCCGACCGACACACTTCAGCGGAGCGTGACTCTGCCGTACGCGTCCGGCACCCGTTCCCGGTATCCTAGCTCCTATTCAAATTAATGAACAACATTTACAGCAACCATTTGAACGCGCGCCACTGTCCGGGTGCTGCGGAGCGCGCCGGGACTGCTCACTTTACTCCGTATCCCGTATCCGTGTGTAACCGTAAAGTTTACGGTCACACAAGGATCGGGAGGCGCTAGGTTTTTTGCTTTAGCAGATGTCTCTGAGGGCTTAAATATTTCAACACTGTGACTATAAATGGTTGAAATGTGAAGTTTAGTTTGATCCGGGAGTTTCATTTATATTATAACTTTCGGTTAAACGTAACGGTGGCAAAATGTTACAGTCAAGTGCAGCCTCTGCTTTGTTTTGCTCTACGAAACAAAGCAGGTCCGCTCCCCCCTCGCCCGGCCCGGCTCGGTGGCCGCCAGAGTTTAACATCGCGGGCTTTCTGCCGACGACATATTTAATTCATAAACAAGTCCAATCTCCAGTGACGATGATATTTTTTGCGGCCTCCCGCCGAGCCGCTCGCCGCTTGCCGCTCGCCCGCTTCGACGAACTTCTCACTAAGTAACACGTTTCTGAAACTTTGCCAAACGACCGCACCCGAGATTTTCATACGCCCCCGACGATATATCACTAACCCGAAACTGTATTTAAAATATATTTTTCACGGCCCCTCGCCGCCGTTTTGACTACATAAATTCGTGAGGAGCAAGTTGGGTCGTTCTTCGGTGTGGGCGGTGGAGGGGGGGGGGGGGGGGGGGGGGGGTCTGGGAGGGGTGGTACCGGTTCTCGGTTGATGCATTGCCCCTTAATGCGGGTGAAGTTGGTTAATTATGTAAATTACGAGGGAATACTAGAGCTCGGCGGGTGGCGGGGGCGAAGACTCCTCGAGATTAGGTTTAGAGTTCTGCTTCGCGGCAACAAATCATAAAAAAGTTAGAAGCGTAAATTGAAACATGGATGCGCCCTAAATTGTGAATTATGCGAGTTCGCGGGTACGCACTTTCTTGAGACGGAGCTTCGCCCAATTCCTTCCCCGGCGACCTTATCGGGAGATAAAACTTGCTGGTTCATGGATGAACCAAAATTGTTCCTGCTGAATTTTAAAGTAACCACTATAGCAAAACGTGATCAATCGTCACATGCGACGGCACAGGTTCGGCTCGACACGATCGTTAATTTCCCCACAGAAATGTAAGATCGTGGTCGCACCTAAGCGATCACGTACGTCGGCAACAAGCGAGCCGTGTTACGTGTTCCAGAACTTTCTCTTGGGTTGCTGTTGGATTTTATTGAAGTGAAAATCAGTATTTTGCAGAATTCTGGTAGTTTATTTAAGACTAGCTGTGCCCTATAACTATCCTTAGATGTGCCAAAAAAGCCAGTGAAAAAATCTGTCAAAATAAATGCAATGAGTACTTTTCGAGTTATAAACGAACATAGAATCGACAACGGAGCGTTGTTAGAGATTTAGCGCTTTATTAGTTAGGATTTTGCATTATCTTTTAATCTTATGAGAAGCATTTCTACAATCGAGAAAGTATTGTTAGCTGCATCTTTACTAAGCGTTCCCCCTTCTGTTAAATAACCGCGCTCTCGGGTTTATTCGGTCTGGCCGTTGTGGGAGAACTCCCTCCCTCCTACAAATTTCAAGTTACTGCCTACATGACAGTTCACCCGAAATAAAAACAGGATTTCTTCACAAACTTTATTTGATAATAAATTCGATGAAGATTACGGCCTTTAATGGTACAAAACGCTCACTCACAATTCCACGCACCATCCCTCGTCCCCCCAACCACTCAACGCAGCACTAAGACACGAGTATTTTTACCAGGAGCGCAGAAGTGAAAGCGGGCGAGTAGTGTCTGCGGGGTGGAGGATACACTCGACAAGACAAACACCGCCGCCGGCGGGCGACGGCACTCGTACAAATTAACACAGTACTTGATCAGCGCGCCGTCATTAGTCGTAGAGGCTACGTGTTCGGAAAGTCATCCTGCGGAAATGTTGCTCCTCTCACACACTGTTCGCGACAGTCCGATGTTTCTAGGGCGATATTGCCTGCGCGCATTTATAACTTTAACACACTACTTGATCAGCGCGCCGTCATTAGTCGTAGAGGCTACGTGTTAGGAAAGTCATCCTGCGGAAATGTTTCTCCTTTCACACACTGTTCTCGAAAGTCCGATGTTTCTAGAGCGATATTGCCTGCGCGCATTCATAACTTTAACACACTACTTGATCAGCGCGCCGTCATTAGTCGTAGAGGCTCCGTTTTCGGAAAGTCATACTGCGGAAATGTTGTCCACTCACACACTGTTCGCGACAGTCCGATGTTTCTAGAGCGATATTGCCTGCATTCATAACTTTAACACACTACTCGATCGGCGCGCCGTCACTAGTCGCGGATGGCTGGATGGCGCGAGTGAGACACGTGCTGCCGGAAATGAGACCGTTCTATTCCGATCCGAAAACGGATCAAGCGCGCCGCCGCCAGTAGGCAGAGAGAACAATAAGGTGTGCCGTGTGCGTCGACTCTAACCGTCGTCTACAAGTGAGCTGCTCGCTCGCATGTTTGCCCACGACACCCGCCCGCTACACTGGCGCGGTAATCCGACGTTAACCTAATTCGCGAAATATGTCGCGCGATGTCGCAGCTAACGCGGTTACTCGGCGACTCCACTTCCGCTCGCTTGATAAAGCCGAGATGGAGGAACTTCTATATGAAGAAATAAGAAACAATTTATTAATTTACAATACATATTATTCATTATTGCGTCAATATTTCTTTTTTTATGGAAACTGACACGGTTGGCTACATCACCTACAACATCCGTGATGTCAGCCCATAACACCGGATGAACTTGGTGCCACGTCAGTGCTTCCCTTCGGTCGTGCCGGCTACACTGAACTGGACTGAAAACACAAACTATTTACATAGCCGTTTCGACCGACCTTTCATTCAGTGCGGTGGTAGCAACCCGGGCGGGTTAAACCCTTCTATTTCAATCTAACCGGAACGGTGATATATTTAAGTACGCAAAAGTATATATTACATGGCAGTTAAAATTTATAATAATGTTCCAAAGGAAATAAACGAAATCATTGAACTCAAACAAAAATGCTCTATTTAAATGGTTATTAGACAAATGCTTTTATAAAGTGAACGAATTTGTGCAAATTTTCGAATAGGTTATAGTGATTAAGTATCGTTTTGTTTTCTCATAGATAAATTGCAAAAATTAATATTTATAAAGTCACCTTGCATGGTTCTATACTAGGATCGTTTCAAGTGAAGGCTATATTGTGCGGCCATTCAGGCATTTTGCATGCGCAGAAAACCTTTAATAAAAGACACTGTAAAAAAACTGCAAAAAACAATAAAGATTTTGATTTGATTGATTTGATATGGGGTTTAAAATTACGGTGGTACTTTACAAAAACTGAGATACTTAGATACCTTTAAAAGTAGGACAGACGGACTGACGGCATAGGTTTAGTAATAAAGTCCTGTACGGAACCCTAATAATACAATAAGAAAAGAGGCAATGACAATGCAGAAATGCGCAAAGACTGACGTAATAAAAACACCAACTATTCTCTAGTGTGAAGTCGAACTAGGTACCATTTTTTGTTCGTTTGTGATGTGACGTAATATTACACACAGAGCGCCATGTAAAACATTGTGTAATGGGTCGAAACGGTAAATATACGGCGATGTAGCCGTTCACGTCAAGTCATATAAAAAATAAGCAGTATAAAATGAATATTTTATTACACAATATTTGCCCGCGACACATCCGCCGCCGCCGTGTCCTTGAGAGGCGAGGCGGGACCCGCGAGATTGGCGCCGATATTCATTCGCGTCAATATTACATCGTATGTGTTGGTGCACTTAAAATAATTGAGTACGCCTCATTTCGTCCCCACCGAAAGGAGAGCGTCTCGTCGCGAGGATTTTAAAAGGCTGAAAGACAACCTCGTAATGGGCCCTTCTTACATGTGTAGCCAGCCGGCGAGCGGGCGAGGCCGAAGGCGCGAGAACACTTTTCTCTTGCGCGAACGCCCTCCGCGCTATTCGTAGTCAAAATGTGTGCTAAAGAGCTTTCGATGTACAGGCTGATTCAGCAATAAATACAAAAACGATAAGTGGCGAATGTGGAAGAATGAATATATTTGGCCTTTTTTAATGTATTAAAAATGTAAAAATTTAACCATTACATCATCGGTTCCCTCAAGAGAGGCGTCAGTAGGCACCTGTCAGGCCGGCATGGCATTCGCAACCCCCGCCAGCGACCGAATGTCCGAATGGGTGTCGCTAGACACCTTATGGTTGCCTCGGGGCCACATGTCGCGCTTACTATAAAAACAAAAACAAACAAAAAAACAAAATGTATGAAGAACGCGATTTCTTTTTTTTTTTTTTTACATTTCGAAAATATTAGAAATTACTATGTCGTAAATCAACATTAAAACGTTTATAGTATAAGTCCGATTTTGCCCACTCACTCCTGTAATGTCTTTTTTTTTTATGGAAACTGGCACGGTTGGCTACAACACCCACAACATCCGTGATGTCAGCCCATAACACCGGGTGAACTTGGTGCCACGTCAGCCTTCCCTTCGGTCGTGCCGGCTACACTGAACTGGACGGAAAACACAAACCATTTACATAGCCGTTTCGACTAATGTCTATGTGTGCGATAAAGTGTTTCTGCTCTATTCTATTCTATCCGACATATTACAACTGGTACCAAAAAATACCCGCAGCTCTAGTGCTAAGTCCTCTTATTGAATCACAGATAAAGACAATATAAATTGTACTCACTCTCGCTCGCTACATTCTCGCGTGTTTTCTACAACATCCTATCGAACGCCTCCGATCAATAGCGAAACACTTAGAAGTAGAACAGTAACACCGACACTACGCCCACGAATGTTCAGGGACTGAAAAGGGTAAACGCTAAAAACGTTACAGTAGTATTTTCGGTACCGCATTTTTTTTGTCAAATAGAAAATCGTAGCGTGCACCTTTTCTGCTCGCGCTTGTATATTTTGCCTCTTTCGGCGCTGCCGCTCGTCAATAATGACCGCGGCATGGCAATCACCACGGCATGTCAAGTCCATTGTAGCTAGTACGATAGCCGCAGCTCGCCGGCGAAGTTTCACACATCTCGTCACGGCATTTCATACATTTGGTGCCGTTACCGTTCAGTACGACAGCGGCCCCCTCAAATATTTTTGTATGCCAATTTCGGTACAAAACGTTAAAGTTTATGGGAGATGGAGAGTTTATGAAGAACATTATGGGAGTGGAAGAGGCGGCAGAGGTGTGTCAGGATCGTGGCACGTGGAGATCCGTTGTCTCTGCCTACCTCACCGGGAAACAGACGTGACGCTATGTATGTATGAACGTTAAAGTTTAATTGCAGTGAGTACAATCATATTTCGCTAGGTACCGAAAATATTATGGTATCAGAATATAAGGGTGTCACCATTTTTAGCTTCTATATAACAATTCTCAATATAACCCACATAGCAGCGATCGGTGGCCGTATTCCCCCAACCGGTAGCGTTTCTTGCTCTGTGCCTCTACCCGCATTTAACCGGTACCGTATTTAAACGATATTCAGTCCACACGAGTGTTTACCGCCGATAGACAACCAAACAGATACAAGGAAAAACCCAACAAGAGCGGATCTCACGTAGTTTTCGCAAACAAGCGTCGAACAACTAATAATATAGTTAGCAAGTTATGAGGAGCGGCGCGCGCACTCCGAAACTAAAATCAGCAGATAATGGACGGTGAAAAGGCTCTACTCTATCTATATGAACGCGTATATGTCCAGGTAGTGCTTACTTTAGGTTCGGTTGGCAAATCGTGAGTATTTGTGAGTGGGGGGAATAGATTCGGTGTTCGGCTAATGAACCTATAAGAATTTATGAGTGTACACACAAGTGGCAGTGGCCAAGCTCAAGTGGCAGTGGGCTGGGAACGTCGGCCGTTTGGATAACCGTGCCCTACAGTGGCGGCCGTGGACAGGAAAACGGAGCGTGAGGAGACCACCCGCTAGGTGGGACGACGACGTAAACAGTGGTGCCGTACCGCTGAGGGCTGGAGGAAAATTGGAGAGGCGTATCTCCAATAGTGGACGCTTATACGCTGAGTGACCGGTACTAGTTCAGTGCAGTCGGCGCGACGAAAGGGAAACACTGACACGACACCTAGCTCAACCAGGTGCGATAGGCTGATTGTAGATAACCATGTCAGGGTACATAAAAGATAATCTCGGGTCTCATTCACATAAATGTAAGTGCTACCAATTCAAAAATAGTTATGTATTATGCGATTTTTTTTAAATAATTTAAAATTTTATATTTATAATTTCAATACGTATTTTGTACTCAACAATAATGTATAAAAGACTTAGGTATTTTTGTAGAAGATATATATCAATAAATATTCTATTCTAGCTGGGCGGATGCGCAGGACCCGCCGCCCCGTAAGCTAGTTGCGGGAGACACGCAGATTAATGTTTTCTTTGTAGAAAAATCCCCGAGTGTCGCGAACATAATGCGTCGCTCCGGCAAAGGAGATTTGCTCGACTTGGCGGTAGAACGGCCGCGCCCCCAGAGCACTGAGTGCCTTCATGCTTGACCAGTTTTATTCTATCAGTACTTCAAATGTCAAACCTAGAGGCGATCAACCCACGCACATTGCGCGGCGTGCAAAGCTGGGCGGATGCGTAGGACGCCCCGCCGCGCCGTAAGCTAGTTGCGGGAGACACGCAGATAAATGTTTTCTTGTAGAAAAATCCCCGAGTGTCGCCAATATAATGCGTCGCTCCGGCAAAGGAGATTTGTTCGACTTGGCGGTAGCACGGCCGTGCCCCCAGAGCATTGAGTACCTTCATGCTTGACAAGTTTTTATTATTCTATAAGTACTTCAAATGTCAAACGCAGAGGCGATCAACCCACGCACATTGCGCGGCGTGCAAAGCTGGGCGGATGCGGAGGACGCCGCCGCGCGCCGTAAGCTAGTTGCGGGAGACACGCAGATCAATGTTTTCTTTATAGAAAAATCCCCGAGTGTCGCCAACATAATGCGTCGCTCCGGCAAAGGAGATTTGCTCGACTTGGCGGTAGCACGGCCGTGCCCCCAGAGCATTGAGTACATTCATGCTTGACCAGTTTTTATTATTGTATATAAGTACTTCAAATGTCAAACGCAGAGGCGATCAACCCACGCACATTGCGCGGCGTGCAAAGCTGGGCGGATGCGTAGGACGCCGCGCCGCCCCGTAAGCTAGTTGCGGGAGAAACGCAGATGAATTTTTTCTTTGTAGAAAAAATCCCCGAGTGTCGCCAACATAATGCGTCGCTCCGGCAAAGGAGATTTGCTGGACTTGGCGGTAGCACGGCCGTGCCCTAGGAGCATTGAGTACCTTCATTCTTGACCAATTTTTATTATTCTATAAGTACTTCAAATGTCAAACGCAGAGGAGACCAACCCACACACATTGCGCGGTGTGCAAAGCTGACCGGGTGCGTAGGACGCCGCGCCGCCGCCCCGGAAGCTAGTGGCGGGAGACACGCAGATCAATGTTTTCTTTGTAGAAAAATCCCCGATTGTCGCGAACATAATGCGTCGCTCCGGCAAAGGAGATTTGCTCGACTTGGCGGTAGCACGGCCGTGCCCTAAGAGCAATGAGTACCTTCATGCTTGACAAATTTTTATTATTCTATAAGTACTTCAAATGTCAAACGCAGAGGCGATCAACCCACGCACATTGCGCGGTGTGCAAAGCTGGGCGGATGCGTAGGACGCCGCCGCGCCGTAAGCTAGTTGCGGGAGACACGCAGATCAATGTTTTCTTTGTAGAAAAATCCCGAGTATCGCGAACATAATGCGCCGCTCCGGCAAAGGAGATTACAGACGCAGGCACTCAACTGACTCGTGGAATATTCAGAGTAAATTTTGCTTTTCGCAGAATCGACGAGCTTAACATTTGTGGGAGGACGAAATCCGCGTACGCACACACACCCACTACCCGACCTCCTTATCACATACTAAGCTCTATACTCGCAGGTTCCGAGAACATGCTTGCAAGCACTATACTCTGGATGGGCAAGTAGATAGGTGTATTTATATTTATTTGTATATTATATTCTATTTAGTAATTTATATGTATTTTTTTTTATGGAACCTGACACGGTTGGCTACATCACCTACAACATCCGTGATGTCAGCCCATAACACAGGGTGAACTAGGTGCCATGTCAGTGCTTCCCTTCATTTCATTAACACAAGTATGGCTTTTATTTCACTACCATTTACAAGTATTCTTATTATTATTTTATCTTCAATTCTCACGCTCAACTCTTTTGCTACTACCTACTCGTACTTACATTCCACTATATTAACCGAATCTCAAACATCCAAAAGTTGACTGTAAGGCCGCCTTTGCACCTTATGTAAATGTTCTAATGTACTTATTACTGTTGAATGTTTCTTGCAGCAATAAAGCATTTTCTATCTATCTTTCTATCTATTCAGCATTATATTACAAGCACTATGTTCAAAGGAATAACACGGACGCTTTTGAATATTTAAAAAAATTAGGGCTATAATTATTCAGATTCAGATGTATACCTCGCCATAAAGAACACACAACAACACACAACGTTGATAATATTTCATTGACACAAATGCAAATTCAGTATTTTTTTTAAAGCGCGACACGTTGCTCCGAGCCACCCATAAGGTATCTAACGACGCCCATGGACATTCGGTCGTATGCGGGGGGATGCGAACGCCATGTCGGCCTGACAGGTGCCTATTCACGCCCCTCTTGTAGGACCCGAGACTTTACTTTGTATAGTCATCAGTTTAAATCATAAATGGTGTTTTAAACATATCTACATAAATAAACAATATTGTAACGATATAACTAAAACCAGGATGAAATTTAACACTGGCATTAATCAAAAAAATAAATTTATTTTCGTAAGGATATTTATTATTACTCGCACTTTAATTACATCGTTATAGCTTTTTTCGAAATCTTATTAAGGAAATATAAGCCGTGAGACTCAATTTATGTTGGTAGATTAGTATATTAACGGAATTTGCTACTGACAGCAAAATATCAACTTTCTACAATAAAATTAATGCAAACAAGCACTCGAAACGTACAGCGGTGTCGGAATACATTACCGAGAAAATGAAAGACAATTCAATTGAAATTAGACCCTTTCGTCCTTGTAATAACCGATACAATCCACTAACAATACACCTCGCCCTCGACACATTTGAATTTCAGTCCTATCTCGCACAACATAGTGTCTAATTAGTGTCGTTGAAGTGCCCTTTTGAGTGACTGTGTGTCGTGTCGAAGCGCAGTTAACGCAGCGGAGTCCCATTGGCTAATTAAGGATACGTTGAAATGAAGTACTCGCGTATCGAGGAGCGACGCCCCTTAAGGGGCGAATACTGTCCAGTGAGAGTGATGTATGTTAAATTTCGAAATTAAACTTCCTAGGTTCGACAATTAAATAAAAAAACCTTCCTACTACTAAAAAACTAACAACATAATGTCTATCCCATCTTAGTCTTAATTATATGAAACTTACTAAACTCAATAAGAGCGCCACGATGTAATTAATAACTATGTACATGTTATTCAATCAAACAAGTCTTACTGCAAGACAGAGTTTCCCTAGAGCAGGAGACATGATTACATGTAAAAAAGGCTAATTTTATTTAAATTAATCAAAATAACCTAATACAATAAAATTAAACTAAAATTGAGAAATATGATAAAACTAAACTAAAATAACTTATAAACTAAACCTAAAAAATAAATAAATAAATAAAAATTAAAACTACCTATAAATAAAATATTTCATTTAAATTTGACAAGAGTCGCTGCACCGGTGCAAGTGCCAAGTACGCACGCCGCGTTACACCTCTGAATCTCAATGGCTTAATCAAATGGCTTAGAAACTTTTCTAAATAAATAATTTTTCATTTTCATTTTAATTTTTTCGATCGTAAATTCGATCGTAAAGTGCATTTTGTCATTTCAATAGCGGTTCTCGTTAAATAATCATATTGTAGATCGCACAGGGTGCATAGCGGAAGACTCAGCAGATAGATAAATGAATGTAAAATATCAAGCCGCCGTGGAACAGAATGACAATTCAATTTCCGTCGTTTCCGACGAACGCTTAGACAATTAGACAATTGCCGATGATTTGAAAGCCTCGCTGTAGCGGGATGCATACGACACACCGACAGGACCGAAAACAATCCTTACTAACAACTGTTTTTTTATTATTAAGAAAATCTACATACATAACACACGCTGTATCCCGACAATCAGGGTAAGCAGAGTAATCGGTGTTGTGCTATAAGGACTCTGGTAAATTACAGCACAACACCGACCACCACGTTTAGCACAGTATACGGACAAGACAACTATCAAGCAGCAAGTAAGACACGAAGAACCCACCTGCTGCATGACTAGGTGAAAGGACTGCGCCAAGGTGAGAAGTGGCTAGCCTGTCGCCCTTTAGCGCAGTATCTTGTCCTTATCCCTTAGTCGCCTCTTACGACATGCACGGGGAGAGATGCAGTGGGGCTATTCTTTTTAAGTACCGGCCCCACACGGTACTAAGAAAATCTATAGCTTAGAAGTACAATGGGTGATGATGAGTGTACAGTAAATATTTTAGCCAATTACAGATTTTCCTTAAAAGCTAATCCATAGTTTGTATATGAATGAATATGAATTTGATTTATTTATTCAACCCGAATCTCTATATTATACATACATACATATATAGCGTCACGCTTGTTTCCCGGTGGGGTAGGCAGAGGTATGTAAACATATGGATGTGAGTGTAAGTGTAGGGTGTGTAAGCGTGTGTAGTTTTAGCACCTTAAACTTTAGTTTTTAATTTTCTGTAGCAACGTATTAGCGGTGTATGTATGAGACCAGTTATGTTATAATTAATTTTGTTTTGGTCACACTGTTGGTTACTCTCGAATAAATAGGTTAAAAAAATAATACTGAAATGATACATAATGATGTATCAATAATTGTCTTCTGTCTGTACCGCGTACTATACGAGTTTCAACCGCTGTCGACACACTTCAGGGAGGCTCCATAATTAAATTGCTCTTTGTATTGGACGCCATAATGGAAACACGGAATTTTTAAACAGTTCTTATCGGATCAATAGTACGATGATCAATGGCTCCAATCAAGCACTCTGGTTGTCGGCTTCCCAAAAGGTTTCGATTTAGAATTTATTATAACCTTATACTTCGTTTTAGTTCATTTGTTGGTAGATAATTTAGGGCTAGAATAAAATATTTTTTAAAAGTTTAAGCATAACTGTAATACATTGCGTTTCATAATCAGTCTTCCTTCTGCTCCATTACTACAGAATATGCCATGAAGTACTACGATTTCGCAATTGGGAAACAACATGTGAACCCTCTGTTGACTACGTCGTAAGAGTGCTACCATGTTCATGTTAAACTACGGCGCTAGGTCTCGTATAATATGTATGTACACTTTCGTAGCAGTACTACGAAAACATTTACGAAGACGCGCTGAATAAACTAATGAATCGTATCTATGCTACGAAAATGCAGTGACAACAGCTGAAATCCCATTTTTTCGTAGCAGCGCTACTGATAGAAACGCGTCATAGCAGCGCTACGATAAACCGATAGACACGCGTCGTAGCAATGCTACAATAAACGATAGAGACGCGTCGTAGCAGCGCTACGATAAACTGATAGAGACGCGTCGTAGCAGCGCTACGATAAACTGATAGAGATGCGCCGTAACAGCGCTACGATAAACTGATAGAGACGCTTCGTAGCAGCGCTCCGTTAAACTGATAGACACGCGTCGTAGCAGCGCTACGATGAACTGATAGAGACACATCGTAGCAGCTCTACGTCGTGCGTCGTAGCGTCGTCAACTCTACAACATAACACTGGAGTGCTACGCCTTGTAGTGTGCTCCGAAAATGTTGACGTTAAACATGTGCTACGCTTTCGTAGCCGTGGTCCAGCTCTGCTCAGGTATTTGGTTGTCTCATTGTGAAACTGTCGTTATTTTCTCGAGTCACATAACTGTAGGAAGATCGGCACGACATTTAACGATCAAACTTCGTTACCACCGACCAATACAACGCGACACACGAAAGCTTCTGTGACAACTAACGCGATACACAAAGCTTCTATCGAATTTGTTATTTTCACAGTCAACTGCGGAATATCTCTACACGTGGACTAGCGAACGGCTGAACGAAGGTTAGATGTGGTTTCCACTAATAGAAACTGGCATTTCTCGGGACGGTTTTAGGTATAATATGTTATCCTCTTGGCCCTTCTAAAAGGCTCGCAAGATGGCCGCGACGAAGTGCGCACGTTCCCCCACTACCACCGACCTCGTCCAGTATTCGACTACATACATACCACACGCTGTATTCAGACAATCGGGTCAGCACAGTAATCGGCGTCGTGCTTCAAGGACTCTAGTAACTTACAGCACAACATTCGTAAAGATAACACTCAAGGACCAAGTAAGGCAAGAAAACCGACCTGCTATGACGGACCGTGCCAAGTGAGAGTTGGCTTGCCTGTAGCCCTTTAGCAGGACCAATCTAGACCTAATCCCTTCGTCGCCTTTTACGACATGCACGGGAAGAGATGTAATGGGGCTATTCCTTATTCCAGAACTGCATGAATATCATTATGTACCTACACTAATCCAAGGTAGAGAGAAATTAACGTAAATTGTGTTTGGAAAAATACGGCCGCGTCGCATACATACACATACGCTACCTCGGGAAGGGCCACCCAGTTCGGAAGCAATAAAAAAAATTACGCTTGTTTCTTTTTATTATTTTTATAAATGAAAGAATTTTTTTTTTACTGGTGTGTTTTTTATATTTTACTTTTTTTTACTATTTCGCGTACGCATCTCCAATCTCCCTCAAATCCTCCCGGTACGATACTACTGCAAACACCTACTACCATATACTATTGAAGTATACCTTCCGAGCTGTGTCTCTTGACAGCACGGGAATGTAGCGGGGCGGGAGGTTGGAAGGGCACTTAGGGAGCCCGCGCCTGTGATACAATAACACAAGCCACATGCCAACCGAGACTCAACAAGCTGAGAAAATAAAGCTGCCCGCACACGAAGCGACGCGAAGTCCGATTAATAAATTATTTTTCGCGTTTGACTAGGCAAAATAAATACGCCAAAAACTGTCAAAATTCGTCGATAGAAATCGTACGGGCAATATTGTTTTATCGAATAACCAGCTTTTGCCCGCGATTACGCTCGGGTGAAGTTTAGTTCAAAAAATTTTGCCTATTCGTAGCCGCTATACAAAATACAGATTCAGAGGAAGCCTATGTATCTATACAGGCTATTGCAGGAGTCACTACTTTAATTTCAACAGGGCAATCCTGGTAGTTTTCTGATAAAAATATATTTATATATTTTATGGATAGCGCGTCATATGGCATTGTTTCACCTACAAGTCGGTGTCTAACGATGCCCATATAATTCTATAATATATAATATAAAATAAATTAACTAACAACAAAATGGTCGTACACTTTTTTGTTCCTATTGGTCCCACGAATAAGCTCCCAAAGTGAATGAAGCGACTGCTGTAACACCCTGTACAGTAACAGACTGACAGCGTAGCCAATATTGTATAATAGCAGGGATTTGTTTAGTTAGGACAGTTGAAGTATTGTACAATTTAAAACTTTTTCTTTAGCTCCTGGCTGTAGATTCGTAGTGTAAATATTTATTTATACCCTGAGTTGCTTCGAGAAAAGGATGGTAAGGCCGTGTTTGCTAGACTTGGCGATAGAACGATTTTACTTCACGGCTGTTTATGAAGCTGTGTTTATTTTGTAATTTGTAAAATTATTATTAATAATTATCAAAAATAAACAATAATATACATTACTGTTAGAAGCATTTTTGTGTTTTTAAGTTAAATCATTGTCAATAAATGTGCGAATAAATTAATAAAATAAATACTCACTCACTGCAGGGTGTAGGCCTCCCCGCATGAGCTTCCATGTTTTCCTCGCAGTTCGTGTGCACACTATTCCAGCTATCTTCCCGATTTCGTCATCCTATCTCGGACAGAAGAACAGATGGGATGACGACCGAATTATTATTATAATTTTACCAAAAGAAGCACAGAGTCTAAAATTTGAAGAACCTACTCTGTAATATAAAGTCGAACTAAGCCTGCTTGTAGCACAAATTATGCTTCATTCGATATTAGTGGTGGGGTGAGAATTCAAAGGAAACCCCAGCCTAATCTTGGACAATTACATCGTCCACAAAGTATTCAATTACTATTTGCGGTGAACCAAAGCGGGAGCAACTTGATACCGGATCGCGGTACTTCCGAAACCCTGATATTACCGACATTACTTGCGCGTTAGTAGATTATTCAGTCGATACAAAGTTTACCAAACCGTAATATACAGGGTGTTTGGCACATCGACCGACAATTTTTTTTTTTAGGGAAACTTTATATTTACTCGTCCTCGGGAAGGGAAATCAGGGATTTTGGGTAATTTTCAAAAATAAAGAAAAAAATCCTATCTCGATACCACGTGACACCTGACAAAAGGTGTCATGGGTCAAAACCTTGCAAATCACCCCACTTACCTACAAAAATACAAAAATTGTCGGTCGATGTGCCGAACATCCTGTATTTACTGAGGTATGTTTTACACTTTTCTGTTATTTTCTTCAAAAGGTGAGCTTATTACAGAGCAAAATTCGATTTCAGTCAACCTTGCACACAACAGTCAGTCAGCATGTACTGCTGGACACACGCCTCTCCAATTGTCCTCCAGTCCTACAGGCCTTCAGCGGTGCTACGGAACCACTGTTTTCCGCCGACATACCTGATGTCCCCCCCCCCCCTGGCAGGTGGTCTAACCACACTCCGTTTTCCTATCCACGGCCCCGCCAGTGTAAGACACGGTTACTCCAACGGTACGCATCCGCGATAAGTCCAGCGTGTTGGCCACTTTGTTAATTCGTTCAAAAACCACTTCATTTCATGTTCGTTCTATCAACAATATCCTCAACAACAATTTTTTTGAAGAATTCTATGTTTTTCAGTTCAGCTTTCCTTAAAGTGTTTTAATTTCTCAGAGTTACCAATGAGACGGGGCCGTGGTGCGTTGGGCGTGCTTTGAAATTCTTCTTTTTCAATTTTCTTCTTAAAACTTGGTAATTGGCCTCTTTATCTTCGGCGCATCGATGCTGGCGCCTGCTTTGAAGTTCACTAAATAACATAATAATTTTCTCTCTCAACAGATATTTCACTGAAGCGTGTGAAAAATTTACAAGGCTTTGTGTGTCGCCTCTTAAGGCGCCATCGAGGTAATAACGCCCGGAGCGAGAAAAAAAGCCGGGATGGTAAAAGCCACGAGGCGCGCACCTGCCCGCGTGGCGGCGGATCTTATTTGGAAAATATACCTTTACCCAACGCTCCATAGTGTTGAGCTCGGGTATACGATCAAGAAGTAGCAAAGTAGAGGCGAGCATGGGTGCCTGCGCTTTGATACGCAAGGACGGAGGGGCTGCACTTCCTGCAGCGCCGGAGAAGAGGCAATCGTAATTAGCTAATGAGTTTTTTTTATACTTTAGATTTTTTTTTTAAGAGAGGCCGAAGATCGTTACTTTGCCGTACCGTCGCGTTGACGTCGGGTATATTTTAAAGTGCCTGCGCGCGAAGACCTGCATTTGAAAGCATACCCGACGCCGCGCCAGCGCGGTCAGTGACGCCAAAAATGTTAGGTGAAGGTACATTTTAAAGGCCTTAATTTTTAATTTCTGTGTTGGCGTCAGTGACGTCACGAGCGTTGGGTAAAGGTATATTTTCCAAATACGCGGCGGCGACGACGACGCCGGCGCACTATGGGCCAGGATGCGATATTAGGGGAGCGAAAATAAAGGAACGATTCTCGCGATCACATCATTGCTTCTTCTTTTAATACTGAGTAAGTGCATAACTATAAGACATAATGAACCAAAGTAAGAATTCGTTTTTATAATTTTTATTGTCACAGTCATATTAAGAAAAGATTTTAAAGATGTGAAAAATATAATAATTACAGAAAACTAAGAATTTATCCATTTTGAAATAGTCGAGAAAGCATAATATTTAAAGTACCTATTTATTTTAACCTTTTTTGTTTTTGTTTTTTGGCTGCTGTCACCAAAATTTTTCAGCGGACGACCTCTAGACGTACTTGTATTAGTTCCCAGTACGATTTCTAATTCAATATAGCCACTCGTCATATTTTTTTCTCAAGAAACACAATTCTTCTAGCGCTCTGAACCCAATATTTGTGTAGTAATGCTGTAAATGCCTTGATTTTGGTCGACTTCTGACGTCTTCAGGACAGTTATTTTTACTAAAACCTGCTTTCGTGATTACGTACTCCATCAGCTGGGACATACATCTGGTACTTCTAGGTCGAATAGGACCTTACTCTTGAGAAACTCTAACAATTTCTTGACGCATAACTGAGACATGGCCCACTGAAAAAATAAAAAAAAAATGTTCTACCTACCGCTACCATCTAAAACGTATATTTTCTTAAAAATATACGTTTTCGGCTATATTCGGTTATATAAAGAATTCGGCTACTGTTCTTAACTGTTCGCTTGTTAGTAATAAACACTCTATGAAAACTTTGCGAAATTTTATTTTTTAATAATTAAATACTGTCTAGTTACAAAAATTTATATTAATAAAGTGAGCATATTAATAACACGTTTATCTATTTGTAATATCTGAGATACACCTTGAGAGTTGGACTCCATGATAAAACTTCGAACTTTTAGTCACGTTTCAGAAACACACTACTCTCAGCGAACGCCATGTTGCGACTATTAGATCGTAGGCGCGCGCGGCGGAGGGAGTCGCTCATTAGGAGGGCTTAATAAGCAAACATACTGTGTATGCGTACAAAGAGTGTATGCAACATTTTAGTCCAGTTATCGGTCAGTTTGTTCCATGTATTGTTTTTGTATTTAGTGTTACACTGAAAATACATTTACGGGCTCCTAAATTAGTACTGTGGCCCATAGTGCGGCGCCGGCGCGGCGGTGGCGCCGCCGCCGGCTCGCGTGGCGCCCGCAGCCGTCTCAGCAAGCACTTAAGGCGCCGCCGCCGCCGACGACGTCACCCGCCTGATGCAGATTGGATGATGGCGGTGTACACGAACCGACTACGGATGTCCTAGCTGCGAATAATTCTTGCTTGGTATCATTGATTAATACTACTAAAAATATATTATACTGAATCGAGAACTTGATTTTTTTTTAACTAGATAATATGAACAAACACTGAAGCAGGCTTTTTAAATTTACAGTATTTTTTCATGGTGGAAATTAATTTCTTATGTGGAGCAAGCTCCATACTGGATAATTATTTTGGAATAAAATGTACGTCATTGTATAGGGAATTTAATTTTCTAGACACTAAAGCAGCATTATTTAAAAAAAAACAAATCCTAATAATTTTTAAACAAACAAAAACTACAAAATTCACCATATGAACGCGCGCATTGCGCTCGACTACTCAGTACTAAACGCCGAAATTGCATTTTTGTTTTGCCATATGAATCCTCTTGGTTGTCGGCAATATAAAATATATTTGGTAGGTATATGTAATTTATACATAAATAAATTGTTCGTATATTATAGTATTTATTTTATGTATGCATCTAATTTATTTCATATTTACATTGCTTAATTTAAAACAGGTTTGAATTCAGTAAAGGCGCGTACGGGAATGGTCTGTCCGCTAAGAGATGGCGCTAAAGTCGCCACACCAAACACCCGCATAGAATACGATCGAGAAATGTATATTATCTTCTTTATTCTTATCCTACAGCGTATTTTTAAACGGTTTTATTTTTTAAAATTCATATTGAGCCTCCACAATAGGGAAGATGAGTATTTAATAAATTTACACTTTGTTAGCTTAAAAAAATCTCTACAAAATCACAATAAAATCAGCGAAAGAATCATCCCGATATCGCTGAAACTGAATTATTTATGAATTTTCAAAAATTGAAGTTGCCGAATAATCGAACTAGCCGCCGGGCGTTCGACGTGACGTCACGTCGCCGACCGCGAGCTAAACGCGCGGTGCCCCGCATGAGAGCGAGATGGGTGGTACAGTTTATGTGTAAAAACATGGTAAAAAAACGCGGTCACTTGGTTATCAATCAATGAAAAAAATTATAATTTTTTTTACCAGCGTATCGCCGCGCCATCGCGAGGAGGACGGTGTACACCCGGCTGGCTCCATGATTTACACACGTTCTGGAGCGTGTTTACGGCGGCGAGTATTTACTGCCGGTGCAGAGACAATCTGCTGCTGATTGAATGTGCTGCTATCAGCGCCTCATGTACGCCCACCGACTGCTGAGCCTAGCGACGCAACAAAATCTTTGCAATATTTAAACCGGTTGCGCGAAAAATCCGAATATTCCGATCTGTCCCCCTGGAGGACAGCCCGTTAAAATTTTCACAGAATATGTGTTATTTATTATGGCCGATACAACAACAAATAATACAAATTATAAAAAGTAAAAAATTCATGGGGGTTCCCATAGAAGAAACCAAAAAGTATATTCGCGCCATCTACCGAAAAGAGCATGAAGCATTTTAACTAATACATAGATGGCGTGAGTGGCGCTGACCATCATATGGCGATACTGAACCCTCGGTGCGCGAGTTCGACTCGCACTTGGCCGGTTTTTTTCTTTGTAAACTTCTATTTTTTTTCTCTATGTACGCGTCTGATAATAAATTTATGTACTGTCCCTCCCTCTTCCGGAACAAGATATTGTTCGTTCGAGCTGGAAGCGCAAGACTCAGCTATACTAGCGTGAATAATATATCATCGTCGGAAACTTACGCGCGTCCGAGATCCGATACATGCTGGAGCAATCTCGCCGGCTCGTTACCTATTCACACTTTCTAAGTGAGCGTGTGTAAACCGAGTATGATGTTTCAAGGAATATTATCTTTACAGGAAAGTATGGCAAATACAGTGCGGAGCTCTGATATTCCTGTTAAGGCTACAAAATAAAACCTTGGGAGAGATTTACCATCAATATAATTCACGTGACAAAATATTCAGTTCGCTAGGTATATATGTAAATATGCATCTATAGCGGCAGATAGGTGGCTTTTTGAAAATACAACTTGAGTAACTTGGCTCGATAGAAAAAAATTATGAAAATTACTATGAATTCACTTATAAAAACGTAGTGGTAGTTTCGTTAACGAATGTCCGTGGGCGTCGTTAGACGCCTTATGGGTGGCTCTGCGCCATATTCAATAAAATGAAATACAAGGTTTTGAAAACAATTGATTTTATTCGTTGATTGATCTATGTAAGCAGTATATACAAGCACTGACATGGTACCTAGTTCACCCGGTGTTATGGGCTGACATCACGGACGTTGTAGGTGATGTAGCCAACCGTGTCAGTTTCCATAAAAAAAAATTAAAAAAAATATATATTGTATTTACTGGAAATTCTGCATAATTTTTTTTTACACCAAATACAAATTAAAAAATCGAGAGTAGTGTACTTAACAAAAAACATTTAATTTTTTTACATTTATCTGACGACGGCAATGAGTCGAAATATTATAAAAATATGTGTTTTTTTTTTCTAGTATACATAATAAAAATAACTAGAACCAAATATTGGTATAAAAAAGTATTTAATTCAAAATTTAAAAATTAAAATTATGTATGTTTCTTTTAGTAATAATAAAGAATGTAATTCATAACGAATAAGAAACATAAAAATGATGCCCCATACACACACAGTCCAAACAGCACATAAAACGCATTCATCCCACACTGTCTGCAGCAATTTGAATACCCATACACTGAGGGTGGCTGAGCCGAGGCGCCAGGCTACATTACTAGGCGCCATTTTTTTCCATTAGGGCACTTTCAGTTTCGCAGTGCCACTAATAACTGAGTAACGACTGCTAGGGGACGCTGGGAGCTCGTCAAATTTTTACGGCCAGTAAAAGGCTTTATGCAACGGAAATGCATCGCCGTGGCGGCGGAAGCCTACTTGGACCATCTGATGCTGTAAGAGCTGTGAATAAGGAAGATTCAACTGTTAATCAGAATTTTAGAATCAATGTTAGGCAGTCGTGTTTGTATTTTCGTTCTAGATTCCGATATTTATTTCGCCATAAAGAACGCACAACATTAAGAATATTTCATTGAGACATATATGCAGATTCAGTAAGGTTCGTCATATTTTTTGTCAAGTCAAGTGTTATTTTTGCCAAATCGCAGATCCAAAATATCCTCGGGGTCCCGTTGTAGATATAATAAAAAGACACACATCGTGCGTGAACTAAAATCTTTTTCTTTTTTTTTTTTGTGGAAACTGACACGGTTGGCTACATCACCTATAACATCAGCGATGTCAGCCCATAAGACAGGGTGAACTAGGTGCCATGTCAGTGCTTCCCTTCATTTCGAGTCGGCTACACTAAACTGGACGGAAAATACGAACTATTTACATAGCCGTTTCGACCGACGTTTCATTCAGTGCGTTGGGAACAACCCGGGCGGGTACAAACCCTACCACCTAGTAAGGTAAGAAGGGAAGAGACCTCCAGTTTTACGTGGAATCCGAACCACGGTCAGCCTCCAACACGGTCGAGCGGTCACCCATCCAAGTACTGACCGCTCTCAGGGTTGATTAACAACATAGTCGACCAACCGCACCGCTGAGCTACCGAGACTGACATACATAAGCGAGGCGGAATACAGCGAGCGACTACGTTTACATAATAACTCTCGCGGAGACCGCTGTGATTTTCGGCGCGAATCCCGCGGTAACAATTAGACTGCGAGGCAAATAATTTAATTAAAAGTTCGCTCGTCTGAACCAGGGATGTTGCGAATGCGATTTTTTTGACATCCGCGGATGCAGATGCGGATTTTTGGACGCTCACATCCGCGGACGCGGATGCGGATGTCAACAAGATTGCTTGAAGAGACGGTTAGTTTAAGTAATTGAATAAAAGAGATTATATGCCACGTACAAGCAAACGTAGCGTGGGACGCCCCCCGGCTAGGTGGACAGATGACCTAAAAAGGTAGCCGGGAGTGTAGGTCCCTTCCCTCCTAATCTTACTTGGTGGTAGGGTTTAACCCGCCCGGGTTGGTACCACCACACTGAATGAAACGTCCGTCTAAACGGCTATGTAAATAGTTTGTGTTTTCCGACCAGTTCAGTGTAGCCGGCACGATCAAAGGGGGAAGCACTGGGGGAAGCAGAAAAATGCTTAATTGAGCTTAGAGTCAATAAGACTAAGAATCATCTAAATAAATTCAAACGCTTACAGAATAAATTGTTTTTCACTGAACTATCTTTGAACATTCAAAATTTTGAGCCGTTGCCGTGCGCGAGCGTTTTTTTGTATGGACGCATTTGTAACGAGGGTAGATTTTAATAGCAAATGCATTTTCGAACGTTTTTACCACTTTTAACTCACTTATTTTTCAGAGAATTTACAAGATTATATTACAATAATCTATCACACATTATACCTTGAATCTTATTGTGTGAATGAGTAATAAACTACCTATTTAAAGGCTGATGATTAAATATTATATTAAAATTTATAAAATGTAATGACGTAAGACTGTAATTAATTAATAATATTAATAATAATAACTAAATAATTAAAACCTAACTAACAAATGTATAACAATGATAAAATTAACCTAATAAATAAATAAAGAAAAACTAAATACTAACATCTTTACCTAACTATATGCATATAAATTATAGCTATATCTATTATCATAACTATAGCCATAGAAATATGGCTATAGTTATGATAATATGATGTGATGTTTTGCCGGTACATATTTTGGGGTACTACCCCCCCTTAATGCAGATGCGGATGTGAAAATCAATGCGGATGCTCCGCATTTGCGGATGCGGATCTGAACATCCGCAACATCACTGGTCTGAACTATCCCTCTCCGCTTCGCCGCGAAGCTGCGCCGCCCTCGCCGCCTCGGCAGGCATAAATATAAATACTTTGTGGCAAAAACAGCAGTCCCGCGGCGCCAGCTCTACTAGTACAATATACTAATGACTCTACGTAACACTATACCGGTAATTTAATTTTTACTGCACTACCGTAAATTTTAGGTATCCCGTATACGCGGTAAATGTAACGAAATTGTAACATAACAAATATAATGAACTAAATTTTTTTACATTTAGCGTGTTAAATAAATTTAATTGGGAATATGTTTGACATATGTATATTTTGACTGTACTTTTGTACTAAATCTGATTTTGTTTTTTGACTAGTGGGAATTTATAATAGGCTAGGTTAGATTAAATTTTATTAGAAAATTTTTTAATATGATAATTTATTCTGTGTTTTGACTTTTTTGTTATATTCAATTTATTAGTATTATTAATAATTTTATTATTTTTGACTATTCTTATAGTCGAATAATTTTATAAGAAATTGTAAAATTGTACGGAACTACTCCATTGGAAATAAATGATTTGACTTTGACTTTTGACTTTACAGGAATGAACGAACGGGTGGTCGATGTGAGAAACTGACTACTGTATTTCTTCATTAGATAGATACAAAAAACGAAAATAAAAAAACCCCCGACCCATAAAAAGTCAAAAATAACTTCCGTTTACTTAAAGGAGTCGGTGGACCGCTAAGTAAATTCCCGCGCAGCTCTGAGTTTTTATATTTTATTTATTTAGCGGTCCCCCGACTCCTTTAAGGACAAACATATATTACGTAAGTTTTAGTAGTTGTTTTTCGTAGGGACATATACAATTTCATCTATAAAAACATGAATAAAATTCAACACAAATTAAATGGCATAAATTCCGCTCCAGCTCGGTTCGCACCAACGTCCTTTGTATACTGCATTCGAGTCGGGGTCAAAGTTAATACAGCGCTCTTCCAGGTCTTCGGCATTAGATTGCAGCGCTCCAGCGGCTCAGTCTCCCGGGAATGCAGCAATAAAAGCGGGACATGCAGCGTCCTGGACGATTCCAATGTCGAATCTATTCCTCTGTGTAGAGATGGATCCCTCAGCGAATTCCCGCTCACCTCTTAATGTATTGAAATACCCAGACAAACTCATACGTAGGCAGTTGCATAGCTGTCACTGCATTCACTTCGCAAGCACATTCGTGGGACCAATAGCAACAAAAAATGCACCAACATTATTCTGAGACTGAATAAAAGAATAGAGTTCCCACACAAACTAATTTTAATAATATTATTATGTTTATATGTTAGTACTAAGCACGTACTCGCTTTATATATATTTTTATTAGAAAAAAATACATCCTGGCCGGGATGTATTTTTTCCAATGATTTTCGCTTTGCATTTTTCTAATAAAACTATGTATAATTTTAATAAATTAATAAATTAGACAACGACCTTTTTGTCCGCCTCCTAGCTTGCATGGCGCCTCTCTGAGCGTGGTTTCTGGAAAGGTTGACTGTAAGAAATCACTTACAGTGATAAGTCCGCCTTTGGGCCTCCTGTATTTGTTGTTTCTTGTCGTGCACTGTTCTTCTTTCAATTGGGCGCAATAAAGAGTTTCTATTCTATTATTCTTTTGATCTTTTTGCGCGTTGTCCATAAAAAAAAACAAAATACTATCAATCAGTCTTACAACGTCTCAGTAAGTGTACGTGCAACGACCGTGCGTTAAAGTTGGCATCGGTGAACATCACTACGTCAAAATATAGCCGTAATAAAATGGAAATTGTACACAGTTTACACTGAAAATAGTAATGAAATTAAATCAGGACCTAAGTACTATTGTGCATAAGCAATAGTAATAAATCGGCGAACAGTAAAGTGAACCATATTTTACTATAACACAAAGTTGTAGGCAAAACAAAGCGATGTATAAAATACACGCAGTTGAACACAACAAGCTGAAACTGCGTAGTAAAAGCTCGATACGGGAAGGCGTGTTGTTTTACCATTCAGTCTGGAATTTGCTTGTTTTTTTTTATTAGTTTTATTAGCCACCGACGCAAAATGAACTTTGACGCCTTCGTCTGTGTGTCTGTGTTTCTCTCTGTGGCATTGTAGCTTCCAAACGGATGGGCCGATTTGGATGCGGTTTTTTTTATTAGAAAGCTGGTTTAACCGGGATGGTTCTTAGCGATGTTTGATGAAGATCAGGTCAGCCGATTCGAAGATCATCGACGTTTTTTTATATTCAATTAATTTCATTGGTATTTGTTTTAATCTTTCTATAATTATTATAGTACTATTCTAGTGTATCTGAATTTGTGTGAGCAATGGGACAAGTGCCTGAATTAATAAATGATTTGATTTGATTTTTCTAATTTGTGAAGGGACCTCTGCTGTAAAATGAAAATGTATGCTTTAAATCTTTTTAAGTATGTTTTCTTCGGGTTTACCCATTCATCAAATCGAGTAATACATCTGTTGAGGTAGGTTTGCTGTATTTTTATGGGTGTTTAATCTATTGCTCACTGTTTTCAGACCTTTTCTCCTGACTGTACCGTCGCACCTGTTTAACATCGTCCAGCACAAAATTTCTGAAAATTATAAAATACTACAATTTTATAGACAACTTATAATTGAGACAAAACAAAATATATGACTCAGCTCGCTTTAAATTACAAATCCTCCAAATTTGCGTTAAAGTACTAATGTACAATGCAAATTTAAGCAGTTTATATACCAAATTCATCAAATATTCATCCCACCACCTGGGCATTTTTTTACTCCAGCGTAAACTAGTTTTGCTCTATGCGTTGATACCGCCCCGCACTGAATATCCGTCCGAACCTGTTTGTTTTGCACATAAAACAATCAGGTTCGGATTCCACGTAAAGTTGTAGGTCCCTACCCTTCTTACTTTACTAGGTGGTAGGATTTATCCCGCCCGGGTTGCTACCACCGCACTGAATGATAAGTCGGTCGAAACGGCTATGTAAATAGTTCTAATTTTCCGTCCAGTTCAGTGTAGCCGACATGAAATGAAGGGAAGCACTGACATGGCACCTAGTTCACCCGGTGTTATGGGCTGACATCGCGGATGTTGTAGGTTATGTAGCCAACCGTGTCAGTTTCCATAAAAAAATAGAGTGGTCGCACCTTCCAATGTCGTTTGGCTCAACAGAACAACAGCACCCATAAATAGGTAAAAAAGTGTATGTACATACTTACTTACTTACTAACCGACAAATAGTTAATGTAGAAGTTACATATATTTCTTCCCACGCACAACACCCAGGTCAAAGGATTTTAGTGTATACCCAATAGTTGCGTGACTAAAACCGTTCAATTTACTTAAAAGGTCTCCCACATCCAGCTTGTTAAATGTAGGGTAATCGCTTCTGCATGCTCGATGGAATACTGAAGTCACATTTGGAAGGGCAGTCCCCAGTATCTGTTGAAACCCTTGGACTCAATACGGCGCCGCGCCGTACATCTAGTTGGAGACGCGAGACTCACTGCTGTTCTGCAGTCTCTTGAGCCACAGATGATTTGTAGGGCCACACAGCCTGTTCTATACGTACTCACATGGACGCTGCTCGGTCGAACTTGTATCCCTCATTCCTTGCCATCCCACCTATTAGTGCATCACTCGTCTCAGAGAAACTGAACAACCTGCCCACATATTTACCCCCAAGTAGGGCTGCCATCCGTCCGGGTTTCCCCGGATTTGTCCTCTTTTTGAAGGCGCCCGGGGGCGCGTCCGGGGGCGCGCGGGGGGATTTTTTAAAGTAGTCCGGGTTACACGAAATTCAAAAATCCCGCCCGCTGCATAACTCTATGATAGACGCTAAAGTCTAAATGTGGAGACGACCGTGCGTAATGCCGTTAAATATTTTAATAATATATATGAAAATTTAATTTTGTCAAAAAGTTTAAAATAAAATAATTGTCATGTCATAATAAGAAAAAAGCAATGTCCGGGTTTTTATATGAAAATCCGGGGGTTTACTTCTTTTTGTCCTAGTTTAATGATTTTAGAGATGGCAGCCCTACCCCCAAGTATAGTCTCGGTTCCTTCAAGAGAGGCGTGAATAGGCACCTGTCAGGCCGGCATGGCATTCGCAACCCCCGCGGACCGAATGTCCATGGGCGTCGTTAGACACGTTATGGGTGCCGCGGCGCCACATGTCGCGCTTTCTATAAAAAAAACCTATTGTTTTTGACATTGGGCTTTTGGGGGCCAAAAGTTTAAAATAAATCGTTCTTCTGTCGCACCGCCACACCGGTTTCCCGATACTTTCAACCTAAGTGTATTCTCGTAAGCGCTTCTATAGTCCGCAAATCTGCTGGTATTGTGTCTCGTTGGGCGTGTTTTTGCGAGGTGAAATGGATTTGGCTGATTCGGGTACCTCTGGCACAGAATAGAAAAGAGTACTCCGTACAGAAGCTGCTCTGTACAAACACTCACAAAGAAATAGCTACTCTGCGACGACGCGATAAAGTACAAATTGACTCGCACAGAGCTGCATGCCTAACCACGATAACCGCCTACATTTCGCTTCTCTTTCTGTCGTTTAACTCTATCTCGAAAGCGCGTCGTTCAGCGCGTTAAGGGCTGTGTCTTTGTGCTGTCTTATTGTGAGGAATAAAATTAAGATGATATACCAACTTTTATCGTTCTAACTACCAACGATATGATATTTAGCTACGTCAAATTCATGCGAACAAATTCATGCATGCGTTAGCGTCACAATTAGTTTCTCACATCGAAGCGTGCATTGCGTGCAATCTTCCAGTGATAGTTTTGTTTGATCAATAAATTTAATGATCAATGATCATCTACAATGTACCTATTATCCTTATACGAATTAGGCCATACACACCACGCTGTTCGGCGTTATCTAACTAATGTTATTGGCAATATAATAATATCATTTTAAATCAATGACCTCCTACTACATGAATAAATAAATTACTAGAAATAAATCAAAATGCTACTAAACAAAATACTTACCTTTCTTCGTCTCTCGGCAATGAAAAAAAAGACAAGTTTTCATTTGTCTGTTGACTTTTGCACCCGTCCACTGCACAATATTTACGTGATTTCGACATTTTCTAAATTCGAAAGCGCCACGCGCCCGGTCTGGCTGGATAGCGGCAGCCCACTGTTAATTGTAGATTAGCCGCTACGCCAAGTGGTAGGCATTTAACTCGCATGGGGACCCCTCATAGGCAGGTCCCATCTGAAAAACAGCGCAGTTGGCACTATTCTAGCAAGAGTGCTAATTTGCAACATGCTGAGATGGCATGTTTACCATATGTTAAATTGTTAATTTGTAATGTGTTTTTATGTGCTAATAAATCAATTTTCTTTCTTTCTTTCTTTCTTTCTTTATTTTTTTACTTGTATGTTTTATTATTGGTTGTTATATCAGCCATAATAAGACATATTATGTAAAAAAAATCTACCGGCTAGCTATTAGCGGATCCAAAGATACAGCTGTACGACAGACAGACAAGCAGAAGGGCGTAGGCTACGGGGTACGAAAGTCTAAAAAGTTGTCCCTCAAGCCAGGGGACAGCTCATTACTCTTATAGTATCGTTTACGGGGGTAAAGCCACCTGCCTCGTCCCGGGAGCTGTGCGAGTCGAGGATCGAATGTCCAGTTTTATCGAGCCCGTGTCATCGGACCACTGCGCTCAACGGCCCCATAAAGGCGTCCGGAGCCTCCGTTAACGCTAATAGCATTATCGGACGAAAATGAGAATAAAATGGTCGACCCGTATCGGAGGGACACCATACGTGCTGCCGTATTAATGGTCATGGGGCAAATTGATAAATTCGATCCACAGCGCTTAGGGCTCGGAGAGTTGATAGCATCGTTCGCGGAAATTCGACAAGTACATCTATTTCCTCTCAAGTAGAGCCTGGGATTTTCCAAAAGGGGCGCGAATCCTGTCAGGCCGGTATGACATTCGCAATCTCCGTGCATCACAGAATGCCCATGGACATCGTAAGTCACCTACTCGTAGGTGAAACGACGCCATATGTCGCGCTTTCCATAAAAAAAGTACCGTATCGGGTGCTTCAATAGGGGCGTGAACAGGTCGCACCGACCAACTGGGACACAATGCAGCGGGACACGCCATGACCCCTGATCGACCCATCTAGCCGCTATTTATCTGATCTGTGGTTTGAGTGCAGTTTTAGCCGGCTGCGAGTAAGCACGCCGCGTGTTCTCTCACGCGAACGGTACTCTTAGAAACGCGCGCGGTACTCTTAACATAAAGTAGCCTGTCGGCTATTTCCTGGTTCGGCGCGGGAGCGAGCCGCGGCGCCGCCGCTGCTGGCGGCCCGATTGATAAATGTTGGAAAGCACTCGTCGGGTTGCGAACGGGGAGGCGCCGAGAACGGAACCTTGTGGCGGTGCACGCTTCCGCCACTTTTAGCTGAACCGAAATGTAAAAAAAAAAACATTCTTAAAGCCGATCGAAGAGTGAGAAATACGTTTAAATCACGGATTTATTTTTATTTTATTTTTTCAACAATTCTACTTGCACCATTCTACTTATACCAGTGCATTAAAGTATTTCGTTAAACAAATCATTGAACCTACCTCAACGCCTAAAAAGTATTAAAATAATATTTTGATCTGAGTAGAAGGCGGTACAAAAGCACAAAAAGGGTCCACCTACACACAATTTTCAGGTGTACTTTTGTACCGCCTTACTTTTTAGGGGTTGAAGTCGGTTCAAGGTTTTTATAAAACCGTTTTTTTATTTCACTCTTTTTAGTAATATCACATAATATTTAAATCGGTTGACGGAAAGTGGGTGATTGAAAAATGCGTTAGTGTGAAAGTGTTCATACCTTAATTTCCCACCCTTAGGGGTGGTATTCTTTCATAAAATTATATAGGACCACCACTGAGATAAACCCTACTCACAAAAAAAAAAACGTACAGACGAATTGAGAACCTCCTCCTTTTTTTGGAAGTCGGTTGAAAAGTAATTCACCTGCTAAGTCAATGAACAAACTCCATTCAGCTTTTCATCTGCCAAATTACGCAAACAGCAAGCGACACCCGCCCTCCAGAGACGTCGATTCTCGCGATCTGGCCCTACGCGGACGGCAGCGGAATACTTCAGCGAGAGTTCGCCGACAAATATTTCACGCCCGCTTCGTTATTGAAAGGGAACACCGCTGATCGCGAACTAACGCAAAGTGATGTTTCAATTACTTGCAGGCATTGTTGGGCAGGCTCTAGGGGGCGGGCGGAGGGTAGTGTGGCGGGGCGGAGAGGCGGCGGGGCGGGGGAGGGGCGCCGGGCGAAAACAAACTCGAGGAGACAAAGGAAGCGAGATGAGCACTTGGGATTAAAACTATGGAGCGGCTGGATTCCGTTTCTGCAGCGATAGGCGCTATCCCAGGGACAATTGACTTTATGACACGGCTTAGCTTTGCCGCAAAATGTCTTCATCCATAGACTGATTTTAGAGTCACGCTGATCCATGCACAATGGACCGGACCGGAAGGGATGACCACGTGCAGGCAAATTATTTAATCCGACTCCAGTTATTCTATAGCTCGCCATACGTCCGGAAATGGTGCGGACTGTCCGGAATTTTAACGGCTGTACAGAATTCCGTCCGGTTAAGATTTGTCCGGAATTGTCTTAAAAAATTCCAATAAAACAATGACAAAGCCAAAACAATCATAAATATTTCACAACGTGTCAATCTAAGACTTCCACAAGTAATCATCAAGGTGTCATCCAGGCGAAACCTTCCTTCCATGTAGACGACATACACTGAAATATTGAAAACATCTACACACACGTCATTATGTCACCATAACCATTTCAATACACCTTCATTCAGTGTGACGGTTTCAACCAGTACAGTAAAATTTGTAACCAAATAAAAAATTAGTAATAATTAATTAATTTTTAATTAATAATTAATTTATGATAAGTTTGCCGTCCGGAGTGCTTGTAAAATTGTGGCCAGCCTCAAACTCAATACAATCATCCTAATATACTAGTTTAACGTTTTTTTTGTGTAATGAAAAATCCTTTATTTAAACATGTATATACAATTATTTAAACTAATAGGTACAAAATAAAATGAAATAACTATAAATAAAAATATTCCTCCATTGTCGGCGAAATTAAAAGTTAACTTTAATGTTTATATCTTAATAGATTTAGCTTCTTGATAACATAAAGTTGTTCTTATCGTTTTCTTTATTAAACCTGTCTTAATCCAAACGCAGCATAAGGATCACACACAGCGCTACAGAAACAGAATTCCGCCTTCGACACCCGGATCAAGCGTTACACGGTCGGTGTGCGCGATCAAAAGATACGATACACTCCAGTTCGATGGCTCGTGTTGTGACTGTGACACACGAGGTATCACCTTCCACATTTTAACAAACACCTTTCATAGGACAAAGACCTCTTGTGGCGGTTGGGAGTTTTTGATTGAGAGAGTTGCCTCTTTTTTGGCCGGTTTTTATTATTATTATAATTTATTTTTTTTATAGACAGCCGGCGCGGGTGTCTGTGCCCAATACTTCAACGGAAGATCAGACACAGCCAATAACACCATTCCTCGCGAAACCACGCTCAGAGAGGCGCCATGCCGGCTATGAGGCGGACAAAAAGGTTGTCGTCTAATTTATTGACACGCCTTTTGAAGATTCCCAGGTTATAGGTGGTGGGGAACACACTCACCGGAAGACCGTTCCATTATGTGTTGTTATACGTGAGAGTTTTCACTATAATCACACCAAGTTTGTAGCTTGTATATGTATTACCGTTTTTGTGATAGAGTAAAAACAAAAACAAAAAACGTCGGAAAAAAACCGGCCAAGTGCGAGTCGAACTCGCGCACCGAGGGTTCCATATCGCCATGTCATGGCTAGCGCCACTCACGCCATCTGAAATGCTTCATATTAGTTTAATGTCATGATTAGTTAAAATGCTTCATAACTTCATAACCTATTCGGTAGATGGCGCGCGCGCATACACATTTTGTTTTCTTCTATGGGAGCCCCTGTGAATTTTTAACTTTTTCTTATTTTATTATTTGTTGTTATATCGGCCATAACAACACATATTCTGTGAAAATTTCAACGGGCTACCTATTACGGTTCAAAAGATACAGCCCTCGGACAGACAGACGGAAGGACAGACAGACAGACCAACGGCGTAGGATTAGTAATAGGGTCTCGAACGGAATCCTATATAGTATCGTATTATTCAAGGAAATGGAGAATAAAGTTTATTTTATTATCAAGCAAGGCAAGAGTAACACACCGAACGGTACTAGATAAAAAACAGCCCTAAAACGGGATAGAAGCAACTGACAGAATGAAATGGTTCCCCGAATGTTTGCCTGTATTGTTAGTATGAATTGCGCACGAGGGAGGCATTGTAGTGGCTAACTCTGCCCGTTATTACTACGTATTTATTCTTTTATATTCTTACTGAATATATTCTAGCGTCAGCTTTCCCGTGACGAGATGAACGACTCTGTGTTTGAGAAAAAAAAAATTTAAGTTTTGACCATACAAAACCTCTTGTTTAATGTTTTTATTGTTTTAAACCTCGGTGTCATTTTTAAGGCTTCCTTTTCCCGTACGGAAGCCTATTACTAAGCCTACGCCTTCTGTCTGTCTGTCTGTCAATCCGTCCGTCCGTCTGTCTGTCCGAGGGCTGTATCTCTTGAACCGTAATAGGTAGCCCGTTGAAATTTTCACAGAATATGTGTTATTATGGCCGATATAGCAAATAATAAAAAAAATAAGAAAAAGTAAAAAGTTCACTGGGGTTCCCATAGAAACCAAGAAACCAAAAAGTGTATGCGCGTGCGCCATCTACAGAATAGATTATGAAGCATTTTAACTAACCTTAACTAATATGAAGCATTTCATAACACGGCATCTAGATGGCGTGAGTGGCCCTAGCCATGACATGGCGATACGGAACCCTCGGTGCGCGAGTTCGACTCGCACTTGGCCGATTTTTTTACCACCATATGAATGCTCAATAAGCAATATACACAACACACTTTTAATCTACTTATTTAATTTTAAGGCGCTTTTCTCTAAATCGGTAAATAAAGATACAATCTCCCGTACCGTGTGGGGCCGGTACTTAAAAAGAATAGCCCCACTGCATCTCTCCCCGTGCATGTCGTAAGAGGCGACTAAGGGATAAGGACAAGATACTGCGCTAAAGGGCGACAGGCTAGCCACTTCTCACCTTGGCGCAGTCCTTCCACCTAGTCATGCAGCAAGTGGGTTCTTCGTGTCTTACTTGCTGCTTGATAGTTGTCTTGTCCGTATACTGTGCTAAACGTGGTGGTCGGTGTTGTGCTGTAATTTACCAGAGTCCTTATAGCACAACACCGATTACTCTGCTTACCCTGATTGTCGGGATACGGCGTGTGTTATATATGTATTATGTAATCTCCCTAGAACCTTCCGCCGTTCTTGTACTCGTATCAGTCAGTTTTACTTGCAGACTAATTTACAAACACGGTTCTGGCAAGCCTGTTCCAACGCACTAAGCTACGCCAGCGAACCAATTTACTCGTTCGGCTGCTAATTAGTTTGTGGCAACAATATTCAATTATTAATTTTCGATACAGGCGCTGTTGTTTACAGATTAATTGAGGAAAAATTCAAATTTACTCATTCATAAGAAACACAGCGCAAGAACGATCGTTAATTAAATATCTATGGTACGTGCTTTTTGTTCAAATTGCTAAAGCATATTTTCTCAATTTAGCTAACAAAGACACAGTTTCAGATATAGAAGGTGTGGATCTAAGCTTGCGATGGCTTCACCGAACATATCCGGGCCCATCGGCACAGTAGAGGAGGGTATTAATCGAGGTCGGGACTAGCGAGTATATGATATAATAATATGATATGTCAGTCAGTCAGCGTGTAAGCGTCCACTGCTGGACATACGCCTCTCCAATTTTCCTCCAGTCCTCCCGGCCTTCAGCGATACGGAACCACTGATTTCCGCCGGCGTACTTGATGTCGTCGTCCCACCTGGCGGGTGGTCTTCCCACACTCCGTTTTCTTGTCCACGGCCGCCAGTGTAGGACACGGTTACTCCAACGGTCATCGTCTCTTCGGCTAACGTGCCCAGCCCACTGCCACTTGAGCTTAGCCACCCGGTGTCCAATATCGACTACTTTGGTGCGTCGGCGGATTGCCTCGTTACGCACCATATCACGTAGCGATATTCCCAACAATAATATGATATAAATGATAAAAATGAGTATATGATATGATATGAAACGATTTGTACGGAAAATAAACATAGCGACTGCGCGTTTTACATGTAGTTATTGTCACATCGATGCTAGGACACATTCTATTGCCAAAATATTGTGTAAACTTGTGTATTGTGTATAAATGAAACAAATCAATAAATATTTCCCGACATTTCCTGGATCTGAACCTCAATAACAATCAATAACTGTTCACCGCGAGCTCCCTGGATAAAACAGGACTAATGGAGCGGGCTATTAATTATTCAAGGATGCATTAGGCGGTTTTGTTGACTAAATTAACTAATTCATCAAATGGTACTGATGACAGGCGTCTAAAATATTCACAAACCGATCGATTCTAGTTGTAGCGGTTCGTAAACAGGCATGCCCAATTTTTTAAACTGACACTATTCGAATTCGAAAATCGAATATCTTCATAAAAAAAACGAAGTTTTAACGAGCCGATGTTTGGTGCACAAATTGAAAAATCATAGAGTTATGATATTCCTATTATTTATTGTATAATTTCATCCATAGGTGGGTTCCTACGCTACGTAACCTACGCTTCGAGATGTCGAAAATTCCGCCAGTTCTAAATTCAATTCGAAGAAGAACTGACAAACAAACTTCAACAATGTTATTAAACATTAATATTTACAGCATATTTATTTATTTATTTGGAGACACCAACGAGTAACACATAAAATAGGGATTACAAAACTTCAAATTAATAAAACATTGGGTATTGTGTTACCCAGCACCGTGTCCCACAGATTAAATATGACAGAATCTAAACTTACAGAGAATCCTAGCAATCAAATTTAACAAAAACATTTAAAAACTAATTTACGCAAGAGGAGAGAAAAAAAGAAAACTAAAGCTAACGCTACTCACACAGAATAAGGAAAATAATACTAACTATGATAAAATAATACTAACTTAATACAGATCTTACAATCAGATAAACATTGAATACTCAAGAATCTGACGTCTCTGCCTATTTACATTACCTATATCTGGTCTATATGTTAAATATCAAGAATTTCATTTATGAAAAATATGAACACATCTCTAATTTCGGTTGAAGTTTAAAAACAGAAGCATCTTTTCCGAGCGCAACGAATCGCAAGGACGCCATTTTCGTACAATTCAAATTTCACAATCGAATTCGCAGATTCTCTCACGTTGGATATTTCGGAATATGTATTGCGTAGACGTACCCTGACAATGTTGCTTGTCATATTATTTATCGGTGGCGGGTCCTCTGGGTAAACACGTAATGTATAATACCTTCGATCACGTACCCCGCGTCACACAAGACATCGCCTGCGGAATTAAGCCTCGCTTTTGTAGTTTATTTACTTTGTCCCAAGTAAATAGGACGACCATTCTATACCTATGTTTCATGACAAATTAAAAGTAGGCCAATTGTGTTTCGTGAATCAATTTACCATTAGGTCAAGCTCATGTTGTTGCTGTTATTAGGTACCTACTACGTTATTTATCCATGTTAATTATTTAATTTAAAATTTATTTCATTAAATTTACAAAATATACATTTTCAAGACATCCTCTATGTTCGCTTATAAGTTGAGAAATACTCAATCAATTTACATGGGGTTCTCACTGGCGTATACTGGCACATCTATGGATGTGCCAGTATACTCACAGTATACAGTATACGAGAAGTATAGGATATTTTTCCGCATAATTACCTGATATGCATTTATACAAAAGCAGCTTTTGGCCATGTGTGAAGTACCGTCGCACCTTATTGAGCACGCCCAGCTTTTTTATAAGCCAGCTTTGTTTTGCCGTCGATATGGCGTCGAAAGTATAGTTCAAGCGACAGTTCGTCTCCGAGGACCACGAGGAGGTCGTTCAATTTCAGCAACGACGTGCCTTGAAAGGAAGAAGGTTGTGTGAACGCCGCTCTCTTAGCACTGAACGCGCAAACTTGTGTCTTGGAAGCTTTGAACTCGACCAAATTCCTACGGCCCCATTCGGAAAGTTTGTTCGAGTTCAGACACAAGTCTTCGCCTCTTCTCATACACAACATCCCCTCTGTCTGAAGGGTGGCTGGTGTAGGATCCGTGTGCTGTACTGTCGTCCGCATAACAATGTATTTTGCCCAGAGGCAACATATCATTGTGCCTCTGGGCAAAATACATTGTTATGCAGAAGAGTGTGGGTTTTTTGTCGTTAAAATTATTTTCGTCTAATTTTTTAATGTCTTATGATAGTTTTATTCTAAAATCTAACACTATTAAGGTTTATGAAGTTTTCGATCTAAGGCAAACTGTAGGCTTTGCAAGTAAACGAGGCACCACCTTCGCTATACAAATTTATTTTGTAAGACTAATAAAAAGGGCGCAGATTACAGAATAGGCCTCCTTCAGCTAAAGATAATGAACAAATTGGTTTCTTCGCATCTCTGGCACTGAATTTTAATCACAATAACTCAAGATGCTATCTCAGAAGGCGCAACAATAGCTACTGGTAACAAAGAACGAGGGGTGGACGCGGAGGCGAGGGGTAAGTATACACACCGAACGTCCGGCCTACTTTATAACAAGGGTTGCAGAGCATTTGTTGAAGAGGACATTAGGGTACATATGCGCGAGGGGTGGCAATTTTTTTATAAACATGGAAGTAAATAAGTAAGTAAAAAAGCGTTTATTTCACAGTCAGGAGTACAGTGATACATCGGAATATATATTTATAACATAATATATTAAAAAAAAACCCAATGTAAAATTCTTACAATGTAAAATAGTTGCTACGGTTAGACTGCATTCGAACTTGTGACAATTTGTTTTATCCGGTTCGATTACACCTTTCTTTCATTTATATCCAGTTGCGATGACAGAAACGACTTCGAAAAAGGACTTATCCTGAGAAGATAGGTGAGTCTTCGAAATATGCATTCATTATGGATAATTACGTAAAATAAAAAAAAAGATTGACACCTGACAGATTTTGTAAGTCTCACCGGGATAGTAGGCTACATAGTAGGCCCTAAAATCACAGTCTCTACAATTTATTTCAATACTTAGGTAGGCACTCTAATAAATTAAGACGCCCTTGAAAGTTGAGAAAAGTTTTATATTGATTTAGATTTTTCAAATTGTCAGTTAGGGCTCGGTTAACATTAACAGATCAGCTAAAGGGCTGTAAAATTTGACCGAAGGTGGTAAAGTCAGTCCTTAGTGATTAAAGTCAATTATTAATTTGCCTTCATGTACAGTGGCGCACAGTTACGAGGTATCAACCGCAACGGAGCGGGGAAAGTGTTTGAAGAGGCATTAGAACTAGAAACAGAGTACACTGTTCTACAGAGGAAAAGAGAGAACAACACAGACAACTATTTCTATAGCGGGGAAAGTGTGTGAAGAAGGATTAGAACTAGAAAGAGAGTACAGTGCTCTACAGAGGAAAAGAGAGAACAACACAGACAACTATTTCTATAGCGGGGAAAGTTTGTGAAGAGGCATTAGAAGTAACTAGAAAGAGAGTACAGTGCTCTACAGAGGAAAAGAGAGAACAACAAAACATTTCTATTGTCGTTATAACCCTGTGTGTAGCTGATACATCGTCAGGAGCCCAGCGGCTGATAGACACGAAGTGATGGGTTTCGTCTCGTGTTACAATTACCTACCAACATGATCTGTCAGAGAACGTACAATCCTCAAGTAGAAGCCTGTTAATCGCAAATGAGGCCTAAAATTACAGGAGCAAGGGCAAAGTACAAAATTGTAATTACAATAGATATTATGAAAATAATTACATATTTATAAGGCGCAGAGGGCGAATTAATTGTAGATTCAAATTCAGATAAATATTTATTTCGCCATAAAGAACACACAAAATTAACAATATTTCATAGAGACATATGCATATTCAGTATGGTTCGTAATTTTGTTTGTTCTGTCTTGTCCAGTTCAGCAATGCAAGCTATTAGAAAGAACCGGTACTGTGGGGACGGTACTTAAAAATAACAGCTCCACTGAATCTCTCCCCTTGCATGTCGTAAAAGGTGACTAGATTCTGTGCTAAAGGGCGACAGGATAGCCAACTCTCCCCTTGGCACGGTCCTTCCAGTCATGCAGTAGAGTTAACTGTCTTCGTGGCTTCTTGCTGCGTAACTGTCTTGCCTTAAGACTTTGCCAAACGCGATTGTCGTTATTGTACCGCAATTCACCAGAGGTCTTGCAGAACAACACCGATTACTCTGTTCAACCGGATTGCCGGGATAGTTACAGCATCGTGGTATAATTATGATGATGGTGCTTCCTCGTCGTGTTTACCCTTAGCCAGTGCGTGTGTCTTTGGAAAGCGTGTACCTATTGAAATTTACTACGTATGACTGATGGATGATTCAAATTGTTTATATGGGCCGCCCGGGTTGGTACAACCGCACTGAATGAAAGGTCGGTCGAAACGGCTATGTAAATAGTTTGTGTTTTCCGTCCAGTTCAGTGTAGCCGGCACGACCGAAGGGAAGGCTGACGTGGCACCAAGTTCACCTGGTGTTATGGGCTGACATCACGGATGTTGTAGGTGATGTAGCCAACCGTGTCAGTTTCCATAAAAAAAAAAAATGGATAAACTCAACTTTTATTAATGACTTGACTGAACCCTATGTTCTTTGTATTTTCCTATCTTTTATTTATTTTTTACTTAGATATTAGTAATGTTACATTTAACATAAGTAATAAATAACCTAGTATGTAAGTTATACTTAAAAAACCCTCTATAAGGTTTCTTACCCGGTTCTTCCTTATAGATTGCGTTGCTGAACGGGACATGAAAAAAATAATATTGTGGCGAACCATACTGAATATGCATATGTCTCAATGAAATATTGTTAATGTTGTGTGTTCTTAATGGCGAAATAAATATCTGAAACTGAATCTATGGTCGCGAAGCTTCTAGAAATGACAGAATTTATCTTCATCAAGGGATGCTGTTTGTTCAATGGCAGTAGAAGATGAAGATATCAAACGCCTACCAGGTTGTTGTCAAGACGTCATTATGCGAAGGGCGCGTCGGGTTTCTAGATCAACTCACACTCCCACCACGTAGGTACACCCCAGCAGTGATGAGCTATTTGAATTGTATCGATAATAATATCGACCGTAAGAAATCTATACTACATATATAAATACCGACATGAAATGAAGGGAAGCACTGACATGGCACCTAGTTCACCCTGTGTTATGGGCTGACATCACGGATGTTGTAGGTGATGTAGCCAACCGTGTCAGGTTCCATAAAAAAAAAAAAAAATTTCTTCATTAGATAAATGCATTGCAAAGCCGAAAATTAAGAGAAAAAATACGTCCCGACCAGTATTCGAACCCGGAACTCCGGCTTGAGCCGCCAGCGCCTTACCAATTCCGCTACCGGATCGCCGACTGTTTATTCAGTGGTTCTCAAACTTTTTTAGCTGACGGCGCCCTTAACCCTTTCAAGAAATTGTGCGGCACACCGCTTCAATATTCGGTTGGTGTCTTTCATAGGCATCATATCTGAACTGTGATAAACGAAGCATGCAAATATGTAAATCAAGTTTGCGATGCGTAAAAGTTACGCATCGAAATGTAAATGTTTCATTATTATTTCGATTAAGTATGTAGGTAGGTACATTACTTTTATACTTATTTTGAATTTAATTATTTACTACTAGTGAGTGGCTCTGTGAGCTGTAGACCTCGCGAGTCTGTTTTTGCATAGCTTAAAACTGAATAAATGTTCACCGGCGCACCTCACTCAACCCCCATGGCTCAGCGATTTTGAAAAATTACCAAAAACTTGTTGAGAAACAGCCGGACATCCGGACATACGTACGCATTTTTGCCCAAGCTGAAACGGAGACGCTTCGTTCGCGCTTCGCGCTCGCTCGGTCAAATAATGTCCACTTTTTCGCGGCACCCCTGGCGTACGTTCGCGGCACCCCGGGGTGCCGCGGCACCCAGTTTGCGAATCACTGGTTTATTGAGTACATGGCGTGAAGTAAATATGGTATTAATATAGTAGAGTTCCTGGCAGCAAATAATGCGTGTCGAGCTTTAGAATGAGACAATCCGGTTCTAGAGCGTCGTCCCTGTCGCACGAACTTGCGCGTCTCTGTGCGACAGGGACGACGCTCTACAACCGGATTGTCTCTTTCTAAAGCTCAACAAGCATTACTTGATGCCGGGAACTGTAAGTGACTGTGTCAGGAATATAAGAGAAGATCTATCGATATAATATATTCGGTCCACGATGTAATGGGAAAAACAATTTAAACATCTCGTTCAAAACGATGTCGACATACATAGATACATACATACCACACGCTGTATCCCGACAATCAGGGTAAGCAGATTAATCGGTGTTGTGCTGCAAGAACTCTTGAAAATTGCACCACAACATCGACCACCACGTTTAGCAAAGTATTCGGTCCAAGATAACTATCAAGCAGCAAGTAAGGCACAAAGACCCACCTGCTGCACGACTCGGCGTAAGGACCGTGCCAAGGTGAGAGGTGGCAAGACTGTCGCCCTCTAGCACGGCATCTCGTCCTTATCCCTTAGTCGCCTTTTACGACAAGTAAGGTGAGAGACGCAGTGGGGCTATTCTTTTTAAGTACCGGCCTTACACAGTACGATGTCGATAATATCGATAAACATTATCGATAACAGCAATGTATTCATATATCGTCACATCCCTACCCACGACACACTACATACGGCCCCTACAAATTAACCGCGCATTGATAACTCGCTCGGCGGAGTTAAATCATAAATAACGTGTTCCGTTACACACAGTCCCGGCCGTGTGCTTTACTTCCGGTTTACATGTGTTTCACCTAGTCTCGGTATGCTATAACTTCCTGTGTAATCGTTTGAATAATACATGACCTCTTTATTATAATATGTTAATGTGTATTTATGTGTTAATTTTAGTACATCCAAACACGATCTTATTGCATTGCTATCATGTTTTTCTTTTTCAGTTATGTATGATAAATGTGTTTCGTTTCGTTCTTTTAATTTTTAGGTTTCCGTATCCCGTACGGAAGCCTATTACTAAGCCTACGCCGTCTGTCTGTCTGTCTGTCCTACTGCTGCTTTGAAATCGTAATAGGTAGCCGGTTGAAATTTTCACAGAATATGCCATACCCTTCCCGACTCTTCCATTGAGAAGAGCGGAAGACCGCGTGTGGTGGCGTGCCTTGGGAGAGGCCTATGCCCAGCAGTGGACCGATACAGGCTGATGATGATGCCATAGATGGCGTGAGTGGCGCTAGCCATGACATGGCGATACGGAACCTTCGGTGCGCGAGTTCGACTCGCACTTGGCCGGTTTTTTTTTTTGTAGTCCGGTATGTGTGTCTGAGTCGGAGGGGCCAAAGCGCATGCTCCGGCCAGCCAATATCACCTCCGAGAAGGTAGGTGCCATACCGGAGAACTCCCTGGATTGCTGGCTATACTGGACTAGAGGAGTGTATGTATGTATGTTTGTACATCCCGACCGAAATGTCAGACGTATTCACGTCGAAAAAAAAAACACTAACGCTTCAGCGCATATACGCAACGCAGCGCTCTGCGACTCAAGAGTCAAGTCAAGACACAAAATTTCCAGCAGAGCCGAGTCACACTTCGCATATCGCACGGAATCTTCATGCACAAAGTTAGCTTAATTTAGAGCAATTTGTAGAAATTAGAACACACCCCCCTCCGGGATATCGTCGGCTGTCTCAAAGTTCGCTCGCAGAGCGCGCGACGTGCCGCATTGTAATTCTCGGGCGCGCGCCCCCTGGCTATATATGTGAGTGCACGAAATGAGGATATTTAATAGTATAATGAATGAATAACTTGGTCGTAGAGACACGTTTGCATGCAGTATTATCTGTATCCAGCCAGTACTTTTAGGATTTCGTGCCAAAAATGGTAGATACATCCTTAGGTGACACTCCGCTGTTGACCAGCGGCACTCACGCCATCTATGTATTAGTTAAAATACTTCATACTCTTTTCGGTAGATGGCGCGCATACACTTTTTAGTTTCTTGTATGGGGACCCCCGTGAATTTTTTACTTTTTCTTATTTGTTGTTATATCGGCCATAATAACACATATTCTGTGAAAATTTCAACGGGCTACCTATTACGGTTTAAGAGATACAGCCATAATTTGACATGAGCTGCAATCGCTGAAATAAAATACTATTGACTTTGACTTTGACGTATAAAATTATTTCGAGCATGTATTCCGAGCACCATTCACAGGCAGGTATTGCCCGGGCCCCAGGCCTGCCTCTTAATGAAGTGATCGCACTGTAAATATCCGGAAGAGGCGTGGTGTGTCCTCGGGCCGTGCACACTCGCTCGAGCCGCCGCTCCGTTACCCTCACCGAGCAGTTAACCTCCACGCTGCGACGACTAGCGGCTTCAAGGAAACACGTACCTAGACGGGGCGTTCACTTATAGGAGAAGGTGAAAAAGGCACGACGAAATTAATTTATTTATTTATTTATTCTACCTCACCTATTAAATATTACCATGCTTATCTATAGCATTTATACTATATGTACTTACGGTGGCAAGAAGTAAGAACGAACTTTAGCTTTAACACTGGTTTAATGTAAATCGAAATATCTAAATGCGTTTTTACCTATGTACATGAAGAGAAATTGTGGACTTGCTTAATCTATTATTTCTTATTTTTATTATTTGTTGTTATATCGACAGAAGCAGAGTAATCGGTGTTGTGCTGCAAGTACATACTCTTGGTAAATTACAGCGCAACACCGACCACCACGTTTAGCAAAGTATTTTTTTTTTGTTTTTTTTTTATGGAAACTGACACGGTTGGCTACATCACCTACAACATCCGTAATGTCAGCCCATAACACCGGATGAACTTGGTGCCACGTCAGTGCTTCCCTTCGGTCGTGCCAAGATAACTTACATTAAGCAGCAAGTAAGGCATTAAGGTGGGTCTTCACGCTGCATGACTCGGCGGTGGCGGAAGGAACGTGCTAAGGTGACAGGTGGCTATCCGGAAGCCCTTTAGCACGGCATCGTGTCCTTATCCCTTAGTCGCCTGTTACGACATGCACGGGAAGAGATGCAGAGGGGGTATTCTTTTAAGTACCGGCCCTATGCGGCACACAGTCACACAGTGTGCCAACCAAATTTTTATAACAAAGTGAAATATATGCAAAGCCATTCCTACGTATTTTTTTCTATGACGGACTGTGTAACCACTACGAAATGTAACCGCTACGGGCTTAAACCGCTTCGGGGAGGTAGCCAGGAATATGCATGACATTGCGGAAGGTTCAGATTACGGGGGGCTGTTGATGTGAAAACATGGCGGGTGCATGGAATTGTGAAAATATTTGAGAAATGGTATCAAATGGTAATTTAATTACAATAAAAGTTTAGAATTCGTTTTTAGATGCATACGACCAAAGAGCTGACACGGTACATCCCTGACATGGATAGGAATTAACTGTTGTTCTTGTTTTTGTTCTTACTATAGGGTTTAAACCGACCGGGTTGATACCACCGCACTGAATGAAAAGGTCGGTCGAAACCTCTATGTAAAAAGTTTGTGTTTTCCGTCCAGTTAAACGTAGCCGGATCAACCAAAGGGAAGCACTGACACGGCACCTAGTCACCAAGGTATTATGGGCTGATTATCACGAATGCTGTTAGGTGATGTAGCCAACCGCGTCCGCTTCCATAAAAAAAAAAAAAAATAAAAAAATACATATGATATCACAATTCACAACACTGTATCCCGGCAATCGGTAAAAGCAGAGTAATCGATGTTGTGCTGCAAGAGCTGAGGTAAATTGATCGACACGGGTAAATTACAGCACAACACCGACCACCATCTTCAGCAAAGTTCAGAAGACGATAACTATCAAGCACCTAGTAAAGGCACGAACACAGACCAAGCTGCATGACTTGAATAATTTTAATAAATAAATAATTAATTAATTAATAATATTATTTTATTGCGTTTTGGAAATGACATTGATTTCTATATCTGTACCTACAGGTGTTCGTACGTATAGGTGCAGGCCCAACGACAATGGTGAAATTTTGCATAGGGCAAGGCGATATTCGCATTTTGAAATTACCCTTCAAAAACTCAATTTAGCACTCTCTGAAACTACGAAATGGGCAAATGAGCCGCGGGCAAAGCTAGTTAGTGATGTATAAAAATTGATATTAAAAAAGCTCCGCCGGGCTTCATATCGGGTCGACATCTTCGCAAGCCGACTGTATAATTCACTAGCAATTTGGCGTAGTGTAGCGACAACTGGGCGTGTCCATTGCTTTATTAATATGTCGTTAACGGAACAGGTTGCGGGTTGAGGACAACACATTTTGAACACATTGCGGGTTTGACGCATATGCCACTGCTTACTACATAATTATGTTGTATGAAATACTTAAGACGAGAAAGAAAGTTAACTTTCTCCATACAAAATCGTCTTTCGGTATTAATTTTTCTAGCTTCCTAAACCTTATGCGATTTTTACAATTTTCTTTTCTTTGCTAAGGACAGTCCAATCTACGCTCCTGTCGTTTTTATTATGAAACGGTTTTATTTAGCTTGACTCCGTATATTTGTTTCTATCTTTGTTTCAAATCTTGCGACAACTTTTTCGACTACTTCTACTGAACCGATTTTTATGAAACTTTGCACACACATTGAGTTCTCGTGACAATACAATATTATGTATATATTACATTACAATATTATAATGGAACGTAGATTCGACTGTCCTTATTACAACATTACCTAGATTTGAACGCGTCCGGCATACGGGCGGCGGCGGATGGCTTGAAGTGGTCAGGTTGACCTAAGCACTCGAACCCGTTTCGAAATTACAAACGAGACGCAAGATGGGGTTGCAGGAATAATAAATTTTTAAGATTTTTTTTTATTGAAAGCGCGACATACGTCGCCGAGGCACCCATAAGGTGTCTAACGGCGCCCGTGGACATTCGTTCGTATGCGTGGGTTGCGAATGCCATGCCGGCCTGACAGGTGCCCAATTCACGCCCCTCTCGAAGGGCCCGAGACTGTACTGATTAATCCCCGGATTCGTTTATAAAATCCGCGGATTCACTTTATGTTTTATCCTGATTCAATGATTTTAGAGATGGCAGCCCTATTCGCAAGACGTATCAAGAAGCCGATCGAAGGCGTCATAATTCAGCAAACTTTCTACAAAGTATCCACAAATGTCTCTCCTCGGTCATTATCATTAATAACGGGGTAGGGGCGTCGGTGGGGTTCTCTAGCGTAAAATTTAAGGTAAAATGAACTCATGGCGTCTGCTTACTCAATAAATTGAAGAGATAGCGACGTGTTGCACGGGCACAAACAATGAAACCGTGTTGGCGTTGTTGTGGAGTGCTATTTTTAACCCCCGACGCGAAAGGAGGGTTGTTACAAGTTTAACGTGTGTATCTGTGTGTCTCGTCTGTGGCATTTGGACTGGCGACGTAATACGGTGTTTGCAGAAACATATTCGAAACGTTGATTATTGTGTGTGTACGAAGGATAACATGAATACCTATTATTTATTAAATTATTGTGAATAACTTTACAGAAAAAATTGCCTAGGCCAGCAATTTATTTCGTTTCTTATTAATTTCAATGAAGTAAATGTAGGTAAGTAATAAAAAAAATTTATGTTGATAAATTTTCTTTCGCAATTTACTGGTAGATAAAATTACACTCTCATTTGGCGGCCGTAACGTAAAATAAAGATTTCTGTTAAAACAGAAATAGGTCTCTAAAATATGTCGCTAAAAACTGCTAGGAAATATTTTTGTGGAATTCAAAATATGTCTAGGCCTTAAGTTAATTGAATTAAAATATAATAAAATTAAGAAATAGAAATAAATCTAATGCCTGACTACTTTCAAGTATGTAATATAGATTTAAAATATTTATATATTTTTGTATCACCATCTTTGAATTTTCATAAATAATATGGTTGAGTTTCGGCACAGACCAAAATAGTATCGGTAATTTCCTTTCTCTGCTCCCATGCCAAAAACAAAACCACGAATCAAGTAAATTTTGCGCTTTACGAAAAAAAAAATTGTATTTTTAAGATGAATTTCCATTCTAAGTAATAAATAACAAAACGCGCCTACAAAATGCAAAAACACTGCGACAACATCCTAACTCAGCATACAAGAAGCACACAGCCAAGTTTAAGTTAATTAATTAGCAATTAATTAAAGAAGTTCTCGAGGCCTCCGACAAGATGAGAGGGCGCTGGTGCGGGGGAGGACTTATATGAGTGCGTAACCCAAGGAAAACCACACTCCGCCTACACGAAATCCAAAATTTAGAGCTTCATTTCATTTGGGAGGAGTAGGTAACACATAAATATGCCGCGTAGCATTTTAGGCATTGCCTAACAAATCAAGCCGTGTTTTCCCCGATGCTAAGACTGAAAGCATAATCTTGCACAGCGCCATCTCGTAACATGGTTCGTAAACATCCCTGCAATAATGTGATATTCCAATGAGCGCCATCTATCCACGCCTAGTTGAATCAAATGCTTCGTATGGCGATTACGTCACGCGATTTGACACCAAATGCGGCGACATCTCGCGGCATTTTACATAACTAATAAGAACGCAGAACGAAACCCGGAGTTTGTTGTTGCGACGCACCCTCCTAGATGGCACCACTATTATTTTTTTAAGTGGCAGTACATTCTCGGTTGTGATGTTTAGGAGTATCGTGAGGTATCGTATAGTCTAACTTCTTAGATTAGATATTTCATTTTGAAATAGAAAAGAAATGGTGCTTACGGGTGTGGCGTTGTCTGCATCCATGTCTTCCTCACGCTCTGCACTGGAGCAAAATGTCTGAAAGAAGAAAATCATCTAATTGTAGCGAACATACATTTTTGTGTACTTAATAAATCTGTCAATTATATTTTTTTACACAGATGTACATTACCTGGCAGTAATGAAATGAGCATTAAGCTTTAGAAAGAAACAATTCGGTTGTAGAGCATCGCCTCTGTCGCACGAAGTGCGAGTTCGTGCAAGAGACGACGCTCTACAACCGAATTGTCTCTTTCTAAAGCTCGATGTTCATTACTTCGTGCCGGGCACTGTACCTACTGAATAACAGGAGAAAAAAAATATTTACAAATAAATTATTTCACTTCGCTTCAAGAATTGTATACAAGTGATCTATCCAGGAAAACATTTCACAAGATATAAAAACAAAAAATATATTAAATGTACGTAGGTCCCACAGAGCATGAAATGCGCGCGCCCGCTCCTACTAGAGGCGCCGTGAGCGCGATTTCTCTACAACGCCGTTGAAGCCTGTGGGCGTGGCCTATGACTTACATATGTGTGTTGTGCGTGTGCATTTGTTTTGTGCGTATGCCTAACTTGCTCCTCTTTGTGTGTAGTGTCGATACTAGCACACACACACACATACGAAGCGCTAGCAGCTCAGCGTACGCTTATTGGGTTTCAAATATCATCGCTTAGGGCGCCTCTAGTAGGGGGCGCGGGCGGTAGGTATTTGATGCTCTGTGGTAGGTCCCTTCCCTTCTTACCTTACTAGGTGGTAGGGTTCAACCCGCCCGGGTCGGTACCACCGCACTGAATGAAACGTCGGTCTAAACGGCTGTGTAAATAGTTCGTGGTTTCCGTCCAGTTCAGTGTAGCCAACATGAAATGAAGGGAAGAACTCACATGGCACCTAGTACACCCGGCGTTATGGGCTGACATCATGGATGTTTTAGGTGATGTAGCTAACTCAGTTTCCATAAAGAAAAAAAAAGCCTGCCTTTTGCGAGCGTACAAATATAAGATTTTATTGATTTTTTTCAGCCCATAACACCTTGGTGAACTAGGTGCCGTGTCAGTGCTTCCCTTCAGTCGTGCCGACTACACTGAACTGGACGGAAAACACGAACTACATATTTACATAGCCGTTTCGACCGACGTTTCATTCAGTGCGGTTGCCACTTGGCCGGGATTGTCTCGGAATTCCCGCGTAAAGGAATTGAGTAAATTGACCTGGGTAAAATTTAAAATACCTTCCAAAGGAATATGCAAAAGCTACTTGATGGACCTGTCGAGCGTGATATAATATTAGCTGCTAGAGATAATTCAAAGATTTCATCATCATCATCATCATCAGCCTGTATCGGTCCACTGCTGGACATAGGCCTCTCCCAAGGCACGCCACCACACGCGGTCTTCCGCTCTTCTCATCCATCCAAAGATTTAGACATTATAAATAGGTTTTTTTTTAAACTTCTCTATTTCATCCCCCTATCCCTTTATCTTTGGGATATCCAAATGTTTTGTGTCGATTTTCTTTTATTGTCTCGAACGGTTTGTGACCACTGTCACAATTCCATTATATGATGTTAAGGATGTCCTGCGGCAGCCTACTTTTCAGTCTCCGGGGTATCTCCATGTCTCTCATCAAATTCTTGGCTAGCTCGTTGGGATGTTGCTCGATCCTTTTCTGATAGGATTTTGTTAATGTTTTTATTTCAGCTTCCACTGTCGGTATGTCAAGGTCGTGATGGAGCGTGTCATTTGTAACAAACCATGGGGCATCCATGATCATGCGCAGCATTTTTGATTGAAACCTCTGTATAATGGCCATATTGGTCTTAGCTGAGGTGCCCCATAGCTGAATGCCATAGGTATGTATGTATATGTATATAATCTTTATTGAACACCAATTTATAAAATTAGGTACAACAGGCGAGCTTAATGCCGCGAGGCATTCTATTCTAACTAACCTTTGGGATGTGGGAGAAGTACACGCAGGCGAACAAGAATAGTTTGTGGCAATGTCTGTAAAGAAATATGTATGCTAAACTACATATGAATACTACATAAATACTTTAATAAGCATATATATGTGTATAATAAACTTACATATTATGTACATTAATCGGTGGTACCGTTGTGCAACACAATCAACTGAATGACAGGAGAGTAAGAGAAGGGGAGTAAACATATTTTTTTTTCCAGGTTTAATCTGCGATCAGTCATCAACTATGAGCAGATGGGCGGAGTGTTTGTTTGTCACTCGGAGCTGATGATGCCGTGAGCATCTCTCCTCTTGAATGATGCTAGGGATATTTTTAATTCCCTAGTTCCATTATGTCGCGCCTTTTTAGACGTCTGACATAGTCCGGCATGGTCAGTTGGACAGCAAGCTGGTTCGGGTGGTGTTCCAATCGGGATCTGTACTTCGTCGCCATCGATTTGATCTCTTCCTTTATTGTAGGCACATTGAGTAGGCTATGCACCTCTTCATTTTTAATGAACCAGTAAACATATATGTATGTAATATAAATTGCATTTACTTCGGTAAGGAAAGGAGAAGTTTGTTTAAATTTGTTTAAGGTTTGGAAGTTTGTTTAAGGTCCATACTGGCTTCAAGATGATTTTATAGATAATCAGTTTTGATTGTCTTGACAGTTGGGAGCTGCGTCCTAGCAGCCAGAACATGTTCCTGAGCTGTTGGCTTAGTTGTTTGCGCTTTGTGAAAATATGCTTTTGCCAGGTGAGCTTACTATGTATCTAAGTATAGTCCCAGGCATCTCATATCCTTTTGTTGTGGTATCCGGACACTGGGTATAAATAGGTAGTATTAAGTGCGTTTGTAATACATTACGTCTGTAATTAAATTTGTTTTTGTCCAATAATAAATTTTAAAACAATTTTTTTAAATGTCCCGGAATTTTGACTGACCCATCTGGCAATCCTACTTTGTACTGTAATTAACAGCGCAATAAGGAATTGTTGTATTTTCTTATGTTGACGGTCTTCGTAACACTAACGATAGCACAGATTACTTAATAGTTACTTCGTAACAGATAAATCACTCCATAGAAAATGTTCCTACCTTCGGGCTTTAATAGCCTACTGTTTCACATCGCCAATCGCTGCGTGCGAAAATGTACCTTAACGATCGAGTGTAAAGTGTTTATTGCTTTGCAGCTGCGCGCAGTTGCGTGGGCGAGCGTCTATGTATACTTCGCGCGGCTGACGAATTTGTACTGAAAAAGACCGCCGGCGGCCCGTCGGGCGATAGGTAGTTAGCGCGCGCAAGTACATAGAGTGCGTGAGGCCTGACGATAGGTAAGTGACTGTGATACGGGCGGGAGATGAAGTGCGCGGAGCTACGCTTACTCGAGGTGCGCGCAACGGAGTCATCGCGCTACCTCTACCCGTTTCCCTTCCCTCTCCTTGCCCCACAAAATTAATTAAATGTGCCAATATTTTACACTGTAGTTAAAAGCGCAATAAGGATTTTTTTGTATTTTTTAGCTTGACCAGGCCTCACACACTCTATGTACTTGCGCGCGCTAACTACCTACCGCCCGGTGGAGCGCCGCGGCGCCGGCGGTCTAATTCAGTAGCAATTCGTCAGCCGCGCGAAACATACCTACACGCTCGCCCACGCAACTGCGCGCAGCTGCAAAGAAATAATGCACTTTACACTCGATCGGTTAGGTACATTTTCACACGCAGCGATTGGCGACGTGAAACAGTAGGCTATTAAAGCTGAAGGTATGGAACTTTTTCTATGGAGTGATTTATCTGTTACGAAGTAACTATTAAGTAATCTGTGGCTTGACGGTCTTCGTGACACTAACGAAAGGTGACTGTGATACGGACGGAGATGAAGTGCGCGAATCTACGCTTACTTGAGGTGCGCGGATCTACGCTTACTCGAGGTGCGCGCAACGGAGTCATCGCGCTACCTCTACCCGTTTCCCTTCCTTCTCCTTGTCCCACAAAATTAATTAAACGTGCCAATATCTCCACACGGGCGCGCGTTCCAAACACTTTGGCGCACAAAAGCTCTCGTGTCTCCCCGGCGGCGGCGGCGGCATGGCGCATTGTCGGGCGCCACACACACACGCGTCACATTGTGGCGCCGCCGTTTCATATTGTGCGGGGCGGGGCGGACAATAGCTTTTGTTGCTGTGCGAAATATGACCGGCCAAGACACAGGCGAACTGGTTTATTTTAATCAAATATTGGTGATTAGCCGACGGGTGATAAAACTAGATTTTGCCAGCAGTTCGGCTTGTGACGTTTGGATGAAAATGTCTAAATTCTGAAGCAGCCGACATACATATTTAAGCTACCAAGAACTTTCATTAGATGTAAAGGCGAAAATAAAGAGAGAAAAAACCGGCCAAGTGCGAGTCGGACTCGCGCACCAAGGTTTCCGCACTACAAAAAAAAACATTGAAAAAAAAAACAAATTTCTTGTATTAAAGAAAAACCTTCTTAATTTTTTACTTTTAATTTATATTTCTTTATTATTTGTTATATCCGCCATAATAACACATAGGTATGTATTCTGTGAAATTTTCAACGGGCTATCTACCGGGGTTCAAGAGATACAGCCCTCGGACAGACGGACGGACAGACAGACAGACAGACGGCGTAGGTTTAGTAATAGGCTTCCGTATGGGATACGGAAACCTAAAAAAAGAGAAGAAATACGTCCCTGGATTCGAACCTGGAACTCTGGCATGAGCCGCCAAAGCGTTACCAATTTCGCCAACGGGTCGATGACGCATTCCCTCCAAATTTTGAACTGCTGCATCTTCTAGCGTGACCAAAGCTGCTGCGTTCTGCCAACTTGCAAGATTCCATATTGAATCTTATGATGTCGTCACCAAAGTCGTATTTGGCATCAGACACTAGAAGTTGAATTGAGATTTTTTTAATATTGTATTTATATATGTTAGTATTAAGCATGTACCCGCTTTATATTTTCTGCTTTAAATATAAAGCGAGTATACATGTACATGCTTAGCACTAACATATAAAAAAAATAAAATACATACCAAGAACTTTTTTATGGAACTAGCTAGGTTTTTTTTTTTTTTTTATGTAAACCAGCGTGGGTGGCTGTGCCGAGGGACCAATGATGCAGTCGACAGAGCCAAAATCGCCTCTCCTCGCGAAACCACGCTCAGTTAGGTGCCATGCCAGCAGATTTGCGGACTGTTGCTAGGCTGTGTAGCCCGTTAATACGACGCTTGAAGACACCCAGGTTAAAGAATTCAGGAAATACACTCGCCGGAAGACAGTTCCACACTCTAGCGGTGCGACAAAGAAACGATTTAGAAAGCCGATGGGTTCTCAAAAGCCCAATGTCAACAACAAAAGGGTGCTGAGTCTCTCTGCGACGAGTCATGCGGAGATAGGACGGGTGGCAGGGAATAAGGGATGCTAGTTCCGCAGAGCAGCGTCCGTGATAGGTACTTATAAATGGTTCATTTTCTTCATACATCCATACAGGGTTGGCTTTTACAGGTATTAAAAAACTGCCAAGTGCGAGTCGGGCTTGCGCAACGAGGTTTCCGAACCACAAAAAAAAAAGTTGAAAAAACATGTTTCTTGTATGGGCCCCATTAAGTTTTTTTTTTCTGTTTTTATTATTTGTTGTTAAATCGGCCATCATAATCATAACACATATTCTGTAAACAAATTCAACCGGCTATCTATTACGTTCCAAAGATACAGCCATCGGACGGACGGACAGAGACAGACAGACGGCGTACGCTTAGTAATAGGCTTCCGTACGGACGGGGTACGGAAAGATAAAAAGTAATCGGAGAGAAAAATGCTAACTACATACATACAACACGCTATATCCCAACTATCGGGGTAAGCAGAGTGATCGGTGTTGCGCTATAATGACTCGGGTAAATTACAGCACAGCACCGACCACCACGGTTTGCAATATATTCGCATAAGATAACTATCAAGCTCAAGCAACAAGTAAGGCCTGAAGACTCACCTGCTGCATGACTCGGTGGCAGGACTGTGCCAAGGTGAGAGGTGGCTAACCTGTCGCCCTTTAGCACATCCTGTCCTTTTTTTAATGGAAACTGAAACGGTTGGCTACATCACCTACAACAACCGTGATGTCAGCCCATAACACCGGGTGAACGGGCCATGCCAGTGCTTCCCTTCATTTCATGTCTTGTTCTTATTCCTTAGTCGCCTTTTACGACATGCACGGGGAGAGATGCAGTGGGGATATTATTTTTAGGCACCGGCCCCATCAATAAAAATGCTATGTTGATTTTTTACTCCAAAAGGACCTGGGGAATTCCTTGGTAAAGGGTCCACGATAAGTCTTTATACGTATCACTTTATACACGGTGTTGCAACCCCAACCGTAAAACCCGGAAGGGGGTGATTGTGTACGTGAAATAGAACAACTTTTGTTCTACGACTTTTTAATTTGAAGAAAAAAAATATTTTTTTCTCTATACATTTTGAGAATAGGTATTTAAAATTTGTATGGAAAAAATATATTTTTTTTTGTTTCAAAAAAAATTTCTCGCCACAGAAGTTGTTTAGTTTCACATATAGAATAACCCCCTTATGTCAGTTAAATATATTACGGGGGCAACTGCAACACCGTGTATAATTGAATCGAAAAACTCATTGGTTCGAACTTCGAACCGCAGACGTCAGGCCGACACATTACCACATGCTACTCCCGTGCCTTTGCATTTTATTCTTTTTAGCCTCACTTCAGTAAATTAAAGTTGTGTTACATTTCAGCAGACTGAAAATAAACATATCTCCTCAGTTGATGGGAGCCAGTTAAATGTAGCAGTCTGAAAAGGGTTTGCCCTAAGCAGATTAGGCCAATTAAAAGTTTTTTCTCGGCGAGGACGCGAAGGAGATTTATGTTGAGGCAAGACCGTGAATAATGTTTTTGGGCACTTACATTTTATATCACACACCTTTTTTCACGTGTGCTTAAATATCTTTTGGCTTGTAGATTTTTAGGTGAGAGCTTGCTTTACACAATCGTTTGAGAAATCTTTAATTCCTGACTAAACAATAAATATGCCTAATAAATAATAAATTGAATCACAAGATCTGTAACAAATACAAAAAAAATTATAGCTGAAGAACTATATTTTCCAATTCAAGTGGGGTTAGATAATTAATTTAATTTATTTTTTAAGTTAGTTTATTTCCTAAGTTAGTTTATATAATTTTTAGATTAGTTAATTATTTTGTTACTATGTTAATTTGAATTGAATAAAGTATTTAGTGGGGTTTTCACTGATGCTTTTTGGCACATTTAAGGATGGCGATAGGACACAGTTATCAATATTAATAATAAATCTGTAAGGGATGGTCATAATAAATCTATAGGTAATCATGGAGTAAGTTACTTTGTTTTATGACATATTGCGTTTGTAGGCTCTATGTATGATACTTGACGATGAAAATTGACGATTTTTCAGAAATCTTTTCTGTATGTATGTATACGTTCCTCCATAACCCTTAAGCCGATCATCCGAAATCGATGAAACTTAGTACATGCACATTTAACTATACGTGACACAGAATTTATGCTAAATCAAAATTCAGTTCCGGTTACGCTAAGATGTGGCTCTCATACAAACCGAATTGTTCCGCGCGCCGATATAAAAGGTAACGCAGGAACGCATCTCGGCCTTCTTTTTTTCTACTTATTCTTCTTCCTTTAATATTAATTTAATTTAATATTCACCACCTTTTCTTATTTTCTCATCATAACTGCTAAAACAGTAATCCTACTCTACTCAAATCAGTAAGTAGGTAGGTACATGCATGCACTTATGAAATGTACTTACTAAGACAACATCCTATAACAAAATTAATGAATAAAACATGCAAACCATAAATCTTATAGCCCCTAAATGAATCATCTCCACAGTCTAATGTAAACATCTCACAGAGTTAGTAGGGTTTAGTAGGTAGATAAATGTGTATGTATACAGGGTAACCGGTAATTTCGACGTATTCCTAAGGATTTTTATATTTTATTTGTTTATTTATTATTCTTATTCATTTATTTACACATTTACTTAAAACTAACTTTGTACATATTAAAAACCTAACATTAAAAACATATACAAAATTAACCTTAAAAAAATTGAGTTTCCACCACCGGCGGCGGGCGAACCGAAGCTACCGATGGTCGGGCCCTAGGGAGAGAAACCTCCGGACCATACGCGCAGTGTCGAGCAGGGCTGCCTTCTGGATCTGGCCCTTGACCCAACCACTCAGCGAGAGCCTCTTAAGGTGGTCGTCGAGGCTCTTCGCTATCAGCCCATGCGCCGAAAAAACTATGGGCACAACGATCGTCGAGTCAACGGGCCACATTTTGGTTACCTCGTGCTGCAGGTCCAGATACTTTAACATCTTCTCTGCTTCCTTACTGACGAGGTTACCATCGTGCGGCACGGCGATATCGACGAGCGTTGCGCGCCTCGCCTCCCGGTCCACTATCACAATATCAGGTCTATTCGCGAGAATAGTCCTTTTTTTTTTTTTTTTTTTTTTTTTTATTGTTTCCGAACTAGCTGGCTGTGTCCGAGGTCGAAGCCTCAGGCGCAGCCAATATCACCCCCGAGGAGGTGCCAGTCCGGGAGGTGGACTAATGTCGCTGGGGAAAGGCTATTTACCCGCGATTTGAAGATCCGTGGATTGTAGGAGTGGGGAAAGATATTCCCCGGAAGCCCGTTCCACACCTTTGCAGTGCGGCACAAGAACGATTTAGAGAATCGTGCCGTTCGAAGTACTCGTCTGTCCACTACAAAGGGGTGTTCCGCGAGAGTATGGCGGGTTTGGCGAAGGCGAACAGGAGGAGGAGGGATAAGGGAAGCAATTTCGTCAGAGCAGCGGCCATAGTAGTACCGATAAAACAGGCTCAATGACCCAACGATACGTCTGTGTTTTAGAGGTTGAAGGTCCTTTGTGAGTACAGAGTCGCCAATGAGGCGAATGGCTCGTCGTTGGATAGAATCCAAAGTCCTATCTGTAATAATGGACCGGTCCCAGTAGAGTGTCACATGACTGGCGGCGGATTGTACTTATAGTAAGGCACTTCGGTGCCTACAAGGTTGAACTTTAAGGCAAGTTGCTGATGGATAATCCTGGCTACTAGGTTGTGTCTATGCAAATACTCGGTGTTGGCAAGCTGCGAACAACCGGAAATCACATGTCTGAGGGACTCGCCAGGTTGGTGGCAGGCGCGGCAGAAGTCAATGGTCCCGTCCTTCATTGTGTGTTTCCTATTTATTAGATTATTATATCTGTATTTTCACGTTTTTAGGGTTCCGTACCGTACGGGACCCTATTACTAGGTCTAAGCCGTCCGTCCTACCTTTAAATGGCTGTATGTTTTCACAGAACATGTGTTATTATGGCCAGTGGCGGCTGGCCCTTAAGTGCACTCGTGCGCCGCACTACCACAAAACAGCGCCTTCACCCGAAAGAAATAAACAAATTAAAATATTAAACATTTCCATGAATATCACCGATCGAAGTAAAAATATCAAACTGGATTCGTTCCTATTTCCTAGACAACAAGGCACGATTTTGCTGTACGTAATACGTACTACATACTACGCATCGCCGCGCCGCCGAGCTCGCCGCCGCGCCGCCGAGTGCATTAGAAAACACCGCGAACGTCTCTTGTATTGATACTATGAGAAAATGTCTAACGCCGCTGCCCCGCCGCGTGAAACAAAACACTCTTCATACGATTATGTGTGGAACAAGGTTGCGTTCTGCGTGTGACACACGACGGAAAAAGAAGGACAGTATATTGTGGATAGACGCGCGTGCGACACGTCGCGACCGAGCCAGCCGACGATGAGCCGAAGTAAGCCGAGATCGTGAACCCGACCGCGGGCACGTGCGGGCGGGAGCGCGCGGGCGCGGCGGGGGCGATCCAAACTCTGGGTCGAAGATACACACAAGCGCTAAGTACCTACATGTACGTATAATGCGCGGGGCGGACCTCGACGTGTCGCCTCCGCAGCGGTTCGTCAGTGTTCTCCCTCGCACCCGCACCGTACTTGTATAGTGTATTCGCGTGGCGGGTCGCCCGCTGCGGCGACGACACGCCGAGATCCGTCCCGCGCACTATACGCTGTTGCACGACTCGACAGGCGAGTCCATTTTTGGAATATGGGTTGTTTCTTATATATAACAGATCGAGTTTGCAATTGAATATTTGAATTATTCGAATATCGATTTGATACATATTCGAATGGTAATTTATAAAATATTCGAATGTTACGACAAACATTAATGCGTTACGAAAATATTTCGCTATTTTAGTTAAAGTCAAAAAATGGAATCACCCAAAGAGCTAGGCAGGCGTTGTTTGGCGCGCCGCGCCTCTCAGTTCGGGGCGAGACCCGTCGTCGCGTGACGCGTCGGTCGACCGACAATCGCCGCGCCACCGCGCCGGGATGTTTTGCAAATCCGTTTTTTAGCAGTTTGAACGACTTTTCGTCAGTTAACATGTACATTGTGAAGTTTCTTCATTGCCCGGCGCGGCAAGGACGCGACACCGACGCGACACAAACATTAATATCAGTACCGCACGCTGTCTGGCCGGGCGGGCGCGGGTGCGCGGGAGGCGCGGCTCGCTCGTGGCCACTGCGCGCGCAGTGAAGTGTCGCTTTGGTTCTTCGAGCAATTAGGACGCTGGGTGGGTACATAATTTTTGCAAATAAGTCAAGACCGCGGTATCCATTAGATTCACGTTTGGGTATAGTACTAAGTAGCTAGCGCACACCCAGTCCCATAGGTCACCAGCCGCCACTGATTATGGCGGATATCCTAACAAATAATAAACAGTAAAAAATGAAGGAGAAACCCCTTTTTATTTTAATATTTTTGTTTTTTTTGTTTTTGCTCTATCGTAAAAACGGTAATACAAGCGTCAAACTTTGTGTGATTATAATGCATACTCTAAAGTAAAGCAACAACTAATAATAATAACCGCTCAATTAGGTTGTGGTATGGAACCCTCGGTGCGCGAGCCCGACTCGCACTTGGTCGGTTTTTTTTTTAATAGGTAAATGTTTCAAGTTTAGATTACTTAACTAACTTCTCAGTTCGTCAGTCAGCGTGTAAGCGTCCACTGCTGGACATACGCCTCTCCAATTTTCCTTCAGTCCTCCAGTCCTCCCGGCCTTCAGCGGTACGGAACCACTGATTTCCGCCGACGTACTTGATGTCGTAAATAAACATAATTAATTAAATACCTCAGAAACTATTGAGAGTTGATTGAATCATGTGGAAACTTTACTTTTGCACTGCTTTGTTCGCCCTATCAGCTTCTCCACATCCCAAAGGTTAGTTTGTAAAGAATGCTACTTTTCATTAAACTCTTCTGTTGTGGTCCTTTTTATGGTGTACAATAAAGTATATTTTGATTTGATTTGATATACCTCTACTGCCACGCTTCATAAGGAATATACTATATTGAATTACCAGTCACCCTGTTTATGTAGAATGTGGCAAGACATGTGCTTTGATTTGTAAACACTTCTACAACATGTTGCACACATTATGAGAGCTTGCCATCATTTTTGTTAGCATCCTTGTAAATTTTAAGCAAAAGTTATTTGGCAATATTAATTTTAGAGTAACTGTTTTTTTTTAATAAATATCTCTGTTATAAAAAAATATGATAACCATTTTTTACATGGAGAGTTTGATGACGATTCTGCCTTAGTAGCAAAAAGGCTCAATATTTAAATCAGACCGCAAATGTAACTTATGTTCTACCTATTTACGAATAAACGAGTTTTACTTAATTTATAACACTGTTCTTGCTTGATAAATACACTTACCTACTTATTTTAAAGAATAAATCATTCAAAACAACATAACTTAAAAAAACTACAATGCGATAATAACAATAATGAAAATCAACAGTCACTCAAATTAAAATCTTAATAGAATAATGTAAGCGCGAGAGGAGATTAATCTTTGCCAAGTGTCTAGATACCTACCCATCTACACAGTACAGGCTAACGATCATACGTTTGATACACCACAGTCCGTAAGAAGTCCTAGTCAGCGCAGACTAGCTGACGAGGGCTTGACGCGAGCCGAAACGCCACATGAAGCAGGCCAGTCTCCACAAACAGCACCCGTTCACGAGTACCACACCGTGGCCAGCCATCGCCTCCCTCAACCATATTATAATGTGAGAGATGACCCAGACCAAGATGCACTACCCCAGTGGCAACATGAAATGAAAATACTACTGTTCATAAACCACTATAATGCCCTTATCACATAATTAATTACATTCATATCACAACATTAATTATATTTACCTACCCACTCCTCGACCGATCATTTGAATAACTTCATATTTGTCGTAAGTTTATGTTACATGTTTACCACTAGATTGTGACGCCATGATTGTGTTTACGCGAGTTAAACCAAAATTAAAATGGGAATTGTTGATGGACACACATGAGAAGCATTACCAAATGCCTTCGGAAATCTGTACCACAGCATTAAGACCGGATATACTCATATTCTCAAAAGCGACAAAGCATGTAGTACTTGTTGAACTTACAGTTCCATGGGAAAGTAACATACCGAAGGACCACAACATCAAACTTAACAAGTACTGCAACTTAGTAGACCGGATTGTGAGAAACGGATTCAAGACTGATCTCTTCGCTGTGGAAGTCGGAGCAAGAGGACTACCAGCGAAGTCGCTCTACAGTCTCTTCAAGAATCTAGGGCTGCCAAGATCGACGCTAAGCTCATATATGGAGAGAGCTTTGAAAACGTGACTGGAAGCATCCTACAGAATATGGATAGGTAGAGAGAGGAAGGTCGAGAGTGGGACTGGTGGTTTCCCCGCGTCCTAGTCAACGCAGACTAGCTGACGAGGGCTTGACGCGAGCCGAAACGTGAAGCATGCGCGGGAAATTTAGAGTGGCCACTCGCTAGTCCCTACCTCGATTAACACCCTTCTCTACTGCCGATGGGCCCGGATATGTTCGGTGAAGCCATCGCAAGCTGAGTTCCACACCTTCTAACAAACAAAAGTTCCTTGAAATTTGTATTTAAAAAGAAGAAAGTAAGTAAAAACAATAAATATTAACTGGATTTAGAAGTATCAGCCTAGGCTGCCTGTCTAAAATAAATAAATAAATTAGCAAAAAAACTCTTTTTTTATGGAAACTAACACGTTTGGCTACATTACCTACAACAACCGTGATGTCAGCCCATAACACCGGGTGAACTAGGTGCCATGTCAATGCTTCCCTTCATTTCATGTCGACTACACTGAACTGGACGGGAAAACACGAACTATTTACATAGCCGTTTCGACCGACGTTTCATTCAGTGCGGGATTCACTCGGGCGGGATAATACCTACCACCTAGTAAGGTAAGAAGGGAAGGGAACTACAGTTTTATGTGGAATCCGAACCACGGTCAGCCTCCAACGGTCGAGCGGTCACCTATTCAAGTACTGAACAGAGTTGCTTAACAACAGTCGACCGACCGCACCACTGAGCTATCGAGGCTGACAAACTACAGTACTAATCCAAAATTAAGACTAAATTTCATGTATCCGACCAAAAATCACTAATTTTCACCTCCAATTATAACGCCCCCTAAGATCTTGCGGTTTGTAAATTGTTAAAACACCAATTAAATTTTTTTTAAAGAAATTCCACTTCTCCCGAGGCTTCCTCACAAAATTCCATAATTGAAATTCAGATCGCTCAGCATTACACGAAAATATTCTCCGGAAGTTTTTCCTTATTTATGGTAAAACTTTCGGAACTTTTTTAATAAAAAATTGTATGTCCCTGGGCAGCCTATATGCCGTTACGATGATTATTTAGAGATGTAGGTAATGGCTGCAAATTTCGACACGGGTCAGTTGTGATTGGTGAATTTTATCTAATCACTAAGCATTTTCCCGGGGCTTCGCTCGCGTGAAATTCGTACTTAATTAAAAAAACCAGCCAAGTGCGAGTCGGACTCGCGCACTGAGGTCTCCGCACCACAAAAAAGACATTGAAAAAAAAACACGTTCCTTGTATGGGAACCCCCCTTCATTTTTTACTTTTTCAATGTTTTATTATTTGTTGTTATATCCGCCATAATAACACATATTCTGGTAAAAATTTCAACGGGCTACCTAATACGGTTCAAGAGATACGGCCCTCGGACGGACGGACGGACGGACGGACGAACAGACAGACAGACAGACAGACAGGTAGGTGAAATTGAGTAAGCCCGCTACCGTACCTTTATTTCGGCGCGCGGAACAATTCGGTTTGTATGAGTGCCACATCTTAGCGTAAGCGTAACTGAATTTTATTTAGCCTATCCCGTGTTCCGTATAGGTGCCTGTACTAAGTTTTATGGAATTCGGATGATCGGTTTAAGAATTATGGAGGAACATACATACATACAGAAAAGATTTCTAAAAATCATCAATTTCGTTTTAGTATCATCCATGGTGTCTACAAACGCAATATCTCATAAAACAAAGTAACTTACTCCATGACCATCCCTTATAGATTCACTATTAGTATGGATTGATTGATATTACAGTAACCAAATTATGTCATAGGTACCTAACTATGACAATCTTATCATCATTCTCCATCATCATCAACCCGTAGCGGTCCACCGCTGGACATAGGCCTCTCCCAAGGCACGCCACCACCACACGCGGTCTTCCGCTCTTCTCATCCATCCATTAGCCGTTTTCTGTCCACCTAGCTGTCTTCTGTCCACCTAGCTGTCGTTGTCTGTCCTAGCCGGGGTGCATCCCACGCTACGTTTGCTTGTACGGCGTCTCCATTCGTGTACCCATCCACCCCCGTGTGGTTAGCTGCTAGCTACCTCCCAACTATCTTATCTTCTATATTAATTCAAGCACCCACCACCAATTCCTTTAAAAACAGGCTCGACAAACACCTAAACAAAACACCAAACTAAACTAACATCAAGATACCAAAGCACCAGTGAACTTAGTCATGAACACATCAGCTTAGGCTGTTCGTTCATCAAATAAATAAATAAATAAATAAATAATTTGTCAGCCTCGGTAGCAGTGGTGCAGTCGGTCGACTGTTGTTAAGCAACGCTGAGCGCGGTCAGTAATTGGATGGGTGACCGCTCGATCAGTGGAGGCCGACCGACCGTGGTTCGGATTCCACGTTTAGGGACATACAGTTTACCCTTCTCTTCTTACCTTACTAGGTAGTAGAGTTTTTCCGGGCCGGGTTGATACCACCGCACTGAGCGAAACCTCGCTCGAAACGGTTATGTAAATAGTTCGTGTTTTCCGTCCGGTTTAGTGTAGCCGACATGAAATGAAGGGACGCACTGACGTGGCAGCTAATTCACCGGGTGTTATGGGCTGACATCACGGATGTTGTAGGTGATGTAGCCAAACGCGTCAGTTTCCATAAAAAAAAAATATAAATCTGCACAAGGGCGCCAACTGACACGCTGTCGTGGATTCTATGTCCACTTATAGCTCGAAAATTACTCAATCAATTAAAATGGGGTTCTCACTGATGTTTTCTGGCTCATCGCTCATGAAAGGATGGTTATAGGTATAGGGATAATTTATCGTGTAACAAAACTGTGGGAACAGCGGTTTTACATCATGTAGCGTAAACATTAAATGCGTTGCAAAGATGGACTTGTATATCCCAAGGGCGTTTTCAACATATTAAGTTCAATGTACGGAGAGAGATTTTCAAGATGTTTCCATCTGGCTGGCTCTCAAAATCAAAATCTTTATTGTTTTTGCAATTTTTAGGTTTCCGTATCCCGTACGAAAGCCTTTTACTAAGCCTACGCCATCTGTATGTCCGTCAGTCTGTCTGTCTGTCCGAGGGCTCTATCTCTTGAACCGTAATAGGTAGCGCGTTGAAATTTTCACAGAATATGTGTTATTATTATGGTGGTTGAATAACAACAAATAATAAAAAATAGAAAAAGTAAAAAATTTATGTGAAAGGAAAGAAATGTGGTTTTTTTTTCAATGTTTTTTTGTGGTGCGGAAACCTCGGTGCGCGAGTCCGACTCGCACTAGGCCGGTTTTTTACAGAGTATCTTCCCGGTACTAAGTTTCTACAAGCAATGAAAACTGTCTGAACGGGTGAATGACTTTGTAGACAATTATATAGAAAAGACACAATATTTCTACAATTTAGCACATTCAGTAGGTACAATAATGCAATATGATGCTTATGAAAGAATTTAGTAATGCACTCAATATTCTGAATTACCTATTGAATAAAAAATTCAAGATTATTAAAATTCCTGTTCCCAGGTAAGATTATTTTAATGTATACTGACACAGTTGGCACGGTTCAGCCCTTATGGTATATTTCCCCGAATGACCATCCTGTCTACTTCGCCCAATTCCCTTAATGTCTAGACAACATTTAGTCCAATTCCCTGAATGTCTAGTCTGTAAACAGTATGAAGTTGCGGCCACAAATTAGTCATATTATAAATCTGCCCCGCTGCCTACATTCGGCGATTGAAAACCAAAATACCAAAATCACCAAATTTTTTTCAGTTTTTGTACGAGTATTACTTAAGAAATCATATATTTCGATGACAGAATATATAAGAACTTGTTTTTTAAACAAAAAAAGAACAGAAAGCTGCACGATATTGAGTTTGACAAAGCTTACATAGAGTACTTGAATAGGTTGAATCAATACAAGCTGTCTACGATTCAATTTGTACGCAAAATTTTATTTTTGAAATTTAAATTGAATAAAAAATTCCGCTAAAATGTATTATAAGTACCATAACTAAGTTTCTTTTAGATATTGAATAAGAATAATACTTTTAGTTAATTTATAGTCAATAATAATTTCTGTTGGTGTCATTCATTTATAATTGTAATGTTTTTTTTTTGTAACATGCATTAAACATTTAAATCTACTATTGTTTTCTTTATACTGCCAACCGTTCTTTAAACAAGGGCGTAAATAAAGTTATTATTTTATTATATCTGGTAATGGACGTCCGGGTAATTAGACGTTCAGGTAATAGACATTCGTGTAATGGCCATCCAGGGACTGGTCATTCAGGGAATTGGACCATAAGGCCCGAACGGAGTTGGCAATTCACCTACATCGGTGATGTGAGCCCATAACATCTTAGTAAACTAGGTGCCATGTCAGCGCTTCTGTTTAGACATTTGCATTGAATGACCAATTTTTTGGTAAACATTTTAATTTAAATACTTTCATAGAATTATTATATTTCAAGAGATAGGTAACAGTACTTTGCTAGGCCCACGGTAAACTTTTTTTTTATGAATATCACATGGGTGCCTGTGCCGAGGGACAAATGGTGCAGTCGACAGAGCCGAAAACGCCTCTCCGCGCGAAACCACGCTAAGAGCGGTGTCATGCCAACTGCCTAGCTTGTTAATGCTACGTTTGAAGACACCCAGGTTAGTGATTTGAGAAACACACTCGCCGGAAGACAGTAAAAGCAAAGCAAGTTATTAGTTAGCCAACCGGAGCGCAGAATCCACGTCAATCCTCAAACAAGCCCTGATTCATCAGCCAAAATTTTCAGTTAGCTGAGAGTCAGTCTGACCTTAGTACATCAACTGTAATGAAATAATGTTCCCAAACATCAACTTTGATGTGTGGGTGGACGGAAAATAGCAATTTGTTGCGTTGTCGTAGGACTACGAGAAGGTCTCGCAGCAATTTATGAATGAAATTTCGACAAATTACCTACGCCTCCAACAAATATTGCAAAAATAACAACGAAAACATAATCTAGACGAATTCGATAACATACCGCTACCGTACACTTTTACTAAGTTTCTACAAGCAATGAAGACTAAATGAGCGGTTGAATGACTTTATAGACAATTATATTATATAGAAAAGAGTAAATGAAGCTTCGTTCCTTCAAATCCGGCGGGGGTTTGTATCCAAGAGCTTCGGAACTTCAAAGAATTTAGAATTTAGAATGTGCATTGAGTCGACCGTGGATACTCGTACCTTTAGATCTTTTGACGGCTCGGGCGAGACATTGTCCGAGTCCGGTGGAGCAAGCACTCACACCTCACACACTAGCACATAACGAACGATCACTTTGAATTTGAAACAGTTTCACCACACCCGACACAGCGCGCTCCGCCGCTCCGTATTGACATAAACACAGCCGAGCCGCGGCCATATGCAATCTGCCGATGTCCTAAATCGCTGCTAACTTCACATCGGTCAGCGGGGATGCCAGCATGCTATTTCAGAATTTCCCTGTATGCTTTTTGCGATTGTGATTACATTTAGAATATACTTTACGCATTTCTTATTGCATTGAAAATAAGATATTTGTTTCAATAATTTTTACACACATTATAATTTTTAGTTACTATAGATTTTGTTGCATTGTAATTATTCTGAAAATGTAATTCCTAATATAAGATGCCGATGAACGGGAATAAAGTTGCATAATGGCAATCCGAAAGTTCATTCGCGGCGAGCTTTGATTTCGATTTCTAGAAGAGTGCGAGGACCGGCGTGGAAACAAGACAGCAAGTTTCTTTTTTTTAAGGTGGTCTGGGAGGCTGAATTCGAAGATTTTAGACATGAACTGTGCGATGTTCGGATCAGATTAAAAATGTGTAAAAGATAAGTTAGGTAAGGAAGGGGAGGGTGCCAACAGTTTCATATGGAATCCGAACCACGGTCAAACTCAATTGACGGACCGCCGCCGCCGCCGCCCATCCAAAGTCTGATCGCGCCCTCGTAGAAAATGTATTTTTTTAAATGGAAACTGACACGGTTGGCTACATCTCCTCCAAAATCCGTGATTTCAGCCCATAACACCTTGGTGAAATAGGTTCCGTGTCAGTGCTTCACTTTGGTCGTGCCGACTACACTGAACTGGAGAAAACACGAACTATTTACATAGCCGTTTCGACCGACCTTTCATTCGGTGCATTGAACTATTCAGTGCAACTTAGCAAAGCAGTGGTGACGGGACCCTCGGCACGTGAACTTGGTTCAGCTTGACAGCTTCTTTTTTCAATTATGCCGCTCTTTAAACATACGTCTCTCGCGTGAGTTTGACAGAAAAAGTTCTTTAATTAAATTTCCACTTTATTGCGTGACTGTATTCAAAGATCGGTTTCCTCGGCAGTTTCAATCGAGCCGTGATTCGATTTACATTTCCCATTACAAGCCACTCCGAACTCTGTTAGCGGTCATTGTCCGCTCCATCTTATCTGCCCTCCCTTCTCTAGAGTAGATGTACAGCGCTAGATAACGCATTCAAGTTCAAGTATAGTTCGAGACACGTGAATATAGCTCCTCGTGGTCATACAAAACATATGGCGACGAGAGCTCTATTAACGTGTCTCGAACTATAACTTTTGGCTTTAGTTATAGAGTTGGGCTGAATCGACAAACAGACAAGTACCTACAAACATCCTACAAACATCATTCGCAAATTGAGAGTTATATGTTCTAAATTAAAACTTAGGTACTAATGTTTTTAAGTTTACTCTGTTATTAATTATATTCATTTTTAAGTTTCCGGATTAACAGTAGGTTTAAAGACTTACATAAGTCGACGTTTCGCCCACTACGTCACGGGCTTCATCAGGAACTGCGGGAGTTCCTGGAGCCGACGTCTGGTGTCCGTTGTACCAGACGTCAAAACTTATGTAAGACTTATGTAAGTCTTTAAACCTACTGTTAATCCGGAAACTTAAAAATGAATATAACTTATAGGTACTTAAATGACCAATTCCCATAAAACGGTGCGTGTCTGTTTTCTCAGTCACTAAGGAATACTCTTCTGAAATTTTTCATAGAAATCTGCTTCCATATCCGTAATTAATTACGTTTTTTAGGTTTCCGTATCCCGTACGAATTAGCCTATTACTAAATTTTAACTTTACGTACTTAAGGCCTCTAAAATTTGGAATTTTAGACATTTATTTCTCATTAATTAACTGCTTTTAAAAATAGTGTAATTGCATAATTTGGAAATAAAACAATTAAAAAAAATTTTTTACATGTGCGATCAGACAGTCTCCTAAAGTCGACTTCATTGCTAAATTATAGACCATTGAAACAAATATCGTGCCATTTTGATGCAAATCAAATACAAATACGAGCGTCTCGTCGCCCATTTGAAAGCTCCATTTTAATCATGTCCCCCGGCATCTGCAGTGTTTAGCCGCGCTGCTGGATAGTGGCCTCCCTTGTGCACGCACACAGCAGAAGCCAGAAGGCAGCCTCTCCAAATGCAATTACGATGCAGTCGATAGGCGCGCCGCGGGAGTTGAGGGTAGGCAAGCGAACAGCGAGTCAGCGCCGTAGCTAGGCTTGCGAACAGGGGTACGATACAAAACCGCCAACTCTTGACGCAGTCAGCGAATAGTAGCTGGTACTGAATAAAATATACATACATATCACACACGCTGAATCCCGACAATCGGGGTAAGCAGAGCAATCGGTGTTGTGCTGCAAGAACTCTGCTAAATTACAGCACAACACCGACCACCACGTTTCGCAAAGTATTCGAACAAGACATCGATCGATCAAGCAGCAAGTAAGGCACGAAGAACCACCTGCTGCATGACTTGGTGGAAGTACCGTGCCAAAGTGAGAGGTGGCGAGCCTGTCGCCCTTTAGCACGGTATCTTGTCCTTATCCCTTAGTCGCCTTTTACGACATGCACGGGGAGAGATGCAGTGGGGCTATTCTTTTTAAGTACCATCCCCACACAGTACTGAATAAAATATATTATAATAAATAATTGGTAATAATGGTTATCACGGGTGCTTGAATGTAGCTTCTCCCGGCTAGATGGACGGGCAACCTAAAACGTTGCAGCCGGCAGTGAATGAATGAAAGAGCGGAAAACTGCGTGTGGTGGCGTGCCTTGGGAAAGGCCTATGTCCAGCAGTGGAATGACGCAGGCTTATAATGAAGTTTTATCTCTCAAGAGTTTCTTCAAATCGCTCGTATGTCGTATGGCGAAAATATAGAGTGGTCTTCCTGTGATTGTGTTCCTTCATTTAAGCTACGGTTCTGCAAAAGGATTGTCAATTAGACGACAAAACTGTTGTCCGCATCATGTCACTTTGCAATCGTGATTATTTATTTATTTTTCGTATTTTGTATTTATTTTTTTGTTACTCGATTACTTAATTATTTCGAGGCTCAAGCCGAAAATACCTGCCATTTCACAACCTTATTAAATGACCGGCATTAAGTGTTACCTTTTGCCCATATTTTTATTTGAGTGCAATAAATATATACTCATACTAATCTAACCTAACCTAATCACTAACACTACAATACGTTTAGATCTAAGTTGTGATTTATGAAGAACGGTGTTATTACTTGTATTACTCGTGGTGGATGAGAAGACACCACAACACTGACACACTCACTTGTCTATTATCAAATTAACATCAAAATAGATGTGACGACGCAGTCCTCTCTCGTTCTCTACAGAAGTTAGATAAGGTTAGGATGGGCACGAGATAGAGAAGAGATAGAGAAGAGATAGAGCAGAGATAGAAAAGAGATAGAGAAGAGGTAGAGAAGGGATAGAGAAGAGAGGAGCTAGATAATTTTTTAAGGCACGATATCAGAATCTTGCCCTAAACACTAATGACCCTAGCGGCGGCACTGGTGAGAGCTATCCCCGATCCCGACACTCCTCGCTAAATAACCCCGCAGTCCGCAAAGCCTTCAAAATGAAAATTTGAAATGTCGTGAGCTAAATAGGAGAGTTTGTAGATAACGACGAAACGATATAGCAAGCTTCAAATGTGTAAGTTACTACTATATGTTTGTAAGAAAACAAAATAATTTATTAGGCAAGCTTAATTTATTATGATACATATTTCCCAGTGGTATAGGGAGAGATAACGGATCTCCACGTGTTACGAACATTTATTTGTCCATTATTGTCCGTTGCCATTATTGTAACTTTGTTCTTCAGATTTTCAGAAAGTTCATCAAATTTTAAATTGTTTGCGATATTGATTTTTTTTTTTAAATAATTATTCCCCGCATGATGGTCAAATCTTTATTGTAACCAGAGTCATATGTATAAAGAACCCTATATTATTTGCGAAACATGCAACCACGGAATTACAAGAGGTCCTCTTCATATTCTAAGTATGCATGCATCCATAAAAAAAAAACAATAAAACAATTTAATCAATATATGCGTGTATAAGAATGTCACAGACAGATATTTATTTATTTTAACATTACAAATTTTAATGCAGTAGAAATACTAAAATTCAACTTTAAAACTAAACCATATTCGTCTAGTACCTATCACTATCAGTCATGGCGGGCACCTTTCCGAGAGCAACTCGTCAGCTCGTTACTGGTCAGCCTCGTTAGCTCAGTGGTGCAGACAGTCAACTGTCGCTATTGAATGTTAAGCAACGCTGGGTACGGTCAGTATTTGGATGGGTGACCGCTGACCGTTGGAGGCTGACCGAGATTCGGATTCCTCGTAAAACTGTAGGTCCCTTCCCTCCTAATCTTACTTGGTGGTAGGGTTTAACCCGCCCGGGTTGGTACCACCGCACTGAATGAAACGTCGGTTGAAACGGCTATGTAAATAGTTTGTGTTTTCCGACCAGTTCAGTGTAGCCGGCACGATCAAAGGGGGAAGCGCTGACATGGCACCTAGTTCACCCGGTGTTATGGGCTGACATCACGGACGTTGTAGGTGATGTAGCCAACCGTGTCAGTTTCCATAAAAAAAAAAACTGCGATGGATGGACGAGATTTTTTACTTTTAGTTGCTTCCGGCGATATTGTGCTCGTGTGGCATCTTCGGGAGTTTCCCGTAAAAGTTTTTATTTATTTATCGGTTTATTTATTTATATTGTTATCCATTTATTTAAAAAAAAAAATTTATATTAATTTTACATAATATTTACAAACTTAAAATCTAAAATTAATACAAAAATAAACACAAACGGAGTTTCCACCACCGGCGGCGGGGCGAGCCCAAGCTACCGATGGTCGGGTCCCAAAGAGAGGAACCTCCGGACGATGCGTGCAGTGTCGAGCAGGGCTGCCTTCTGGATCTGGCCCTTGACCCAACCACTCAGCGAGAGCCTCTCAAGGTGGTCGTCGAGGCTCGTCGTTATATTATTATTATTTTATTTTTAATATTTATTGGGATGCCTTTTTTGCTTTAGATTTCAATTATAATTTTAGGTAATTTTAATTTGATAGGTAGTTTTAGTTTCAATTTTATTTTGTAATTAGCTCTATGTATTGTACAATATGTTTAGTTTTAAATTTAAATTTTATTATTTCTGCTGCATTTATTTATTTATTTTATTGATGACCAACGTGGCAAATATAGTAGGTACATGGTAGTAGTATGTGCACAGCAAGCATTAACACGATTTGTAACACACACACACATATAGCGTAGATATAAATGTGTATAATACAATAAATATGTGTGAACGAATATAAAGATGATAATTTAATTATTTACATAAAGCCTATTCGCCGTTCATCTGTTTATCAATTAATTACAATCTACAAGTGTATCTGTTTTTTTAAAGACTACCCAAAGAATGAGGTCCTGCGACGTAAAAGCCCTAACCCAGTTCCGTGCGTGGCGGAATCTGGAGCACAGGCCGAACAATCGATTCTCAGGACGCGCCAACACGCGGCGACACGTCGCACACGACGGGGAGACGCGAACCTCCCCGCGCCGTAATGAAATTGTGAAGCATCATAGTACGTACACATTGGCAAAAAAAAATTCCGTTGACATACCTAACTAAAGGAGGGTGGACCGCTAAATAAATTCCCGCGCAGCTCTGAGTTTTTATATTTTATTTACTTAGCGGTCCCCCGACTCCTTTAAGTAAGTCAAGGGAAATTATTTTTTACTTTTTAAGGGTCGTGCGTTTTTTAAATTGGTAATTTAACTTTCAAGCTTATTTAAATTTAAAAAACCGCATGCAAATCGGTGCACTTTTTAAGAAATTTTTTTTTTATTACTTAATTACTTGATTACAAACATAGCTCAGAACCATCCCGATTAAACAAGCTTCCTGATAAAAAAAACCGCATCCAAATCGGTCCATCCGTTTGGGAGCTACGATGCCACAGAGAGACACACTAATCCACACACCCTCACACACAGTCACATTTATGATACAAATACTATTACCTGTACAAAAAAAATATATTGAATATCCAAGACGATTACCACGCCTACATATTAAACACTTCTCCGCGAATTTGATGGCATCATTCACAATTCATTGACTATAATTTAAAAAAAAAACACACACAAGATTCTCTACCAATAAGTTTCGGAGGGTTGGGCATTAGAATATTGTTCTAATACCCAATGCCAAGGTAGCGTCGTACCTGTCTCGGAGCACGTGGACCCCCTGGGCACCACTATTTCCAAAGACGTGGGTTTCCGGCAACTAATCGAGTCTAAGGCCAAAACTGAATCCAGAAAATTGGGAATACTTTTCCGCAATCGGCGGTTCTTCTCACCGGCACCACTCTTCCTGTCTGTAGTAGCGTATGTTTTGTTTATGTAGCGTAGCTGATTAGGGTACAGCTTTTTTAGGTTTCCGTATCCCGTACGGAAGCCTATTACTAATCCTACGCTGTCTGTCCGTCCGTCTGTCTGTCCGAGGGCTGTAATCTCTTGAACCGTAATAGGTAGCCCGTTGAATGTTTCACAGAATATGTGTTATTATGGCGGATATACAAACTATAAAAATAAAAAATAGAAAAAGTAAAAAATTAAGGGTGGCTCCCATACAAGAAACCTGTTTTTTTTCAAGTTTTTTTTTGTGGTGCGGAAACCTCGGTGCGCTAGTCCGACTCGCACTTGTTTATTATTTTTTATTATTTTTGTTTTATGGAAACTGACACGGTTGGCTACATTACCTATTACATCCGCGATGTCGGCCCATAACACCGGGTGAACTAGGTGCCATGTCAGTGCTTCCCTTCGGTCGTGCCGGCTACAACTCGGGCTACACTGAACTGGACGGAAAACACGAACAACATACCTACACACAACTACATAGCGGTTTCAACCGACCTATTTTCAGTGCGCTGGTAGCAACCCGGGCGGGTTAAACACTTCCGCCTAGTAAGGTAAGAAGGGAAGAGACCTACAGATTTACGTTGAATCCGACCACGGTCTGCCTCCAACGGTCGAGCGGTCACCGATCCATCCGCTGACCGCGCCTAGGTGTGCTTATGATCCTCTTCAGCGAATGTCTTGAAACTTGTATTGATATTAAACTTATAAACTTAAATGTTTATACATTTTCGGGCAACGAATTGAACGGTAAAGACGGATATACTTTATTAGGCACCAACCATTTTAAAGCTATGAAAACATACTAATTTATACAGGGTGTATCAGGATAGGTTTGAGAAACTTCAGGAATAGAAAGTACTCATTATTAGAAGAAAAAAATCCTTATCACTCAAATCGAAATTCCGTTGTTTTTTTTGTCATACAAAAGTTGGAAATTGTAATAAAAGCTCGATGGACAGTGAGACTGGAGAGTGCCGTGAACTAATTCAGTCCTCTTTTTCTTTTGAGGTCATTGAACTTTCAGTGTTTGGAATTTACCTACACGCAGTTCAATTGTACTAGTTATGTATACAACCTACCCATTTTTATTCATGAGTTAGAATTGATTTTTTATTTAATAAAGGCGGACGTTAACCATCCACCAAATCTTGAAGAATAGATTTTCACCAAAAAGTACTGTAAAATGATCGAATCTGGGAAAAAGTTCCAGAGCTTTTCGTCTTCAAATATGGGCCCCTTTCGAACCCTGAAGTTTCGAAAACCTATCCTGATACACCCTGTAGAGATAATACTTGCAATACCGCGCTGGGTGCCAAGTAAAGTGTATAGGAACTGTCTTAACCTCTGTTTGTAGCTCATCAGCAAGCAAAGGGAGTAGAGTGTGGGTTCTTATTTTCTTATCTAACAATTGAAATTCTCATTTTAAAAGTCCAATTTTTTATTCAGGATTTCATTCGATTTTTGAAAACGTTCTTTTCACCATTCCCGCCATTGCGCGTAACATTCTAGATGAAGTGGATAGAAGCATTATTTCGCGTCGGCTTACCGCTCGACGCAATCGTCGATTTCGCCCCAGTCCGCGCGATCTATCGGGCGACTAGTCGTAAGCTATTAGAGAGGATGCTGTGTTATCTGTCATCCGATTGGTCTATTTGTCCAACGTCTTTTCCAATAGGTCTGGGGCCGGGGCTTAGCAACGGGCGTCCACGGTTTTCTATTTTATCTCCGTGTTCGTTTCGCATGAACGAGCAGTAACCGCTCTGGCGTCTTTTGTATTCGGTGGACTTGTTCGAATTTAATATTCTGAGGTTTATCATTATTCAGAGGTGTTTTTTTTTATTTTGTGACGATTGTATCCTCACCAGAGCATATGGAACTATTTTGACCTTCAGCGTTTTGGGAAATGTTTTATTAGAAAAAATAATTATTCGAATTAAAACAAAAGTGAGATTTTAATAAGAATAGCCCAACTGCATCTCTCCCCGTGCATGTCGTAAAAGGCGACTAAGGGATAAGGACAAGATGCCGTGCATAAGGGCGACAGGCTAGCCACCTCTCACCTTGGCACGGTGTTTCCACCGAGTCTTGCAGCAGGCCTTATTTGCTGCCTGATCTGAGTTATCTTGTCCGAATACTTTGCTAAACGTGGTGGTCGGTGTTGTGCTGTATTTAACCAGAATACTTGTAGCATAACATCGATTACTCTGTTTACCTATATTATATGTCTTTATTTAAATTAAACAAAATAACCTAATACAATAAAATTAAACTAAAATTAAGAAATATGATAAAACTAAACTAAAATAACTTATAAACTAAACCTAAAAAATAAAAAAAAATAAAAATTAAAACTACCTATAAATAATATATTTCATTTAAATTTGACAGAGTCGCTGCACCGGTGCAAGTGCCAAGTACGCACGCCGCGTTACACCTCTGAATCTCCCTCAACCTCTGTTTACCCCGATTGTCGGGATACGGCGTGTGGTGTGTATGTAAACCAACATGGATTGCTCTGCCGAGAGACCAATGGTGCATTCGATAGAGCCAAAAACACGTCTCCTCCACAGAAATACTTCTCTGATCTGTGGTCTCCTCCCTTAGTCGCATTTTACGACATGCACGGGGAGGGATGCAGTGAGGCTGTTCTTATCTTGATTATTTTACATAAAAAAAAATACAAACAGAGTAAGGAATGCGGCCGCCGATCGCTGTGGCCACAAACGAGATTGAATGTGGAATGTTATTCCGCGCGCCCGCGCCGCCCGCCCACGAGCCGCTGGGCGGGCGGGCGCGCGGAAAGGCAAGCAATTAGACGGTGCCCGATCGCGACGACCGCCTAAGTAACTGGAATAAATGAAATCTTTTGAAAACTCTCCGCCTCTCGCTCGCCGGAGGATACTTTCGGATGGGACTGTGGATTGTTTTCGCTTCGAACCGTTTGAATTAGATGGCGATATATATATTTATATATATATATATTTATTAGAAAGCGCGACATAATGCCGCCGAGCCACCCATAAGGCGTCTAACGACGCCCATGGACATTCGGTTGTATGGGGGGAGTTGCGAATGCCATGCCTTACCTTACTAGGTGGTAGGGTTTAACACGCCCGGATCGGTACCAACGCACTGATTGAAAGGTCGGTTGTAACGGCTATTTAAATAGTTCGTGTTTTCCATCCAGTTCAGTGAAGCCGTCACGACCGAAGGGAAGCACTGACATGGCACCTAGTTCAATAAGGTGTTATGGGCTGACATCACGGGTGTAGTAGGTGATGTAGCCAACAACCGTGGCAGTTTCCATAAAAAAATGTTTTGAAATGTCGGCCTTATTGGTTCCCGTTCACGCCCCTCTTGAAGAACCCGAGACTGTACTTGGGGGATACACCGAACATATATATGAGCAGGGAGAGCGTTCCAAAGTTTACTGGTTCTGTAGAGGAAAGATCTGCAGAACCGATTGGTACGCATCCGCGGTAAGTCCAGCGTATAGGGATGCAATCTCTGCCCAGTGCGCGTGGTGTGGAGGTGGAAAGGGGACGGCGGGATCGCGTTAAACAGCTCCGTGATGTTACTAGAGAAGTACCTACGAATTTAAGTTGCTTTTAGTTAACATGTCTTTATAGATTATTTAAGTGTATGTTAGCGTAATTGGCCCTTTGTCAGACGAAATATAACTACTGAAATGTTTGCCTTTTCAACCGACTTCCAAAAAGGAGGAGGTTCTCAATTCACCTGTATTTTTCTTATCCTCCTTATCCTTACCTATAATAAAATCCAACGTCTGCTTTCTGTCTGTCTGTCCGCTTATAACTCGAGAACCACTGAACCGATTTTAATAAAACAAAATTCTACGGATAGCTTGATTCTTCCCATCAACTATAGGCTACTTACTATCACGCTAAATAGCTTATGAGGTTAGCAGTGAAGTGAAATATGAGAGCGGGCGGAGCCGCGGGCACAGCTTGTATGTGTATATAATAAAATCCAACGTCTGCTTTCTGTCTGTCTGTCTGTCCGCTTATAACTCGAGAACCACTGAACCGATTTTAATAAAACAAAATTCTACGGATAGCTTGATTCTTCCCATCAACTATAGGCTACTTACTATCACGCTAAATAGCTTATAAGGTTAGCAGTGAAGTGAAATATGAGAGCGGGCGGAGCCGCGGGCACAGCTAGTAGAGTATATTACTTCATTTCTCCTCCAATTCTAAATCGATTTTGACGATTATTTTTTTCATGAGTTTTCTCAGGAGTGGTCCTTTCATAATTATTTTTAAAGAATACCACCCCTAAGGTTAATTTCTCATTAAGGGATGTATACTTTCACACTAAGGATTTTTTTCAATCGCCTACTTCCCGTCAACAATATTATGTGATATTACTAAAATAAAAAATAAAAATAAGTGAATTAAAAAAACTGTTTTAAAAAAACATTGAACCGACTTCCCTAAAAAGTATTAAATAATATTTTGATCTTGAGTAGAAGGCGGTCACAAAAGCACACCTGAAAATTTATAGATGGACCCTTTTGTGCTTTTGTACCGCCTTCTACTCATGATCAAAATATTATTTAATACTTTTTAGGGAAGTCGGTTCAATGTTTTTTTTAAACAGTTTTTTTTTTAATACTGGAGCCGTCTCCAGACTATCTGCCGGGGTTTAGTGTTTCGTAAAAAACTGAAAAATCATTTTCGCTTTTCCTTGGTTGTATGTAAGTGGTAAATTTAAGGACCCGTATATACATATGACCAGTGTGTCCTCCCGGTTTTGACGTACGGGTGTGAAACGTGGACTCTGACGGTCGCTGTTGTCCAAAGGTTGAAAGTTGCCCAGCGAGCAATGGAGCGAGCCATGCTGGGAATATCGCTACGTGATATGGTGCGTAACGAGGCAATCCGCCGACGCACCAAAGTAGTCGATATTGGACACCGGGTGGCTAAGCTCAAGTGGCAGGGGGCTGGGCACGTTAGCCGAAGAGACGATGACCGTTGGAGTAACCGTGTCCTACACTGGCGGCCGTGGACAGGAAAACGGAGTGTGGGAAGACCACCCGCCAGGTGGGACGACGACATCAAGTACGCCGGCGGAAATCAGTGGTTCCGTATCGCTGAAGGCCGGGGAGGACTGGAGGAAAATTGGAGAGGCGTATGTCCAGCAGTGGACGCTTACACGCTGACTGACTGACTGACTGACTGACATGTAAGTGGTTGTAATAATCGCTGACGGCGAGTGGGGTGAATGGTGACAGCGGTGCGGTGTGGGCGCCTCAGACAAACTGAACCGAAATGTTTTAGCGAGGTATTCGAGCCACACGCGAGTGTTCAGTTTATTTTATACGGGGTATCGTCGTCAAAACAAGTTGATGAAATCGTTGGCTTTTTTTATACTATATTAAATATCTGAAACATATACTTAAAATCGATAGGTACTGTGTATGCGTATGTATGTACGCCCCGAACAACATTATATTTTTCTCAGTAAAATTTATAATAAAATAAATAACCGGACTTTTATATTATTTCCATCACACTTAAACATACTTCTGTCCCTGGACGGCATTTATTGTTTATTTATAATTTTAGGTTTAGATTTAAAATTTGAAATAGTTTAAGATGTTTGTTAGTTTAAAGGTTGATTTTTTATGTTATTTAATATAGGTTTTTTTTTACTTGTAAATTGTAATATCTTTGTACTCACATAAATAGATAGGTTAAATTGTTCTTTGATACTGCTCAGCCCTACGGCTATTTAGCGTGATTATATACAGCCTTTGTACCACGTGGGGCCGGTACTTTAAAAGAATAGCCCCACTGCATCCTCTCCCCGTGTATGTCGTAAATCGGTTCTCTAAATCGTTTCTTTGTCGCACCGCTAGAGTGTGGAACTGTCTTCCGGCGAGTGTATTTCCTGAATCCTTTAACTTGGGTGTCTCCAAGCGTCGTATTAACGGGCTAGACAGCCTAGCAACAGTCCGCAAATCTGCTGGCATGGCACCTAACTGAGCGTGGTTTCGCGAGGAGAGGTGATTTTGGCTCTGTCGACTGCACCATTGGTCCCTCGGCACAGCCACCCATGCTGGTTCACATAAAAAAAAAAAAAAAAAAAGGCGACTAAGGGATATGACTCCCTTCTTATATTACTAGGTGGTAGGGTTTAACCCGCCCGGGTTGGTACCACCGCACTGAATGAAAGGCCGGTCGAAACGGCTATGTAAATAGTTTGCGTTTTCCGTTCAGTTCAGTGGAGCCGGCACGACCGAAGGGAAGCACTGACGTGGCACCAAGTTCACCCGGTGTTATGGGCTGACATCACGAGTGTTGTAGGTGATGTAGCCAACGGTGTCAGTTTCCATAAAAAAAGCCTATAGTGAGCCTACTCTTTCCATTGTTGCAAACTGCATCAAAATCTGTCCAGTGGTTCCAGAGTTTACCTCAAACACACATACATACAGACAGACGCTCCCTTTTATAACAAGTAATATTATTAAAAATGTCCGCCATCTGTGTGGTTCCACCAGTTCAGTTTGTCGCTGGATTCAAGATGATTGCACAATCAATTCACCGAACGCTTACGTGATTTCTTCATCACGAAAAATGATGAAGAAATCAAGGAGCTTCGCACTTACCACTCTTTGTTCCCGCGCGGAGTGTTCGGCCACCGGAAACAATTATTATTTCCTTTCTACTTTCCGCCATTCTGTCTGTCGAGGCGTAGGTACTAGGTAGGTAGGTATATTATTAGGTCCAATGTCACCCGGGGCTAAATTTGACGACCTCTATTGATTCTCACTAAAATATCATTCCAGATTCAAATATGGATTCAAATATTCGCTATAAAGAAAATACACAATAATTTATTGCAATAATTTAGATACGGCAATATTATATTGAAATCTAACTTTCTTTACCAAGAATATAATAAATTATGAAGTAAATAAAACACTTTATTTATTCAGAAAAGTAACATAATTAATTAGGAGTTATTTATTTAAATTTATTTTTTCTTTGATTTTAATCTGTTGTTATTTTTTTCATTTTCAATTTGTTTTTATTAATTACCGGTGTATTTTCAATAAATTATGTTATTATGTGAAAAAAAAAATTATAACAAAATAATATACCTAATACAAACACATCAGGAAATATGCTATAACAATTAAAATAAAATAAATCAAACTAAATTAACATAATTGAACTTTGATTATATCTTATTTAATTGAACATATTTTATTGCATAACACCGTATAGTTTTTCATAATATTTCATGCCTTACTTGCTGCTTGATGTAGTTATCTTGTCCGAATACTTTGCTGAACGTGGTTGTCGGTGTTGCGTTGTACTACCCTGCCAAAAGTTTTAGACCACAGAGCATTAAATGCGCGCGCCCGCCCCTACTAGGGGGCGCGGGCGGTAGGTATTTGATGCTCTGTGTTTTAGACCAATGGCATTAGTGTTAGTTAGTGAGTTAGTGTGCGTGAACGCCACTGGCGGTGCTCGGCACACTAAGGCCCACTTGCACCAACACGAATTTACGATATAAACCAGTTTAACTCGTTAAGCTAGCACCCGTTGACTGTGGGAACCGCGTTTAAATCCATAACTCGCTACTTAACTCTAAACTCGTGTTGGTGCAAGTGGGCCTAATAGATGCACTCAGCGCGTACACTTGTACATATTATCACTAACACTAATGCCATTGGTCTACAAGTTTTGGTAGCGTTATAATTTACAATCTTCTTGCAGCACAACACCGATTACTCTGCTTACCCAGATTGTCGGGGTATATAGCGTGTGATATGTTATGTATGTGTGTGAGTTTAAGAAGCTTTATGTCTTTCAAATAACTTCCCTTAACTTAACTTCCCATGCCCCTTACTAGGTGGTTTTTTTATGTAATCCGGCATGGGTGGCTGAGTCGAAGGGGCCAAAGCACATGCTCCGACCAGCCAATATAACCTCCGAGAAGGTAGGTGCCATACCGGAGACTTCCCCTGACTTCCTGAACACAACCGAGTCTGCTATGCGGCCATCTTACATCCAGTACGGTGGTAGGCTCATCCTTACTAGGTGGTCAGGTAGGCTCAAATTGTAGCCGAATGGCTTGGCACCACCGTACTCGGCTGTGTTCTCCTCTAGTCAAGTATAGCCAGCAATCCAAAGGGAAGTCTCCGATATGGCACCTACTTTCTCGGAGGTTATATTATTGGCTGGTCAGATCATGTTCTTTATCGCATCTAAATCAGCCACCCGTACCGGATTACATAAAAAAATTACTTGCCAACTAGAAAATCAAACAGTATTTTGTGTCGTGATCCTAGTTTCGAGAAATTAGCAAAAAACATGTGTCTTGAAAACTAAAAATGATAGAAAGATGATTTTTTTTACTAATATATTTGTTTTGGCGAGTAGATTATGATGATAAAATAACAAATATACCCTTTCATTTCATAAATCTGTGTTTTTTAAATTATAATTTCAAACATAATACCCTTTGATGCGATCTTTGATCCATTCCATAAGAGCAGGATACCCAAACGTAGGTGATCATGCCGCGATCTTAACCTCAAAACTTAGGAACAAAATACGATTTGACGCAGTCGCCAACATTCAATATTTTTTTAATAATACTAAATATTGTTTGATGTGAATTCTGTAAAAACACACATAAAGCAGCTATTGAGCTCTACCAAAATAAATTTTTATCGATTTTTTTTAATAAATGCACAAAAGTCTGTTTGATCTGTTGCTCCAATGTACAACCCCAAACTTAAATGCTTTAGCTTTAAGAATGGAAGCACTGCCCCTTATAATATCGTACAACCTATGGGCTAGTTTAAGGGGCAAAACCACAGAACACCTATTAAAAACTTCTATTATCTTTGGGCAAAACACCTAAAAATGTAAATAACACAGTTTAATAAATAAATAAATAAAAAAATAGGAATAGTTAAGAACCTATAATAAACTTATAACTATTATTTCTTTATTTGCACCGTTTTTTTTCTTATATTAATTTTACAATACATATTTACAAGTAACTTAATCAAAAATTAATATAAAAAATTAACGGAGTTTCCACCACCGGCGGCGGGGCGAACCCAGGCTACCGATGGTCGGGTCCCAAAGAGAGACACCACCGGACTATACGCGCAGTGTCGAGCAGGGATGCCTTCTGGATTTGGCCCTTGACCCAAACACTCAGCGAGAGCTTCTTAAGGTGGTCGTCGACGGTCTTCGCTATCAGCCCATGCGCTAATACGACTATGGGCACAACGATCGTCGAGTCGACGCGCCACATTTTTTTTTTTTTTGTAAGCCAGCTTGGGTGGCTGTGCCGAGAGACCAATGGTGCAGTCGACAGAGCCAAAATCACCTCTCCTCGCGAAACCACGCTCAGTTAGGTGCCATGCCAGCAGATTTGCGGACTATTGCTAGGCTGTCCAGCCCGTTAATATGACGCTTGAAGACACCCAGGTTAAAGGATTCAGGAAATACACTCGCCGGAAGACAGTTCCACACTCTAGCGGTGCGACAAAGAAACGATTTAGAGAACCAATGGGTTCTCAAAAACCCAATGTCAACAACAAAAGGGTGCTGAGTCTCTCTGCGACGAGTCATGCGGAGGTAGGACGGGTGGCAGGGAATAAGGGATGCTAGTTCCACAGAGCAGCGTCAGTAATAGTATCTGTAAAACAGACTAAGCGAACCCACAAATCGTCTGTGACTCAGAGACTCCAGACCATCTGTAAGTTTCGGGTCACCAACATTTTGGTTACCTCGTGCTGCAGATCGAGATACTTATTGTTATTAAGTACGTTTGATTGTATATTGTGTTTTTGTGTTTTTTTAAGAATAAAATATGTTTACCTTTAAAATATAGGCTTTTCAACCTACTGCCCAATTTGCTATCCGTACACTGTCCATACTCTGGCACTAAGCGAGGAATCTCCCTTTCCGCGTCGCTGGCTCCGTACGGCTATCTGATCCGTCGGACCCGTCTGATATTTATTCTTTTGTAACTAATGCCGGATTAATACATACCTAACTTAATTCGCACGGATTACCGATGTTGGAGGCCAATTAAACAGTGAGCTGTTCAAACTGTTTTTGTAGTGACATTTTCTGTGTTTTTGTAGTGACATTTTCTGTGTTTTTTTTTACGAGTATGTTTTGTCAGCCTCGCCTCAGCCACTGAGCTAGTGGTGCGGTCGGTCGGCGGTTGTTATGCAACGCTGAGCGCGGTCAGTACTTGGATGGGTGACCGCTCGACCGTTGGAGGCTGACCGTGCTTCGGATTCCACGTCAAACTGTAGTTGTTTACTTGTTTAACATTATCAATCATTTAAGTTCTGTAAAAATAATTAATATTACATATTTTAAAACTATTATAATAACACTTAAACGAAATTAAACAGTAACATAGGGGGCCGACCGCGACCGGGCCGACATTTAAAAAGAATAGCCTCACTACATCTCTCCCCGTGCATGCCGTATAAAAGGCGACTAAGAGATAAGGACGACATGCCATGCTAAAGGGCGACATGCTAGCCACCTCTCACCTTGGCGCGGTCCTCCGCCGAGTCATGCAGCAGGTGGGTCTTCGCGCCTTACTTGCTGTTTGATCTGGTCCGAATGCTTTGCTGGACGTGGTGGTTGGTTGCTGTATTTACCGTGAGAGTCCTTGCAGCACAATAACGATTACTCTGCTTAACCCCATTGTCAGGATATAGGATGTTATGTATGTATGTATGTGTATGAAATTAAACACTATCATTCATTATTAAACAGCTAAATTTTTTTTAATGTTTAACTAAGGCTATTTAAAATTGACACTGCTCGTGGAAAACTACGAACTAATATGACTTGCAAGTTGCAACCAATTACTTTATGTTAAAATTTGTGTTTAAAATAATTTTGAAAGGGTTGCTTTTCAAGTTGCTTCGTTTTTTTTTTTAAATAAACCCCACATGAAACAAATACGTAAAATAAGAAGCGCAAAGGAAATATCAATTTGAAAGCCTACTCGGTGCCTACTCATCTACCTCGATTGAAAGCACTCACGGGCGCTTTTAAACTTTTCATTCCTTTTACGCCCTCTAGACAGGTATCTATGTCAAATCTACCTACGTGCCTACGAAGAACCCCTCCGGAACCCCACGAGAGGGCGTAGTGCACACTTAACCGATATTCTTCATTGTAACTCCCTCACCATGGAAATACATACCAGAAAGCGGCGTTAATGTATTTTTCATGTTTCGAACAGTGCATTCATTTTATATTGTTAACAACAATTGGTCTGCATGCACTCAATATATATATTTTTTTATAGGTGCCATACCCGAGACTTACCTGAATTGCTGGCTATACTGGACTATCTTGGCTGTATTTGGGTATCTTACATCCAGTACGGCGGTACCAACCCAGCCGGCTGCAATTTGTTGTGCTGTATAAGTGCTAAATAATGTGTGTGCTATGTATTGTACTATCGACCTGTCACCTGATGATGTATACCTGACTCGGCCTCCCAAACCGTATTACGTAAAAAACAATAAAGCTTTTACGTATTTTTTGAGCTTTCTAGCTTTTTTGACATTATTATTATTATTTCTTTATTTACAAATTTACAATTTTTACATTAATTTTACATATACAAAGTATAAAAATACAAATATATACCTAAAATTAATATAAAAATAAACGGAGCTTCCACCACCACCGGCGGCGGGGCGAACCCAGGCTACCGATGGTCGGGTCACAAAGAGAGAAACCTCCGGACGATGCGTGATTATTATATTCTTTATTCCACGTTTTTACAATAAATTAGTATTAATTTTACATACATTTTACTAAGAGTAATAAAAATACACAAAATTATTACAAAATCTAAATAAAAATAAAAACGGTAATTTCCGCCGGGGCGGAGCAGCAAGCCTCCAAGCACGCCGGCGGGTGCAGGCCGTGGCTACGGAGCTCTCCGAGACGACGAACGTTTAATTCAGGTATATATACCCATATCTGTACACAAACAACAACACATAATTCATACAGCATTCAATTAATGACAGGTGACTGGCACGGACGGTGAGCAAGTACGCGGCGGCGATACGCTTACTTGTGATGCACGCACACAACGACAACGGGTCATCGCGATACATTTACTCGTTACTGATGTTCTGTGCTGGATGACCATTCTAAAGTATTTATTTCCATGTTCGAAATTTCAAAGTGACACACCAGCTGAATGCGCCATACATTAGCGGCTCGTGTGGGGTGTGCGATAGTGGCGTTACATACGGCGAGGCATACGGCTCATTCCCAAGTTCGATCCGTGGCACAAGCAAACATACCACACGCTGTATCCCGTCAATCGGGGTAAGAAAGAGTAATCACTGTTGTACTGCAAGGACTCTGGTAAATAACAGCACAAACCGACCACCACTGTTTCGCAAAGTATTCGGACAAGATAGCTATCAAGAGGCAAGTGAGAAACGATGACCCACCTGCTGCATGTCTCGGTGGAACGACCGTGCCGCGGTGAGAGTTGGCTAACACGTCGCCCTTTAGCACGGCATCTTGTCTTTTTCCCTTAGTCCCCTTTTACGATACGCAGGGAGAGAGATGAAGTGGGGATATTCTTTTTAAGTAACAACGGCCCCACCCCACACTGTACGTACTTGGTAAAATTGTATTGAATTATACCGTGGGGTGGGTCCGGTACTTAAAAAGAATAGCCCCAATGTATCTTTGCCCGTGCATGTCGTAAAAGGCGACTAAGGGATAAGGAGATGGTACCGTGCTAAAGAGCGACTGGTTGGCCACCTCTCACCATATTAATTCATTTACACATTTCACACATTCATTAATTTACATGTCACACACCCAAAGATTGACTGGGAGAAATCTCTTCAAGGGATTAGTCTGCCTTTGCATTTCATGTACTCTGTATTCATTGTATTATTTTTCTCATCTAAATCATATTTTTATTTTCATTACTGAATAACACATATTAAATAAAACTAATTACAATGAAATTAACCAACCGGTTCTGTAGGTCTTTTATTCACAAAACCGGGAAAATGTGGAACGCACTCCCTGCCCATCTATTTCCTCCGAAGTATTAACAGCCTGGGGTTTTTCAAAAGGGGCGTGAAAAGGCTCCTGTCAGGCCGGCATGGCATGGGCATCGTTAGACACCTACTTGTAGGTGAAACGATGCCACAGGTAGCGCTATCCATAAAAAGAAGAAGAAGAAGGAAACGGGATGTGTGCTGCCACTGTGCCGTTGATGGATATAGAAAGGGGTGGTTTTACGACATGCAGGGGGAGAGATGAAGTGGGGATATTACTATGTACCTACGCATGAAAGCTTCGCCATTAATTGTGGAACAATAAAGAATTTTCTAGCCGTCTAATCTATATTCTCTATTCTAGATAGCCGATCGAAGAAACTTCAGTCAAAGAAAGTTGCCACAGATTCTACATAGTTCGCGAGAACTTCGGGAGAAAATTCTAATTTCTCCTTACAAGAAAATCTCCTTCTCCGCGCGGCGTTAAAATTTTGAACGAGATTCCAAAAGGAATGTTGAAATCTCTGGAATCACTTTTCCCTTACCAACATCTGTACCTAGAACATTAATTTCTTTGATCTGCACTTTCGAGCGATGATGACGCGAACGCTGACACGGTTATCGCTACGTCACTTACTACATCCGTGATGTCAGCCCATAACACCGGGTGAACTAGGTGCCATGTCAGTGCTTCCCTTCATTTCATGTCGGCTACACTGAACTGGACGGAAAACACGAACTATTTACATAGCCGTTTCGACCGACGTTTCGGTCAGTGCGGTGGTACCAACCCGGCCGGGATAAACCCTACCACCTAGTAAGGGAAGGGACCTACAGTTTAACGTGGAATCCAAACCACGGTCAGCCTCCAACGGTCGAGCGGTCACCCATCCAAGTCCTGACCGCGCTCAGCGTTGCTTAACAACAGTCGACCGACCGGGCCACCGAGGCTGAAAAAGGTACAATTTTTTTTAATGTAATCCGGTATGGGTGGCTGTGTCGGAGGGGCCAAAGCACACGCTCCGACCAGCCAATATCACCTCCGAGAAGGTAGGTGCCATACCGGAGACTTCCCTGGATTGCTGGCTACACTGGGCTAGAGAAGAACACAACCGAGGCTGCTATGCGGCCATCTTACATCCAGTACGGTGGTATCAACCCAGTCGGCTACAATTTGAGCCTACCACCTAGTAAGGGGCAAGGGAATGGACCTACAGTTTTACACCGGTTCCGAACGTCAAAGCAGCACATGTAGGTATGCACGTAAATTTGTTCGTCACAAAAAACTTATTGGTACACGCCGACCGGATTCCAATCTCGGACCTCTTGCATGAGAAGCCGATGCCCATACCGCTCGGCCAACCGCCGCTTAGTCATATCAGTTCTTCCTTTCGGTCGTGCCGGCTACAATGAACTGGACGGAAAACACGAACTATACTAGTCTGAATCCGGGCGGGTTAAACCCTACCACATAGTGAGACATGAAGGGAAGGGTCCTATAGTTTTACGTGGAATCCGAGCCGCGGTCACCCCTCCCACGGTCGATCGGTCACCCATTCAAGTACGGACCGTGGCCAGCAGTCGACCGACCGGAGCACTGAGCTACCGAGGCTGACAAAATGTACACTAAAACAGGGAACACAAAAGGTGAGTTTAATGCCACGCGGCATTCTTTATAATCATTTGGGCTAACATCTCTCATGATGTTAGTTTATTACTCTATGTTCATGTGGAAGCTAGGTACCATGCTGCTTCCTTTTGGTAGTGTCAGCTACACTGAAAGGGACGGAAAACACTAATTCTCTTATAGAGCTGTTTCGACCAACCTTCATCCAGGGGGCGATCTCAAACAACAAGGGAACGGACTGACAGCTTCTGATAGAATCAGAACCATGGAGCACCTCGTGTTTAAACATTATCAAATTCGTTATGAGATTGAACGTTGTACACGTAGGGTTACCAACTCAACCAACGAAAATATGTTATAAAAAAAATGTTTTTTTTTATATGGAAGGCGCGACATGTGGCACCTTGTCACTTGCGAGTAGGTGACTTACGATGCCCATGGACATTTTCTGTGATGCACGGGGATTGCCAATGACATGCCGGCCTGACAGGAGCCTTTTCACGCCCCTTTTGAAAAACCCCAGTTTGCACTTGGGAGGAAATAGATGAGCAGGGAGTCGGTTCCACATTTTCCCGGTTCTGTGAATAAAATACCTACTACCGGTTGGTGCGCATCCTCGGTAGGTCGATTGTATAAGGGTGCATTCCCTGCCCAGTACGCGTAGTGCGGAGGTGGAATTGGGACGGTATTTATATAAATAAGGTAACTTTCTCATGTGTAGGTGCATAAAGCGTTTACCTGTTCTTGGGTCCGCACGCTGTTTCTTATAATGTTAAATTGTTTGTTCATGAATGTGTATGTGTCAATCTATTGGCGAACCTGAAAAATAAATTTAAAATTACTTCTACAAATATACTCTAGGCACTATAGATCAGAATGTCTATGGCAAATCAATTCATTATTTAAGACTAAGTGCTTTAATAACTAGCTTTTGTCCGCGGCTTCGCTCGCGTGAAATTCGTATTTAAAAAGAAGAAATAAGCAAGCTATGTAAATGTGCTCGTACTAAGTTTCGTCGAATTCGGATGATCGGTTTAAGAGTTATGGAGGAACATACATACATATAGAAAATATTTCAAAAAATTGTCAATTTAGTTTTGTATCATACATGGAATCTACAAACTAACTATCTCATAAAACAAAGTAACTAATCCATGACCATCCCTTACAGATTTATTATTAGCATTGACATTGATTTTATTACATAGATCTACACATGAAAGACATTATAAATATATTTTCGCAACAAATTGCCTGGCTGAGCTTTATGTATGATTTCGGGTGACGAGAGATTTTTGAAATATAGATTCTGAATCCGGGTGATCACGGAATTACGGGAGTGTTGACAACCCTAGGAACACGTCCGTTTGGGCGCGAACCTCTAACGGCCGTTATTTATTATAGAATATTAACTTGCTGCGCGACATTCTATTTTCCATATTCGATATTCAAACTTTGTCTCCATACAGAACTTGCTTCTCCAAGCTATGCGGAGCGTAGAGTGCGCGCGCAAACTAATGCAGAGAAGGGGGCAAGATGAACCACCTATTGTTATGACTTGAGACAGATAGCGGCGCGGCGAGGAAGGACTAAGCTCTCAGAGGAGAATGGTGGCTATAAATAATATTCTAGTAAAAGAATACGGCGCTTTAGCCTAACGATGACTTAGGAATGACTAGATGAGTTAGAGATTTTATGAAAAACCGGCCTTTGACGCGCATTATTAAGTTGTCTCATGCGTGTCCATAGATATGTTTTCAATACACAGGAGTATGAACCATGAACGACCAGAAGAGAAGCACTGACATGGCACCTAGTTCATAAAGGTGTTATAGGCTGACATCACGGATAGTGGGTGATGTGGCCAACCGTGACAGTTTCAATAAAAAAAAAATTTTGAAACCAGAATAATATGTAAATTAATTTTTATCTCTCCTGTAAATAGTGACACAGTGTGTTGCCAATAGCATTTTGGTGTTAGTTTTACGTTGGCTATGTTAGTATAAATTAAATACCTACTTAGAACAAAAGCTACTAGTAATTTAAATCTTCGCGGGACTTCCTAAAAATTTGAACTTTTTTTCTGAAAAAAAAAATTACGTGAGTATTTATGTACGCGCGTTAGAAGTTATACTCGAGTAGCACCGCACAATACCTACATACAAATAATTTGTATGCGGCGACGATGACGATGTCGCGTGACGTTTTTTCTCAGTTTACGCCCCTTTTCATAACGCGCCCAAGGAAGTATAACTACAAAAACAGAGTGCTGGGACCCACGCCGGAGATGCGTTACGCTGCCTATTCCCGTCCCTGCTTTGCAAAATCACGATTTATGCGGCGGGTGACCGAGTGGTTGGGGCATCGGCTTCTCATACGAGAGGTGAGAGGTACGAATCCAGTCGGCGTGAACCAATAAGTTTTTTCTGACAAAAAAAAATTACGTGCATGCTGCTTCACCGTTCGGAACCGGTGTAAAACTGTAGGTCGCTTCCCTTGCCCCTTACTAGGTGGTAGGCTCAAATTGTAGCCAACTGGGTTGGTACCACCGTACTGCATAGCATCTCCTCTATATAGCCGGAATAGCCGATCCAGGGAAGTCTCCGGTATGGCACCTTGTACGGTTTTGTACCGTGTGGGGTCGGTACTTAAAAAGAATAGCCCCACTGCATCTCTCCCCGTCGCATGTCGTAAAAGTCGACTAAGGGATAAGAAAATTCGTCAGCCTCGGTAGCTCAGTGGCGCGGTTGGTTAGTCAACTGTTATTAAGCAACGCTGAGCGCGGTCAGTGATTGGATGGGTGACCGCTCGACCGTTGGAGGCTGACCGTGGTTCGGATTCCACGTTAAACTGTAGGTCCCTTCCCTTCTTACCTTACTAGGTGGTAGGGTTTATCCCGGCCGGGTTGGTACCACCGCACTGAACGAAACGTCGGTCGAAACGGCTATGTAAATAGTTCGTGTTTTCCGTCCAGTTTAGTGTAGCCGACATGAAATGAAGGGAAGCACTGACATGGCACCTAGTTCACCCTGTGTTATGGGCTGACATCACGGATGTTGTAGGTGATGTAGCCAACCATGTCAGGTTCCATAAAAAAAAAAAAAAAAAAAAAACCTACCTTTTCGGAGGTGATATTGGCTGGTCGGAGCGTGCTTCTGTTTTATTTTTTTATTTTTTTACAGAATTTTTTTGCTTGTACATAAAAATAGAGCTTGTAATGTTATATTAAGTATGTTATATTACGACAACGGGACATTTACACTGACTTGCGTTATACAAAGCGTGCCACCCCGGCTTAGTTGAAGTACCTCTGATAAAGCACGTGTGACATATCTAATGGTTCTTGATCAGTGGCTCTTGGACGTGACTTGTGGAGTAAATGTCACTGAACTCGCATGATAGCGCTGAAACATGTTCCTTTTTTTTTTGTTCTTTCTCGTTCTAGCAATTTAATCTTGCAACAGAAACGGTTCAGGATTATACGAATATTCATAAGTATTTGATATCAACAACATTCTGGATAAGCTACAACATTATGTATGTACTAGCCGCTAATCTTGTTCGAATACTTTGCGAAACGTGGTGGCCGGTGTTGTGCTGTAATTTACCAGAGCTCTTGCAGCACAACACCGATTACTCTGCTTACCCCGATTGTCGGGATTCAAGTAGCTGCGAACACGGCTTCGCTCGGGTAAACTAAACTTGCACTGAAAGAGTAGATATGTGGTGGATTTTTTGGCTTTTTAAAATATAAAATTAACAAAAATTCAATAAATTAACAATAAGGTTTCAAGTATAAAAAGTTTATTTGCTAAATTGCTTAAATTGTTCTTAAAATTTTTACAAAACATTACAATTTCTTATTGATAGAAATGAAAAATTATTGAAGATTCTTCATTTTCCAGATTTAATGTGCCATTAGCAAATCAGTCAGTCAGTCAGCGTGTAAACGTCCACTGCTGGACATACGCCTCTCCAATTTTCCTCCAGTCCTCCCGACCTTCAGCGATATGGAACCAGTGCTTTCCGCCGACGTGCTTGATGTCGTCGTCCCACCTGGCGGGTGGTCTTCCCACACTCCTTTTTCCTGTCCACGGCCGCCAGTGTAGGACACGGATACTCCAACGGTTATCGTCTCTTCGGCTAACGTGCCCAGCCCACTGCCACTTGATCTTAGCCACCCGGTGTCCAATATCGACTACTTAGGTGCGTCGGCGTCGTCGGTCGGTATATATTTAGGTATTATATAAGGTCTTTCAAAATTAGTTAATAGTACGCTAAGGGGGGTTCTGTATCGGAAATAGATCACTTTGGAAGAACAAAGAATTTTTTTTATACAAAAATTTTTTTTTAATGTAAAATACTAAAAAAAATTTTTCTTGATCGTTTCAGTTTCATGCCAAGAACAAAAATGTCTTCCAATACATAGATCTATTTCTTTCAGAAATTGTGAAAAACCACAATTTTTGTTTTATTAGTATGGAATAGAAAGAATTAGATTTTTTTTACCAACTTACACGTGTTACATCATAATGGTAACCAAGACTTTTTATAGAGGAGAACGTCTCGACGTGCATATATTACTGACATAACTTATCTCTTTATGTACCCATCTCATATTTATATTAATTTGTTAAAACATAAATAAAAAAAAACAAATTTCCAAAGAGATAGTACTGGTACCTACCTACGTTACATAGTGCGTGCAATTCACTCAGTAAGCAAGCAACAAAAATTAAATTAAATTAATTTTCTATTCATATCTCAATGTTAATTACACAGATTTTCTCAACGTTCACAAAATTCGAACACTCGCAAATCTACAAAAAAGTATTCTACCGAGCGCGGCCCAATTGCCTTCTGATAAATCCTCGAACCGAATTTCATTTCTGCGAATATCTCCTCAAAACAAGAGAAGAGCTCAATATTTCCAACTCATTTTCCGCGCACTGCTTCCCGGCTCGCGCTCTATCAGTCATTCGCACCCGCCGTGATGATGTAGGGCACTGAACTATATTATATGTACGCTGGAATGTTTATTTATTTATTAAAATGGTATTAGTACAGAGACAGGAATAGAGTTAAGCATAAATAGTAGACAATATGATTTCTGATCTGCCTCCGCCATACAATCCTCCAAAACATAACTTCTGAATAATATGATGGCTAAACTATACAATAACAAATAACTATTATGGCGCTGATAGTAGTAGTGAGCGTCCACGGTACTAATTGTAGTATTTTGTACTGTGTGAGGCCGGTTCTTTTAAAGAAGAGCCCCACTGCATCTCCCCCCCCCCCTCCCCCTGTATTTCGTAAAAGAGGACTAAGGGATATGAATTATTCTAATATTACTAGGTGGTAGGATTTAACCGCCCGGGTCGGTACCACCGCACTGAATGAAAGGTCGGTCGAGTAAATAGTTTGTGCTTTCCGTTCATTTCAGGGTAGCCGGCACTACCGAAGGGAAGCACTGACGTGGCACCAAGTTCACCCGGTGTTATGGGCTGACATCACAGATGTTGTAGGTGATGTAGCCAACCGTGTCAGTTTCCATAAAAAAAGGATTTTTTATGTTTCAAAATCTATATACCGGGACCCCGAACGTTTTTCTGGGCTGGAGTGAGTTTAGATTTGGTAATAGTGACAGTGACACTCGCGAACAAACACTGATATACACATCCTCGTACACATATTAACCCGTCACACTAATTTACAAAATAAAAGTTATTTGCGGTAAATTCACTTATTTGTGGAACAGGAAAAAAAAATCTGACGTTTAAAAAAAATTTTTATGTGATATTATGAAACGTTAAACAACACACGAGACGTTCATTTAGTAATGCACGTATTTAGTGGCGCGCATTTAGCAGAGATGCGCGATTATGAATCTAACCAAATTATTTTAATAGAAAAAATTGGTTGAAAAAATCTGTAGAGTCGGTTTACGGACGATAGTTTTACGTGATAACGTCATAAAGTGGTAAGACTACTTTCAATTTCTGCTGCCCTGGTACTTTAGAACCAGAAAGATAAATGTGTACAAGCCGACGCGTGGGCCGATTGTGCCTCTCTATCGCTTGTTACGCGCTCTCGCTTGCACACACAGGCTCAGATGGAACGTGACACTTTTTCGTGCGTGCAGCCGGTGTTCATCAATTTATAAGACGTGACGTTATCACGTCAAAACCATTCATAATCGCACATAACTAATTAGATAGTCAAATATAGTTCCCGGGACTGTCACTACTACTATCAGCGCCAAAATGACGAAATTGAAGGAGTCATTCCAGCGTAATAGTATAATATAGTTCCTTGTCGAGAGGGAAAGGAAGGAAAAGGAGCGAGAAGGGGAGGGGAAGGAACATTTAAATGTCATTATAAGTTTGGGCAAAGCCGAGAGAATCCACAATGTTCGAGGTTGTCCGAATGCCCCGCGTCTCTCGAACTTGCCACTCTACAGACACGGGTTGAAAATGTGAAATTTTATGAATTCTAAATGAGAAAGATATTATGTATATTTCGATTGTCCGTTTCCTTTTCTCCTTGGTCTGGTTTTGGGGTTCCGTAACTCAAAAGAAAAAAAAAACGGAACCCTTATGGGATGACTTCGTTGTCCGTCCGTCTGTCCGTCTGTCAAGACCTTTTTTCTCTGGAACGCGTAGAGGTATAGAATTGAAATTAATATCAAATATTAAGGTCTATACGGCCGTTGGAGACGTTTCAAGCTTTGAAGGTTTGTGGCCATTTATTTTGATATTAGCAAACTCACACATCAAAACTTATAAGGTACTTCCCGTTGATCTATAATTATAAAATTTGGCAAGAAGCAAGATTTCACAGCACAAGTGAAGGAAAATATCCGAAAATAGTCCATTTTAGTTATTTCACATTTTTTGTTTCCTTACACTGTCGTAAAAACTATGAACGCTTGTATGTTTTACAAGGGTCAAACTGGTGAGATTATACTTAGAGCAAACTCTAAAGAAAACGACAAATAATAAAAATCAGCCATTACGCGGTGGTACGGAACCCTCGGTGAGTCCGACTCGCACTTGGCCGGTTTTTTATGGATACTGACACAGGTTAGCCAATGTCGGTCGAAGCGGCTATTCGTGTTTTCCGTCCAGTTCAGTGTAGCCGGCACGACTAAACGGAAGATTTGACATGGCACCTAGTTCACCAAGGTGTCATGGGCTGACAACGCGGGTGTCGTAGGTAATGTAGTCGACCGTGACAGTTTAAAAAAAAAAAATTAAACAAAACAATCGTTGCAATCGGACTTTTATTTGCCACATCATCAATTTACTACTAATAATAAATCTGTAAGGGATGGTCAAATCTGTCAGGGATGGTCGTGGAGTAAGTTACTTTGTTTTATGAGATATTGCGTTTGTAGACGCTATGTATGATACTTAAACTAATGACGATTTTTAGGAATGTTTTCTGTATGCACCTATGTATGTATGTATGTATGTTCCTCCATATCTCTTAAACCGATGATCGGAATTCAATTAAACTTAGTACAGGCCCATTTTACTACGGGACACAGGATAGGCTAAATAAAATTCAGTTCCGGTTACGCTAAAATGTGGCTCTCAAATCCAATTGTTCCAAACGCGGAAATAATGGTACGGTAGCAGGCTTACTTACTTTCTTCTTTTTATATAGGAATTTCACGCGAGCGAAGCCGCGGGCAAAAGCTAGTAATTCCTAAAATAACAATACCTACACAACTTCATGCGGACTTGCGCAGACAAACAAAAGACAAAAAAATATATATATATATAACTTTACTTACGATATAATCCTTTGATCAGCCTGCAATCCCGAATGTAACGCCAAACCGCAGCATAGTTATTAACGGGACTTCAGCCTTAACTTTAAGGCAGCCTTCAAGTCCTATTACTTCATATTTCATAGAGGGGCCCATGAATGTGTGAGTAGTTCGTCCTATTTGTCAGTAAATATTCGTTTAGTTTGGCGCCTGGGCCGGTGATTCAGTGTGCCTTTTAAACCTTAAGCTTCAATAATTCAAATTCAAAAATTTTTTTGTTGAGAAAGTGTGGTATACAACGTGTCCCAAAACTCAACGTCAAGCGGGAACCAGAGAGGATAGACCTGTAGCGCTAGGATTTTTGGTTTCAAAAATATTAAAGTTGTTTATTTGTCGCATATAGTTTCCGAACCATTTGCCCAACCTAATATATTAGTTTGTGTCATCCAAGGAATTTACATACGTAGAAATTTAGGTATTTGTCTTTTAGATCAGTATTGGACGAAAAGAAAATTAGAAAAGAAAATTTTACTTTCATGATAATATTGAAGTAGTAACCGATGTGCAAAAACATTTTGTGTCATCTCTGTCCACGGAAATCCTTAAATTTAACCAGTACCTAATACATCGCGCAAATAGCTCTAAAAGAATATTAGAAAAGGTTAAATAGGTGTTACGCGTTTTAGAGTACTGATATCTGTTGTTCAAAATATTTTGTGTCGAATTCATCCACGACATTTATAGATATTTAATATTTTTATTACAACAACCTCTAAAAGCCACAAAAGAAAATACGGGTTGTTAGAGTTTACGTCTTTTTCATTATTATGATGTAACAAAACACTATTCATAATTTGTGTCGTTTTTATCCACGGAATTTTATTATTTGAAAAAAAAAACACTAACTTCGCATGAAGTGCGAGCGCGGGCGGCGGGGCGAGGCGAGCGAGCGATCGAGGCCCGCGCACGCCGCCTCCCCCCCCCCCCCCGCCCCGCCCCGCCGCGCTCGCGGGTCGTTCAGCCAGCCATACGCGGGGCGCGCGTTGCGTTGCGTGGCGCGGTGCGAGTTGCGACGTGCGTGCGTTATCATATCTATTATCAATTATTATTACTAATGATAAATCTGTAAGGGATGGTCATGAAGTAAGTTACTTTGTTTTAGGAAATATTGAGTTTGTAGCCTCTATGTATGATACTAAAGCTAAATTGACGATTTTGAGAAATCTTTTCTGTATGTATGTATGTATGTATGTTCCGCCATAACTCTTAAGCCGATTATCCGAATTCGATGAAACTTTGTACAAGCACATTTAACTAAGTATACGGGACACAGCTTGGGACATAGGATAGGCTACATAAAATTCAGTTCCGGTTACGCTAAGATGTGGCTCTCATACAAATCGAATTGTTCCGCGCGCAAAATAAAGGTATGCAGCGGCGGACGGCTGGCGGATGTGCGGGGCGCGGCGCTGAGGGAGGGCGAGTGGTTCTAATAGCGCACCAGGCTGCCGCGCTGCCACGCGGTGTGTGTATGCATTGTCTCGAGCAGTTTCTTATTTAATTCCATTTCATAATATTATGTAGATTTACTTCGTTGGGTATCTATTTGATTAATTTTAGGTGCAAACCTATGTAAAAAAATGTGTTGTTGCGAGTCGATGTTAGCGGATATTTACTTAACTGAAGTTCCTATTTGATTTAAGTTAATTGATCGTGTGTTTATTATATTGTACGTAGTGTAGTATGCGCGCAATATTCTTGCGCGCATACTACACTACGTTGTTTTCTTCGTTCATGTATGCATGTATGTATGTATGTATGTATGTATGCACACAATTCTTCGGTCATAACTCGAGAACCACTGGTGCTAGACCCATCGTGTTGGTACTCACACTTAAGGTCTCGGTGAGATATATCCATCTGTCACGTGAACTTTTGTTTTGGTCATAACTCGAGGAACACTGGTGCTAGACCCATCGTGTTGGTACTCAAACTTCAAGTCTCCATGAGATCTATCCACTAACCACTAACCAAAACAAAAGTTCACGTGACAGATGGATAGATCTCACCGAGACCTTAAGTTTGAGTACCAACACGATGGGTCTAGCACTAGTGGTTTTCGAGTTATGACCAAAACAAAAGTTCACGTGACAGATGGATAGATCTCAGCGAGACATGAAGTGTGAGTACCAACACGATGGGTCTAGCACCAGTGATTCTCGAGTTATGACCAAAACAAAAGTTCACGTGACAGATGGATAGATCTCAGCGAGACATGAAGTGTGAGTACCAACACGATGGGTCTAGCACCAGTGGTTCTCGAGTTATGACCAAAACAAAGGTGCCTTGACAGATGGATAGATCTCACCGAGACCTGAAGTTTGAGTAGCAACACGATGGGTCTAGCACCAGTGGTTCTCGAGTTATGACCAAAACAAAAGTTCACGTGACAGATGGATAGATCTCACCGAGACCGGAAGTTTGAGTACCAACACGATGGGTCTAGCACCAGTGGTTCTCCAGTTATGACCAAAACAAAAGTTCACGTGACAGATGGATAGATCTCACCGAGACCTGAAGTTGAGTAGCAACACGATGGGTCTAGCACCAGTGGTTTTCGAGTTATGACCAAAACAAAAGTTCACGTGACAGATGGATAGATCTCACCGAGACCGGAAGTTTGAGTACCAACACGATGGGTCTAGCACCAGTGGTTCTCGAGTTATGACCAAAACAAAAGTTCACGTGACAGATGGATAGATCTCACCGATACCTGAAGTTTGAGTAGCAACACGATGGGTCTAGCACCAGTGGTTTTCGAATTATGACCAAAACAAAAGTTCACGTGAGAGATGGATAGATCTTACGGAGACTTGAAGTTTGAGTACCAACACGATGGTTCTAGCACCAGTGGTTTTCGAGTTATGACCAAAACAAAAGTTCACGTGAAAGATGGATAGATCTCACCGAGACCTGAAGTTTGAGTACCAACACGATGGGTCTAGCACCAGTGGTTCTCGAGTTATGACCAAAACAAAAGTTCACGTGACAGATGGATAGATCTCACCGAGACCTGAAGTTTGAATAGCAACATGATGGGTCTAGCACCAGTGGTTCTCGAGTTATGACCAAAACAAAAGTTCACGTGAGAGATGGATAGATCTCACCTAGACTTGAAGTTTGAGTACCAACACGATGGGTCTAGCACCAGTGGTTCTCGAGTTATGACCAAAACAAAAGTTCACGTGACAGATGGATAGATCTCACCGAGACCTGAAGTTTGAGTAGCAACATGATGGGTCTAGCACCAGTAGTTCTCGAGTTATGACCAAAACAAAAGTTCACGTGAGAGATGGATAGATCTCACCGAGACTTGAAGTTTGAGTACCAACACGATGGGTCTAGCACCAGTGGTTCTCGAGTTATGACCAAAACAAAAGTTCACGTGAGAGATGGATAGATCTCACCGAGACTTGAAGTTTGAGTACCAACACGATAGGTCTAGCACCAGTGGTTCTCGAGTTATGACCAAAAGAAAAGTTCACGTGACAGATGGATAGATCTCACCGATACCTGAAGTTTGAGTACCAACACGATGGGTCTAGCACCAGTGGTTCTCGAGTTATGACCAAAAGAAAAGTTCTCATGACAGATGGATAGATCTCACCGAGACCTGAAGTTTGAGTACCAACACGATGGGTCTAGCACCAGTGGTTCTCGAGTTATGACCAAAACAAAAGTTCACGTGACAGATGGATAGATCTCACCGAGACCTGAAGTTTTGAGTACCAACACGATCGGTCTAGCACCAGTGGTTCTCGAGTTATGACCAAAACAAAAGTTCATGACGAAGTTTCTAGTTCTCACAGAAAACGGGATATTAGTTCAGCACGATTGTGTTAGGGTCATGAAAGGTGGGTCAGTTTGAACTTATGCAAATTTTAAGCGAATCGAAGCGTCAATCTAAAATAATATTGACCACATTGACCATTGACATTCGTAGGAATTGAGATTGCAGACGCGCGCTTTGTACAAAATTCGCACTGCATTATTATCTCTATAGGTAGGTAGATACCAAACTTCTTCGTACGAAGTGCGAGCGCGGGGAAGAGTGCGGGCGCGGGCGGCGCGGCGGGCGAGGCACGCCAGGCGCCGCGGCCGGCCGTGGCGTCGCTTCGCATAGAAGAAATCGTAGGTACCGAACGAACGTGTGTGCGTGCGTATGCCCCCCGCCCGCCGCCACCTGCCCGCGTCCGTCCGCTTTGACCGCAACAACTATTTTTGTGTTTTATTCATTTATTTCGAGCATGAAAATGACACAAATTTACAATGTACATTTTTCATGCATTTATGAAATTGAATATGTAATCTCTAATAATTCTAATATTTTTTTTAAGCTTTTGTAGCTTGGAAAAATAACATATTCGAAAATCTTAAAATTGCGAGGCCTAATTTGGCACAAATTCATTTAATGGGCATATGTAAGTGATCTGAGATAGGAAATAACAATTTTGTCAATTCTAATTTTGTTTTAGGCACTGTTTTTACATACTGACAATAGGTCAGTTTGCACTGGACGAAGATGACACAAACTGGGTTTGCACACTCCGCAGGCTATCCTAGATATGATAGCATAATTATTTTAAAGTTTAGATTAATTTTGCCAGTTTTGAATGGAATTAAAAAAAACAACCACAAATCTTCGAATTGCTGAAAATGCAAGTGACAGATGTGACACAAAACGCAATATTATGCTTCTTATGTACGACTGTATCGACAGGCAAGAAATAAGCAAGTTTAGAATTTTTTTAACTTATGTCCTCAAAATAGCCCAGCGCTATCGGTCTAGGAGGCCAGTTTATGAATGCCCAGGGAAAAATAAGAAAAAAAAATCGGAGTCATTTGTTTTTTATGATATGAGCATTTTTTGAAAAACGTTTAAAATTGACATCTGAAGTGGCACCAAGTTCACCCGGTGTTATGGGCTGACATCACAGATGTTGTAAGTGAGGTAGCCATCCGTATAAGTTTCCATAAAAAAAAGGCTATCTCACCACAAGGGATACGGAACCCTAAAAATGTGCAAAGCAAATATAATCAATCAATCACTCAATCAAATATACTTTATTGTACACCATAAGAACATAGAACACAAAGGTCATTTTAATGCAATGTAGCATTCTTACTCTCATAACAACTTATTAATCTGATAACAATTAATGATTGATTGATGATTATATTCCAATCGTTACAATTCAGCATTTCTCGTTAGCAAAGGTTAAGTGAAAATTTGTGTATGATATTCTTGTATGATTTTACATTTGCTAGTTTATTAAGACGGAATGACAATTACTGAAATAGATGTTTCTACAAATTCACTACTGCCGCTATTTAACAAATCTGTCAAGTTAAGGGGAGCTTACGTTATAGGGTGAGATTTAAATACCGTCCCTGTATGTCTCCACGTTATGCTCGGCGCGCCACTCGGAGAGACGATGTGAGTGAGGCGCGAAGAGTTCCTCTAGCATTTCTTGACGCGTGCAAACTAATGTGAATGTTAAGTCTCATTGATAGTATTAACCTCTTCAATTCGTCTGTTATAGCGCTTGACAATTTTAAAACGGTTAAAAGCTTAAGTTAACTGCGTGTTTTCAGTCAAGTTCAGTGTAGCTGGCACAACGGAAGAACGAATGTGGCAGTATCCATAAAAAAATCTGACACAATGTTAGGTGAATAGTTTTTAAGGCATTTTTTGTGTTTAGACCTCTATTACCCTTAGAAATTTTTGGGCTTGAGTGAATTGAACCGTGAGTCCTGCGACTCAAGACTGATCTTATATACATTTAGAGCAGCAGCACTAGCAGGCACCTATGTACTGGACGCATTGACAGGTTACGTCAATTACAGAAGTAAACGGAATGGACTTATCTATTTCTATGGTCTACAAGTTGAAATGGATCCCTAACAATGGACGCAACTCGTATAAATTTAATAAATGTTATGTTAGAGCCCTTGCCCCTTGGCCATCTCACAGAATACGTCAAAGCATAAATAATAGTACCTTGGCGACCCGAACTTCGCTCAGCGTCTACACATGTCTAGATAAACTTTTAATATTATCGATTTTTAACATTGTCTATTTATTATTACACTAGCTGTGCCCGCGGCTCCGCCCGCTCTCATATTTCACTTCACTGCTAACCTCATAAGCTATTTAGCGTGATAGTAAGTAGCCTATAGTTGATGGGAAGAATCAAGCTATCCGTAGAATTTTGTTTTATTAAAATCGGTTCAGTGGTTCTCGAGTTATAAGCGGACAGACAGACAGACAGAAAGCAGACGTTGGATTTTATTTTAGGTATATAATATAATATATAGGTATATATATATATATAAGGAAGGAAGGATATAAGGATAAGGAAGGATAAGGAAGTACTTTGTGGAAACAACACATAAAGCTAATTACAAAATAAAATATAAACCTATAACCTATATACAAAACTGAATAAACCTCCTCCAGGTGGGACGATGTGGGCACTGTTCCGAGGATGCTAGCGGCGTTGCCTCGCTGGATGGCCACACTGATACGCAGCCTCAGGAACTCGAGCGAACGTTGTTCTCCTAAAGCAGCGTACAGGGACATCCCGATGTCTTTCGCGAGCCGCTTTGCATCCTCAGACCATGCCCCCATCGTCTCCATCGAAAATGCGGCGAAGATATGCTGGTGTTCCACCGAACTGTATTTGGTGTGCTTGTGGTGGGCTGCAGTTTCAGCGGCTGCGCCGGCGCGCTTCGAGCATGCGCTGCACAGAGTATCGGCGCAGGTAGTATCCCACACCAGTGATAAACTTGGAAAATAAAACATTATCTAAATACAAAATGTCGTCCAAATCGTTTCCGAGAAACTAATTATTTATACAACGTGTCCCAAAACTCAACATCAAGCGGGAACCAGGGAGTAGGCCAGTTTATGACTACCCAGGGAAAAATAAGAAAAACATTATCATTATTAATTTTTCTTTTTTTTATTTAACTGAATATTTTTTTTGGTAAAACTACAGGCATTCCGGTTTTAATTGGGATAGTTATCAATAGCAGAGTTATCTAAGCCTCCAATATAAAATTTTTAACAATTATATTTGCAAATTTGTAGTCGTAGTACCTACCTAAAATGTTGTACGAGATGTAAATTTTCAACGTTTTTCAATAAATGCTCATATCATAAAAAACAAATGACTCCGATTTTTTTTCATATTTTCCCTGGGTAGTCATAAACTGATCTACTCCCTGGTTCCCGCTTGACGTTGAGTTTTGGGACACGTTATTATAAAGGTACATATTATATACAAGTTTAGCTCACTATAAAATAGATAATTCTAAATTGTACATCTTCATCTTCAACACCGAATGGCGCGCCATCTTGAAGTAGCTGAGGTGTAGTCAGAAGACGGGCGGCGACGACGACGACGGTACGGCACCATGTGGTGAATAGTTTCTGGCAGCTGATCGCATTGTTGTCAGTTTAAACTGCTTAGTGTGTCGTTCAGTTTGTGAAATTTTGCTAAATTCTCTAATTAAATGGATATTTCAGGAGAATATAGTTGGGCTGTGCTTTTAGAGCTATTTTAAACAGTTTCATCTAATTTGCATATCTGTATCCCGACAATCGGGGTGAGTAGAGTAATCGGTTTTGTGCTGCAAAGACTCTTGTAAAATTACAGCACAACTCTGACCGCCACGTTTGGCAAGTATTCGGACAAGATAACCTATCAAGCAGCCAGTAAAGGCATGAGGACCCACCTGCTTCACTACTCGGTGGAAGGACTGTGCCAAGGCAAGAGGTGGCTAGCCTGTGTCGCCCTTTAGCTCGGCATCTGGTCCTTAACCTTTAGTTGTCTTTTACGGCGCGCATGGGGAATGATGCAGTGGGGCTATTCATTTTAAGTATACAATATTAATAATTTCTATTTTATTTATGGAAGGTAGGTTAGGTTAGGTTAGGTACCTAATAAGTCTCAAACAGAGTTATTACAGTTTACAAAAGTGCCCTTGGCCCTTACTAGGTGGTAGGCTCAAATTGTAGCTGACTGGGTTGATACCACCGTACCTACTAATTTGTTGTTATATCGGCCATAATAACACATATTCTGTGAAACCCGTTGAAATGGCTAGGTACCTATTACGGTTCAAGAGATAGGTACAGCCCTCGGACAGACGGACGGACGGACAAACAGACAGACGGGGCGTAGGTTTAGTAATAGGGTCCCGTACCGTATACGGAACCCTAAAAACAGTCCCTTGCCCCTTACTAGGTGGTAGGTTCAAATTGTAGCCGATTGGGTTGGTACCACCGTACTGGATGTAAGATGGCCGCATAGCAGCCTCGGCTGTGTTCTCCTCTAGTCCAGTATAGCCAGCAGTCCAGGGAAGTCTCCGGTAAGGCACCTACCTTCTCGGAGGTGATATTGGCTGGTTGGAGCATGCGCTTTGGCCTCTCCGACTCAGCCACCCATACCGGATTACATAAAAAAAAAAAAACAAAAAATACAAACAAGCGTCAAAATTGGTGTGATTATAGTAAAAAGTCTAAAGTAAAACAACACATATTAAAATCCAAATGTGAGTCGTGCTCGCGCTAAGGAACCCGAATTGAATGAAAGGACTAATTTGTTTTTTTCGTAAATGGGTGGATCAACTTTTTCTTGTAACGTAAAAACCAGCTGCAAAGTCAAATAGAAAAAATGTTAATTGCAATTTATTTATTTGTTGAAAATCAATAAGTATAAAATACTTAGGTTTATAAACAATTGAAAAAAAATTAGGGAACTATTCAAAATAAAAAATGAACCAAATTTTTAGGGGTACCGGATGACCCAGGGGACAATTTTGTCCCCAGTTTTGTACGGAAAAGAGGGGTTGTCCTCAGGGTAACCAATATTTAAAAAAAATTACTCAAAATTCTTTGTGCAGCTTCTTTCTTATTGATCAATTACTTATCTGAGAGTTGCTGTAACTACTAAAATAAGGTGAATTTTTATCAAGGTGATATCCTTTTTTCAGACAAATACCAAAAACAAGAAAAAGTTGATCCATCCAAATACGTAACACAAATATATCGTGTGGTGGTACTGAACCCTCGGTGCGCGAGCCCGACTCGCACTTGCCCGGTTTTTATTTAGTTTTAATTTGTGAACGTAGATTTTTGTGATTATGAAAAGCGAACTACGAAGACCTTTGCAATAAGCGACCCCTAAATGACTCATCTATTAATATGATCTTGTTTAGTAGAATTGTTTTACTCATTCCGATGAATCAACTCACATCAATTTGTGTCTCTCCAAGCAAATTTCTCCAAGCGCTTGTCTCAAACGCCTATGGAGCGAGGCTTTCAAAATTTAATAGGCAAAGTACATACCAGGGGCGGCACATAATGTATTTTGACCTCCCAACGGACTGAAAGCATCTTGTATGAAGCTTCTCCAACCCTCTACATTACATCTATCTCTTCTTGTCGTGTGTCTTCTTAGTTATTTGTTCTGGAAGACACTAGAATGTTACGACATGGTAGACGTGAGTAGTGTACGGAGTTCGCTACCATGGAAACTAATAGCCAGAAACGGTATTGTGATGTATTGAATGTCCGATAATTCAATTAAATTTTCAATTTCAATTCAATTCAATTCAATTTATTATCTTTAGGTAACAAGCTTACACTTAGTTTCGTCAACATACAATAGTCATAGGTATAACAACAATATACAATAAGGTAGTGTCACGTTGCAAAATTCTTACTGGCACGAAACACTTTTTAAATTAATGTTTTGAGTTTAGAATAAAAAAAAATTGGGAAATGCACTGGAAAAATATGACTGTGTACTGCTGAGGTGAAACTTTCATGTGTGCAGATTTGTAATCTGGTAATTATATTATTTAGTTATTTTTATTATTTTATGTCAGTCAGTCAGTCAGCGTGTAAGCGTCCACTGCTGGACATACACCTCTCATATCTTTCGGTTATTATCTTCCTAAACAATATTGTGACCCTTTCTGATTACTATTTGTATACGAGCTGCTGGTGTAGGTTTTTTTAGGCTTATGTATTATTACTATTTTTTTTATCTTAGCGGCTTCTGTGGGGCCACGAGGCCTGTGGAGGACTTTCAAAGACTGCGGAGACTGAGGATTGGAGGCTTCAGGAAGGTGAACCGCTATGAGCTCAGCTGTAGACGATGCTGCAGGAATATTTTGCTGTGCTACAAGGAGAGGTCACTCAGGCTGTGCCGAGGAGGGCGAACGTGCGAAGCCTTTTACAACCCGTGCCAAACTCGCAGATTATTATTTTTATTTCTAAACAGCTTTTTGTTTTTAGACAAAAATTGGTTCAGTATCAGACACTGAGTAGTGTCTGAGCGCTTGTACGGCGGTGGCGTTACAAAATCACCCGGCATGACTGTACTTTAAAATCTCGCAGCATAAAAAAACCGTTACAAAACGAGAGCTGGGAATAACATTTTCATTAGAGATAGAAGAGTCCATTCAAGTATTGTGTAGGTAAGCCCTTTCAGAAAAGATGATTAAATGTGTTTTTTTTTTCAGATCTGCGATAAATTACTTTTAAAATAATGATGTTTTTTATTGTAATTCGGTATGGGTAGCTGTGTCAGAAGAACCAAAGCACATACTGTGACCAGCCAAAATCCCCTCCGAGTAAGTAGTTGCCATACCGGAGATTTCCCTTTGGATTGCTGGCTATACTGGACTAGAGGAGAATACAACCGAGGATGCTGTGCGGCCATCTTACCTCCAGTATATGTATGTATGTAGTACGGTGGTACCAACACAGTCGGCTACAATTTGAACCTACCACCTAGTAAGGGGCAAGGGAAGGGACCTACAGTTTTACATTAGTTTCACACGGTGAAGCAGCAGGTATAGGTAAGCACGTCATTTTTTTCGCCATAAAAAACTCATTAGTGCACGCCGACCGGATTCGAACCTAGGACCTCTCGCAAGAGATGCCGACGCCCAGACCACTCGACCACTCGCCGCTTAATTACCCGACTACGGCGAAGCAAAAAGGAGGGTTATGTGTTTGACCGGTATGTATGTATGTATGTATGTATGTATGTATGTATGTTCATCTGTTCCCTCATAACTTCTAAACTACTTATCACAATTTGACAAATGAGGTATCGTTGAAAGCGTCTTGATCGTCCGCTGGTTATAGGCTATGTGACGTCACACAAAATTGACTATGGCGCCCTCTAGATGACAAAAAGTCATGATCTAAAAAAAAATTTTTTTTTAATGATGCCGTGTTGGGTATCAAATGAAAGGGCTTAATTAGCACATTTCAAAAATATATATATTGTTAGCTATTGCTTTCGGATTTGCTTGCATGCACCCGATAATTGGTAATAATTTCTAAATCAAATAAAATCAGGCCTCATTCCATACATATATACATACATATCACAGACGCTGAATCCCGACAATCGGGGTAAGCAGAGTAATCGGTGTTGTGCTGCAAGAACTCTTGTCAATTACAGCACAACACCGACCACCACGTTTTGCAAAGGATTCGAACAAGATTAAATCGATCAAGCAGCAAGTATGGCACGAAGACCCACCTGCTGCATGACTCGGTGGAAGTACCGTGCCAAGGTGAGAGGTGGCGAGCCTGTCGCCCTTTAGCACGGCATCTTGTCCTTATCCCTTAGTCGCCTTTTACGACATGCATGGGGAGAGATGCAGTGCGGATATTCTTTTTAAGTATCGACCCCACACGGTACTCGGCCTCATTCCAAACCTACCCAAATACATCCTACTTAAAACAATCTTAATATTATAAACGCGAAAGTTTGTAAATGAGTTGCGTTCAGGAAGACGATAAACCTACTCAAAGAAAATAAGTAACTAAGGGCGAGGCAGAAGGCCGAGCTGCGTTCAGGAAGTAGATAAACCTTCTTAAAGACAGTTAGTAACTGAGGGCGAGGCCGAAGGCCGAGCTGCGTTCGGGAAGACTATAAACCTTCTCGAAGAAAGTAAGTAATAAAGGGCGAGGCCGAGGGCCGAGCTGCGTTCAGGAAGACGATAAACTTTCTCGAAGACAGTAAGTAACTATGGGCGAGGCCCAAGGCCGATCTGCGTTCAGGAAGAGGATAAACCATCTTTAAGAAAGTAAGTAACCAAGGGCGAGGCCGAAGGCCGAGCTGCGTTCGGGAAGCCTAAACATTCTCGAAGAAAGTAAGTAACAACAGGCGAGGCCGAAGGCCGAGCTGCGTTCAGGAAGAGGATAAACCATCTTTAAGAAAGTAAGCAACAAAGGGCGAGGCCGAAGACCGAGCTGCGTTCAGGAAGAGGATAACCTTTTCGAAGAAAGTAAGTAACAGAGGGCGAGTCAGAAGATCGAGCTGCGTTCAGGAAGACTATAATCATCTCGAAGAAAGTAACTTCTTAGCTACTTATTTCGAAAAAGAATTATCCTCTTCCTGAACGCATCTCGACCTTCGGCCTCGCCCATAGTTACTTACTGTCTACGAGAAGGTTTATAGTCTTCCCGAACGCAGCTCGGCCTTCGGCCTCTCCCTTAGTTACTTACTGTTTACGAGAAGGTTTATAGTCTTCCCGAACGCAGCTCGGTCTTCGGCCTCGCCCTTTTTTAATTACTTTCTTAAAGATGGTTTATCCTCTTCATGAACGCAGCTCGGCCTTCGGCCTCTCTTATATACTTACTGTCTTCGAGAAAGTTTATCATCTTCCTGAACGCAGCTCGGCCTTCGGCCTCGCCCTTTGTTACTTACTTTCTTCGAGAAGGTTTATAGTCTTCCCGAACGCAGCTCGGCCTTCGGCCTCGCCCTCAGTTACTTACTTTCTTAAAGATGGTTTATCCTCTTCATGAACGCAGCTCGGCCTTCGGCCTCTCCCATATACTTACTGTCTTCCATATACTTACTCAGGTCGGTGGGTCAAATGAGATACTACCCTAAACGCTGGGTTGAGTACTGCGGGGTTCCGTTAAAAGCCCCAGAATGCTTCGTGCTTCTGCACGGAACACTGGAGTTGGTCTCGCAGGGGTTGTGGTTTAGCGTTGATTCCCTGGTGCTTCCGTACTTGTGTAGTTAAAGCACCTAATACGGGAATAAGTAGCGAAAGCTGCGAGTGGTGAGCCACTTAGAGCTCCGTAACCAATGTGGAGAATTGGTAGACATGCGAATAATGTAGATCGGTGTGTCGGTGCAACACACACTTATATGTGGATGTGGGATGGATTTCTCACGAGCTAATGACGCTGACGTAAGTCTGTCATTCGAGACCGGTGGATCCCCGGTACACATTAGGTGGTGGTCATATGCACTTCCACGCATATACATAGCTGGTGAAAACAAAAGCCTTAAGGCTAGTACAAAACGCTGAGGCCCTGGGCACAGGTTGTGGTTGGATAGGGTGCTGACCCCAGTGGCAGTGAAGGCTTCACCCCCGGCTCTCGACTTCGGTCGGGGGTTCCTTCGGGTGGACGGGTGGTGGCTCGGATCGGCTGGGGAAAGGTCGCAGCCTGTGTTTCCCATGGGATTTTTTCGGAAGAACGAAAGTTCGACAGAGCAGCTATGGGGCCTCGATCTGGCATACATGATCACTGTACTCGCAAGAGTGCAGGTAGTAGACGTCTGGATTTTGTAGCCGAAAGGCTGGTATCTCCGGACGTCTATAAACAAAAACGTAAATCAATAAAATGATAGAAAAGAAAGTTGTCTTCGAGAAAGTTTATCATCTTCCTGAACGCAGCTCGGCCTTCGGCCTCGCCCTTTGTTACTTACTTTCTTCGAGAAGGTTTATAGTCTTCCCGAACGCAGCTCGGCCTTCGGCCTCGCCCTCAGTTACTTACTTTCTTAAAGATGGTTTATCCTCTTCCTGAACGCAGCTCGGCCCTCGGCCTCGCCCATAGTTACTTACTGTCTTCGAAAAAGTTTATCGTCTTCCTGAACGGAGCTCGGCCTTCGGCCTCGCCCTTTGTTACTTACTTTCTTCGAGAAGGTTTATAGTCTTCCCGAACGCAGCTCGGCCTTCGGCCTCGCCCTCAGTTACTTACTTTCTTAAAGATGGTTTATCCTCTTCCTGAACGCAGCTCGGCCTTCAGCCTCGCCCATAGTTATATACTGTCTTCGGGAAAGTTTATCGTCTTCCTGAACACAGCTCGGCCTTCGGCCTCGCCCTTTGTTACTTACTTTCTTCGAGAAGGTTTATAGTCTTCCCGAACGCAGCTCGGCCTTCGGCCTGGCCCTCAGTTACTTACTTTCTTAAAGATGGTTTATCCTCTTCCTGAACGCAGCTCGGCCTTCGGCCTCGCCCATGGTTACTTACTGTCTTCGGGAAGGTTTATAGTCTTCCCGAACGCAGCTCGGCCTTCGGCCTCGCCCTCAGTTACTTACTTTCTTAAAGATGGTTCATCGTCTTCCTGAGCGCCGCTCGGCCTTCGGCCTCGCCCATAGTTGCTTACTTTCTTCGAGAAAGTTTGTCGTCTTCCTGAACGCAGCTCGGCCTTCGGCCTCGCCCTTTGTTACTTACTTTCTTCGAGTCGGTTTATCGTTTACCTGAACCCAGCTCGCCCTTATGGACTATGGTACACATGTTAAAATTATAAAACAGTAAAACCAAAACAAACAAAACATGTAAAACGGCTCTGCAAATACTTTATCACGAAGTTATATCCCCAAAATAATTAAAATAAAAAATAAGTTCAAAAACTAAAACCCGACTACTGAAAAATCACGCTCTAAAAAGTATGAAACAAGAAAATGTTCTCATCTGAAATTGTTATGTACAAACTATTCAATATTTTATCGTCTATTAAATAAACAACTTACACGTAATATATTTTAATGTATTTAATAAATATTCATAGTGTTGTTCAGAGGATAGCCGTGGTCGTATGCCACCTACCCTATAGGGCAAAGTGGCATACGACCATGGCTATCCTCTGAACAACACTATGAATATTTATTAAATACATTAAAATATATTACGTGTAAGTTGTTTATTTAATAGACGATAAAATATTGAATAGTTTGTACATAACAATTTCAGATGAGAACATTTTCTTGTTTCATACTTTTTAGAGCGTGATTTTTCAGTAGTCGGGTTTTAAATATTCGCGCGATAACGGGTATGTGACATCACATGACAGCGCGCTGACTCTAGGTAGACGGCAAAGAGGTTTGTAAGACGGACTTGTGCAAAACGAATCGCTCGCGACGCGACGTGTCGCACGCGCGGGTATTCACGATATAGCGTCCTTGTTTGGCGCTCGTGCGCCGCACGCAGAACTCCTTTCGGCCCATACTGTTTCTATGAAGTATCTTCTGTCTCACGCGCCAGCGGTGTTTTGCCGATCCCCATACATTCAGTATGGGAGACCCGCGTGCGATTTATATTCCGCACGGCCTTATTCCACACCTTTACTCGCAAAAACGTGCCTTGTGATCTATAAAATAAGGTCGAATTCACATTCGTATTTATTTGGAGTACGATCTTTATGGTTTTAATGTAGTATGTTGTAAGGTATTATTTATTTTGAGTGAAGTGAAGACTTCTCGTGGTATTGTAGTGCGGCGCACGAGCGCACTTTAGGACCAGCCGCCAGTGCTTGTAAATATGTATTGTAAAATTAATATAAGAAAAAAACGGTGCAAATAAAGAAATAATAATTATAAGTTTATTATAGGTTCTTAACTATTCCTATTTTTTTATTTATTCATTTTTAAACTGTTTTAAACTGTTTTTATGTGTTTTGCCCAAAGATAATGGAAGTTTTTAATAGGTGTTCTGTGGTTTTGCCCCTTAAACTAGCCCATAGGTTGTACGGTATTATAAGGGGCAGTGCTCCCATTCTTACAGCTAAAGCATTTAAGTTTGGGGTTGTACATTTCTAGTTGGCAAGTAATTTTTTTATGTAATCCGGTAAGGGTGGCTGATTTATGTAGATGCGATAAAGAACATGATCTGACCGGCCAATAATATAACCTCCGAGAAAGTAGGTGCCATATCGGAGACTTCCCTTTGGATTGCTGGCTATACTTGACTAGAGGAGAACACAGCCGAGTACGGTGGTACCAAGCCATTCGGCTACAATTTGAGCCTACCTGACCACCTAGTAAGGATGAGCCTACCACCGTACTGGATGTAAGATGACCGCATAGCAGACTCGGTTGTGTTCTCCTCTAGTCCAGTATAGCCAGCAATCCAGGGAAGTCTCCGGTATGGCACCTACCTTCTCGGAGGTTATATTGGCTGGTCGGAGCATGTGCTTTGGCCCCTTCGACTCAGCCACCCATGCCGAATTACATAAAAAAACCACCTAGTAAGGGGCATGGGAAGTTAAGTTAAGGGAAGTTATTTGAAAGACATAAAGCTTCTTAAACTCACACACATACATAACATATCACACGCTATATCCCGACAATCTGGGTAAGCAGAGTAATCGGTGTTGTGCTGCAAGAAGATTGTAAATTATAACGCTACCAAAACTTGTAGACCAATGGCATTAGTGTTAGTGATAAATTGATAATATATACAAGTGTACGCGCTGAGTGCATCTATTAGTGTGCTGAGCACCGCCAGTGGCGTTCACGCACACTAACTAACACTAATGCCATTGGTCTAAAAGTTTTGGCAGGGTAGTACATCGCAACACCGACCACCACGTTCAGCAAAGTATTCGGACAAGATAACTACATCAAGCAGCAAGTAAGGCATGAAATATTATGAAAAACTATACGGTGTTATGCAATAAAATATGTTCAATTAAATAAGATATAATCAAAGTTTAATTATGTTAATTTAGTTTGATTTATTTTATTTTAATTGTTATAGCATATTTCCTGATGTGTTTGTATTAGGTATATTATTTTGTTATAAATTTTTTTTTTCACATAATAACATAATTTATTGAAAATACACCGGTAATTAATAAAAACAAATTGAAAATGAAAAAACTAAAACCCGACTACTGAAAAATCACGCTCTAAAAAGTATGAAACAAGAAAATGTTCTCATCTGAAATTGTTATGTACAAACTATTCAATATTTTATCGTCTATTAAATAAACAACTTACACGTAATATATTTTAATGTATTTAATAAATATTCATAGTGTTGTTCAGAGGATAGCCATGGTCGTATGCCACTTTGCCCTATAGGGTAGGTGGCATACGACCACGGCTATCCTCTGAACAACACTATGAATATTTATTAAATACATTAAAATATATTACGTGTAAGTTGTTTATTTAATAGACGATAAAATATTGAATAGTTTGTACATAACAATTTCAGATGAGAACATTTTCTTGTTTCATACTTTTTAGAGCGTGATTTTTCAGTAGTCGGGTTTTAGTTTTTGAACTTATTTTTTATTTTAATTATTTTGGGGATATAACTTCGTGATAAAGTATTTGCAGAGCCGTTTTACATGTTTTGTTTGTTTTGGTTTTACTGTTTTATAATTTTAACATGTGTACCATAGTCCATAAGGGCAAGCTGGGTTCAGGTAAACGATAAACCGACTCGAAGAAAGTAAGTAACAAAGGGCGAGGCCGAAGGCCGAGCTGCGTTCAGGAAGACGACAAACTTTCTCGAAGAAAGTAAGCAACTATGGGCGAGGCCGAAGGCCGAGCGGCGCTCAGGAAGACGATGAACCATCTTTAAGAAAGTAAGTAACTGAGGGCGAGGCCGAAGGCCGAGCTGCGTTCGGGAAGACTATAAACCTTCCCGAAGACAGTAAGTAACCATGGGCGAGGCCGAAGGCCGAGCTGCGTTCAGGAAGAGGATAAACCATCTTTAAGAAAGTAAGTAACTGAGGGCCAGGCCGAAGGCCGAGCTGCGTTCGGGAAGACTATAAACCTTCTCGAAGAAAGTAAGTAAGAAAGGGCGAGGCCGAAGGCCGAGCTGTGTTCAGGAAGACGATAAACTTTCCCGAAGACAGTATATAACTATGGGCGAGGCTGAAGGCCGAGCTGCGTTCAGGAAGAGGATAAACCATCTTTAAGAAAGTAAGTAACTGAGGGCGAGGCCGAAGGCCGAGCTGCGTTCGGGAAGACTATAAACCTTCTCGAAGAAAGTAAGTAACAAAGGGCGAGGCCGAAGGCCGAGCTCCGTTCAGGAAGACGATAAACTTTTTCGAAGACAGTAAGTAACTATGGGCGAGGCCGAAGGCCGAGCTGCGTTCATGAAGAGGATAAACCATCTTTAAGAAAGTAAGTAACTGAGGGCGAGGCCGAAGGCCGAGCTGCGTTCGGGAAGACTATAAACCTTCTCGAAGAAAGTAAGTAACAAAGGGCGAGGCCGAAGGCCGAGCTGCGTTCAGGAAGATGATAAACTTTCTCGAAGACAGTAAGTATATAAGAGAGGCCGAAGGCCGAGCTGCGTTCATGAAGAGGATAAACCATCTTTAAGAAAGTAATTAAAAAAGGGCGAGGCCGAAGACCGAGCTGCGTTCGGGAAGACTATAAACCTTCTCGTAAACAGTAAGTAACTAAGGGAGAGGCCGAAGGCCGAGCTGCGTTCGGGAAGACTATAAACCTTCTCGTAGACAGTAAGTAACTATGGGCGAGGCCGAAGGTCGAGATGCGTTCAGGAAGAGGATAATTCTTTTTCGAAATAAGTAGCTAAGAAGTTACTTTCTTCGAGATGATTATAGTCTTCCTGAACGCAGCTCGATCTTCTGACTCGCCCTCTGTTACTTACTTTCTTCGAAAAGGTTATCCTCTTCCTGAACGCAGCTCGGTCTTCGGCCTCGCCCTTTGTTGCTTACTTTCTTAAAGATGGTTTATCCTCTTCCTGAACGCAGCTCGGCCTTCGGCCTCGCCTGTTGTTACTTACTTTCTTCGAGAATGTTTAGGCTTCCCGAACGCAGCTCGGCCTTCGGCCTCGCCCTTGGTTACTTACTTTCTTAAAGATGGTTTATCCTCTTCCTGAACGCAGATCGGCCTTGGGCCTCGCCCATAGTTACTTACTGTCTTCGAGAAAGTTTATCGTCTTCCTGAACGCAGCTCGGCCCTCGGCCTCGCCCTTTATTACTTACTTTCTTCGAGAAGGTTTATAGTCTTCCCGAACGCAGCTCGGCCTTCGGCCTCGCCCTCAGTTACTAACTGTCTTTAAGAAGGTTTATCTACTTCCTGAACGCAGCTCGGCCTTCTGCCTCGCCCTTAGTTACTTATTTTCTTTGAGTAGGTTTATCGTCTTCCTGAACGCAACTCATTTACAAACTTTCGCGTTTATAATATTAAGATGGTTTTAAGTAGGATGTATTTGGGTAGGTTTGGAATGAGGCCGAGTACCGTGTGGGGTCGATACTTAAAAAGAATATCCGCACTGCATCTCTCCCCATGCATGTCGTAAAAGGCGAATAAGGGATAAGGACAAGATGCCGTGCTAAAGGGCGACAGGCTCGCCACCTCTCACCTTGGCACGGTACTTCCACCGAGTCATGCAGCAGGTGGGTCTTCGTGCCATACTTGCTGCTTGATCGATTTAATCTTGTTCGAATCCTTTGCAAAACGTGGTGGTCGGTGTTGTGCTGTAATTGACAAGAGTTCTTGCAGCACAACACCGATTACTCTGCTTACCCCGATTGTCGGGATTCAGCGTCTGTGATATGTATGTATATATGTATGGAATGAGGCCTGATTTTATTTGATTTAGAAATTATTACCAATTATCGGGTGCATGCAAGCAAATCCGAAAGCAATAGCTAACAATATATATATTTTTGAAATGTGCTAATTAAGCCCTTTCATTTGATACCCAACACGGCATCATTAAAAAAAAATTTTTTTTTAGATCATGACTTTTTGTCATCTAGAGGGCGCCATAGTCAATTTTGTGTGACGTCACATAGCCTATAACCAGCGGACGATCAAGACGCTTTCAACGATACCTCATTTGTCAAATTGTGATAAGTAGTTTAGAAGTTATGAGGGAACAGATGAACATACATACATACATACATACATACATACATACATACATACATACCGGTCAAACACATAACCCTCCTTTTTGCTTCGCCGTAGTCGGGTAAAAAAATAACAACAGATTAAAATCAAAGGAAAAATAAATTAAAATAAATAACTCCTAATTAATTATGTTACTTTTCTGAATAATTAAAGTGTTTTATTTACTTCATAATTTATTATATTCTTGGTAAAGAAAGTTAGATTTCAATATGATATTGCCGTATCTAGGCCGAAGGTCGAGATGCGTTCAGGAAGAGGATAATTCTTTTTCGAAATAAGTAGCTAAGAAGTTACTTTCTTCGAGATGATTATAGTCTTCCTGAACGCAGCTCGATCTTCTGACTCGCCCTCTGTTACTTACTTTCTTCGAAAAGGTTATCCTCTTCCTGAACGCAGCTCGGTCTTCGGCCTCGCCCTCAGTTACTTACTTTCTTAAAGATGGTTTATCCTCTTCCTGAACGCAGCTCGGCCCTCGGCCTCGCCCATAGTTACTTACTGTCTTCGAAAAAGTTTATCGTCTTCCTGAACGGAGCTCGGCCTTCGGCCTCGCCCTTTGTTACTTACTTTCTTCGAGAAGGTTTATAGTCTTCCCGAACGCAGCTCGGCCTTCGGCCTCGCCCTCAGTTACTTACTTTCTTAAAGATGGTTTATCCTCTTCCTGAACGCAGCTCGGCCTTCAGCCTCGCCCATAGTTATATACTGTCTTCGGGAAAGTTTATCGTCTTCCTGAACACAGCTCGGCCTTCGGCCTCGCCCTTTGTTACTTACTTTCTTCGAGAAGGTTTATAGTCTTCCCGAACGCAGCTCGGCCTTCGGCCTGGCCCTCAGTTACTTACTTTCTTAAAGATGGTTTATCCTCTTCCTGAACGCAGCTCGGCCTTCGGCCTCGCCCATGGTTACTTACTGTCTTCGGGAAGGTTTATAGTCGTCCCGAACGCAGCTCGGCCTTCGGCCTCGCCCTCAGTTACTTACTTTCTTAAAGATGGTTCATCGTCTTCCTGAGCGCCGCTCGGCCTTCGGCCTCGCCCATAGTTGCTTACTTTCTTCGAGAAAGTTTGTCGTCTTCCTGAACGCAGCTCGGCCTTCGGCCTCGCCCTTTGTTACTTACTTTCTTCGAGTCGGTTTATCGTTTACCTGAACCCAGCTCGCCCTTATGGACTATGGTACACATGTTAAAATTATAAAACAGTAAAACCAAAACAAACAAAACATGTAAAACGGCTCTGCAAATACTTTATCACGAAGTTATATCCCCAAAATAATTAAAATAAAAAATAAGTTCAAAAACTAAAACCCGACTACTGAAAAATCACGCTCTAAAAAGTATGAAACAAGAAAATGTTCTCATCTGAAATTGTTATGTACAAACTATTCAATATTTTATCGTCTATTAAATAAACAACTTACACGTAATATATTTTAATGTATTTAATAAATATTCATAGTGTTGTTCAGAGGATAGCCGTGGTCGTATGCCACCTACCCTATAGGGCAAAGTGGCATACGACCATGGCTATCCTCTGAACAACACTATGAATATTTATTAAATACATTAAAATATATTACGTGTAAGTTGTTTATTTAATAGACGATAAAATATTGAATAGTTTGTACATAACAATTTCAGATGAGAACATTTTCTTGTTTCATACTTTTTAGAGCGTGATTTTTCAGTAGTCGGGTTTTAGTTTTTGAACTTATTTTTTTTTTAAGCTTACCCGTTACGTTTTCACTTTTCGTTTAAAGTTTTGTAATGTAAATTATTTAATTAGTAATAAGTAATAACTAATTTTTTCGACAAAAATATACATTTATACACTTCAAATTTAAATTCTAATTATTTAAATCTAAAATAATGACTCACAAAAAATTTTATCACATAAATAGTTCAAATTTACAATTATTAAAAATGTATACTTTTCTAGTTATTGCAATTGAGATTTTTGTAGAAAATTAATGTTGAAATAAAAATTCAACGTCCATAAAAACAACCTGAGTTTTATTTATTGACCCTGCCATTTTCCAAAATCATGATTTTGATCACATTTCCATATATTTTGATCAGATAAGCCGAATATTCTAAGTATAGAGACAAATGTATGAAATTATATGATGTGTATAGTCGCGAAGATTTGATTTTTTTTTTCGAAGATAATATTTGAAAATTATAAAGTTCCACAATCCACACACAGGTGTTGCTGCTTACAAAGATTTCCAAATTCAAACGAATATTAAGTCGTAACTGCTGAAGATCTCAGAATTTTACTTCCAAATACAAGAAAAAGAAAATAGACGCAATAAAGATTTGGTATAGCAATCAAAACACATCGATCTGCGGCGGAACTCGACAAGCGCAGGTAACGGCGGAAACTGTTAGGGGCGCCCCTCGGCCCCCTTCCCGCTTATAGCCTTGAAAGCTCGGAGGCATTGAGTGGAATGTAGGTCACCGTTTCCGCGGACATTTAGCACGAAGATTGTCTATTGAAGAACTTAAGGTTTCCTAAATTATACATGTGTAAAATGTATGTGTTCGGAACACGGATCAGAAAAAATATTACTAGCTAGCTTTTGCCCGCGGCTTCGCTCGCGTGAAATTCGTATAAAGAAGAAAGTAAGCAAGCCCGCTACCGTAGCTTTATTTAGGCGCGAGCAACAATTCCATTTGTATGAGAGCCACGTCTTAGCGTAACCGGAACTGAGTTTTATTTAGTTAGCCTATTCTGTGTCCCGTATAGCTAAATGTGTTGTACTAAGTTCCGTCGAATTCGGATGATCGCTTTAAGAGTTATGGAGAAACATACATACTTTTTAGAAAAACAGACGATTTTTAGAAAAGATTTCTAAAAATCGTCAATTTAGTTTTAGTATTATAAGAGTTTACATACGCAATATCTCATAAAACAAAGTAACTTACGGCATGACCATCCCTTAGAGATTTATTATAAGTATTGATTTGGTGTTTTTTTTAAGCTTCAACGAGGAATTCCGTGGTGCTAAGCAAATTCTGTCGAACTGGGACACGCAGTATCATCATCATCATCAGCCTGTATCGGTCCACTGCTGGACATAGGCCTCTCCCAAGGCACGCCACCACACGCGGTCTTCCGCTCTTCTCATCCATCCACTCCCGGCTACCTTTTTTAGGTCATCTGTCCACCTAGCCACGCTGTATATTAATTATAAATTTACATAACTCAAAAAGTCACCTGTAGAATTAGTTCGTAGTAGTGCGTGTAAAACGAAAATTGTTCTAATGTTACTGGTAGCGACGATTCAATTTCTTACGGACACTTAAAGCTTTTAGGGCTCTCATCATTCAGAACGCTATTAGATACCTCGGGCGGGATTCTGCGTACAGTCCCTTTGAAGACTGAAGTATGCTCAATTAAAATTATCTGTAAGGTGAAACCCTGCGAATAAATTAATTAGGAAAATCCTCTTGAGCATTTTTGATAGAGGTTTTATCACTAAAATCCTGTTTGTCGCCATTTCAAATTCTGATTAATTAAAAATTTATTATAAATAAGAATTAATTAAAAATTCAATCAAAATTACATACAAACATACATACCTACCTGATACCACACGCTGATACCCTACTATCGGGCAGTGGCGGCTGGTGACCTATGGGACTGGGTGTGCGCTAGCTACTTAGTACTATACCCAAACGTGAATCTAATGGATACCGCGGTCTTGACTTATTTGCAAAAATTATGTACCCACCCAGCGTCCTAATTGCTCGAAGAACCAAAGCGACACTTCACTGCGCGCGCAGTGGCCACGAGCGAGCCGCGCCTCCCGCGCACCCGCGCCCGCCCGGCCAGACAGCGTGCGGTACTGATATTAATGTTTGTGTCGCGTCGGTGTCGCGTCCTTGCCGCGCCGGGCAATGAAGAAACTTCACAATGTACATGTTAACTGACGAAAAGTCGTTCAAACTGCTAAAAAACGGATTTGCAAAACATCCCGGCGCGGTGGCGCGGCGATTGTCGGTCGACCGACGCGTCACGCGACGACGGGTCTCGCCCCGAACTGAGAGGCGCGGCGCGCCAAACAACGCCTGCCTAGCTCTTTGGGTGATTCCATTTTTTGACTTTAACTAAAATAGCGAAATATTTTCGTAACGCATTAATGTTTGTCGTAACATTCGAATATTTTATAAATTACCATTCGAATATGTATCAAATCGATATTCGAATAATTCAAATATTCAATTGCAAACTCGATCTGTTATATATAAGAAACAACCCATATTCCAAAAATGGACTCGCCTGTCGAGTCGTGCAACAGCGTATAGTGCGCGGGACGGATCTCGGCGTGTCGTCGCCGCAGCGGGCGACCCGCCACGCGAATACACTATACAAGTACGGTGCGGGTGCGAGGGAGAACACTGACGAACCGCTGCGGAGGCGACACGTCGAGGTCCGCCCCGCGCATTATACGTACATGTAGGTACTTAGCGCTTGTGTGTATCTTCGACCCAGAGTTTGGATCGCCCCCGCCGCGCCCGCGCGCTCCCGCCCGCACGTGCCCGCGGTCGGGTTCACGATCTCGGCTTACTTCGGCTCATCGTCGGCTGGCTCGGTCGCGACGTGTCGCACGCGCGTCTATCCACAATATACTGTCCTTCTTTTTCCGTCGTGTGTCACACGCAGAACGCAACCTTGTTCCACACATAATCGTATGAAGAGTGTTTTGTTTCACGCGGCGGGGCAGCGGCGTTAGACATTTTCTCATAGTATCAATACAAGAGACGTTCGCGGTGTTTTCTAATGCACTCGGCGGCGCGGCGGCGAGCTCGGCGGCGCGGCGATGCGTAGTATGTAGTACGTATTACGTACAGCAAAATCGTGCCTTGTTGTCTAGGAAATAGGAACGAATCCAGTTTGATATTTTTACTTCGATCGGTGATATTCATGGAAATGTTTAATATTTTAATTTGTTTATTTCTTTCGGGTGAAGGCGCTGTTTTGTGGTAGTGCGGCGCACGAGTGCACTTAAGGGCCAGCCGCCACTGCTATCGGGGTAAGCAGAGTAGTAGGTGTTGTGCTGCAAGTACTCTTGTAAATTACAGGACAAAACGACCACCATATTCAGCAAGTTTTAGGACAAGATAACAATCAAGCAGGAAGTAAGGCACGAAGACCCACGTGCTGCATTAAAATAAAATAAAAAAAATAAAATAAAATAAAATAAAATAAAATAAAATAAAATAAAATAAAATAAAATAAAATAAAACAAAACAAAATAAAACAAAACAAAATAAAATAAAATAAAATAAAATAAAATAAAATAAAATAAAATAAAATAAAATAAAATAAAATAAAATAAAATAAAATAAAATAAAATAAAATAAAATAAAACAAAACATAATAAAATAAAATAAAATAAAATAATTACTTTGCACAGTAAACGAGGTCAGCAGTATCATCGGCGTTGTGCTGCAATTCAGTTCCTTTACTGTATTACCGCACAAATTAAGGCATTACTTACTTACGTATTGTAAACGTAAATATGATTAGCATTGCCTTACAGAACCATGAACCGTGTAAGCAAAGCACGTCAGAGCAGCAGTACTTTCGTGAGTGAAGGGCAAAATACTCATACCGCCTGCCTCTACACCGAGTACCTACTACATACTTGATTCGCGCATTCATCTTTGAGATCAAAGTGAGCTATTGTAATGAAGACCTCTAACAGGCTACACTGAGAGAGAGAAGCGAGATAACTGATACCTACCTACAGTGTTCTTGGTTAGGTTAGCTCTCCCTGCCCATATATTTCCTCCGAAGTACAGTCTCGGGTCCTTCAAGAGGGGTGTGAATGACCGGCATAGCATTAGCAACCCCCGCATATGACTGAATGTCCATGGGCGTCGTTATACACCTTATGGGTGGCTCGGAGCGATATGTCGCGCTTTCAATAAAAAAAAAAGGTTGGGTCACAATGGGTTTAGAACAGAATGTTGCATTTTTCAAGGTCTTCGTAAAGGGACTGTTCCTTTAGCAAGTTATAATATTTAGTTGGTTATAAATATGTACTGATGCATCCAGCCGACTTGTGTAATATAAAATACTTGCGGTCGCGTTCCTAAATATTTTCATAGATGGAAAGCAAAATATGACCTTTATGCTCTATCATGTTTTTTTTTTCATTTATCAACATCCTAGATTCATGTTGTTTAAATTGCTAGACAGCTAACTTCCAAATGCATAGGTAAAAACTGAAGTATTATTAAGCAGAGTAATCGGTGTTGTGCAGCTAAACTACGTTTCAAGGAATTTGTAATTTATTTTCATCAGAACCGGAGCGTCACTCGCCCAGTCCAGTATCAACTTACACAACTTTACTCCACTGGTTACTCGCTCCTCGCTCTAGTGGTAGCTCCAAGCAGAGCGGGCGCTTGATTCCCGTCAAACACACGGAGGAATCGTTTGAATTCTGAACAGGAAAAAGCGAATAAAAACCGTGAAGGAGAACTCGATTTAATTAGCTAATAATGCCGCATTGCTTCCGTGATCTCAACAGTCAGTAGTTGAAATGTATTAGCAAATGTAAATGAAACATTTAACCTGTACCGTGTGGGGCCGGTACTTTAAAAGAATAGCCCCACTGCATCTCTCCCCGTGTATGTCGTAAAAGGCGACTAAGGGATATAACTCCCTTCTTATATTACTAGGTGGTAGGGTTTAGCCCGCCCGGGTTGATACCACTGCACTGAATGAAAGGTCGGTCGAAACGGCTAGTTTGTGTTTTCCGTCCAGTTCAGTGTAGCCGGCACGACCGAAGGGAAGCACTGACGTGGCACCAAGTTCACCCGGTGTTATGCGTTGACATCACGGATGTTGTAGGTGATGTAGCCAACCGTGTCAGTTTCCATAAAAAAAAAAAAGAGTATTCGACGTTTAATATTTAATAATAACTAGTCCTTAGATTTGTCCAAAAACGTCAGTTAGGTACCTCGTGTGAATTGAGTATTTCGAGAGTTATAAGCAAATATAGAATATTTTTTTAATTATACTTAAGTTGATTTCATTATTTTTTATTTTATTTTATCTGTAAATCTGTAAATACATTGATTAACTTACTTTTAATTTAATTTGCTCAACATGGACAAAACCAAGTCTGCCATATTGAGCATGTCGACGCCGGAATGCAGCACTGGATAAGATTCGATCAGATGAAAATTTTGGCCACTGAAAAACGACTCTTTCCACGCATCATCCGTGAGTCCATCGAGCGAGATCTCGAAGCATGCCAGCTTCAACAGAGAAGAATCCTACAGGCTGTCTCCGGTATGGAATCCCGTGCTCGCCCCCCCTGAAGATCGGCAGGTCTGGCAGTGTGCACCAGCAGCAGCTGGAGGACACTGTCAGTACATTCTGCTCCTCGGCGGAGATGCGGAACCACGAGTCAGTAAGCCTGGATACGACCAAGTGACGCCAGTCTTCCATACATTTGAACGGGATTCATACAATAAGTCGCTCATTGTGTCGATTCGCGATGAAAAGATGAAACGGATTTAACAATATTTAACCTTTCTTTACATCAAGGGAATAATATAACTTTCTCTTAAATGAACAAAGGCAACGCCCCTTTCACAATTTTGCGAATTTGCAGATTTTCGCATAAACACGATCATAGTTCTAAGTTCTGAGATACCTCGGATACTTTATTATAAATCTACAATTGTGTATTCCATAATAAAAATTATCAAAATGTATGCGAAAATAGTTAAGCATAAAGATTAACTTTTTTTAGGAAACTGATACGGATGGCTCCATCATCGTAATAATGCTTCAGTTTGGTACCAGCGATGATGGGAGCCCAATATATAAATAATAAAATAAAACTACAATAAACTAAAATAATAAAAATAATCAAGATCGATAAATACATAAAAAAAAAATAAACAAACAAACCAAATAAAATAAAAAATATGAAGAAAAACCGGATTTAGACACATCAGCCAAGGCTGCCTGTCTAAAATAAATAAATATACCTAGGTGAATTAGGTACGTGCCTTGTAACCGATTCCCCCTAATCGATCCGGCTATACTGAATTGGATGGAAAACACGTAGTTACTACTTTTCATAGTGACTTCGACCGACGTTTATTTAGTGCAGTGGTACCAACACGGGCGGGTTGAACCCTACCATCTACATATACATCCTGTACATTTATATACGTTCTATACATTCTGAGAAGGCAAACGTTTAAACTATTACGTCAATTATTTTTAATTCTCCTAAATATCCGCGATCTTTGTACCGTGTGGGGTCGGTACTTAAAAAGAATAGCCCCACTGCATCTCTCCCCGTCGCATGTCGTAAAAGTCGACTAAGGGATCGTCAGCCTCGGCAGCTCAGTGGTGCGGTCAGTTATTGGATGGGTGACCGCCCGACCGTTGGAGGCTGACCGTGGTTCGGATTCCACGTTAAACTTTAGGTCCCTTCCCTTCTTACCTTACTGGGTGGTAGGGTTTATCCCGGCCGGGTTGGTACCACCGCACTGAGCGAAACGTCGGTCGAAACGGCTATGTAAATAGTTCGTGTTTTCCGTCCAGTTCAGTGTAGCCGACGCGAAATGAAGGGAAGCACTGACATAGCACCTAGTTCACCCGGTGTTATGGGCTGACATCACGGATGTTGTAGGTGATGTAGCCAACCGTGTCAGTTTCCATAAAAAAAAAAAAAAATCTGATATTCCCGGTAGACGCATGACCTAAAGAAATTAATTCCTTTCTCCTTAGAGTCGCTCAAAAGTAAAAACCGGTAGGTACTGGTTGAATGAAACAAGCGCGATAAACGAATATTGAACGAGGAAACCTGCTGAGGTTGACTAGAAGAAATGTCCTTTGGCAATAAGGCAGAATGCATGAAATATCTGTATACATTTAACATACATATTTATTATCAATAAACAAAAAAAAATTACAAGATCTAACTGCATCCAAAACGATAGTCAACCTATGGTGGGTAAGCAGAATAGAGCTCTCCATACATATTTACGCCGATGTTTGTTACTGAAATTCAAGCGAAAAATGCTATCAAATTGAATGAAAGTACTTACTCGTGAAAGGTGACTCCATCTGTGTTCAAGTTTGAATTTTTCGACGACTTTTTGCACCAAAGCACTGCACAATGAGGCATTTTGTGACAGACGCGCACGTTCGCTCCGCCTGAGCGGCGGACGGAGACTAAAACCGGTCGCCGGCGCTAGACTGACGCGCTGGCGCGTTTGCGCTGGCGCGCGGCTACCCCTGTCCTCCTATGTATAGCGTATCCAGGCTTACTGACTCGTGTGCGGAACGCAGCCCAAGCCGAATTGGTGCCTACCCACAACTGCTGCAGCTACAATATTCCCAGTCGCTCGCGTTTGGCTGGCAGTGTCCTGTCAACCGCGGGCCCGACCGGAGCCAGGCACTCGCCCTGATTATGGAATGCACGCGCCAGTCAGAAACGTCGGCCATAGTGACCGCTAATTCCAACCATGGTAAGCCTGGTAACCAATAATATTAATATCCATGGTAGACTAAAAGTATTCAAAAATAAATTAGGTTAAAAAAAAATTACAATTGCGTAACAAAGCGCAGGCACCCATGCTCGCCTCCGCAGCTTCGGCTGTTTGGTCGCCTTCGGCGACCAGCCTCAGCCGCTACGGCTCACACGGGCGCCTGCGATTTGTTACAGCGGACGGGGGCTGCACTCCCTCCGCGCCTCCGCTTATAAAAACACTCTAGGGAATGAATTTAAATTTTCAAAAAACAAATTCTCCATAAGTATTGATCTCCTCGGGCTAATTCTTTCACTAATATTCTTCTAATATCCTAAACTACGGGATATAAAACACTCTAGGGAATAGCCATACTAACAGGTTATGTCGGGGTGGTGAATTTAAATTTACAAAATTTTTTTTCTCGAAAATTATTGATCTCCTCGGGCTGATTCTTTCACTAATATTCTTCTAACATCCTAAACTACAGGATATAACTACCAGCAATTTGCGATCAAACCTGCCATTAACTATACCTCAGCCTATTTATTTATTATTTATATATTTATATATTTATGTCAGTCCATCTTTGTTCGACCTTGTTTATCATAGGTAGAAATTGAATGGCGACTCCTAGTAAGTCGGAATCGTTCTATATATCGGTGTTGTGCAGTGCAGAATAAGTCGTTCGGAACCGGTGTAAAACTGTAGGTCCCTTCCCTTGCCCCTTACTAGGTGGTAGGCTCAAATTGTAGCCGACTGGGTTGGTACCACCGTACTGGATGTAAGATGGCCGCATAGCAACCTCGGTTGTGTTCTCCTCTAGTCCAGTATAGCCAGCAATCCAGGGAAGTCTCCGGTATGGCACCAACCTTCTCGGAGGTGAAATTGGCTGGTCGGAGCATGCGCTTTGGCCCCTCCGACTCAGCCATCCATACCGATTTACATAAAAAAAAAAAAAAAGTCGCCCTCCTATTTGACCTCTCAGCATACGCCTTCTCGCCTAACACTGAGTAAGTAATTGTCCACATTAGGCGAAAAACATAAGCTTCTTAACGCACGGTAGGTCAAGTCGCGAACAAGATTATATTCTAATCCCCTAAAGGAAATGCTGGCACACTGGTGGCAAATGGTGGCCGAGTGGTTTAGGCATCGGCTTCTCATGCGAGAGGTCCGCGGTTCGAATCCGGTCGGCGTGTACCAATGAGTTTTTTCTCACGAAAAAATTTACATACATACATACACCTGCTGCTTGACCGTTCGGAACCGGTGTAAAACTGTAGGTCCCTTTCCTTGTCCCTTACTAGGTGGTAGGCTCAAATTGTAGCCGACTGGATTGGTACCACCGTACTGGATGTAAGATGGCCGCATAGCAGCCTCGGTTGTGTTTTCCTCTAGTCCAGTATAGCCAGCAATCCAGGGAAGTCTCCGGGATGGCACCTACCTTCTCGGAGATGATATTGGCTGGTCGGAGCATGCGCTTTGGCCGCCGCCGCCGACCATGTCTTCTGTACTCTCCTTCCAAGTGGAATGCCCAATTTGATGCCATTTTTTCAAGCACTTACCGGGTGCGACACGGTGTCGGCGTTTTGTTGAATTAGGAAGAAAGTGCGTGGAAAACATGGTTGACTTTGACAGATGTAGACGCCGCTTTTGAAACGTACTCATATGCGGGAATACCATCACATAACAGTACAGAGTTTAGATTGATCGAAAAGTTTGTAGGTCACATGTACCACCCTATAAGTGAGACTACCAGCGTGAACACAGCACGAAAAGTCCTGTTCACTAACAGGAGCAAGTCTATAGAGCATATAATACCCCCGACGCAAGATGCATTACTACAACACCACATGGGCAAATTGTCTATACTCCAACCCGGAAAAATTTTACCCATGCAACTGATGTTGGGAAAGTAAAAACAACGGACTGTCGTATACTCCTGTATGGAAAACTCAAAGAGATTGTATTACGTCGCTGCGCTCCTAGCGACGAAATACAAACTCTTTGGAAAAACTATTCCTGACGCCAGTACCTAACAGTTGCAGTAACTCTTAACTTGTAAATGCAAGAAAAGATGCACGAGATGTCGGTACGTGAAGAAGGAACTGAAATGCACCCTCCTTTGTGCATGCGAAGGAGCATGCTACGGAGAAATTATCTAAGGTATCTGCTGATTTCACATACTTTTATTTGATTTTCCACAAATATTAAAAAACGTAGTAACTTTGTAGAGAATTTTACTTATTTAACAATTATACATATATATATTTATATGTGGAAACTTCACCAGTCTAGATCACATAAGTTTAAGTACTATTATAGTACCTTATTTATTTATAAAAGTTGTAATGTATGTTTTCCAAAAAGTTGAAAAAAATAAAATAAAAATATATGTATAATTTGCAATATTATACATATATCAAATAAATATAGCTGAATATATAATACTATAAATTATAAAAGTTGAATAAAAGTTTTAACCAGTTCACCAATTTATTTTTGATTACAGATCGCGCGAGACACCCGTGCAGACAAGCGGTAGCGCCTAGCTAAAAGTGACATAACTAAGACATTTTTAATCCGATCAATTTACGTTTTTTTTTATTGAAAAGGTGAAAATGTTATAAATTTGTTTGTGATACATAGTTTTGGTATAAAATGAATAGTTTAGACACTATAGTTAAAATACGAAGAATTTGAAAGTAAAATTTTAAATATTTCTGTAACGGTACTACTGACGTGGGCTTATGTAAAAACAATATTATAGAACACTTAATTACGTTTCATTTGACACCCACACATGTATGTAAGCCTCACAGTTTCGAAATAATTTGCAGTTTTCAAAATGCGGCGGCCGCCATTTTGATGACGTCATATCTGGGGACCCAGGCACTCTACAGCTTGTGTCCCGACGGTTTTGTATAGAAAATAACATGTTTAATATAATAAGATACTAAAAGTTGGTGCTGGTATCACTAAGTGAACTATTTTGGCCTTTTTCGAAGCTAAGAGAAGGGACTATTACTAGCTGCTTGATAGCTATGCTAAACATGGTGGTCCGTATTGTGCTGTAATTTACCCGAGTCCTTACAGCGCAACACCGATTACTCAGCCTATGCCTCTACCCGATAGTTGAGATACAGCGTGTTGTATGTATGTAATTCGCATTTTTCTCTCCGATTACTTTTTAGGTTTCCGTACCCCGTCCGTACGGAAGCCTATAACTAAGCGTACGCCGTCTGTCGTGTCTGTCCGTCCGTCCGATTTTGGAACATAATAGTTAGCCGGTTGAATTTATGGCGGATGTAACAACAAATAACAAAAAACTGAAAAAATGTAAGGGGACCCCCCTTGAAAAACATGTTTCTTCCATACAAGAAACATGTTTTTCCAACGTTTTTTTATTGTGGTGCAGTAATCTCGGTGCGCGAGTCCGACTCGCACTTGGCCGATTTTTTTCATAACGTTAAAGCCAACCCTGTATGGATGTATGAAGAAAATGAATTTATAAGTAGGTAGCTCGTATAATTCCAAATGAGTACAATTGAAATAAAGCCACAAATGTAGAAATAGTTTGACAAATCCCTTCATTACGGCTGAAGAGATCTCAGTGAAGCTCGTTTTATTTATTGAATTAAGGAATTAACTGTCACGACAGAATGTCCACACACGCACAAGCCGAGTATAAAAAGGAACATTCTTAGAAGTCCACTTCACAAGTGAGCAGCGACGTGTTTAAGTCGGACTCACTTGTCGTTGTTTGTGTTTTATTTTATTTTATTTCAACCCTGCAATTCCAGAATAATTGTTTTTATTTGATGGGAATAAAAACAGCAAGATGACTTCCAACTTCAGTCTGGAGGAGTTCACGCCAATGGCGCAACCATTACGAATGTACGTATCGATATTCCAAATTTTGTTTATAGAACCTGACATTGTGGGGACATCACCCCTGATGTTAACCCATCACGCCATCTCATTTTGATCTCGGAAGGTTTCGACCCGTTTTAGGACCCATTTTCTATAAAAAAAATTGCTGGTTTGGACCCAATGACATTTTATTCTGTCTGCTGAAGGTTCTGACCCTCTTACCATAAAACATAGATACGAGTAAGTGAACTTCCTTTGTGGCAATCAGTGTACAGAAACTTGTATTTATTTTATTTTAGCAAATATTACAAAGCAGTCACGTACAGCAATAAGTAGCGTTCATTTAAATAAAGCATATTGTCAAATAGTTTATTTTCTTTCATTATTTGTTTTATTTATCAAACTCATAATTTTAAATTAACAAAACTCAGTGCTTCACTTTGGCCGTACCGGCTGCACTGAGCAACACATGGACTATTTTTAGCCGGCCGGACCGTCACATAATATGTGACGGTCCGGAGAACCGTATGTCACATATATTATATGTGACATACGGTTCTCGCCATGAACCGGACGTCATAAGGAAAATCTGATGGTTTCCTGCAAGATAGTTTTAAACTATACGTGTCGGATTTAGCGAATTTCTCAGTTTTCTGGGAGTAATTTCGGTTTGGAGATCTGTCAACCCAAACTGGTAAAAACATTTTTTTTTTCTTAGGCAAATGTTCTATGGCCTTTTGTATGGGCGGTTCAGGGTGAAACCACCAAAAAACGCAGCGGCGTTCAATCCTATTACATAGTAAGGGAAGAATTCTAACCTACATTTTTACATGGTATCCGAACTTTGAGCTATGTGTCCAAGAAATTTCAAACTATGAAAGTGAAAAAAAAAGAAATGTAGGCCAATGGCGATCGAACCCATAACTTTCCGATTGCTCAGCAAGGCTTTTACCCTTTGGAAACGAGCTACTCCATGAACCCATCTCAACGCAATCAAGGCGTAAGGTAGAAGAACTAGAAGAGGAAACCATAAGTGAGTGGGTACCGAAAAGCAATGGGATAATGAGAAATGAAATCCCCCATGATCCCATCAGCGCATAACACTAGCGAGCACTGGAAATAAGAGGAAATCAAACTCACCGTGGTCCCACCAAGGCGTACCTCCATCAAGAAGTGGGACTACTAGGTGAGAAAATTATTTGTATGCCTCAAGTGCGTAACTCAAACGAGCTCTACAAAGCGATACTCTGTCCACCATACAAAGAATTCCTCGCGATACGATCACAGCATACCATTCACAAGTGGGACCAGGAGGAAAAAAATCCTATTAAACAAAAATGGAGAAATAACTTAAGAACCCAGCCTTGACACCATCTAAGCATCTCGCCACCGATTATCAAAGCTTCTTTTCCCAATACGCGTCGCCTGAACGTAAAAGCCGTTAAACGTTATATTGGAAGCTTCACTTGAACAGGCTTAATAAATTTATGTTGCAGTTATAATCTGTGCACTATCAATGCTTAAATGGTGCGTTTTCTGGAAGTAATTGTGAAATAAGTTCGCCATCAGACTCTTTGCATAGTTCAGTCAGTCAGCGCGTATGCGTCCACTCTACACCAACTTCCTCCAGTCCTGTGTTTCTGTCCACTCCAGTGTAAGATATGGTTACTCTAACAGTCGTCGTCTCGTCGGCTGACGTGTCCACATTGGTGAGTCGGAGAATTTGCCTGGTTACGCATTATGTCGCGCAATGATATTCCCAGCATGGCTCACTCACTCGCAGCACTAGCAAATTTTGGAAACCAGAACCCTTGGAAAACAGCCACCTTTATAGTCAACTATACATCCTACACATACATACTTACATGTTCTAATGTTTAAAATGTCCGCCAGGGTGGCGGCCGAGGTGGAACTCATGCTCGGCTACAACATACCGGAGGAGCATCAGGACCTGGTGCATGCGCACTGGCGCTCCTTCCCCGCAGTCAGCAAGTACTGGCACTACGGCCTGGCGCTTATCTACACCTGTCTCATGCTCACCTCCCTTACTGGCAACGGCATCGTTATATGGATATTCAGCACGTGAGTATATCAGCCACATATGAGAAAGAATGTCTATCTGCACGATAAAGTAAACTGGTGTCTAACTGCCTTATGTTCAAAATAATATGCGGAGCGGCTCCTTTCTAGCTTCGATGTAGGCGCTGGTAGTATTGTTGAAATTAATTGAAACAGATAAACTTGGAAGAAAATTACTTTATTTCAGCGAATTGTAAAAACTAACAGGACAAATTCAAGCATAGTGTACTACCATACGAATGATGAATAAAGAATAAAGAAGCAAAATGAGAACAGACGGAGACAATATAGATCATAGCGGAAGTGTCAACCTACGAACAATAGCATTGATAGGTTAATAGGAGACGACATAGTGTCGCGCGGTTTGACTTGACCAATAACGAAGTCAATCCCATACGAAGATCAATTTCTTAGTTCATGATTAATGTTGCCAGATTAGGCTTCTATTATCTTCTATAGTCATAATTGACTCCGTCAAGTCCGAGCATCATCCACCGTAACTTTGCATTGGAGGGTGTCTGATAGAAGGTTGTCGCTGCTGGGAAGGTTTTTCATCACTGCGTGAGTTCACGATTTGATGAAGACAAGACAGGACTGAAATTATGCGAGCATTTTGGTACATAAGAAACGACGCTACGTCCTCTATTTCGTCCCAAGTACAGCCAGGGGTTTTTCAAAAGGGCCGTGAAAAGGCTCCTGTCAGGCCGGCATGGCATACGCAATCCCCGTCCATCACAGAATGTCCACGGGCATCGTTAGACAACTACTCGAAAGCGAAATGATGCCATATGTCGCGCTTTCCATAAAAAAAATTGTATGGCCTCATATTTTTCTAATCTAATTTCACGCGAGTAAAGCACAGGTAAAAAGCTATATAATTAATATTCAGATTTTTTTTTCATTTTCGATTTGCATTTTTGAGTACGTGCTTTAGTACTAAGCACATATAAACATAAAACTATTATTAATATTCAGTAAGTTCACTGACTCCCTAAGCCATAACTTGTAATCGTAATATATTTTTATAAAAAAATACAATGGTAGTGAAGTTGCTCTTGATGCCGTATTTGAATGTAGGCAGACTCGCAAAAAAGCGCTCTTCAACGAATTCTCTTTAAGGTACGTAATTATGTAAAGCGATTTCCAATCAATATCGACCTGCAAGTAGCGAACGAAAGCCTCCGAAGTCGGAAAATGTTCGTCGAAAAAGAAAATACCTCACGAAATTTTACTTTCCGTTCATATTTCATTACTTTGCAAAAGAGACACCTCAATAATCTGCTGAAGGGGGACTTCTGAAGTACTTCGCTAGCAGACCCCTGTTATAAAATGCAATGTCTGCCGTATGTATTGTATATGTCACAGGGTCATTATAAGATCCCGTTTTCAGGGTTCCGTATCCGGTACGGGACCCTATTACTAAGCCTTCGCAGGCCGTCCTTTTTTTCATATATACAGGGTGTTTGATGACCATAGGTCATAAAGCAAACCAGCTACTCCTGAGCCTGAGAAAGGGTACGGAACCCTCTGCACGCGAGGTCGACTCGCACTTGACCGATTTTTTTTTATATCAAGACAAATCAATCCAATCACATTTGAAGCTATTTAGTGAATGCAATTTCCTAGGAAAAAAAACATAATTACATTTTTCTAAAACTGATTTCTCACGGTGATTTGCAAGTAAAATTAACATATATTAACCTCAGTTAGTCAGTCAGTCCAGTCAGTTAGTCAGCGTGTAAGCGTCCACTGCTGGACATAGCCTCACCAATTTTCCTCCAGTCCTCCCGGCCTTCAGCGGTACGGAACCGCTGCTTTCCGCCGACGTACTTGATGTCGTCGTCCCACCTGGCGGGTGGTCTTCCCACACTCCGTTTTCCAGTCCACGGCCGCCAATGTAGGACACGGTTACTCCAACGGTCGTCGTCACTTCGGCTAACGTGCCCAGCCCACTGCCACTTGACCTTAGTAACCTAATTGTTTGTATTTCTGTTCCTTACGCGAGCGGCAACTATAATATACATAGCTACCTGTTTAGTAGACATAGGCTGCGAAAACTTAAAGTTTGCTGTAGCTAAGTAGGTCGGATCGGAGCAATATCAGCGGAGTTGATATTTGAAAAGTTGAGAGAAAAACTCTCAAATTGGATTTCTACTTGACAAACCCATTCGCTTAGGCAAACCGGGCGAAGAGCAGGAAATAGGTAGAGTACCTATACTTTATCGATATCTATACAATCTGCGAGGTTTTCAATTATGTACCGTGTGGGGCCGGTACTCTAAAAGAATAGCCCCGCTGTATCTCTCCCCGTGTATGTCGTAAAAGGCGACTAAGGGCGGCGGTCTGCATACACTCCGGTCAACTTGTGGCTTTCATGGAAGACATAGGCTGGCTGGGGTAGCTGGAGATTGCGGGGTTTTGCACGATGGTCCCCAACCAAGCGGGATTAGTTTGCAGGCCTAGAGCCATTGACTTATATATTACTAACGTAGAGCCAACCCCAAACCAAACAACAACAGATTATTCAATTATGGGGAGATCACCCGTGTGGGAAGAGGAAGACCACCCGCCATGTGGGGCGACGACATCAAGTACGTCGGCGGAAAGCAGTGGTTCCGTTGGAGGTCGGCCGGGTGGACTGGAGGAAAATTGGGGAAGCTTATGCCCAGCAGTGGATGCATCACGCTGACTGACTGTTCAACTATGCACGAGAGATTTTTTTTTATGGAAACCGACACGGTTGGCTACATCACCTACAACATCCGTGATGTCAGCCTATAACACCGGGTGAACTAGGTGCCATTATGTTGGTTTCTTTGAACTCGATACCGCGCCGAGCCGTCCGTCTGGTGAGAGACCCGAAACTGACTGATGGTCTGGAGTCACAAACGATTTGGAGGGTCACTCAGTCCGTTCAGGTACTATCACGGAAGCTGCTCGGAGGAACTTGCCTTCCCTTATTCCTTGCCATCCAACCTATCTTTGCAGAACACGACGCAGAGAAACTCACATTTGGCTAAAACGCATTGTATTTTGTGAAATTTCAGGTTCTACGTGAAACTTTTATAAATGCATACTAAAATATCTCAATGTTATTAAGTACTTAATGCTGAAAATCTGGAACCACTAATCAACTGTGTGCCTATGAGCCCCGTCGCCATTATATTAATATGTTCCCTTATAAGTCTAGAACTACTCGACCACTTCACGAGGGGTTTCACTGGCATATTCAGGCACACCTAAGGATATTCATAGGACATAATTTTTCCGATTATTTTTTAGAAGTTACTGGAACAACTATTTCCTTATATGGACATGTATCTATCAATCCAACTCTTTCCAAAGTGTTGATTCGTAAGTAGTGAAAAGAATCGTAATATTTTGAAAATACGTGTAGGTATTTGGGTTCGCCCTAGCGTTAAGCCGTTTCGACCAGCCTTTCATTTAGTGAGGTTGGATCCGGTCGGGTTAAACCCTCCCTACCATCTAGTGAGGAAAGGGAAGGGGAGGGGTATACAGTTTTACATCTCTCCACTGTGGTTTTACGTGGAATCCGAACCACGGTCAGCCTCAAAGTCCGCACGGTCACCATCCAAGTTCTGACCGCGCCCGCTGTGCTTTAACTTCACGGTCGGTCGTCGATTCATCACGCCACCGAGGCTGACAAAAGACCTATTCATTTTATATTGTATATTATATTCATTGTGTATATTTAAATGTTAAATGTAGCTAAAACCTAAAACTCACTCAGTTTCTTCGTATAGCGAAGGCTCTCGTCACGGATTGTTCTAAAGTGGTCCGCCGCAAGTTGGCGAGGCTTCTGTCTCAGACAAGGGAGCCTCCAAACTAGAGCGGCGGCGGGCGAATCCGTGCGCGTCTGTCTGTCCGCCACTCGATTCTAGAATACTTTGGAAACTTGCGTACGCGCAGAATTCAAATGAATAGAGAGGTTAATCGACTCATTGAGCAGGCGATGTCAATTAAACCTTGATGAGTGGCAAAGCAACAGTGTTGATTGAGCTCGATGTCGCCGATTCAACAACTACTGAAACTAGGAATGCAACAAAGCGTCTTAGCAATACTGAAACCGACTGCGCTAAAATTCGATTGTGTGCAGAATGAGGTGGGAAGAGACGGGGTGGGACGTTCAATCAAACGTGGCAAACAACGGAACTAATGGCATGGCTACGTTGCATTTTGCCAGGCTCAGAACCTGGAACTCCTGGAAGCACATCCAGGAGTTCCAGGGCACAAAAGTACTAAGACGGGAGGCGCGCTGATAAGCGGTCCCTCGGCTCAGGGGTTGGTGCGCTGATTAGGTGTCTACAAATAAAAAATCTATGAATTATAAATGGTGTGAGACAAAACATTATTACAATTTATAATACCTACATATCTCTGCCACTCCCTCGTGTATCTTTATCAACACGAGTTTTACTGACTGTCTATTCTATCCAGCATATTGTATGCATTATTTGAGTGAATTATAAATGGTGTGAGACAAAAACACTATTTTATAATACCTACATATATCTGACACTTGCTCGTGTATCTTTATCAACACGAGTGTTACTTCTATCCTTCTATCCATCATATTGTGTGCATTATTTATTTTTAGGGTTCCGTATTTATACGGAAGCGGTGTCACGTTTCCATAAAAAAAAGATTTAAAATAGACGGATATAGTTTTTTGACAGTTATGGATCTACAGAACCCTCCGTGTGTGCGTAAAACTCACAGATTTTTTATTTACAGTTCTATTATTCTTTTAATTTATTAATTTTTTCATTCAAGAACATATTTAGTATTTTATGTTTAATTTTTATTGTAATTTATTCAATGTTTTGATGCAGGCCTATTTTTGCTTGGATCGATATAGAATGTGTATAGAGTATTTGACCTGTCGAAATGTATAATGTACCCTAACGAAGGAATTGGAATGAATTTAAATTTACATATTATTTTGAGGCTGAAAATAATATGTATGTAATGCGTGATAGCGTTTCTATTCTTCTGACTTCTTTGATTGTTCAACCTACAGCAGCATAATATCCCTCCCTTCAACTGAATGTACGTAGCTGGATATACAGTCTGATTTACACATTTTAAGGGTAATTCTGGAGCCAACATCAATAACTTTAGCCTTGTTTTTTTTAATCACGCCAAATATTCATGTTTATCTTGGTAACAGAAAATAAAAAAAACATTAAGTTTGGGGTTTTTTTTAACATAGAAAATGCTTTATTGCTGCAGTAAACGTTAAACAGTAACAAGTTATAACATTAGAAAATTTACATAAGGTGCAAAGGCGGACTTATCCTTTGCAGAGACTTCTTACAGTCAACCTTTGGATGTTTGAGATTCGATAATATAATGGAATGTAAGTAGGTAGTAGCAAAAGAGTTGAGCGTGAGAATTGAAGATAAAATAATAATAATAACACATATTTGTAATAAAATAATAACATATTTGTGGAGCAATAATTAATCTCTATAAAATAATCAAAAACCTTATTTTACAAATTGTAAACTTTGCGAAAAATAACATTATATTCCCAAAACTTACTTAGTTAGGGTCAATTAGGGTAAGTGCGACATAAAAAAATTCTAAATTATATCTAATGTTTAATTACAGATCGAAACGGCTGCGGAGTGTAAGCAACATGTTCGTCATAAACCTGGCGCTGTTCGACCTGATGATGATGCTGGAGATGCCCCTCCTCATCGTCAACTCCTTCCAGCAGCGCCTCGTCGGCTACCAGACCGGTTGCGATATCTACGGCGTGCTCGGCTCGCTGTCGGGGATAGGCGCGGCCATTACCAACGCCGTCATTGCTTTCGACAGATACAAGTAAGTTATACCGTGTGGGGCCGTTACTTTAAAATAATAGACCCACTGCATCTCTCCCCGTGTATGTCGTAAAAGGCGACTAAGGGATATGACTCCCTTCTTATATTACTAGGTGGTAGGGTTTAACCCGCCCGGGTTGGTACCACCGCACTGAATGAAAGGTCGGTCGAAACGGCTATGTAAATAGTTTTCCGTCCAGTTCAGTAAGCCGGCACGACTGAAGCGAAGCACTGACGTGGCACCAAGTTCATCCGGTGTTATGGGCTGACATCACGGATGTTGTAGGTGATATAGCCAACTATGTCAGTTTCCATCAGTTTCTAATGGAATGGAATATATACTATTACTAGCTTTTGCCCGCGGCTTCGCTCGCGTGAAATTCGTATTTCAAAGGAATAAAGTAAGTAACTAAGGGCGAGCTGGGTTCAGGTAAACGATAAACCGTCTCGAAGAAAGTGAGTATCTTTTTGAGGCCGAAGGCGGAGTTGCGTTCTGGAAGACGATAAACCTTCTCGAAGACAGTAAGCAACTATGGGCGAGGCCGAAGGCCGAGCTGCGTTCAGGAAGAGGATAAACCATCTTTATGAAAGTAAGTAACAAAGGACGAGACCGAAGGCCGAGCTGCGTTCAGGAAGAGGATAACCTTTTCGAAGAATGTAAGTAACAGAGGGCGAGGCATTGGCGAGGCCGAAGGCCGAGCTGCGTTCAGGAAGACGATAAACCTTCTCGAAGACAGTAAGTAACTATGGGCGAGGCCGAAGGCCGAGCTGCGTTCAGGATGAGGGTAACTTTTTAGAAGAAAGTAACAGAGGGAGAGGCCGAAGGCCGAGCTGCGTTCAGGAAAGCGATAATCCTTCTCGAAGACAGTAAGTAACTATTGGCGAGGCCGAAGGCCGAGCTGCGTTCAGGATGAGGGTAACTTTTTCGAAGAAAGTAAGTAACAGAGGGCGAGTCCGAAGGCCGAGCTGCGTTCAGGAAGACCATAAATCTTCTCGAAGAAAGTAACTTCTTTGTTACTTACTTTCTTCGAAAAGTTTTTTTCTCTTCCTGAACACATCTCGGCCTTCGGCCACGCCCATATTTACTTACTGTTTTCGAGAAGGTTTATGGTATTCCTGAACGCAGCTCGGCCTTCGGCCTCGCCCTTTGTTACTTACTTACTTCAAGAAGGTTTATAGTCTTCCCGAACGCAGCTCGGCCTTCGGCCTCGCCCTTAGTTACTTACTTTCTTTGAGTAGGTTTATCGTCTTTCTGAACGCAACTCATTCACAAACTTTCGCGTTTACAATATTAGTAGGATTTATTTTGGGTAGGTTTGGAGTGAGGCCTGATTTTAGAAATTATTCCCAATTATCGGATGCATGCAAGCAAATCCGAAAGCAACAGCTAACAATATATAAATTTTTGAAATGTGCTAATTAAGCCCTTTCATTTGATAGCCAACATGGCATCATTAAAAAAATTTTTTTTTTAGGTCATGACTTTATGTCCTTTACAGGGCGCCATATCCAATTTTATGGGACGTCACATAGCCTATTACCTGGACGGTCAAGACGCATCCAACGATACCTCATTTGTCAAATTATGATAAGTAGTTTCGAAGTTATGAGGGAACAGATGAACATACATACATACATACATACATACATACCGGTCAAAAACATAACTCTCCTTTTCGCTTCGCCGTAGTCGGGTAAAAATAAGAATCTTTTCGCTAATATTGCGCGCATACTACACGACTTACAATATAATAAACATACGATCAATTAACTTAAATCAAATAGGAACTTCAGTTAAGTAAATATCCGCTAACATCGACTCGCAACAACACTTTTACATAGGTTTGCACCTAAAATTAATCAATCATACCTGACGAAGTAAACCTACATAATATTATGAATCGAATTAAATAAGAAACTGCTCGAGACAATGCCACAGAATACTAAATAGGTACTGTCGTACAATGCATACACACACCGCGCTCCGCCAGACCGCACCCCGCGCCTCCGCCGCCGCCACCAGCCTCCGCCAGCCGGCCGCGCTACCAACCGCCGCCGCGGCGCGCCGCCTACCATACAATTCGATTTGTATGGGAGCCACATCTTAGCGTAACCGGAAGTTAATTTTAGTTAGCCTATCCTGTGTCCCGTATAGTAAAATGGGCTTGTACTAAGTTTCATCGAATTCGGATGATGGCTTTAAGAGTTATGGAGGAACATACATACATACAGAAAAGATTTCTAAAAATCGTCAATTTAGCTTTAGTATCATACACAGAGGCTACAAACTCAATATTTCCTAAAACAAAGTAACTTACTCCATGACCATCCCTTACAGATTTATTATTAGTATAATAATATAATATATAATACATGGAAGTATGGAAAGGCAAGGAGCTGCACGGTAGGTACTTCCGGTCTCTCACGGGACCGGATGTAGACCAACTTGCTTCCGTGCACTGGCTACGCTTCGGGGACCTCTTCGGGGAAACCGAAGGGTTTGTCTTTGCAATACAAGATGAGGTTGTCAAGACGAACAACTATAGGAAACACATAATGAAGGATGGCACCATTGACATCTGCCGCGCCTGCCACCAACCTGGCGAGTCCCTCAGACATGTGATTTCCGGTTGTTCGCAGCTTGCCAACACCGAGTATCTGCATAGACACAACCTAGTAGGCAGGATTATCCACCAGCAACTTGCCTTAAAGTTCAACCTTGTGGGTACTGAGGTGCCTTACTATAAGTACAATCCACCGCCAGTTCTCGAGAACGGTCATGTCACACTCTACTGGGACCGGTCCATTATCACAGACAGGACTATTCTCGCGAACAGGCCTGATATTGTGATAGTAGACCGGGAGGCAAGGCGCGCAACGCTCGTCGATATCGCCGTGCCGCACGATGGTAACCTCGTCAGTAAGGAAGCAGAGAAGATGTTAAAATATCTGGATCTGCAGCACGAGGTTACCAAAATGTGGCCCGTCGACTCGACGATCGTTGTGCCCATAGTCGTTTCGGCGCATGGGCTGATAGCGAAGAGCCTCGACGACCACCTTGAGAGGCTCTCGCTGAGTGGTTGGGTCAAGGGCCAGATCCAGAAGGCAGCCCTGCTCGACACTGCACGCATCGTCCGGAGGTTCCTCTCTTTGGGACCCGACCATCGGTAGCCTGGGCTCGCCCCGCCGCCGGTGGTGGAAACTCCATTTGTTTTTGTATTAATTTTAGATTTTAAGTTTGTAAATATTATGTAAAATTAATATAAAAAAAAATGTGTAAATAAATGGATGAAATAATATATAATATAATATAATATAATATAATATAATATAATATAATATAATATAATATAATATAATATAATATAATATAATATAATATAATATAATATAATATAATATAATGTAATATAATATAATATAATATAATATAATATATAATATAATATTGAATTGATTTACAGGCTTGCCAACATGTAGAATTCATTCCAATCTGTGTCCTTTCCTCCAATGTACGGTCTGGGGTCCTTCAAACATAATGTGAAGGTGCACATAGCCGGCCGACATGGTATTCGCAGCCCCCGTAAATATCCGAATGCCCTAGGGCGCTGTCGAACTAAACCTCTTTTAGTCTGGCGTGCGGCCAATATGTCGTGTTAGCCATAAAGAAAAAAAAAACAAAAAAAAAGATACGTAATGCTGAGTAGCCCCAGTAGCCCTTCTAGTGGTTACTTTACTGTTCAGCGGTAACCTATAATTTAAAGTTTTAAAGTTGTCAATCAAACCTCTGCCGTTGTAGAATATATCGCTATCATGGATCGGTTATGTTCAAAATTCGATCTATTTATTCGGTTACAGGACGATATCCTGTCCCCTGGACGGCAGGATCAACAAAGTTCAGGCTGTATTGCTGATCATGTTCACCTGGCTGTGGACTCTGCCCTTCACGTTCCTTCCTGCCTTCAGGGTGTGGGGAAGATTCGTACCAGGTATATATGTATAAATATTCTTCACCATCTTCCCTTCAAGAGGGTCGACACTGCCTTTATCAAGAGCCTCTATATTGACTGTCGCATTTTCGTCTAGCACGACTGTCCAAGATGTTTCCGGCCGATATAAACTGACAGGCCATAGAACCTAATCGGTCTTCAATTATATTAACGGAAAAATAAAATAGCGGATATTTTCGTAATTTTTGTACTGTTTTTTTTTTTTCATTAATTTATCTTTTACAATTATGTCAATATCAACGCCAATATTACTTGTTGCCACACAGTGTGTGAACAAGTGACTCATCCGACAGTGACGACCTGTATTTAGATTTTTTGAAATTCATTGTAGAATAAGCACTTTCACATAGGTATGTATGTACTACTATATATACTACGATCAATGAGTGGTATGTGAATTATTTGTTTGTGCTTTTATATGTCTATGTCTTTTTTTCTCTTCTTTGGTAACTTGACCAATACTTGTGCGTCAATAACGTAGTCGTAATATGTATACTACTACCCATCATCGAACCCTTTGAGAAAAACGGTTACCGAGGAACTTTAAAAAGTCTAACCCTCTTTCAGTTCTTCCCGTGAAAAGCGGTCGGATTGTCGTCTCGGTCACATAGCTCAAATTGATAATAGATCTAAACGCTTTAAATAGCAATCGTTAATGGTTGAGTGAAAAGTGACAAATCGTTCTCTAATTCCTTGAAATCTGTTCCGTTTAATTCCAAAACCCGCGGGCCGTTGTTTGGACAGCCCTGCTCTAGTAACTCCTAGGATAGGCGATGTACTATTCGCAATGTAGACCTGACCGCCGCACTTACTTGTTCAGTCCTCCCACCAAGAATAATTATATATCCAAGGGTATCGAAGTGCCCCAGCTAAGTTCGAGTGCCGAGTGCGGTCGGTGTTGCTGCACGATCCTTTAGGTAGGTATCTCCTGGATTCCATATACAACCAGAAGATGTCTTTCTCTCCAGAGGGCTTCCTCACGACCTGCTCGTTCGACTACTTCACGGACGACCAGGACACGAAGGTGTTCGTGGCGTGCATCTTCATCTGGAGCTACGTCATCCCCATGTCGCTCATCTGCTTCTTCTACACCCAGCTCTTCGGCGCGGTAAGTTTCTCTCCAGATGGCTTCCTCATCACCTGCTCGTTCGACTACTTCACGGACGACCAGAAAACGAAGGTGTTCGTGGCGTGCATCTTCATCTGGAGCTACGTCATCCCCATGTCGCTCATCTGCTTCTTCTACGCCCAGCTCTTCTGCGCGGTAAGTTTCTCCCCAGAGGACTTCCTCACGAACTGCTCGTTCGACTACTTCACGGACGACCAGGACACGAAGGCGATCATGGTGTACATCTTCATCTGGAGCTACGTCATCCCCTTGTCGCTCATCTGCTTCTTCTACGCCCAGCTCTTCTGCGCGGTAAGTTTCTCTCCAGAGGACTTCCTCACGAACTGCTCGTTCGACTACTTCACGGACGAGCAGGACACGAAGGCGATCATGGTGTACATCTTCATCTGCAGCCACATCATCCCCATGTCGCTCATCTGCTTCTTCTACGCCCAGCTTTTCGGCGCGGTAAGTTTCTCTCCAGAGGACTTCCTCACGAACTGCTCGTTCGACTACTTCACGGACGAGCAGGACACGAAGGCGATCATGGTGTACATCTTCATCTGGAGCTACGTCATCCCCATGTCGCTCATCTGCATCTTCTACGCCCAGCTCTTCGGCGCGGTAAGTTTCTCTCCAGAGGACTTCCTCACGAACTGCTCGTTCGACTACTTCACGGACGACCAGGACACGAAGGCGATCATGGTGTACATCTTCATCTGGAGCTACGTCATCCCCATGTCGCTCATCTGCATCTTCTACGCCCAGCTCTTCGGCGCGGTAAGTTTCTCTCCAGAGGACTTCCTCACGAACTGCTCGTTCGACTACTTCACGGACGACCAGGACACGAAGGCGATCATGGTGTACATCTTCATCTGGAGCTACGTCATCCCCATGTCGCTCATCTGCTTCTTCTACGCCCAGCTCTTCTGCGCGGTAAGATTCTCTCCAGAGGACTTCCTCGCGACCTGCTCGTTCGACTAATTCACGGATGACCAGGACACGAAGGTGTTCGTGGCGTGCATCTTCATCTGGAGCTACGTCATTCCCTTGTCGCTCATCTGCTTCTCTTCGGCGCGGTGAGATGGGGCAGCGCCTACCAATACCTAGATATTCCTTCCTATTCATACATGAGCGCTATGTCCATTCTGAAGGTTCATTCTAAATATTGGTCAAAGAATTTTTTAAATCGAATGAGTATTTTCGGAGATTACCTCCTACATCCAAACTTACAAACTTTACCTCTTCACCTTTAATATTAGTGTAGATATGCAAAGCCGAACATGATTGGCGGCTAATTCCACTTTCGATTTCTGGTCGGGACGTATTCTTTCTGCTTTATTTACAAAAATGTCGTCCAAAAATAAAAACAAAATCGACGAACATGAAGTCTCTGTCCTCACCCTACGCCAAGTATCATTCATTCATTACGGTTTCGTTGTCAATTTCATGTAAAACAGTTTTAGATTCTAATTCTTTGATTCTAATGCAATGAAAGATCGGGTTGCGCCAATGGCCGCCTAATTAACTTCACAGCGCAGTGGAAATTCATGTGAATAGCGTAAGAGCATAACAATAAGACCATTTATTTTTATTATTTTGGAAAATCAACAGTTTATGCATACATATCTATGTTGCCAGCGGGGTTTCATAACATTCTTAAGCCAGTAAAAGATTTTCTCATATTTACGGTGAAATCATTTACAGATATTGATGTACCTACAAAAATTGTTGTTGAAAGTAAAAAGAAGTTAATGCAACAGTTATTTTATCAAAATAATAAATAAAATAAAAAAGAAGAAGATTAAATAAAAAATAGATAAATATTGAAATATAAATAATATAATTTTAGACTCAAATATACAATATTTTATTTATAGTGATTACTATTTTCTGTTTAGCAAAATTTCTTTTATTACTAAATTATTTTTTATGTTTCCTTAGTCCGTATAAAAGGATCAATATCGCTGAAATATTAGTCATATGTGCTAGCCAGCCTAGTACTAGTATAGTTCTTTGCATAACGGTGTGGTGTAGTGGAATGTGAAATTAAGTGAATTTAGCTGCAGAGTATAAATTTTTTTTGCTAAAGAAATCGCACATAAAACTTCAAATAAATCCCTTGACTGGCACAAAACATTTATGTTGAAGCAATAAAGCTGACAATCGCAGCCACATCCATCTTCTTCACTCCATTTGCATTTTCGCTCTCCAGCTATGAGATACTAAACCGAACGATTTTGTACCGAATGACATTTTTTTATGTGCTAGGTATATCTTTTATCTGCCCAGTGTAATTTTTGAGATTGTTTTTTTACTTTATTTTAAATATAAATTATAATTAATTTGCTTACTTGTTATTCTTATTCTTGATTCAGATTCAGATATTTATTTCGTCATAAAGAACACACAACAATAACAATATTTCATTGAGACATATGCATATCCAGTATAGTTCGTCATCATTTTTTTTGTCATATCCCGTTCAGCAGTGCAATCTATAAGGAAGAAACCTTACAGAGCTGTTTTTAAATATAACTTACATACTAAGTTTTCATTTTGTTAAATAAGATAACATACTGTATCTAAGCAAAAAATTAAAAATATTAAGTCGAGATATACCCATTAAAAAAGATAATAATAAAATACAAAACAAAGAACATAGGGTTCAGTCACTTCAGTCAAGTTATTAATAAAATTTGAGTGTATGCATATAAACAATTTGAATGATCAAAGTCAGGTTGATTAGGTTAGGTTAGGAGATGTCTTTTGCAGAATGTTTTTCCTTCCAGTCGGTCTTTATCCATTTTCATATAATATGCATCTAACTTCAGGTACGTCTGCACGAGAAGATGCTGAAGGAGCAAGCGCGCAAGATGAACGTGAAGAGCCTCGTCTCGAACAAGGAAGACGCCAGCAAGAGCGTCGAGATCCGGATAGCAAAAGTCGCGTTCACGATCTTCTTCCTCTTCACGTGCGCGTGGACGCCGTACGCTTTTGTTACCATGACGGGCGCCTTCGGTGACAGGTACGTAATAATCTGTACGAGGGAGGGGTTAGTCACTAGAGCAAAAAGTGTACACCAGATTACCTGTAGGCAAGATTACCACGATCACCTTGTGATTTCCAGATTCCGAAGAATTCCAAAGATTCCTAGGGATTTCCAAGATTATTTAAGGACGTCCAAAGATTTCTAAAGAATTACCTACCAAAAATTTCTAAGGGATTACCAAAGATTCCTAGAGGATTACCAAGATTTTGATCGGATTGCTAATGATTTCATTGGGATTCCTAGATTCCCTGTGATTCATAGATTTCCTGGGATTACTCGAGAATCCCTAAGATTTCCAGATTCCTCGGACTCCCACCTAAGATTACCTGAGATTACCAAGACTTTGATCGGATTTCCAATGATTCTCTTGGGATTCCTAGATTCCCTGGGATTACTCGTAGTAGAAGGGGGGTGAAGGCACGGCGCACGAGTCTGGTCAGTCAGGTGTATATTGCTGTGTGAATATTGTGGTAGATGTTGGGCAATGACTTATTATCCAGGTTTATTTGGAACAGACTATAGCAAGGTGTTCGAGACACGTGGCGGCAGGTAAGGGCTATAGATCTAAATTTTGACGTGAATTTGATTTGATAAAACGTCTTTATCCTGCTGCCGGATTTTTTTAAAAAAAGTTGCGTCACGAAAATTATGCACTTTTTATTTGCGACTTAGATCTCGAAAACTATAATATTACAGGAAGGTGAGGCATATCGTCCTAAAGGTAGTTCTTCCAACTTGCTAAGACGACATACCCGAGAGTCGTACATCAAGCCCATCTATAAAATTAAATATGGCCGTTAGAAAAAAGGATTCGAAAATCAATAAATGCTTATAACTCTTGAACTACTGGTCAGATCAACTTGCTCTTTTTTCAATATTTGTTTTTTTTTCAAATCGGCTCAGCCGTTTCCGAAAAAAAGGAAAAAGTGCTTGAGAGGGCATATCTCGGAAACTACTGATCCACGACTACAGATCCGCTGGAGAAAATGATAGGCCTCGACGAGATTTTGTTAATTTTATTTTTAACATAACATTGCATTGTCTTCGGAACTGAACCAACACTAAAAATTTGAACTTCGTAGGATAAGAGGAAGTGGTTCTAATTTGGATTCCAATATTGACCCACAGATACTAACAAACCAACATACAGGGCAAGTTAAATAAAAGCTTGTAAAATATTTTTAACCTACATTTAATTGCTCTAATAAAATTATACTACTGATCCACGACTACTCATCCGCTGGAGGAAATGTTAGGCCTCGATAAGATTTTTTTTTTACGAAAACTACTGCTCCCAAACTACTTGCGTGTTGGGACAAGCAAGGATAGGTATCGATGAGATCTTCATCAAATTCACGAATCTGCGGCAGTGTGTCTGACACAGCCCACTCGCTTTTTTTTTATCAGAAATTAGTCCGAGTGCAAGCTGCTATGTGTAAATATTTCGTGTGTTCCGTCCAGTTCAGTGTAGCCGACATGAAATGAAGTACACCCGCCAAGGGGGAAATTAAAAGGTAAAGAAATAAAATAAGAAAACATCTACAATTAAAAGAAGATTTTAATGTATTCACACATATACAGTATTACAATTTTAAAAAACCCCGACTCTTAAAAAGTAGCTCTGAATTTTTATATTTTATTTAATGCAAATTGGTCCATTGTTTAAGATAATTAATTTTTTGTACTTAATTACTTGATTACTTGATTAAAAACATAGATAATAACTTTAATAACCATCCCGATTAAACTAGCTTTCTAATAAAAAAAACCGCATCCAAATCGGTCCATCCGTTTGAGAGCTAACTACGTTGCCACAGACAATAACACCCGTACACACATACATATCTACCGGTGACACCTACACACATACACACACACGTTAAATTTATAACACTCTTCTTTTTACGTCGGGGGTTAAAATACGTAACATTCATTCCAATTTCCAATAATATGAACCTAACAAATTGAGATTAAAAATGTTGTTGTACTTATCTAAAAGGTATAAATTAAAACATGCACTTTAAAAAGCTTACTTAATAAAACAATCTGCATATTTCGGCGTCAGTTGCATCAAAATCGGTTCAGTAGATCCGGATATATCTGTATTCGACCGACTGACAGACAGACACAAGAGCGATCGCATAAGGGATCCCTTTCGCAATTTTGCGACGAGACCTTAAAAATAATTAAAGTAAATTATATATAAGCGAAAAGCCTCACCGCCGCCGCTGCTGCCTCCTCGGCCTGCGCTATGAGCTATTATGCTTTATACAGGGTGTTCGGCACATGAACTGACAAATTTTTTTTGTAGGTAAGTGGGGTCATTTACGACGTTTTGACCCATGACACCTTTTGTCAGATGTCACGTGGTATCGAGATACGATTATTTTTTCTTTATTTTTGAAAATTACCGAAATCCCAGCTATAAACCCTTGTAACTTTTTTGTTTATGATTGTATCAGCACCAAATAATATTACTATATATATCCTTTTTATAAAAAATATTATTTGATAAAGTTAATACCATGAAAAGGTTTTATGACATCCCAAAGTCCCGAGAACGAGTAAAAATGTGAAAGAATCTTAATTTATTCATTCATTTAAAAAAAAACTAACAGCAATTGAGTGCTTCATTTTCTTTTAAAAAGTTCGCTAGTTTACACCCTTTCCAACGGTACACCACATGCCATACAAATAATTCACTATGTGGTCAAAATTAGGCACAGGGACAGAACAGAACGACAACACGGGCACTAATCGGTGGTCGCTTCCCGTATTGAGAGCGTTTTCAAGAGCATTTTCAAATTTAGAACATGTACCGGTCGCGCGGGCACTCTTGCAAATTATCCCTAATTTTGTCGTTCTGTTCTGTCTCTGCATTGGAATTGGAAAGGGCGTAAACTAGCAAATTTTTGACGTGATGACGTCACGTCTTATAAATTGATGAACACCGGCTGCACGCACGAAGAAGTGTCACGTTCCATCTAAACCTGTGTGTGCAAGCGAGAGCGCGATAGAGACCTGTGTGTGCAAGCGAGAGCGCGATAGAGAGGCATATATAATAGTAGGAAATACAAAATATATTTCTCCGTCTTTTGCGAGCCTCGAACCCGCGGTCCCTGCCACCATCACCGACCAGATGTCTTAACCACGCGGGCTAATCGACCATGTACCTATCGCAGCAAATTTGCTCAACAGTATGTGAAGATTTCATGGAGCGACATCTAGCGTCCACATCTAGCGTCAATAGTAAATGAAATACTTCAGCGGTATTTACTTGATTTCGCAGTTAGGTAGTTGTTGCAACGTTGTACATGTAGATGGCGTTATGTAGGTTTGAGTCCCAACACGATGTTTATATTGATAATTAATATTATTGGCTTTTTAGGTTTTTTAAATATAAAATAAACAAAAATTAATAGTCGTTATTTTCTCATATTTTTATTAGTTATTATCACATCTTTATCATGTACTTAAATTAATTTTACATGGTAAATATCCGCCGGAACTGATTTTGTATCTGACTTCGCACTTTACATACTTTATGACGTCATCACGTAAAACTATCGTCCGTAAACCGACTTTACAGACAACCAATTTTTTAAAAGAAAATGAAGCACTCAACTGCTGTTAGTTTTTTTTTTAATTAAGAAATTAAGATTCTGTCATATTTTTACTCGTTCTCGGGACTTTGGGAGGTCATAAAACCTTTTCATGGTATTAACTTTATCAAATAATATATTTTCTAGAACAAGGATACATAGTAAAATTCAACAAATTTTTGATACAATCGGAATGATAAAGAAAAAGTTACAAGGGTTTATAGCTGGGATTTTGGTAATTTTCAAAAATAAAGAAAAAAAATCGTATCTCGATACCACGTGACATCTGACAAAAGGTGTCATAGGTCAAAACGTTGCAAATGAACCCACTTACCTACAAACAATTTTTGTCGGTTCATGTGCCGAACACCCTGTATATGAATTTTATTGTATTTTTTACACTTTTAAAATTACTTTGTTTTTTTTTTAGATTTAGAAATCTTAATTTTAGTGTACCTACTTATGTTACGGTATTTGTTTTTATTCTTAAAACTAAAAGCACGAGTAAAAAAATCTATAAAAATATTGATAGGTATCTTCTATCTAAGAGATATCGTAAATTAATATTAAAATATATGTTTGTGTATACGCAGCTGCCTCCTCAGACGGCGCTGTCCCTAAACAATGTTTTATAGGCTTTATATTAATTTTATTGTATTTCTTACAATTTTAATATTACATTGTTTTTTTTTTTATTTTAGAAATCTTTATTTTAGTATACTTTATATATTAGGTTTGGTATTTATTTTTATTCTTAAAATTAAAAAGCACGAGTAAAAAAATTCTATTAAAATATTGAAATGTATCGAGGAGCAACTGATCAAACAGTATTTTGTGTCGTGATCCTAGTTTCGAGAAATTAGCAAAAAACATGTGTCTTGAAAACTAAAAATGATAGAAAGATGATTTTTTTACTAATATATTTGTTTTGGCGAGTAGATTATAATGGCAAAATAACAAATATACCCTTTCATTTCATAAATCAGTGGTTTTTAAATTATAATTTCAAACATAATACTCTTTGATGCGATCTTTGATCCATTCCATAAGAGCAGGATACCCAAACGTAGGTGATCATGCCGCGATCTTAACCTCAAAACTTAGGAACAAAATACGATTTGACGCGGTCGCTCACATTCAATATTTTTTTAATAATACTAAATATTGTTTGATGTGAATTCCGTAAAAACACACATAAAGGAGCTATTGAGCTCTAACAAAATAAATTTTTATCGATTTTTTTTTAAATAAATGCACAAAAGACTGTTTGATCTGTTGCTCCTCCTATATCAATATGTAGATTGAATAAATTTCTAGGTATGTTGCCTTCAGTAATATTTGCGTTATGCACAAAACATCCACATTTCTCTATATTCTGTTAGTGAGCAAATAAAATGATAAAATATCAAACACATGCACATTCATCCGGACGCCGCCGGGGCAAAGCTAATGATTATTGTTAGAATTATTGAACAAAGTTTTCATCTCGCAACTCTTTACCAGCTCACAGCGGAGTGTGGGCCCCCGCGACCCCACCGCCTCCTTGGTGTCCCTCCACTGCCGGCGCCACCGCCAGCGTCACCTTCTCCACACACTGTTCGTAGACGGCTTGCAGCCTCTTGTAGAAGTCGTACACCGTACCCGACCCGCGCAGGCACTCCGCCACGAACGCCAAGGGCTCCGCGCGCTCCCTCATCAACAGGCACGATTGGTACGCGAATCTGCCGCAATAAACCTCGTGGTAACGCGTCCGCTCGTACGCCGCCCCGCACAGTTGGCTCAGGCAATTCATCTGATGGAGTACCTGCTGGAACTGCGCGTACGCGTGCAGCAATCTCTTATCGTACTCGACGCTTGGGTCGTCGAGCTTCAGCTTTATCAACGCCGCGGACGCCTTCGCGCGGTCGGCTTCGGTGAAGAGCTTCAGGCGACGGTGCTCTTCTCTAGCGCCCGACACGCTGCCCCGCAAGTAGCACAGCAGCAGGCTGTGCACCACCGAGTCTGCGTAGTGTGCGGCGGCGTACGTCTTCCACCACACAAGCGCCAGCATAAACAGTCGACAATCGGCCGGCAACGCTGTTAAAGCATCGCTCGAAAGCCCAGGAAGTGCCTCGCGAAGGAAGTGACCGAAGTAGTCCGGCAACTCGTCCCAGCCGCTGCCGAATGGAGTAGCGCTGCAGCCCTCTGGCTTGCTCACCGAAAGATCAGCTGTGAGGTAGAACCGATCGATCTGTCCGCCCCTCCATCCGACGTACTCGAACCGAGAGCCGGAGAAACCAGTCAGCAAGTCAAAGGCGTACCTTACGAACCGCAAGCAGGGCCGGAATGCGTCGACGACGCCGGAGATCTCGACTGGCCACTGGTCCATCGTCAGCGACCCCCTATAGTACAGGTCGACGTACTGGGCTGGCACGTGTCCGGTCGCGATTCCCTTTTCGAACCAATCACGGTCATTGTTACTTATATTTACACTTCTAGAGTCCAGTAGGATCCTGAACGCGAAATTGTTTGGATTTGTATTGGATATTAAGCGCACGGAGGCTTTTAGCACTTCGTGACACTTGTGATGCGCTTCGGCGGGAATGTAACGCATTATAGCATCGAGTGCAGACGTGTAGTGCTTACTGTTCAGCCAGCGCAGGATACCGCCTACACGAAGTCTAAAACCCGTGTTTATTTTTTGTTCAAGAAGAAAATCATCAAAATATTTCTCCCCGAAGGTTTTTTTGTTGAGCAGGATGTAAAGTATCGATAGCATATCCTTCCTTAGCCGGTATTTCTCCAGAAATTCTTCGCGTTTGAAGATGTCGCATCGTACATAGTCAGTTTTTGGCTGACGGAGGCAACTTCTGTAGTGAATGCACGGGGCCTCCGATATAAAGAAATCGGAGTCGTCGGTCATGATGGCGCAGTTGAAATGTCTCGCGAGTGCCACTATCGTCTCATCGGTTCGTCTGTCGTCGCAAGTGACGTAGGGCACTTTCATCTCATCCATCACTGTCGTCATGATCTCCTTCAGGAAAGAGAAATTCCACTGAACAGCGAACCTGTTCCGTACTACAGCGCCAGCAGCGGTCGCTGTAATATTTTTCTCGAGGCGGGATACTTTCTCCTCCATTTTCAGATCGTCGTGACCACCGTGGAATACGACGTGGCATCGGATATTGCATTCGGCAAAGTCGTGAAGTCGTTGTTTCACGCACTTGACGTATTCGGCGTAGTTACCGCCGGTCTCACGATAACACCAGCCAGTGTAATGGCCTCCGTCGATCACCAGGTGGCAGTCACGCAGTTTGTGAGGCTTCAGGAGGCCTTCACGCTTTGCGAAAGAGGTCAACTTTAGTAACCCCATTTTGGTAGAGTACTTAGGTAGTATGCCGACGTCTGGAAAAGAAAAAAGTAGATATGTAGGTGGGTATATAATATGTAGAGCTTTTGAAGAGATTCAGTGAGATGAGAGAATCTTCTCATACAGAGCTACCTAGATAAGCTTATAAGGTACCTACGATTTGTATGTTTTCATGCCCAAAAAGCTAATAAAATTATAAATAAAATCATTTTAATAAACAAGCGTTTATTGAAGCCATGTACTAAAACGTATAAACAGGTTTAGGTTTTTGACTTGTCGCGCGAATTATAAAGAAAATACACACTTCGGCAAGTACCTACCTACTTGCTTGTCAACAAATTACTGTCAAATTTTTCATAGAAACTGACACGTTTAGCTACATCACCTACAACATTCATGATGTCAGCCCATAACACCTTGGTGAACTAGGTGCAATGTCAGTGCTTCCCTTTGGTCGTGCCGGCTAGACTGAACTGGACGGAAAACTAACTATTTACATAGCCGTTTCGACCGACCTTTCATTCAGTGCGGTGGTAACAACCCGGGCGTCTTAAACCCTACAGCCTAGTAAGGTAAGCTATAGGAAGGGGCCTACAGTTTTTCGTGGAATCCGAACCACTGTCATCCTGCATCGGTCACACGCGCACGGTTACCCATCCAATCACGAACGACAGTCGACCGACCGCACCACTGTGTTACCGAGTCTGATTAAGCGGCGGCGGATGGCCGTGTGGTTCGGGCGTCGTCGGCTTCTCGTGCGAGAGATCCGAGGTTCGAATCCGGTCGGCGTGTGCCAATATTTTTTTTGACAAAAAAATTTACGCGCATACCTAACGCCTGCTGCTTCACCGTTCGGAACCGGCGTAAAATTGTAGGTCCCTTCACTTGCCCCTTACTAGGTGGTAGGCTCAAATTGTAGCCGACTGGGTGGGTTGATGTCACCGTACTGGATGTAAGATGGCCGCATAGCAGCCTAGGTTGTGTTCTCCTCTAGTCCAGTATAGCCAGCAATCCAGGGAAGTCTCCGGTATGGCACCTACCTTCTCAGCGGTGATATTGGCTGGTCGAAGCATGTGCTTTGGCCCCTCCGACTCAGCCACCCATACCGGATTACATAAAAAATACTAACCAACATTTAAAGAAACTATAGACCCTGTATTTTGCTATAGTTTATAGTATAATGCTCCTTCGCCGCAGTCGTGTAAAAAATAAAAGGTGCACTCACGATCTTCGTAGTTAGGTAATTCACACGTTTGTTCGCCGTCGTCGTTGATAACTTGCCCACGCCCCACGCAATAAGTGTTTTCAGTTTTGCTCTTCAGAACTTGACGAAGACTAACTACCGCGCAATAAAGTGTTTTCAGTTTTGCTCTTCAGAACTTCAGAACGAAGACTAAACTATTGGTTTCAAATGCCTCACAGTTGACCGGACCAGAGGCAGGATGAGTTGGTTTGGTAATGCTGAACAATATGTGACTACAACATACGTACATGTATGTTATCGTTTTATTTATCTGAAGTTGCCAGAAAGTAATGTACTTACTTACCGTATAAAGCTTGGGTCATACTGGGACTTCACGTACGCGACTAAGCGAGCGTCTTTTGATTTCTGTATTCATTGTGTAGGCTATCTTTTCAGGGTCCGTATCCGGTACGGGACCCCATTACTAAGCCTACGTCGTCTATCTGTCTGTCCGTCCGTCTGTCCGAGGGCTGTACTGTATCTCTTTGAACCTTAATGGGCAGCCCGTTGAAATGTTCACAGAATATGTGTTATGTATGATGGCCGATATAACAACAAATAATAAAAAAAGTAACAAATTCACGGGGGCTCCCATACTAGTAACTAAAAAGTGTATGCGCGCCATCTACCGATCTACCGAAAAGAGCATGAAGCATTTTAATCATGAATTTTAACTAATATGAAGCTTAATAAAACACGCCATAGTTGACGTGAGTGACGCTGACCATGACATGGCGATACGGAACCCTCGGTGCGCGAGTTCGACTCGCACTTGGCCGGTTTTTATTGATTCCAAGGTGGTCGGGTCAGATTTTTTTTATGTAATCCGGTATGGGTGTCTGAGTCGGAGGGGCCAAAGCGCATGCTCCGACCAGCCAATATGTAGGTATCACCTCCGAATAGGTGGTGACTTCCTTTTGGTTTTTTTTTATGAACAACCTGCACTGGTCGCTGTGCGCAAAAGTTCAAAGGGAGATTAGACACAGCCAATATCACCCACTCCTCGCTAAACTACGCTCAGAGAGGCGCCATGCCAGCTACAAGGCGGACATAGAGGTCGTTGTCTAATTTGATGCCCAGGTTCGGGTGGCCGAGTGATTTGGGCATCGGATTCTCATGCGAGAGGTCCGAGGTGTGAATCCGAGAATTGAATGCGTGTACCAATGAATTTTTCTGATGCATATCTACCCTGCTCTACTCTCTACCTTTCGGAGCCGGTGTAAAACTGTAGGTCCCTTCCCTTGCCCCTTACTAGGTGGTAGGCTCAAATTGTAGCCGACTGGGTTGGTACCACCGTACTGGATGTAAGATGGCCGCTTAGCAGCCTCGGTTGTGTTCTCCTCTAGTCCAGTACTTACTTATAACCAGCAATCCAGGGAAATCTCCGGTATGTCACCTACCTTCTCGGAGGTGATATTGGCTGGTCGGAGCATGTGCTTTGGCCCCTCCGACTCAGACACCCATAGCGGATTACATAAAAAAAAGGTTATATCGAAACTGACACGGTTGGCTACATTAACTACTACATACATCCGTGATGACAGCCCATACATAACACCTTGGTGAACTAGGTGCCATGTCAGTGCTTTCCCTTCGGTCGTGTCGGCTACACTGAACTTGACGGAAAACACGAACCATTCTCATATCCGTTCAACCGACCTTTCATTGAGTGCGGTGGTACCAGTCCGGGCGGGTTAAACCCTACCACCTAGTAAGGTAAGAAGGGAATTTCTCTTTGGATAGCCTAAGGACCGGATTTCAACTCTCACCGGAGCTAAGTGTCTTTGCGTAAAACTTTCCGCCGAGAATTTCGGTGTGTGTGTGTGTCTTCAGCCTTATGTAGCCAAAGCCGATATCGAATCTTTCTTTCTTCACAATACGGGGATTAACCATTTACCCAAAGAAAACGAATAGCAGGTTTGCCATAATTATTTTAAAATGTTGCCACATTGGTACAAATGCATAACCTGCGTTGGTAATCATTTTTGCACAGCTTGTACAAAAAAAAAATCTAATCAAAATCCAATAATCTTGTTTTTTTTAAGGTTAATTCATAATAATATTTTATATTATAGAGCGTGACGCGTCATCGTCGGTTGAAAGGGCAATGCCACATTTTGTATGGAAGGTGGTGCCTTTTTTTTTCGCGCGGCTGTCAACCAAACTTGGTTACTTTAGTTCAGAATAATGTTACAAACAAAACTTGGTATGACATGTGTATGCCTAAACTCAGTCCGAACGAAGTTATAAAAACTAAACCTGATGAAAATGCATAGAAACTTACTATTCGAACTTCTGACCCTTATAACTTTGTTCGGACTGAGTTTAGGCATATACATGTCATTACAAGTTTTGTTTGTAACATTATTCTGAACTAAAATAACAAGGTTTGATTCATGGTTGATGATAACAAAAGGCACCAATTTTAGGCAATGCCCTTTACCCAGGTGCCGTCATATTCTGTCATCCATCAGTCATACTTGATGCTCATGCATGCCATGAGGTACTAGAACTAGGTATGGCTAAGCAGTGTAACCCGTGTTGTGCTGCTGGTAATTTACAGCACAGCACCGACCGTCGTTTCCTTTCTATTTCGGTAACGACCACAACAGTAAAGTAGTAACAAATTGTGACAAGTTCGAGAGCATTCTAACTGCCATATGAATGATCAATAAACAATACAATACAATACAATTTGTTCCTTATTTATTTTTATTATATATAAAATAAAAAATAGAAGAAAACTTATTATAGCCAATCACAATAACCGTTTTTTTCTGACGTGAAAAAAAAAACAAGAAAAAATACAGTATTTTTTCTGAAGTACGTTTTTTTTAAGAGTACGAAAATAAAAATATCATAAGGTGGTTACCATTAAATACGAGTTAATAATAAATTGTTTCTCCTTTAAATTTGGAACTACAAATTTATTTTGATAAATAGTACAAAAACGGCTCAAAATAAATTGGCAACACTTACTGATGTTCACGTTTACGGACGGGGATTTCCCCAATCCTCGTTCGGTTTATGTTTCGGTTGAATTGAGCCGGGATGTCAGGTGTAAGGCGATTCTAACATAGATGAAGATTTAAGTATTTTTTAAGTTCGTATTATGTATAATTTCGTTTATTTAAACTTAATTTGACAGTAATTTCAGTTCATTATGCATAATTTAATTTATTTAAACTTAATTTGACTTTTTGTTGAAATTACAATAAAACAATCACATTTAGCGTTTCATCCCATTTTAGTTACAGTATTTCCTTTTTTTTTCTGAAAAAAAAACCTAATTTAGAAAAAAACTACGGTGCCAAGTTTTTTTTTCATGTTTTTTTCTCAAATAGTGAAAACAAAAACATTTTGTTTTTTTTTTTTTCAAGTTACATCACTACGTGCCATTTGTGCGGGAGCGCGAGCGCCAAAATTTCGCGTTTTTGAGCGCCGCTAAAAGGGCCTCGGAGCCAAGGCGGTAGTACTATTTTCAACGTTTGGGAGTCAAAGGGTGTTTGCAACAAAATGTCAGGACTTCTATGGAAATTAGACATTTTGTTAGGACTTTTCAATTTTCCATCTGGTAACCCTAATTAACCCTATGCGCAGGCGCAGCGCAGGGCAGGGCACTTGCTTGTGTGTAAGTAAACTAATGGCCCTTCCTTGTACACGTATTTAGCACTCGCGCGATTCGCGAGTACTTGCGCCTAGTACTAAAATCGACGCGTGTAAACACTCGCTTTAGTACTAAATCGACTGTTTACACGCGTCGTTTTTAGTACTTAGCGCAAGTACTCGCGCGAGTGCTAAACACGTGTACAAGGGCCATAAATCATGAACTTTCCAAGGAGGTGACCATTTTTCATGTGGAGGATGAGGTAAAAGTGTGGAGAGATGTCGACATTCTCCCTCTGTCTCCACTGTGTGTTGGCTGCGCGGCTTGCTGGTTGGGTGGGCTAGCTACTGCCCCGTCCGTAGGTGCCTGTAGGTTCTGTATTAATAATTTGTATACAGGTGTCCGTCCGCGGACTGGTGTAGTTCCTTTAAGGTTAAAGAGGCTATTCTACGCTTTCAAACATAATTAGTAAGAAGTAGGGTTCTAGGTACGCCCGTTGCGTCGGGCGCGGGGCACCGGGCAGCGGGTATACGGACGGACGCGACGCGATTGAACGCAAACAGATAGCCCCCCTCGCCTGCTCCGCCCGCGTACCGCCCGCGCCGCTAAAGGCGCCCACACATTGTAGTGCGCATTTAGTTTGTTAGGAAATCCGATTTTTTTTATGAAAGCACATATTTAAAAAAAATCTTTCAACAGTGCTTTTGTTACAAGGCGTAGAATAGCCTCCTTAAATGAACTACACCAGGCCGGGAACACCCTGTATAATATACTTATATACTGACCGTCGAGAGAAAGTGGAGCCTAAAGTTGATATCGTTAATTTGCTGGTTGACATCTTGAATCTAGCAAACTGATTGGTACAATCTTTTTACAGGAGCATCCTGACCCCAGTGGCGACAATGATCCCTGCGGTCTGCTGTAAGATTGTCTCCTGCATAGACCCCTGGGTTTACGCAATCAATCATCCCAGATACAGGTAGTTATCAATTAATTTCTGCTTCTCAATTTTATATAATTTTAAAAAAGCCTGCTCAGTCTTTGACTCTGTCGTTGTTCGCAAACTGGGGGTTTCGCAGCCTTTTTTTAATGGAAACTGGCGCGGTTGGCTACATCACCATAGCAACAGTATAAACACTAATGTTGGCGATAAGACATAACATATGGAGTGGTTAAAACCACCTCTTTCGGGAATTCTGAAAATTCCCGGGAATTCCGGGATTTCAAAATTATTTCCTACTTATAATACATGCTAGTTCAATAAAAAGCCAGACTTGGGTTGGACATACATACTTGTACAAATATACTAAGTCAATGAGGATGTTTCTACTGTGGCCGATCGTCTACACTGAGTCATTCGATCTCGTCGTGCCATGCTTACATACGCGTACTTACGAGCGCCTGCTTTCCTCTAACCAAATCAAATGCTCTATGGTGGTACCCAAAGAATTTGGAAGATGAGTTAATATGTAAGGATACGCATCCGCGAGACGAGCACGGCTACAATATGGGCAGATTTCCCCATATTAACTAGGTGCGTTGCATCCCCGATGCGCACGGGGATGCAACGCTTTGGATTGGCCTAAAATCGCTGGTGCGAATGTGTACGTGCGTTCGTGTGTGTGAATTGTGATTGTGTGCGATCAGAAACTTTCGACAGTGACAGCGGTTCCGATACGATTGGGCGTTTATGACACATCCTCTCTCCTTCCAAAATCGTCGGTGGTACGGGTACCCCAGCATGTAGTAGACACGAGTGCGCCACTCCTCCGGTCTCAAAGTCTATATACCGTGTGGGGCCGGTACTTTAATATAATAGCCTCACTGCATCTCTCCCCGTGTATGTCGTAAAAGGCGACTAAGGGATATGACTCCCTTCCACAGAAACTCTGATCTGTGCTCCCTTCTTATATTACTAGGTGGTAGGGTTTAACCCGCCTGGGTTGATACCACTGCAAGGTCGGTCGAAACGGCTATGTAAATAGTTTGTGTTTTCCGTCCAGTTCAGTGTAGCCGGCACGATCTAAGGGATGCACTGACGTGGCCCCAAGTTCACCCGGTGTTTTGGGCTGACATCACGGATGTTGTAGGTGATGTAGCCAACCGTGTCAGTTTCCATAAAAAAAAAAAAATCCTCTTTACTGTTGTGTTTCAGACTAGAGCTACAGAAACGAATTCCGTGGCTCGGAGTTCGAGAGCAGGATCCCGACACCGTCTCCAACGCCACAACCGCCATCAGCTCTGTTCCTTCAGAGCTCCCCGCCGATGCCTAGAACCAATCGCTTGTACAATCCTTGATGTGCAGAGATATTAACACAATAATACAGGGTGTATAAAGACGTACGGTGGACCTTTCCCCAGCCTCTTTGGAGGTGAAAATTTAGATGAACTTTTTTTTTATAAACTATTAAATTCTACGATTCAAAGATTCCACGTAAAACTGTAGGCCCCTTCCCTTCTTACTTTACTAGGTGGTAGGGTTTATCCCGCCCGGGTTGGTACCACCGCACTGAATAAAACGTCGGTCGAAACGGCTATGGCCAGTTCAGTGTAACCGACATGAAATGAAGGGAACCGCTGACATGACACCTAGTTCACCCGGTGTTATGAGCCGACATCACGGATGTTGTAGGCGATGTAGCTAACCGTGTCAGTTTCCATAAAAAAAACAAAAATATAATCACATAGTGTGACCAGGTATTTCTGCCCAACACGAACCAATGAACTAAAACAACTCTTTTTCCTTGCATCTAATAAAATAACCTAGCTAGATTATGGACTGGGAAAAAGCGGCACGCAGACCAAATCCGGCACGCGAGTCTTGTTTAATCCCGCGACTAACTCCAACGAGAGCATTAGAGCCGCCGGATACAGAACCTTCCTTTTAAGGTATTGCCGTTGATAGAAATTACTAAAAGAAAAAAAAAATAATTTCACAAGTACCGGGTGCGGCGATTGAACTGTCCGTATGTGAAAATTAAATACTTCTGTTAATTTTCAATATTTATTTATACACTTATGCCATGTGAAAATAGTAAGTTCAAAGTTTTATTATGACTAAGCGCGTCTTGCACCAACACGAGTTTAAAGTTAAGTAGCGAGTTATGGATTTAAACGCGGTTCACACATACAACGGGTGCTAGTTTAACGAGTTAAACTGGTTTATATATTGAATTTGTGTTGGTGCAAGTGGGCCTTATTCCGAAGGAATAAAACCGCCTTTAGCCTTTACTACAAGCTGAAGTCTCTTTCTGAAAGAAGCGCAGGCTGCTCGAACGACGTTGTCACTCAAACAATTCCATTCTCTCGTAAGAGTAACTTTGAGCGCTTCCACCGAAGTGTGTTTTTTAGCACAGGCCCTGGCCTGTAAAACACCCCAAATACAAAAGTCCAGCGGATTCAAGTCGGGCGATGACGACGGCCACATATCTCGGTCGATCAGCACTGGAACGTTTGCTTTCAACCAATTTTGCGTTCCAATTGCTCTGTGCGATGGTGCCGAGTCTTGCTGGAAAGTCCAACGCTCAGAACCGAATGTGTTGCGTGCCCACGGTATCAGCCCTGGTCGCAAGACTTTGTCTCGATAGATTTGTTGGTTTATTTTGACTTGGTTGCGACCCATTGGAAGAAAAACGAGCGGAGAACGGCCTTTTTCAGACACCGCCGCCCAGACCATAATTTGGTCGGCTCCTTGGCGTCGAGTGACTTGCAATTCGTCTGAATGGTCGCTGACACGTCCCTTCAACCAAACACGGTCATTTTGTTTGTTTAAAAACTGTTCAACGCAAAAAGTTTTCTCATCTGAAAACACCAAATTGGGAAGCTCGCCAGAGTCGAGCAAGCGAATCAGCTCTTTCGATCGATCCAACCGTTTGCTACGCTGTAAAGCAGTGAGTTCCTGAGAAAGGTTTTTTTTAATGGTTTGACTTTAAGCTTTTCCTTCAATATGCGACGAACGCTGCGATCGCTCACCTTGAGATCCTGCGCGAGCTGGTTTGCTGAGCGCGCTGGATTTCTGTCTAATCGATGACGCACCTTTTCGACAACTGCTGGCGCCGTTGCAGTACAGCGCCGTCCGCCACCGTAGCGTTTCTTAACGCTACCAGTCTCATTATAACGTTGAATAGTGCGATGCACAAATTTCTCGTTCAATTGAAGATTTGGCAGCGCTCGACGTATTTCGATATTCGATTTTCCCTCCAAATGAAGAGCAATTACTGAATTTCGTTTTAAATCCATCGTTCTAAATTCGAACGTGTTTCTCTTACAAAAGAATCACTTCAAATGATGGATGATAGAGAACATGTCAAAGACCAACATTTGAAATTTTGGCGGCGTTCGATTCAGTGGTTCGAATTTTAAAACAGATAGAGACGGACAGTTCAATCGCCGCACCCGGTATATCAATCTTCTTTTTTTTGGCCCACAAAAATTTGTTTTCTCTTGATTTAGCCCTCATTTAAATTTATTTCCCCGTCACCCGAACTAGATTGTCGTGAAAATTATCATCGTGATCAGTTCTAAAAGAGCAGATCGCTATTTAAGTGTTGTTTTTATGCAACAATGCACATGTGAGGCTAAAATTGAGTTACTTTTGTACAAAAAAAAAAGACTCCAAAAGACCTGAGGCGTGTGCAGGTCCACGCGGTACTTCTTCGTACACCCCATATGTATATGTGTCACCTGCTTCGATAAAGGTTTTACATGCAACGGCCGAAACGTGCCTTACTTATGACCTTAAGTTTATGTTTGTGAATGTCTGCGAGTTTGGAAACGAACGACAATTGCTCTGTTTACGGAATCATTTAATGTACTTACTATAAAAAATGTATTTGCAACTATAAAATAATAAAAAGTGATGTTTGCCGAATAATTCTGATGTATGATGTATGAACTGTAATGTATGAAAAATCAAAATATCATGGATCACGACAACCTTGGCTTGAAACGGACTTATTATGATGAATCAAATAAATCTTTTACTAGCAAAACAATGATTATTATTACACTGTAACTTAGAGGTGGTCGTGCACCACCATCGAGTCCAAGACTGCTGGTCTCACTTTGGCCGCACACGCTTGCAGTCCCAGCGATAGGAACAAAAATAGAAGTTGGCCTCGCTGTCCACGATAGGAATATTAGTTATATAAGGTGCTTCGTTAGTCTTGTCAAAAATTTTTTTTTACAGCTACTTATTCGATTTTATTTTTTTGTTAGGAGAAAGAATGCTCCTATAAACATGGTTTTTTGTTACGTAAAGTGTTTATTTGAGTGTGTATGTAACCCTCCCGAAATGTTTGACAAGACTAACGAATTACCTTATATAAGGTCTTTCAAAATTAGTTCAGAGTACGCTAAGGGGGGGGGTTCTGTATCGGAAATAGATCACTTTTGAAGAACAAAGAATTTTTTTTTTTACAAAATTTTTTTTTTAATATGTAAAATGTAAAAAAAAAATTTTAGTAATCGTTTCAGTTTCATGCCAGGAACAAAAAAGTCTTACAACACGTAGATCTCTTTCTCTCAGAAATTGTGAAAAACCACAATTTTAGTTTTATTAGTATGGAATAGAAAGAATTTGATTTTTTTTACCAAATTACACGTGTTAGATCATAATAGTGATGAAGACTTTTTTGTTACTGTTATGAAACTGAATCGATTAGGCTATAAAAATCAACCACCTATTTTTTTATTTAAATACATCAAAAAATATTTTACATAAAAAAAAGCCCAAGGTCCAAAAATTTTTATATAGGTTTTACTCCCTATATGAAACAGAACCCCCCCTTAGCGTACTCTGAACTAATTTTGAAAGACCTTATACAGGGTGGCCCAGTTATAGTGGTCCAAAAATTTTTTTTAGATGGAGGACATCTTGTTGACTCATTTAAAAAAACATTAGTTCCGCGAAAATCAATAGTTTAGAAGTTATGATTTTTTTAAACTTTTTTTTTAATTTCTCTATTTTAGTCACATAAACCGCTCTAGTTGGATATCTATTCCACAAAATCGAATAAAATTTGGTATGGAAGTAGAGGAGACATGTAGCTAGTACGTAATGAATAGTTTTTAGGTTTACTCCTAGACTGTACTGTTGCTATAGCCCTTTCAGCGAATTTTTGTTCAGTTTACATTAAAATTGATCAATTTTTGAAAAATCACTGTGAAAAAAAAATGTACTACAGAAGATTTGCCCATACCCTTAAAAAACCTATACATATCACAATTCTCCAGACCAAAAATTGTATTGGTGTTACAATTGTAACATATTCAAAATAAACATCATTTGTACAAAGTCACTACAATAAAAAGTGAAGATTACCTTAATTTTTAAAATCTTATTTTTTAAAAACATTACTAACCAGTTTTTTATGTGTAGATTAGCGCTGTTGGAGACAGGTTTGTGAATAATGTGAAATTGTAGTGGAACTAACGTTTTGAAAAAAATATGATTTTAAAAATTAAGGTAATCGTCACTTTTTATTGTAGTGACTTTGTAAAAATTATGTTAATTTTGAATATGTTACAATTGTAACACCAATACAATTTTTGGTCAGGAGAATTGTGATATGTATAGGTAGTTTTTAAGGACATGGGCAAATCTTCGGTAGTAAATTTTTTTTTCACAGTGATTTTTCAAAAATTAATCACTTTTAATGTAAACTGAACAAAAATTCACTGAAAGGGCTATAACAACAGTACAGTCTAGGAGTAAACCTAAAAACGATTCATTGCGTACTAGCTACATGTCTCCTCTACTTTCATACCAAATTTTATTCGATTTTGTGGAATAGTTAGCCAACTAGAGCGGTTTATGTGACTAAAATAGAGAAATTAAAAAAAAAGTTTAAAAAAATCATAACTTCTAAACTATTGATTTTCGCGGAACTAATGTTTTTTTTAAATGAATCAACATGATGTCCTCCATCTATAAAAAATTTTTGGACCACTATAACTGGGACACCCTGTATATAACTTCTGCCCCTGTACTGGCGTTACTCACTCGCCGATGTGAGTATGAGAAACGATCTCACTCAACCAATCAGAAGGGGTTCGGTGAGGCATCCGGCCCGGCTATTGGTTTAATATGCGAGTAGTTAGCGAGTGAGTTAACGCCGGTAGACCCGCTGGTCTATGCGGCCAGTGGTCTAGTCTTGGCCTACTGCGCGACCATCTAATATTTTTACTTTTAGAATCCTAAAGATAAATTCATCACAATCAGAAAGTAAATTAATTAAAATAAAGAAAAAAAAAATTATATGCAGTATTTCACTGAATATAGCAATATAAATGCATTATATAAAGCTTTATAAAGCCAGAACAGACAAACATAAAACTCATTTTAAATGTTTACGGATTAACAGTAGGTATAGAAGACTTACATAAGTCGACATTTCGCCCGCTAAGTCACGGGCTTCTTCAGGAACTGCGGGAGTTCCTGGAGCTGACGTCTGGTGGCCATTGTACCAGACGTCAAACTGTCGACTTCAAATACCTACTTTTAATCTGCAAACATTTAAAATGAGTATAATTAATAACTTCATACATAAAACATTCAAATTCAACGCAAAAGGTTCTCAGAAAATAATATGGAATCTCAACTGGATCGTTGAGAAATAATCACAAAGTTAGACGTAACACAATTTAATACTGTAAGTTTTATAAGGTCACTTACATAAAAGTAATCGGGAGTCAAATTTACAATCTCTAGCTATTTTAATATTTTAAAGTCAAATTTATTTATTGCTTACATATTTTATCGTTAACTTTGTAATTAGAAGGATTCGCCCCCATCGGCCGTCTCAACAGATTTTCTAATATAAATGATTCAATCAATTCTTGTTGTATCAAATATTTTTATTTCAAATCAGATTATATAATACGGTGACTACTTCGCAAACTGGCAGCTTCGCGCTTCAACTTATTTACAAAGTAGATAAAATAAATTGCTTTTAAAATTGATAAAAAAATGCTTGGAATGTAAGAAAGAAATGCATATGTCGAAAGCCTACTATAGCTACTACACAATCAACTGGTTGTATTGTAGACATATAACAAATTGTTGCTTACCGAAAGTACCTTGGTAAAACTAAAGTACTCATATTGCAATAGTACATAGCTTCATAATATTCTTAAAAACAAACATCAATCCGTTAAATTATAAAATGAGCCTACACAATATGACCTACTCATTCCTCGTCTTCTAGCAATCTAAATAATTCCTTCATTGGAAGTTTGGGCATCGGTCAATTTCTTCTTTCAATCTTCCCATGAATTTTTCTTTTCTTTTATAAGAGTAAAATAATAACTCTATAAGGATTGTTTCATTTCCGCCACAATGAAATCGTTCACAGACGATGCCAGAATTTCAAATTAATTTTATATTAAAAATAATTAATCAAAACATCCGACCGCTGCCCATCTCCCCCAATAAAGGTCCTTTAAAATAAAATATATTTACAGGCCGCTATGTACTGCACTGTATATGCTGTGCACTGTATTTCATGAACCACAGAACATAAACAACAAGTTGAAGTATTGGCTCTATGGCTTCTGGCACACTATGTAGACGGTAACGGTTATGTCACGAACACGACGCGACATCAGTATTTTGTACGTAACGCGGTATGGGTGGCCGAATCAGAGGGGTCAGAGGACACGCTCCGACCAGCCAATATTACCTCCGAGTATGTGCCATATCGGAGACTTGCCTTTAGATTTCTGGATATACTGAATTAGAGAACACACATCTTAAGGTCAGTACGGTGATACCAACCCAGTCGGCTAGAATTTGAGCCTACCGATTTGACCGAATTTGACCTACGATGTCGTACGAAGCACTGACGTGGCACCCAGTTCACCCGGTGTTATGGGCTGACATCACGGATGTTGTAGGTGATGTAGCCAAGCGTGTCAGTTTCCATAAAAAAAAAACCACCTGGTGAGACAAAAATGTATGAAACACAGTGATGGTCGTAAATGCGAAAGCGGTTCATGTTTTCATACATTTTCTTCGCCACTGCTGTCGCGTAGTGGTCGTGCATGACATTCTATGGTCCGTATTTTTTTTTTAAGATGGAGGAAAGTATCTTTTACAGTGTTGCCAATTTCCGACAAATTTTAAATAGTCATATAGTTGCTATCGATAATTTCATTTATTGCTTAATTAACGAATTGCTATAAACTCGAATATTTACTTAATTGTGGATTTGATTGACCAAACTTTCAGCTAAATCTAGCTAGAAAAAAAAGTTTAAAAAGACTATAGTGTGCTAGTGCCATTAGCATGAGGACTTGTGTAAGTAAACTCACATTATATAAAATTTGTAAGTTGCTATACCCCCAAGTTATTATTTGCCACCTTTAGACAAATTCTTTGTACAACAGTAATGCCAGAGTACGCGGGTTACGACTTCTATTGGCTTTTTATGTTCTGTGTCATGAACAATCCGTTGACAGTAAGGAAACACAGAGGGATCATAACTGTCAAATGTGAAATTTTGGTGGTTCAATATTTTACACACAGTTATGACTTGTGTTTGTACCGTGTGGGGCCGGTACTTTAAAAGAATAGCTCCACTGCATCTCTCCCCGTGTATGTCGTAAAAGGCGGCTAAGGGATATGACTCCGTTCTTATATTACTAGGTTATAGGGTTTAACCCGCCCGGGTTGGTACCACCGCACTGAATGAAAGGTCGGTGGAAACGGCTATGTAAATAGTTTGTGTTTTCCGTCCAGTTGAGTGTAGCCGGCACGACCGAAAGGAAGCAAGCTGACGTGGCACCAAGTTCACCCGGTATTATGGGCTGACAACACGGATGTTGTAGGTGATGTAGTCAACCGTGTCAGTTTCCATAAAAAAAAAAACTTGCAATGGACCTGGATTCGGTGAAGTGTTGAATTCTTCAACTGTTAAAGAAATACATCGTTCAAGAGTAAACCTATTTGTCTTTTTTTAAACACCTCATTTGACAGTTTTGCATACAATACATAACGTCACGCCAACTTTCCAATGAGGTAGGCAGAGACGGCGGATCTCTAAGTGCCACGATTCTGACACACTTCATGACGTCTCTTCTGCTTCTGACACACTTCATGACGTCCTTCATACACGCTCGTCGGTTGCGGGCATTTGATCCTTTTTGACCACATGCCCGACCTGGTCTCGGTACGCGCGTGTAAGGCGACCCTTCCCTTCCAGTTAATAAGAAACCATATGCGAGAGCTGCATGCACCCTCTATGTTTCCTCAGAACAAACCTCGGATAAATAAAACGATGATATCTACTGCTCTACTATCGATGACGTAATGTCGCCGCTCCCGCGTTGTCTACGGACAGCGGGGAGCGGGGCGGGGCGGGCAGGGGAACTAGGAGCGGTGCTGCTGCTGGCGCTTGAGGTTGACCATCAGCCGGCGCGCCCACCACTCCTCCAGGTTGAACGGTCTGAAGTTGGCGAGCTGCCTCGGCGACACCACCTCTTGATAGTATTTCGCGTCTTCGCCTCCTCTCTCCACTTCCCGCGTCACCTGGAAACATTGACATGGAGACTTTAATTTTTTCGATCCTCTCGCCGGAAGACAGTGTCTATTCGTGGGTATACCTGCATGTTTCTCCTGTTTTATACAAAAACAACATGCGCCGCCTCAACACAGTGGCGGTTATCCAGGTGAAGCAAGTGAAGCACCGCCTCACTTAATTATCTTGAAGATAAAGAAAAAAAAAATTCAAAATACCATGAAAGAAAATTTAAAAAAAGTCCATCCAAACTGATCGATCAGAGAACATTATAGACCAAAAGCGAACGGCGCACGGCGGCGGCGCGGAGGCACAGCATATATATGGCTAAAGCAGTATGGAAACTAGGCCTATTTGTTAAAATAAGTACCTACGCTCCATTGGAGCGTTAGGGATGTCAATCAAATTTTTTTGTAAAATTGTAAAATTATTATTTATTAAAACATTTATTTAGGTTCTGTAATGTAATGATCAAATAATCAATATAATCAATCATCAATAATAAGTTCAAAACGTGGTTGCTATAAATATGAATTGATATAACTTTTCTCGACTTTTGTCAACTTTTAAGAACTTTTGTAAATTGTTTACAACTTTTGTCAGCTGTTGTCAACCATTGTAAATGTTTGTCAACTTTTCTCATCTTTTGCCAATTTCAGTCATCTTTTGTCAACTTTTATCGACTGTTGTCAAGTCTTGTCAATGTGTGTCAACCTTGGTAAACTTTTGTGAGCTTTCGTCAACATTTGTCAACTTTTGTCATCTTTTGTCAACTTTCATCGACTGTTGTCAACTCTTGTCAATCTTTGTCAACCTTGGTTACTTTTGTCAACTTTCGTCAACATTTTGTCGACTTTTGTCATCTTTTGTCAACTTTTGTCAACTTTTGTCTATTTTTATCGATTTTTGTGAAATTATAGCCACTTTCGTTCTCTTTTATCAACTTTTCTCATCTTTTGCCAACTTCTGTCACCTTTTGTGAACTTTTATCGACTGTTGTCAACTCTTGTCAAGTTTTGTAAACTTTTGAGAACTTTTATCAACTCTCGGCAACTTATGTCAACTCTTGTCAACTTTTGTCAACATTTGTCAACTTTTGTCAATTTTCGTCAACTTTTGTCTACTTTCGTCAACGTTTGTCTACTTTTATGGCTTTTGTCGACTTTCGTTAACTTATAGCCACTTTCGTCATCATTTGTAAATTTTTGCCAACTTCTATCAGCTTTTGTAAAATTTTAACGACTGTTGTCAACTTTCGGAAATTTTTGTCAACTTTTGCCAACTTCTGTCACTTTTATGAACTTAGGCCAGCTTCCGTCAACTTTTCTCAACTTTCGTCATCTTTTGTCAACTTTTACTAACTTCTGTCAACTTTTAACCACTATTGTCAACTTTTGCCAAGTTCTGTCACTTTTATGAACTTTTGTCAACTCTTGTCAACGTTTGTCAACTTTCGTCAACTATTGTTATTTAATGTCAACTAAGTATTGTCAACTTTTTTCATATTTTGTCTACGTTTGTCAACTTATGTCAGCTGTTTGTCAACTTATGTCAGCTGTTTGTCAACTTTCGTCAACTTTTCCCACCTTTTGTCCAGTTTTCAACTTTCGTTGACAAGAGTTAAACTTTAGTCAACTTATGTAAACTCTTGTCAACTTTTGTCAACTCCTTGTTAACGAAAGCTGACAAAAGTTCATAAAAGTGACAAAAGTTGACAACAGTGGTTAAAATATGATAAAAGCTGACAAAAGCTGAGAGAAGTTGGCAAAAGTTGACAAAAGATGACGAAAGTGGCTATAAGTTCACAAAAGTCGAGAAAAGTATACAAAAGTTGACAAACGTTGACAAAAGATGACAAAAGTTGACAAATATTGACGAAAGTTGACAAAAGTTGACCAAGGTTGACAAACATTGACAAGAGTTGACAACAGTCGATAAAAGTTGACAAAAGGTGACAGAAGTTGGCAAAATATGAGAAAAGTTGACAAAAGTTGACAAGAGTTGACATAAGTTACCGACAGTTGACAAAAGTTCTCAAAAGTGTACAAACTTGACAAGAGTTGACAACAGTTGATAAAAGTTGACAAAAGGTGACAGAAGTTGGCAAAATATGAGAAAAGTTGACAAAAGTTGACAAGAGTTGACATAAGTTACCGACAGTTGACAAAAGTTCTCAAAAGTGTACAAACTTGACAAGAGTTGACAACAGTCGATAAAAGTTGACAAAAGGTGACAGAAGTTGGCAAAAGATAAGAAAATTTGACAAAAGTTGACAAGAGTTGACATAAGTTACCGAGAGTTGGCAAAAGTTCTCAAAAGTTCACAAAACTTGACAAGAGTTGACAACAGTCGATAAAAGTTGACAAAAGGTGACAGAAGTTGGCAAAAGATGAGAAAAGTTGACAAAAGTTGACAAGAGTTGACATAAGTTACCGAGAGTTGACAAAAGTTTACAAAACTTGACAAGAGTTGACAACAGTCGATAAAAGTTGACAAAAGGTGACAGAAGTTGGCAAAAGATAAGAAAAGTTTACAAGAGTTGACAACAGTCGATAAAAGTTGACAAAATGTGACAGAAGTTGGCAAAAGATGAGAAAAGTTGACAAAAGTTGTCAACATTTGTCAAAAGTTAATATAAAGTGACAACAGTCGAAAAACGTTTGTAAACATTTTTTTGCATTCTGAAAGATCGCGGACTGTCCGTGGCGCATGCAACAAAAACAAACACGACCACTCGGACGCGGCACCCGCGACTGATTGTTTGCGACATTCGCTTCGGGGCCTTGTTGAGGCGTGCGTGTGTGTGAGTGCGTCGTTTCGGTCGTTTTGTACGTAGTTTCCATACTGCTTTAGCCATATATATGCTGTGGCGGAGGCGAGCCGGCGGTGCGGCGCGGGGAGGTGGTGCGAGAGGGGTCCTTAGAGGCGACGAACGAAATACTTGCTCTGCGATATATATTCGGTGCCAAAGATGTGTTAGTGCATACAATACACATGTACTTGTCCACGCGCGTGTGTTGGCGCAACGCAAATGCCGACAGCACCATACAGCACAGCGCATAATTTGAAAAAGTACCAGGGACACAGCCATGACAAGGAGCCGCACGCGCGGGAAAAAACATTGCATGACATTGTGCACAGTTGGTGAGACGCCGGACACATCCGGCTCATATCGCTTCACCTCGTAGAGACAAAAGTTTGACCTTGGATTCGTTGCATTTACCTAGCAATTGAGGCGCTGATAAATCCTGCTGCATGAACGATTACGTCGTCGCTGCGCTCGCCTAGACGGGCGGCGAGCGCTCTGTGTTCCCTTGAAGTACCAGGGTATAACCGGTAGATAAGAGTCTCAGTAAATAACATAACATGTCATACAGCACAACGCATAATTTGAAAAAGTACCAGGGACACAGCTATGACAAGGAGCCGCACGCGCGGGAAAAAACATTGCATGAAATTGTGCACGGTTGGTGAGGGTGAGACGCCGGGGCCGGCCGGACACATCCGGCTCATATCGCTTTGAATTCGTGGCATGTACCTAGCAATTGAGGCGCTAATAAATCCTGCTGCATAAGAACGATTACGTCGTCGCTGCGCTCGCCTAGACGAGCGGCGAGCGCTCATGAAGCTCATGAAGTACCAGGGTACAATCGGTAGATAAGAGTCTCAGTAAATAACATAACATGTCATACAATATTTTTTCCCGCGCACAGCTCCCCACCACGGCCAACCCTACCAAAAAGGTAACGATTTTGTGGTCCGATTGATGTTGAAGTACCAGGGTCCAATCGGTAGATACGTAAGTCTCTGTAAATAACCATGTCACATAATATTTCTTCCCGCGCACACAGCTCCCACGGCCTCTCTCGGCTGCTCTCCTGGCACCTTTTCAAATTATGTGCAAAATTCTATCATAGGAATATCAATACGTGTCGCTGCGCTCCTTTATTATATTATAAACCCTATGGGCACACGAGTACGAGAACGAATGAAGTCCGCTGCGGGGTGTAGTGCGGGCAGGGGAGCGCGCGCTCGGCGAAGTTCGGCTGCAACTGGGCGCGCGCGAACTGCGAACGTGTTGGTACTCAAACTTCAGGTCTCGGTGAGATCTAGCCATCTGTCACGTGAACTTTTGTTTTGGTCATAACTCGAGAACCACTGGTGCTAGACCCATCGTGTCGGTACTCAAACTTCAGGTCTCGGTGAGATCTATCCATCTGTCACATGAACTTTTGTTTTGGTCATAACTCGAGAACCACTGGTGTTAGACCCATCGTGTTGGTACTCAAACTTCAGGTCTCGGTGAGATCTATCCATCTGTCACATGAACGTTTGTTTTGGTCATAACTCGAGAACCACTGGTGCTAGGTCCATCGTGTTGGTACTCAAACTTCAGGTCTCGCCTCACTAAAATTGATTGGTCAAAGCCGCCACTGCCTCAACATTAGGTTAGGGTTAAATTATAGAAGATGCGTCGCTGTGAATTATTATTAACCCTGGTTATAGGTTTTTTTTAAACAACCAAAACATTCACTTTGATAGTTCTTAGTTAATAATCTCTGTTTGGCAAATAGGACAAGACACTCTAACCTCATACCTGCGAATAGCACTGTCCCGCCTAGTAGGTCTATTCGCAGGGAATCAAATAGGACACTCCCAGTTCTTAGTTAATAATCTCTGTTTGGCATATCTACGAGTTCTTAGTTAATAATCTCTGTTTGGCATACCTACGAGTTCTTAGTTAATAATCTCTGTTTGGCATACCTACGAATAGCCCTGTCCGGAAGACAGTTCCACAACCTAGCGGTGCGACAAAGAAATGATTTAGAGAACCGATGGGTTCTCAAAAGTCCGATGTCAACAACAAAAGGGTGCTGAGTCACTCTGCGAAGAGTCATGCGGATATAGGATGGGTGGCAGGGAATAAGGGATGCTAGTTTCACAGAGCAGCGTCAGTGATAGTATCTGTAAAACAAACTAAGCGAACCTACAAATCATCTGTGACACAGAGACTCCAAACTATCTGTAAGTTTCGGGTCACCAACAAGACAGATGGCTCGGCGCTGCATCGAGTCCAAGGACGCAAGCAGATAATGGGTACTACCCTCCCAGATGTGGCTGCAGTACTCCATCACCGGCCTAATCTGTGTTTTGTACAAGACGAATAATTGCGCCAGTGAGAAGAACCGCCGATCGCGGAAAAGTATTCCCAATTTTCTGGATGCAGTTTTAGCCTTAGACTCGATTAGTTGACGGTAGGTTTCCGTCTTTGGAAATTGTGGTGCCCAGGAGGTCCTACCGATGGTTGGGCCCTCGAGGGGGAAACTTCCAGACGATGCGCGCAGTGTCGAGCAGGGCTGCCTTCTGGATCTTGTTATAATTTGAATTTCTTTATTAAAACATGTTTTTACACTATTTTTTTTTCTTAAGATCTAATTTTATTTGTTAGGTAGGCATTTATCTTTGCCAATTTTTTAATTGGTGTGATCTTGTTATAATTTGTATTTATTTATTAAAACATGTTTTTACAGTATTTTTTTTTTAAGATCTAATTTTATTTGTTAGGTAGGCATTTATCTTTGCCAATTTTTTTATTGGTTGGCGCTTATTACGTTTATTATTTATTTTCTCCTAAAGTGGTTGCAGCCGTCTGCCACTGTATTTGTTATGATATATTTGAGAATATTGGTCTACACAGAAATGTTTTTCGACAGTTTTCGAAGTGGTGTCGACGAGATTAACACATTAGACTGAACAGCCTAGAACGGCTCCTCCAAAGTAGGTCTAATTTGAGTATGGAAATGACTATAAGGTCCTTACTAGTACTGTGTGGGGCCGCCGGTACTTGAAAATAATAGCTCCACTGCATCTCTCTTTGTGCTTGTCATAAAGGCGACTAAGGGATAAGGGCAAGATGCAGGTGGGTCTGCTTGCCTTACTTGCTGCTTGATGTTATCTTGTCCAAACTATTGAGAGGTCACAATAGATCTATCTACGTCACAGTGATAATATGGCTCATGGGCCCTAACTCAAAACATAAATCAGAAGGTCTTTAAGCCAACATGGACATATGGTATCCAGCTGTGAGGAACCACTAGTACAGATATTCTATCTCCGAAGTCCGTTTAGCTATGAATGTGTCAAGTGTGCACATGCACACTGTTTTAGTGTGCGTGACCTCGAGAGCGCTCAGTCACGATCGCGACAAGGTCCACAAACACAACACACACACAAGCGCAAAGATTGCAACACTTCCAGGATATAGTCCTGCACATGGTATCAGAAGCATCATGGTTCGCTCGCTCGGTGATGTGACGTTTACTGTTTAGTCACACGTAGGGCGGGTCATCCTTTGAGTACCCATCTTCTGTAAAGGTTCCCCCCTTTACTAATATCACCTCCGAGAAGGTAGGTGCCATACCGGAGACTTCCCTGGATTGCTGGCTATACTGGACTAGAGGAGAACACAGCCGGGGCTGCTATGCGGCCATCTTACATCCAGTACGGTGGTACCACCCAGTCGGCTACAATTTGAGCCTACCATCTAGTAAGGGGCAAGGGAAGGGACCTACAGTTTTACACCGGTTCCGAACGGTGAAGGTAGCACTTGTGTGATATTCAAGTGCTCACCGGAAACAGGTGTTGGAGACAGTTCTGGTGTCAGAGACCAGTTGTCCGGCATTAGCTGTTAGTTTATGCAACGCGGAGTCAGTGTTTTTCGCACTCAGTCACACACAGTCAGTGTGAAGATAGAGCTTAATTGTAGCGAAAGGACTGTATTGGCCGGAGAAAGTTGGCCATGTGTTGGCTAAGGCAAACATTTTATAGCTATTTTTGAATTGGTTACAGGTACTGAGTTTACTACTTCCTCTGGAAGTTGATTCCAGTCATACACCGCTCTATTTGTTATGGAATGTTTGCCAATACTGGCTTTTAAAGACTGCAATTTAGTTTCATGATGAAGATTAACGTTTTGGTTCTATGTGAACATTTGGATCAGCTCAGCTTATAATTTGCGAAAAGACTACAAACCGTGTGGGTTCGGTACTTAAAAAGAATTACCCCACTGCATCTCTCCCCATGCATGTCGTAAAAGGCGACTAAGGGATAAGAACAAGATGCCATGCTAAAGGGCGACAGGCTCGCCACCTCTCACCCTGGCACGGTACTTCCACCGAGTCACGCAGCAGGTGGGTCTTCGTGCCTTACTTGCTGCTTGATCGATTTAATCTTGTTCGAATACTTTGCGAAACGTGGTGGTCGGTGTTGTGCTGTAATTTAACAGAGTTCTTGCAGCACAACACCGATAACTCTGCTTACCCCGATTGTCGGGATTCAGCGTGTGTGATATCTATATCTATCTATCTATCTATCTATCTACTACAAAATATGTTCGGCTTAGAGATGAAGATAATTAAATTAAATTCTATACAAACCTTATTCCAAGACTCGTAGATGTAGTGTATGAGATCATCGTGCTGATTGTTATTGTTGTTGTGCTCAGACGGGAAGTTCGGAGGTGAGAGCCTCGCGCCCGGTCCCCCGTGCCGCCCGTCAGACTGCCGCACGTCCCCAGAGTGTCTCGCGTCCCTCAAGTCAGAGTGCCGCACGTCCCTCATATCCGAGTGCCGCGCGTCCCTCATATCCGAGTGCCTCACATCCCGCATGTCCGAGTGTCTAACATCTCTCATCTCCGAGTGGCGGACGTCCCCAGAGTGCCTGACGTCCCCCGAGTGTCGGACGTCACCCGAGTGCCGAACGTCCCCGGAGTGGCGCGCGTCGTGACGGCCGTCCCCGTGGCGCGCGTCGCCCGAGTAGCGGCCGTCTTGGCTGTGCCGCTTACCTCCACCGTTGGACATCATGTGGGGCAGCGAGCGCGGGCCCACACTGTTGGAGTAAGAGCTCTGTCTGCAATGTAAAAAATGTATGTACATGTATACTTCGCAATTCGTTTTACTTTTTCTTTTTTTTTTGGCATTCAACATTTAGAGCAATGGAAGAACAGTGGAAAGTGGAGTGTGACTTCAGATGAAATGGTATAGGCTGAAATATTTCTGTTGCACCTAATTTCCGATGCTTCAGTGTAAATGTTTTTGTAAACAACAAGTATATTCTTTATTCATGATCCATAGACAGTATTCAGCAGTAGACAGCACTCGGATTCGTCATATTTTAACATTTTTAACATTTTGCCAGTTCGATTATCACAGCGAAGAAGTGGCAAGAAACTTCGCTGAATATTTTTTTTTTTACGTAAAAGATCCTGATGTTATTAGGTTCACGTTGTCGGACGTCTTAGCGGCAGCGTTCGTCACTTAAAATTTTAGACATAATGTAAAGGGACAGTGAATCTCTCTCTCATTATTTTACGAAATATTTGAGTTTAAGTGCGCGTCGCTCTGCGCCGAATCACCGCGTGGCGAAAATGGCATGGAGTCAGAGGGGGGGGGGGGGGGGGGGGGGGGGGGGGGGAGCATATTTTGTAGGTGGAGGCTCAACGGGTTATCATAATCATCAATCACAAAAATTTAACGTTTCATATCACCAATCAATGATCGCTAGCGCGTGAGTTCATTGTGCTACGTGGAAGGGCAGCTATCGATTTATCTCGATGCATCGATCACGGCATCCATTACAAATAATCGTTCTAATTTCAGATTGACTAACTGAAACCCCAATAGATTCTCTCTTCAGCCTAGTACGTGTCATACAGTAGGTACATGCGTGAGAAAGTTCATAACTTTTATGTTGTATGAGAGCCCCCACCTCAGATTCCTGTCCATGGCGCGCGCGCGTTGATTCCGCGACACTTCAAAACAGAAAGCTAGACGCGTTGATCACAAATGCAGATCTGTCTGCACAGTGCACTGAACTGAGCGCTCCTGTGCGAGGAACAATGGAGAACAATGCACCCAATCTTTGTTTATAGCAAGTGGACGCCACGACAAGCTGTCTGTCAGCGCGCGCTGTCAACACAAAGAGCCATTTTGAATTGATTGCCGTGTGGTTGGCACAAATGCAAGTTACTGCAATAGCCAAAGAGAAAATACCTGCGTTCTAGGAACTTACCCCGTGTCTACACGTTGGCCAAGGCTGCTGCCAAGGTGTTTAGCTAATGTGCGTTAGCCAACGAGTGAATGGGGTATTTTTTGTCGATTTGGTAGGAATACCAGTACGTATTAGGCAACATGATGAACGTCAACATAACGGGACGTCTTGAGCCGCTTTACAATTGCAATCGCAACGCAGCGGTAGCGCTTTTAGCTTAGAAATCGTTTCAGCTCAGCGACCTTCATTTTTAACCCCCGACGAAATAACGGAGGGGTGTTATAAGTTTGACGTGTGTATGTGTGTGTGTGTGTGTGAGGGTGTGTGTGTGTGTGTGTGTGTGTGTCTGTGGCATCGTAGCTGCCAAACGGATGGACCCATTTGGATGCGGTTTTTTTTATTAGGAAGCTTGTTTAATCGAGATGGTTCTTAGCGATGTTTGTAATCAAGTAATCAAGTAATTAAGTAATAAAGAAATTAATTATCTTAAAAAGTGGACCGATTTTCGTGCGGGTTTTTTTTTAAAAAGCTTGAAATAAAAGTTAAATTATAAATTTAAAAAACCCCCGACCCTTAAAAAACCCCGACCCTTAAAAAGCCAAAAATAATTTCCGTTTACTTACTTAAAGGAGTCGGGGGACCGCTAAGTAAATAAAATATAAAAACTCAGAGCTGCGCGGGAATTTATTTAGCGGTCTCCCGACTCCTTTAAGTAAGTAAACGGAAATTATTTTTGGCTTCATAAGGGTCGGGTTTTTTTAAATGATTTTGACAGTTCAACGCAACCCTGCGTTGCGTATTGAAAGTCCAGTAGATATTCTAAACCCTATTGTATTGTACCTAGGTCGCTATGCCGTAGTCTAGTATTTAGCTATGTTTTCTTAGAAGGTGCAGAACTTTATATAATTTATCCCAATAAATCTCATAAAAATATGTGAAAGAATTTGATGGAAGGTTTACGTTTTAAATTAACAAAAATGTTCTCATCAATAAATGTTTTCTATCTCTGTCTTACGATATGGGTCGGGGTCCGGGGACGTCCGAAAGCAACGTAATATTATCTTTGCTGCCTGCCGCGCTCTCACTCCGCCCGCTTTCGCTCGTTCGTTGCGCTCTCCTCGCTCCATCTATCGTGAGTGAGCGGCGGTTCTCCAAGTGAAGCAAGTGAGGCGCCTCCTCACGCCGCCGCCTCACTTAATTATCTTGAAGGTAAAGAAAATAAAATCAACATGAATGTTTATTTATTTCTAGACTTTGGCCATGTCCTATCCACGAAATGAAAACTGCAATACAACATTAATAAAATGCTATTACGTAGGTGGACTTTTAGGCGCCTCACTAAAATTAATTGGCCAGAGCCGCCACTCAGTTAGGGCAGCAGTGAAACGGTCCTGGTTCCACGTTAACTGCAGCTGATGTCATATGGGCAAGTGACCAGTTGTTCTGCCAAGCGAGCTGTATTTATAAAATAAAAAAAAAATATTGTTTCAGTTCGTTCCTTTCCCAAGTTTATCCAATCTGCGAAACATGGAGACGCCCTACCAAATTATCATAGCCACATAACGCGCTGTCAATGGAAATTGAAAATTACTGACTTTTAAAATGAAATTACTGGATTTATGACTATAACTTAGTTTACTTAAGAAACAAATTATCAACACAAGAATACGTATAAACGAACCTCGCCTTTCCCTCGAAAAACGAAAAAAAGCCAGCCGACCCGACCAAAACGACACCCGAAAGTCATTGCGGCTCCTTTCGTGAACACTCGGTTCGAAACGAAACGTAAACCTAAACGTCGCCCGGACACAACCTGAGTAAGGCTATTCCCTCTCTACAGTGTTTTTTATAAGCTGGAGGCGGGGAGGGAGAGCAGCCCCCGTCCGCTGTAACACAGCGCAGGCACCCGTGTGAGCCAGAGGGGCTGTAGCTGGTCGCCGAAGGCGACCAAAAAGCCGAAGCTGCGGAGGCGAGCATCAGGATAATTTTTAACGCGTGCGTGCGTGGTGATGATGTGCATGATGGTGTGCGTGATGATGTGCATGATGGTGTGCGTGATGGTGTCACACGACACACTGTCGATATTCCCCCACTTAGGACAAATTTACAGGGTTGCCTACCTGTGAAATTCACTCCCACCCGCATCCTTTCCTCTAATGTCTGGGGTCCTTCAAACATAATGTGAAGGTGCACCTAGCCGGCTGACTTATTATTCGCAGCCCCCGTAAATATCCGAATGCCCGTGGGCGCCGTCAGAGTACACCTCTGCGTTAGTCTGGCGCGCGCCATATGTCGTGCTTCCCATAAAAAAAAGCTGTCTGCGCTTTGTTATTCAAGAACGGAGGGGCTGCACTGCACTTCCCGCAGCGCCGGAGAAGAGGCAATCCTAAAGAAAAACTCAGCTGACTGACTGACAAAACGTCAATCCGCACCGAGCAATGTTCCCGAACGAAAGGAGCCGAAAGAAGCCGCAATGTCTTTCGGGTATCGTACCGCCGCCGACCCGACCGACAGGCGACAAATCCCTATTTTAGTCTGTTGGAAAAATATAATTACAAAAAGACCTATAAAAGAAGAAAATTGCGAATTGGCTGTATGGTTAAATGATCTTTGCCTGCCTATTTATGGCGAAAACAATAACAACAACAACAACAACTTTTTAGTCTGTGGGCGACAAGTAGAGGTTATGTGTTTATTTGGTTTGTTGGTTTGAAGGGAAAATATAATGTATTGGGTTTTTTCGAATTAAATCCTGTACTGATGAATCCTAATTGTCTGTGTAATATTTAAAAACATAATTATGGAATCATTAGACTTTGACAAGCAGAAGGCCTTATTCGAAGTAAGTGAATATTTTAATTTCATCAACCGCTGGCTGCCGGAGAGAGCCTTCCATATTTTAGGTACGCCGCTGTTTCAGGATGTGCTGCGTGACGCGTTCGCTGCGCGGGATGCCGACCCACTTCAAGTCGCGTTCTCCAAGTCGGTGTTCAACGAGGCTGAGAAAAAGGCCGCAATGGACCAAGCCTTCCGTGAGCTCCTCGTCCAATTACTCGCCGACAATAACAACGTGCTCGAAGACTTCGTTTGCTTCTGCATAGAGTGCTGTAGGCGGCAGATAGCCACTGCGACGATGCCCGTCATCCTACTCGCGGACATGTTCGACGCTCTCACTCTGGACAAGTGCGAGGAGATGTTCGCGTACGTAGAGAACGGCGTCAGCATTTGGAAGGAGGATCTTTTCTTCATGGCGTGCAAGAACAACTTGCTGCGCATGTGCAACGATCTGCTTCGGAAGCTGTCCCGTTCTCAGAACACAGTTTTCTGCGGCAGGATTCTTCTTTTTCTCGCCAAGTTCTTCCCGTTCTCCGAGCGGTCCGGGCTGAACATAGTCTCGGAGTTCAATCTGGAGAATGTGACGGAGTACGGCGGTGAGAACTCGGGGACGCTGAAGGAGGCTCTGGAGGAGGAGAGCGCTGTGGGGGACGAGAAGAACAAACTGCCGATAGACTACAACCTCTACTGCAAGTTCTGGGCGTTGCAGGACTTCTTCCGCAATCCAAACGGTTGTTACAACAAGCTGCAGTGGAAAACATTTGTTGCGGTGACTATCATATTATATTATTTACTAGCTTTTGCCAGCGGCTTCGCTCGCGTGAAATTCGTATTTAAAAAGAAGGTAGTAAGTAAGCCCGCTATCGTACCTTTATTTCGGCGCGCGGAACAATTCAGTTTGCGTGAGGGCCTCATCTTAACATAACCGTAACTGAATTTGATTTAGCCTATCCTGTGTCACTTGTAGTTAAATGTGCTTGTACTAAGTTTCATGGAATTCGGATGATCGGTTTAAGAGTTATGGAGGAACATACATATAATATACAGAAAGTATTTCTAAAAATCGTCAATTTAGTTTTAGTATCATACATAGAGTCAACAAACGCAATATCTCATAAAACAAAGTAACTTACTCCATGACCATCCCTTACAGATTTATTATTAGTAGTATTGATACTTTTGCATCACCGCTCATTGATTGTCTGACACAATCCTCCATGTTAAATGAATAAATAATAAAAACAAATGCATATTTACCAGACCATTTGCCATTACAAATACATATTTAAGCCCACTTACTTAGTGTCAACCCATTCAAAAATAGGCTAGATAAATATCTAACAAATAAAACATAATTATCCAAAAAGAGTGCTCAAGAATGATAAATTAAATAATAAAAAAAAATCCAAGATAATGACAAAAACAACAAATTTTAACTGGATTTAGAAGTATCAACCGAGGCTGCCTGTCTAAAATAAATGCGTATATTTCAGCACTCGAGCAGCGTGTTGTCGGCGTTTGGCTCATACAAACTGGAGGCTGTCCAGCTACACAAGTCTAAGCTGAGCCGACTCAAGTCTCTCGCCATGGACGTGGAGCAACAGGACGGCAAGGAGCAGCACTACTTCGCAAAGTTCCTCACCAATCAGAAGCTTCTCGAGCTTCAGCTGTCCGACTCCAACTTCAGGCGATGCGTGCTCGTACAGTTCCTGATACTGTTCCAGTATCTTAACTCAACCGTTAAGTTTAAACTGTAAGTTTACTAGTTTTGTCAGCCACGGTAGCCAAGTGGTGCGGTCGGTCGACTGTTGTTGGGCACAACTGGGCGCGATCAGTACTTGGATGGGTGACCACTCGACCGTTGAGAGGCTGACCGTGGTTCGGATTTAACGCAAAACTGCAGGTCCCTTCCCTTCTTACCTTGCTAGGAGGTTGGGTTTATCCCTCCTGTTTTCTTACCACAGAACTGAATGAAACGTCGGTCGAACCGGCTATGTAAATAGTTTGTGTTTTCTGCCCGGTTCAGTTTTATTTTATAAATTTTTTTTTTACGGAAACTGACACGGTTGGCTACATCACCTTCAACATCCGTGATGTCAGCCCATAACACCGGGTGAACTAGATGCCACGTCAGTGCTTCCCTTCGGTCGTGCCGGCTACACTGAACTGAACGAAAAACACAAACTATTTACATAGCCGTTTCGATCGACTTTTCAATCGGTGCAGTGGTACCAACCTGGGTGGGTGGAATCCGAACCACGCTCAGCCTCCAACACTCCAGAGCGGTGACCCATCCCAGCCGGCCCAGCGTTGCCAGACAGTCCGACCGAATAAAAAAAAAAGTTCTCTGACCCCTCTGACTCGAGCCACCAACGCCAATACCAGATTGGCATAAAAAAATGTGTTGACACAATTTATTTGTCGAATGCGCCAGGGAATCGCAGGAGCTGAAGACTGAGCAGTCTGATTGGGTGAAGGAGACGACGGCGCTGGTGTACCGGCTGCTGGGGGAGACTCCGCCCGACGGCAAGCAGTTCGCGGAGTGCGTGCGCCACATACTGCGTCGCGAGGAGCACTGGAACACCTGGAAGAACGAGGGCTGTCCTGGTAACTTCATATTTTTTTTCTTCTTTATATACTTTACAATGTGTGCAAGGGCGGACTTATCGCTGGTAATGATTTCTTCCATTCAACCCTTGATTACATTAGACGTAAGATATTTCCCCCCAAGTACAGTCTCGGGTCCTTCAAGAGGGGCGTGAATGGGCACCTGTTAAGCCGGCATGGCATTCGCAACCCCTGCATACGACTAAATGTCCATGGGCGCCATTAGACACCTCATGAGTGTCGAGCTTCCAATAAAAAAAAATTTAAAAAAAGAACGTCACTTACGATACACCAAACTAAAACGCTGGCATTTTGTATCAAGTCACTGAAGACAAGGCCGAAGGCTGAGTTTATATAATATACTTTATCGAAAATAGTAAGACATTAAAGGCGAGGTCGAAGTCCGAGCTGCGTTTAGGTGAACGATGTACTTTCTCAAAGAAAGTAAGTTACTGAGGGCGAGGCCAAAGGCAGAGCATTCTATTAAGTAAAAGTTTTTTGTTCAAATATACTTTCTCGAAAATATTAATCAGTGAGGCCAAGGTCGAAGGCAGAGCTGCGTTCAGGTAAAATGTATACTTTTATCTAAAACAGTAAGTCACCACAGGTGAGGCCGAAGGCCGAGATGCATTTGGGTGATAGTGAAGTATGACATGATTGACTGATACGGAACTTGACTTGACACTTGTTTTTTCTCGCAGCGTTCCAGAAGCCGAAGCCGCCCGTACAATCTGAGAGCGGGGAGGAGACCAAGAGGACCCCGAGGAAGAAGAGACGGCTGCTCGGAGACCTCATTGAGGATTACGACAAGCAGGGCAAGACCTACATGGGGAAGTTAGTTGATCTTGGTACAAGTAACTCCGCATCAGCCTCGGTAGCTCAGTGGTGCGGTCGGTCGACTGTCGGTCGGATCGTAAGTACACCTGGGCGCGGTCAGTGGATGGATGGGTGACCGCTCGACCGTGGTTCGGAGTCCACGTAAAACTGTGGGTCCCTTTCCTTCTTAACTTACTATGTTGTAGGGTTTAACCCGCCCGGGTTGGTACCTCCGCACTGAATGAAAGGTCGGTTGAAACGGCTATTTAAATTGTTTATTGTTTATTTAGCATCTATTGGCAGTACACTGCGCTCAGATTTGTCATATTTACATTGTAACATTCCGCCAGATTGATTATCACAGCGAAGAAGAACTGACAAGAAACTTCACTGGAAATTTTTTCAATGTCCACTTAGTCTATACAAAAATTTTTGCCACTGCCTAGACTAGACTAGTTCGTGTTTTCCGTCCAGTTCAGTGTATTCGGCAAGACCGAAGGAGAACACTAACATGGCATCTAGTTCACCAAGGTGTTATGGGCCGACATCACAGGTTTAGTAGGTGATGTAGCCACCCGTGTCAGTTTCCATTAAAAAAAACTCCAAATCAAACTGTGATTTTTCTCCGATTTTAGGAATCTTATAGCACAGCTTCTATTACATTTAGTGTGATGGATGATATATATACAGGGTGTATCAGGATAGGTTTTTGAAACTTCAAAGGGGCCCATATTTGAAGACGAAAAGCTCTGAAACTTTTTCCCAGATTCGATCATTTTACAGTACTTTTTGGTGAAAATCTATTCTTCAAGATTTAGTGGATGGTTAACGTCCGCCTTTATTAAATAAAAAATAAATTCTAACTCATGAATAAAAATGGGTAGGTTGCATACATAACTAGTACAACTGAACTGCGTGTAGGTAAATTCCAAACACTGAAAGTTCAATGACCTCAATAGAAAAAGAGGACTGAATTAGTTCACTGCGCTCTCCAGTCTCACTGTCCATCGAGTTTTTATTACAATTTCCAACTTTTGTATGACCAAAAAACAACGGAATTTCGATTTGAGTGGTAAGGATTTTTTTCTTCTAATAATGAGTACTTTCTATTCCTGAAGTTTCTCAAACCTATCCTGATACACCCTGTATAGCCTGTAACTAGCGTTCAGTGAAAATTGCATATAAATTCGTTGACTCTTTCTCTAGTTATATTAATACTTTCAGATAGGCTGCACATATTGGATTTTGAACTATGTAGAAATAAATATCTTATTCCTATTATGAAATGTTTGTCTGCTGTCTGTGTGTGTGTGTCTGTTCGAACAGATGTATAAATGTAATTGTTTACACAGCAACGACCTCACGAAACTGTGGAATCTGTGTCCAGACAATCTCGCCGCTTGCCGCACAAAGGAGAGGGATTTTATGCCGTCTTTAGGTGAGCAAATCTGTTTTCAGCGTATGTCAGTCCACTCGGGTCTGTCTTAAAGAAGGTGTGGATCTAAGCTTGCGATGGCTTCACCGAACATATCGGCAGTAGAGGAGGGTATTAATCGAGGCCGGGACTAGCGAGTGGCCACTCTAAATTTCCCGCGCATGCTTCACGTTTCGGCTCGCTTCAAGCCCTCGTCAGCTAGTCTGCGTTGACTAGGACGCGACAAATAATAAATAGAAATTTATTAAGACGACCGTATAGCTTACTCACTAAATAGCTTATGAAAATATTAATGCAAAAAAAGACATATACCTTTCTAAACTGAAAGCATAAAGGTAATCTTTACATTCGCTAAATAAAGCTGTAGGCTCCGCACGGAAGGACTTAAGAAATACCTGCTCCGCGTGGACCAGTTCTTTATTCTTTATTCATCATCCATAGACAGTACACTGCACTCGGATTCGTCATATTTTAACATTTAACATTTACCATTTTGCCAGTTTGATTATCACAGCGAAGAAGAACTGGCAAGAAACTTCGCTGGCTACTTTTTTTTTACGTCCACTTTTAGAAAAATTTTTGCCACTGCCTAAATAGTACGAGTCATCAGTATTTCTAAAAATTAATCAAAATTTATCAGTTGGGAGCGGGAGGACTTACGAAATACTTGCTCCATGCAGAGTAGTTGGGAGCGGGGGGACTTACAAAATACCTTGTCAGTCTCGATAGCTCTGTGGTGCAGACAGTCGACTGTTGCTATTGATTGTTAAGCAATGCTGGGCGCGGTCAGTACTTGGATGGGTGACCGCTCGACCGTTGGAGGCTGACCGTGGTTCAGATTCCACATAAAGCTGTAGGTCCCTTCCCTTCTTACCTTACAGGTGGTAGGGTTCAACCCGCCCGGGTTGGTCGAAACGGCTATGTAAATAGTTCGTGTTTTCCGTCCAGTTCAGTGTAGCCGGCACGACCGAAGGCACTGACGTGGCACCAAGTTCACCCGGTGTTATGGGCTGACATCACGGATGTTTTAGGTGATGTAGCCAACCGTGTCAGTTTCCATAAAAAAAAAACCTGCTCCGCGCACAGCAGTTGTGAGCCCGCAGGTTAAATCACAAATGAGTTCATGAATACATTGTTTGCGCGACAGAGTGGTACCTGCAGTGGGGTGCGGAGGGGGCGGACGGGAGGCGTCGCACGTCGGAGGGCGCGTGGGGGTGGCGCGCGTTGCGGCTGCTCGCGAGGCGCTCCCCCCACTTCTTCACGCACAGCAACAACCCCATCGGGCGGCTGCCGGACTATCTGGACGATATGGTGAGTGCGGCCGCTGTCGAATGCCAGCGATAGTGGGGCATGTGTGTTGTGTGTTATACACGTGTTATTTGAATTAACTGCGTTATTTTTGAGGACTTAATAAGTATGGAACACTAAGTCGATTCGTATAAAAATTAAATGTGGCGGAAGTCGACAAAAAAAATCCATAAGAAAAAATTATTATCAAAAGGTGTCTAAAAAAACCACAGAGCATCAAATGCGCGCGCCCCTCCTAGAGGCGTCCTGAGCGCGATTTCTCTACAACGCCGTTGAAGCCTGTGGGCGTGCCCTATGACTTACATATGTGTGTTGTGCGTTTGCATTTGTTTTGTGCGTGTGCCTAACTTGCTCCTCTTTGTGTGTAGTGTCGATACTAGCACACACACACACACATACGAAGCGCTAGCAGCATTGCGTGTAGTTTTTGGGTTTCAAATATTATCGCTTTGGGCGTCTCTAGTTCTCTTTCCGCCACTCACCTAGCAGTTATCATACCCCAAAGGTACCCTGTTAGAAAATGCCTAGAGGCATTAAGTGTTACCTTTTGCCCATATTCTATTTGAGTGCAATAAATATTATACAATACAATACAATAGTAGGGGGCGCGCGCGGTAGGTATTTGATGCTATGTGAAAAAAACTTTTGAGGACCAAATACGAGTGATAAGCCACTATAACCTATTTGCGTAGCGAGGAGCAAAATTATAAAGAAAGTTTTACTTAAATGCTGTCAAAGCGGTTCCATTTGGTCGTGCCGGCTACACTGAACACAGGTTGGCTGCTAGAAGACATCTGTTCTTCATCGACCGGCTGCTGTCCACTGCTGGCCATAGGTCTCACCCAGACGGCACCAGCTGCTACCGCCCTCGGCTTACCGAAGCAACCGGCGACCGGCAGATAGTTTCAGGTCTTCTGATTATATGGTGGGCAGCATACCAACGCGTCTACGCCTCCGGGTCCACGGCTGCTCGACAAATGTATGAAGCATCAATGAAATGGTTGTGTGAATGTGTGTGCACTGTGCAGGTGCGGCGGGTGGCGAGGGACGCGCCCAGCTCGGCGGCGGCTGACAGCGAGGAGGCGGCCAACGCAGTCGATGACTCCAACAATATCAAACCAGTTCGTACCACTTATTATTGCTAGAGATCTGACTCCAACAATATCAAACCTGTCCGTACCACTTACTATTGCTAGAGATCTGACTCCAGCAATATCAAACCTGTTCGTACCACTTATTGTTGCTAGAGATCTAACTCCAACTATATCAAACCTGTTCGTACCACTTATTATTGCTAGAGATCTGACTCCAACAATATCAAACCTGTTCGTACCACTCATTATTGCTAGAGATCTGACTCCAACAATATCAAACCTGTTCGTACCACTCATTATTGCTAGAGATCTGACTCCAACAATATCAAACCTGTTTGTACCACTTATTATTGCTAGAGATCTGACTCCAACAATATCAAACCTGTTTGTACCACTTATTATTGCTAGAGATCTGACTCCAACAATATCAAACCTGTTTGTACCACTTATTATTGCTAGAGATCTGACTCCAACAATATCAAACCTGTCCGTACCACTTACTATTGCTAGAGATCTGACTCCAGCAATATCAAACCTGTTCGTACCACTTATTGTTGCTAGAGATCTGACTCCAACTATATCAAACCTGTTCGTACCACTTATTATTACTAGGGATCTGACTGCAATATCAAACCTGTTCATACCACTTAATACCTGTTCGTACCACTTATTGTTGCTAGAGATCTGACTCCAACAATATCAAACCTGTTCGTACCACTCATTACTGCTAGAGATCTGACTCCAACAATATCAAACCTATTTGTACCACTTATTATTGCTAGAGATCTGACACCAACAGTATCAAACCTGTTCGTACCACTTATTTTTGCTAGAGATCTGACTCCGAGAGTATCAAACCTGTTCATACCACTTATTATTACTAGAGATAGGCGAAGTTAACTCTGCATGCTGTGGCAGTGTTTGATAGTAGAGATCTGCATACTTTACTAGACACCAAGGATTATAGATCTATGCAGCCGTGCGATGCATAGATAATACTAACAAAGTGTGTAGGCCTATACTTGTGGCGGATCGGAAGGCGCCGGAACCATGTCACACTCACTTGTCAAGTATCAAACTAACGTCCAAAGTGATGTGTGTCATGAAGGGTTTAAAATAAAGTAGGTCACAATAATATATATTTTTTTGGGTTTATCCCTTTTCGGTATAGGCAAAGGTTAGTGTAATTTGTTTGGTATTCTTCATACTATATTAAGTTCCGTACCGCTGAACGCCGAGAGTACTGTAGGAAAATTGGAGAGGCGTATTGTTTATTGTTTATTGTATAATTTCATCCATAGGTAGGTAACCTACGCTTGGACATGTCGAAAATTCCGCCAGTTGTAAATTCAATGCGAAGAATAACTGACAAACAAACTTCGCAAGTCACAAGACTTGGTAACGAGTATGTCTAGCAGTGGAAGCTTACACGCTGACTGACTGACTGACTGGCAAATTTCTAGATTCCCTATTATGCTGACTTGTCTATATGAAACTTAAATATGTAAATATGAACAGTCCAACCAACCCTGTCAAGACCAATTTATTGGGCATAGACATTTTCGTATAATTGATGAAACTGTCAATCAACTTGCATGAAACTGCCTGGTACGTGACTACTGCATCACACCACGTTACACTACACTACACTACACCAAATTACACTATAGCCACCACAAATACTACACTGCATTGACACTCACGTTACATGTTACAAAAAATTACGTGCATACCTACAACCCCTGCTTCACCGTTTGGAACCGGTGTAAAACTGTAGGTCCCTTCGCTTGCCCCTTACTAGGTGGTAGGCTCAAATTGTAGCTGTAGATGGCCGTATAGCAGCCTCGGTTGTGTTCTGTAGTCCAGTATAGCCAGCAATCCAGGGAAGTCTCCGGTATTGCATGTACCTTCTCGGAGGTGATATTGGCTGGTCGGAGCATGCGCATTAGCCCCACCAACACAGCCACCCATACCGGATTACATAACAAAAAATACACACACACACACACATGGTTGATCCCACTAAACAATAGTCTAACTAGGGAAATATAATATGGCCACAGTTCAATGAATGTATAGTTTAACGTTTTATCTCTTTGTGATTAGGCTGTCTGTTTTTCTGTTTGCCTCGACGACCACCTTAAGAGGCTCTCGCTGAGTGGTTGGGTCAGGAGCCAGATCCAGAAGGCAGCCCTGCTCGACACTGCGCGTATAGTTCGGAGGTTTCTCTCCCTAGGGCCCGACCATCGGCAGCTTGGGTTCCCCCGCGCCGCCGGTGGTGGAAACTCCATTTTTTTAAGGTTAATTTTGTATATGTTTTTAATGTTAGGTTTTTAATATGTACAAAATTAGTTTTAAGTAAATGTGTAAATAAATGAATAATAATAAAAATTAATAATAATAAAAAAAATTATAATTTGTGCAGGAAAGCCAAGAGGAGGACGTGACGGAGGAGCAGATGGAAGCTGACTTGATAAAAGCTGGAGACGCTAATGATATTGAACAGGTAAAATAAAAAAATAAACCTTTATATTTTTATGGGGAGCGGATGGCCGAGTGGTCTGGGCGTCGGCTTCTCTTGCGAGGGGTTCCAGGTTCAAATCCAACCGGCGTGTAATAGTGAGTTTTTCGGATTTAAAAAAAAATTTACGTGCATATCTTCACCGACTGCTCCATGGTGCGTTTTCCATGTAAAAATGTAGGTTGACTGGAGAAAATTGCCTAAGGCAATAAGCACGCCCTTGTCACACATTAGGTGGCATAAAGTGTGTTATTATTATTATTGTATTTTTTACACACTTTTATTTTATTTGTCATCCTCTGTGGACGGTGGTAGTGAACTGGACGGAAAACACGAACTATTTACATAGCCATTTCGACCGATCTTTTAATCAGTGCGGTGGTATAAACCCAGGCAGGTTTAACCCTACCGCCTAGTAAGATGAGAAGGGAATAGACCTAGTATTGCATTTTTTTTTTTATGTAATGTATTTTTTTATGTAATAATGGTATGGGTGGCTGAGTCGGAGGGGCCAAAGCACATGCTCTAACCAGCCAATATCACCTCCGAGAAGGTAGGTGCCATACCGGAGACTTCCCTGGATTGCTGGCTATACTGGACTAGAGGAGAACACAACCGAGGTTGCTTGCGGCCATCTTACATCCAGTACGGTGGTACCAACCCAGTCGGCTACAATTTGAGCATTTGTGAACATAGTGTACTCACCTGTGAGAAAACTCGATAACAAAGTGTAAAATCTTCCAGCAAGTGGAACGTTGCCATACGTCGAATCTCCTATAAAGAATATGTATATAGAACAGGTGAATTTCACACGATGAAGTCGTAAAACCAACCAATTTGAGTTACTTTATTTTTAGTAAGTGCGGCCGGCCATATAGCTAAAATTATCCCACTTTTTTATCTATTTACGTGTATTTTAAAGCACACGGTACATAATCTTTATTTATATAACTTAGCACATATTATATTCTTGGAAGCAATTTTTTTTATGTAATCCGGTGTGGGTGGTTTAGTCGGAGGGGCCAAAGCGCATGCTCCGACCAGCCAATATCACCTCCGAGAAGGTAGGTGCCATACCGGAGACTTCCCTTGATTGCTGGCTATACTGAACTAGAATAGAACACAACCGAGGCTGCTATGCGGCCACCTTTCATCCAGTACGGTGGTATCAATCCAGTTGGCTACAATTTGCGCCTACCGCCTAATAAGGGGCAAGGGAAGGGACCAACAGTTTTACACCGGTTCAGAACGTTGAAGCAGAATGTCTGTGTGCGTAAATTATGTATTATGTATTATGTGTATGCACGTAAATTTTTTCATCATAAAAAATTCATTGGTACACGCCGATCGGATTCGAACCTCGGACCTCTCGCATGAGAAGCCGATGCCCAAACCACTTGGCCACACGCCGCTTCCAGTTTTATCAGATTACTGTTAAACTCCCCGGTTGTGTGGACAAACAACGAAACAAAATGTAACCAGAGTGGGATGGGTGAGAAGAGCGGAAGACCGTGTGCGGTGGTGGTGGTGCATTGCGAGAGGCCTATGTCCAGCAGTGGACCGATACAGGCCTTTGATGATCGTTATGCCGGGCTATATTCTCCTCAAGTCTAGTATAGCCAGCAATCCAGAGTGGAGTCACCTTCACGGAAGTTATATTGGATGGTCGGAACATATGTTCTGACCCCTCTGACTCAGCCCCAATACTGGATTACTTTCAAAAAAGTGGTTTGGAGTTAACAACGGTGTAAAACTGTAGGTCCCTTCCCTTGCTCCTTAGGTACTAGGTGGTAGGCTCAAATTGTAGCCGACTGGGTTGGTACCACCGTACTGGCTGAAAGATGGCCGCATAGCAGCCTCGGTAGTGTTCTCCTCTAGTCCAGTATAGCCAGCAATTCAAAGGGAAGTCTCCGGTATGGCACCTACCTTCTCGGAGGTGGCATTGGCTGGTCGGAGCATGTGCCGATTTCAGCCACCCATACCGGAGTACATAAAGAAAAAAACATTAATTTTTTACGGAACATCAGCTGCTACATTTTTATGTCAGCCCATTACCTGTCCGAACTAGATGCCATGCCAATGCTAGGTATTTGCTCATCACTGAATTGTGTCTGATGTCACAGCCCGACTCGACGCGGCCGGGCGAAGACGACAGCGAACCAGTAAAGACACGCTCGCGCGTCACCATGATCACACCGGCACAAGTCAACGCGGTCTCGGAGAGACTGCAAGCCGATTGGAAGAAGCTCGCCGCAAAGCTCGGATATAAAACGGACGAGATCGAGTTCTTCGAGTCGGAAAACCCGACGGACCTCGCGAGGGCGACGAAAATGCTGACATTGTGGTTCGACGCCGACGAAGATGCTTCAGTGGAAAATCTTCTTTATATCATGGAGGGTCTGGAGCTGATGGAAGCATGTCAGATCTTGAGACCGGAAGCCGATGCGGAGAAATGATATAGGGTTAGGTCCCGCAGGCGCATCCTGAAAAGGGGGATCAGTCTGAATGTAGTTTAGGATAAATTTTGTTTGAGATGGACGTTCTTTCTTTCACGGAGTGTGAAGTAGGTTTAAGTTGAATAAAGTTAAGTACCTTTCGATGACGTTTTTTAATTTTTTTCCGCATTTCAATTGGAAAACGGAACGCTTATGACCTCACTGTGGTGTCCGTCCGTCCATCTGTAACAAGATTGAGGCCAAACTACAAGCTAGAAACGAAATTTGACGTAGTTATCGCTTGTTATGATGGCTCAATGATGTGGTTTAGATATGGATAAATAATTTGAATAAATTATGGATAATAAGACGGGGACAATAGGTTACGAAAAATTACAAATGAATGCAACCCCATCGTGTTGCGTTTCTAATGACAGCTAATATAAAAATATAATTTTTTTTTTAGTAACTTTTTAAGAAAAATAAAAAAACGTTTAAGTAAACTATGAAAATTGCTTGTTCCACCCCATTTATTCCTAAGTATTAATCGATAAAACATTGATCAAAAAGTATAGACAACATTGTAAAGTTCAGTTTTTCTATAAAATAACAGAATAACTGTTGCATTACGGAACACTCATTGCGCATTACCTCACTCGCACTTTACCGCTTTTTTTTTATACATTTAGTGATTTTACATTTAGGATTTTAGTTTAATACCACATCGTTCCAAGGCAAAAATTGTCTAGATAATTTGAAAATTTTACCCATTAAATACTTTGATGAACAACATTATTAAAATAAGATGGAACGCTCTCAGACTAACAAGACTTTTTTATAGAACCGGACACGGTTGGCTACATCACCCACTACACTCGTGATGTCAGCCCACCACACCTCTGGGGAACTAGACGCCATGGCAGTGTTTCCCTTCGGTCGTGTCGGATATGCTGATCTGGACGGAAAACACGAACTACTTACGTATTTTCAAAGCCGTTTCAACCGACCGATTCAGTGCAGTGGTAGAAGAGAGTGGTTCTACCAACCCTACCACCTAGTAAGGGAAACTACAGTTTTACGCGGAACCCGAACTGCGAACGTTCTCAACACTGTCAGTCAGTCAGTGTGTAAGCGTCCACTGCTGGACATACGCATCTCCAATTTTCCTCCTGTCCGGGAGGCCTTCAGCGTTACGCAACCACTGCTTTCTGCTGACTTACCTGGCGGGTGGTCTTCCCACACTCCGTTTTCCTGTCCACGGCCGCCAGTATAGGACACGGTTACTCCAACGGTCATCGTCTCTTCGGCTAACGTGCCCAGCCCACTGCCACTTGAGCTTAGCTACCCGGTGTCCAATATCGACTACTTTGGTACAACACTGGGACCCATTGAAAGACAGACTACGTCCAGTGTGGTGAATTCGAGGATTTCAGAATTAAGTTTAACGAGCCACTTGAGAATTTTGGATGACCTGCTATAATTTTAATAATACATAAGTTAAATTAATACCGTGTGGAACCGGTACCCAAAAATAATAGCCCCACTGCATCTTTCCCCGTGCATGTCGTAAAAGGCGACTAAGGGATAAGGGCAAGATGCCGTGCTAATCGGCGACAGGCTAGCCATCTCTCACTTAGGCACGGTGCTTCCACCGAGTCATGTAGCTAGGTGGGTGTCTTCGTGCCTTAATGGCTGCTTGATAGTTATCTTGTCCGAATACTTTGCTAAACGTGGTGGTCGGTGTTGTGCTGTAATTTACAAGACTCCTTGCAGCACAACATCGATTACTCTGCTCACCCTGATGGTCGGTTTGGCCGGTTTCGGTGTAGCCGAAGTACTGACTGCGCCCTTTTTCTTTAGAGCTAACACCGGTCCTTCGAGCCGGATCAAACAGTTTATACAAATTTTGTTTTATCTGCTAAACATATTCAGATTCACGCCGTGTAGGCAGGACCTACTAATAGACACTGTTGAAAGAGCAATCACGAACGAAATATCGATATTTCATCACTTGGAGATTTGGGCCGCCATGCCGGTATCTGCTCCACTTCCGTCGCGCATGTCCATGATGAGTCACGCAAGCTGCGGTGGCGGCAGACGGGGCCGCAGCCGAGTGGAGGATTCGAATGTTTATCCAGAGGCGGCGCAAGGCGTGGGCGACGTGGGCGACCGCCCACGGCCTCGCGGCCCGAGGGGCCTCGCGCCTCGAAAGTTCATGCAGCTTTGATTCATGAAAAATATTCAGCTAGACCTATTAAAAGAGACGCCTAGTAAACATGTTTAGACTTAATCAAAGGCAAACTAACTAAAGCTTACTATAAAGCCTTTATCAGACACAAGATGGGAACGCAGGACAGAGGCAGTGAAGGCTGTATTATTGCTATTTGATTTACTTTTATCGACGTAAGGTATGCTGACAAAAATGTTTGATTTGATCACTATACCGGATATCCATTTCAACAGTTAAAATTCATAAAATCCATGCCACCAAGAGGGCCTCGCAAAATATATCTTGCCCACATCAAATTTAGATCTTGCCCCGCCACTGTGTTTATCCTCAGGCTGCGCATGCTCGGAATAAAATGTAATGCGTCAGCAGTAGCAAGATTTAGTCTAGCCCACTCCGAGGCCGCGATTCCGTTTTATAATCGATACCTACGCTACAAAAAAACCGGCCAAGTGCAAGTCGAACTCGCGCACCGAGGGCCCCGCATCGCCATGTCACGGCCAGCGCTACTCACGCCATCTAGATGGCGTGTTATGAAATGCTTCTTATTAGTTAATGTCATGCTTCATAATCTATTCGGTAGATGGCGCGCGAGCATACACTTTTTGGTTTCTTCTATGGGAACCCCGTTTTTTACTTTTTTTTTATTTTTATTATTTGTTGTTATATCGGCCATAATAACACATTTTTGTGAAAATTTCAACGGGCTACCTATTACGGTTCAAGAGATACAGCCCTCGGACGGACGGACGGACGGACGGACAGACAGACAGACAGACAGACAGACAGACAGACAGACGGCGGCGTAGGCTTAGTAATAGGGTCCCGTACCTGATACGGAACCCTAAAAAACATATAAACCCAATTTTTACGATGGCGTCGATATTCATCGCGCACGCCTGTAAAAATATATGCGGCACAGTTGAGTTGCGGCCCCGGGGAGGCGTGAGTGCGTGCGCGCACGCTCGCCGTTGCACGCGCATGCGTCGATCGTACGAGGCCGCGGCGTGCGTCAGCGCAGGACGTCTCGGAGGGAAGCGCGCGCGCGCGTCACGCTGTCGCCGCTTCTTCATAGAAGCTTCTTGCGTTCAATCACTTTTAAATTCGACGAAAGTGTCAGTGCGGTGTGATTTTTTTTTTCACGGGTAGGTAATATCGAGTTTGTGCGCGGGAGCAGACAACGGCGGGCGGGACAGGAAGGATCAGAAGGATGTGGTAATATTCAAACTTCAGGGAAAATAATAAATTACCTATTTATAAGTTTTACTATTTCTTAAAGGTGGATCTCTGGAGGAGGTTGGACAAACCACAGACCTCGAATTTTACGCTGTCGCTACATCCTACATCTATGGGACAAACATTTAAAATAAATTACTAGCTTTTGCCCGCGGCTTCGCTCGCGTGAAATTCGCGTGAATTGTAAGTAAGCCCTCTACCGTACCTTTATTTCGGCGCGCGTAACATTTCGGTTTGTATGTGAGCGACATCTAAGCGTAGCCGGACCTGAATTTTATTTAGTCTATCCTGTGTATCGTATAGGCAAATGTGATTGTACGAAGTTTCATATAATTCAGTTGATCGGTTTAAGAGTTATGGAGGAACATGCATACATACATACAGAAAAGATTTCTAAAAATCGTCAATTTACGTTTAATATCATACATAGAGTCTACAAACTCAGTACTTATCTCATAAAACAAAGCAAAGTAACTTACTCCATGACCATTCGTCACAGATTTATTATTAGTATTGATGATATTGATTGATGTAAAATACACTATAGGTATAAACACTTAATGAAAGTAAGACGTAATTACCTAACTACATTTTTAAAGTAAGTAAGTAATAAATATTTTAGTACAGCGTAAATAGGTAACTAGGAAATGTAATAGTCTATCTGTGAATGTGCTAGCCTAGCTAGAACCTGAGGGTCTTCAAAAGGTGTTAAGGGGACTCCTTCCTAAATCCCTCTCTTTCTAACATTGCCCGTTTTTCATACATTTTATTTTATTATTAAGAAATTATACAATTTATAAAAAATCCTATAGGAGAAACATGCATGATAGATAAAATTACTAATGTTTTTAAATTTAAAAAAAATTTTACTCCACATGTACTTAGGTAATAATAATAAAAAAAACTAAAAGTTTATTAAAGTTTTTGGTTTTTTTAATTATCAGTCTTATCCTGTTTCTGAGTTCAAACTTACATTTTAAACGAGCCTTTCTAACTAGTGACAGCAATTAAAACGCAACTTCATAATATTTAGAAAAACTTTTCTTCAAATTCAAATTAAATTCCAATTAAATTCTTAAAATTTCTTCAACTAATCGAATGTGAAGGATGAATCTGATGATTTTTATGAAGTTTGTTAATATCAGTTTCGAATTTATTCAAGTCAGTCGGCGTGTAAGCGTCCACTGCTGGACATACGCCTCTCCAATTTTCCTCCAGTCCTCCCGGCCTTCAGCGGTACGGAACCACTGCTTTGTGGGTAGCCAAGTATAGTTGGGTGTGGTAGCCAGATCTAACCCAGGGATTCTTAGCAACCCTCACCCCGCCGAAACCTGGACCGCCACCACGACGATCCGGAATCGCGGGGCCGCTGGGATCTAGGGGCCGAGGTATTGTTGGATTTCTCATGTTTGCTGCCGTCGGACGGTAAAACGATATATGAGCACATACAGCGTTTTTACGTAACACGGTTCAATCGAAAGTTCTTGGCGTGCCCTATCACCGAATATAAATGTTATCTTTGTAGGACCTTCACTGAAGAAGTTATGAAGATCGATATGACGATGTATGTCTAAAAACATACGATTCTGTGCGGTAAAACGATGAATTTTGTTCCATAACCCTCCATTTAATAAGGTATGCCACGACGATGTAATATCCAATACATCGTTTCACCATAACACCGCCTAGTTACAGCGTTTAGCCATAACACAAATCCTTCAAACGCGTTTATCTCAAAACAATACTTTTGAACATACATCGTTTTACCGTCCGACGACAGGGACGTTTCTGGCCATAAATCGCCACGTTGGCCGAACGTCTTGGCGAGTCTTCCGCTCTCGTCAGCCTTAGGATTGTAGGTAATACCTATGGTATTACGCAACTAAGTTTACAGGATACACCGCGAGGAGGTGTGAGTCGGAAATTGGAGAAAGAATTTCCGTTTAAATATTCCTCAATTTACTCAAAAACAGCCGTAAATCACAATTTCTCTTTTAGTCAGCAGCGTTGCCACAGCACTAAATCCACGTTTACACAAATATGACGATGGGAATGCTATCAAAAATCGCTGAACAATCGACCACAATCCAGGTTACAATTGCGGGATTGGCTTTTGTAGCCAAAATTTTTGGTAGCCATTTTTGAATTTGAGTTTTATTACCTCGCGCGTTGCCAGTTCTGTAAGTTCTTCTTCAAGCTGGGATAATAACTGTTGTGTTGACATTTGAAAAAGGATCCAGAAACACCCAGTCCGGTATTTTCCAATTTTAAAATATCCTGGAATCGTTCTTTGAAATCACTGTGGAGGTTCTCCGAATGTTGGCAGTAAACAAACAAGTCGTCGTTGTTGAAGGATTCTATTAGGAAAATTGAGAAACTCACGTCTGCCGATATTTTTCTTGTGTAAGAAAATTACAAATCAGCCATCGCCCCCCCCCCCCCCCCCCCCCCTCCCGCTAAACCGATTCAAAACCCCCCCATTTTCTCTGGGCCCTTTACCGCCCCCCTGTAGTCCTCCAGCGGCCACAAGGGGGCGTTATCGCCCACTTTGAGAAAGACTGCTTTAGACCCTTTTTTTATGGAAACTGACATACGTTTAGCTACATCACCTAACAACATCCGTGATGTCAGCCCATAACACCGGGTGAATTAGGTGCCATGTCAGTGCTTCCCTGCGATCGTGCAGGCTACACTGAACTGGACGGAAAACACAAACTATTTACATAGCCGCGAGCATAGCCGTTTCGACCGACGTTTCATTCAGTGCGGTGGTACCAACCCGGGCGGGTTGAACCCTACCACCTAGTAAGGTAAGAAGGGAAGGGACCTACAGTTTTACGTGGAATCCCAACCACGGTCTTCTACGGGGACCGGTCTTCACGGTCCCTTTACTAGTCGCAAAAATAAAACAGTATCGGGGAGGCTGCGGTAGTGTCCCGTGCCCACCCCAGGATGTTGGGTTGCCAACCCAAAATTCTAGGGTGGGCATTTAAATAATTTTACACAAAAACACTTCAATAAATAATCTCAGCTGAGGAATGAATATTAAATTCCCATTGGTTAATATTGAAGTCCCTAAATTAATAAATCCGCAAATATTATATATCGACATGCAATGCAAAGAGCCACAATGCAAAGAGCCACGTGCACGCCATTCGCTGAAGGAACGCCGCTTAGTATTGAATAACCGACCATATTTCAATATTATGTTTTTACTAGCTGTGCCCGCGGCTCCGCCCGCTCTCATATTTCACTTCACTGCTAACCTCATAAGCCATTTAGCGTGATAGTAAGTAGCCTATAGTTGATGGGAAGAACCAAGATATCCGTAGAATTTTGTTTTATTAAAATCGGTTCAGTGGTTCTCGAGTTATAAGCGGACAGACAGACATACACTCAGACAGAAAGCAGACGTTGGATTTTATTATAGGTAAGGATAAAGGATGTTTATTTAATAGTACTAAGCTTGTTTATTTGTTTATTCCGGTAGCTTTCGAAACCTACGGCCCGTGGTGCAAGGCTTCAAAATCACTTGTGCATATTTTAGGTAAAAAAATTGGGGAAACAACCAGCGTTCAAAATTCGGAAAAGTTTTTAAGGGAGAGAATAAGCTTCGCTGTGCAGAGAGGGAATGCTGCGAGCGTTATGGGCACATTCCCGACATGCCGAACTCTAGAGGAGCTTTTTTATGTTTATTAGGTAGTTCTTATTGTATTTTAATTTAACTTATTATTATTAAATAAATTATTCTTCATACTAACTAAAAAAAAAAAAATAGGTAGGTACATAAAATGCAACTAGCTCATTTATTCTAAATTGTGGCAGAGCTTGTACTCGCTTTTTATATTTTTTTATAGATAAATGCAAAGCCTAAAATGCAGAGAAAAAATACATCCCGACCAAGATTCGAACATGGAACTCCGGCTTGAGTTCAAGCCGGAGTTCCATCGAGTTCAAGAAAATAAATACGTTAAATGAAACGTCACACCCCATTTTTTTTTAATATTTTAGCCGAGAAAAATCGAAAATTAATGTTGGTTGGTAATCAAAATAACCACTTTTCACGAAAGGTTTTTTTGTTGAATTTAATCTAGAAGTCAAGAAACATTCGGAAATCAATGGCCGAATTTAACGGCTCAACACTTCAAGTTACATTACTTTTATTGCGTAAGTATATCGGCTTCGTCGCCCATCGCTTTTCCAGGCCAGGCCCACCCTGGAAAATAATCCTAGATACGCCAACTGCAGCGGGAGCGGGCGGGGTGCATAGGAATACGCGTGAACCTATCACGGCCGGCGGGGGTTTTTGCGGGGGACGGGGTGGGGCGTGGGGCTTAGGAATCCGGAAAGAGTCAATCAAAACACACATATATCGCTTATTCGACGGGGAGTGCTCGGAGGAGCTGTTTAACGCGATTCCGCCGTCCCCTTTCCACCTCCGTACAACGCGCACTGGGCAGGGATTGCATCCCTACACGCTGGACTTACCGCGGATGCGTACTAATCGGTTCTGCAGATCCTTCCTCCACAGAACCGGTAAACTCTGGAACGCTCTCCCTGCCCACATATTTCCCCCCAAGTATAGTCTCGGGTCCTTCAAGAGAGGCGTGAATGGGTAGTTGGGCACCTGTCAGGCCGGCATGGCATTCGCAGCCCCGCATGCGACCGAATGTCCATGGGCGTCGCTAGACACCTTATGGGTTGCTCGGCGCCACATGTCGCGCTTACTATAAAAGAAACGTTTTTGGACGTCCGAGCTGACTTTGAGTTGCAGTAATGTTTGTAAATATCTGAAAAGAAAATTCTTTTTCGGTTTTATTCTTTGGCATTAGTATACTGTGTTCGTTCGTACAACCGTACTGGATGTAAGATGGCCGCATAGCAGCCTCGGTTATGTTCTCCTAAAACTTTGACTTTGATTTTGACAGAGCATGTGCTTTGGCCCCTCTGACTCAGCCAACCATACTGGATTACATAAAAAAAGTACTGCTGTGTTTGGCACTACCTATACTATAGCCCCCATGCTAGGAGGATATCTGACATACAAGGGCTTCGTCGCTGAAACGTTAGTAATATATAAGTCAATGCGCTGAAACGAAAGTTGAACGAGATCGGTTCAGAGAATGAGCTTAAAGCGTTGGGCGGCCGAGTGGTTTGGGCATCGGCTTCTCATACGAGAGGTCCGCGGTTCGAATCCGGTCGGCGTGTACCAATGAGTTTTTTCTGACGAAAAAATTTAAGTTCATACCTACACCACACCTGCTGCTTCACCGTTCGGAACCGGTGGTGTAAACCTGTAGGTCTCTTGCCTTGCCCCTTACTAGGTGGTAGGCCCAAATTGTAGCCGACTGGGTTGGTACCACCGTACTGGATGAAAGATGGCCGCATAGCAGCCTCGGTTGTGTTCTCCTCTAGTCCAGTACAGCCAGCAATCCAGGGAAGTCTCCGGTATGGCACCTAACTTCTCGGAGGTGATATTGGCTGGTCGGAGCATGCACTTTGATTTGACCCTACCGACTCAGCCACCCAAGAACGTTCTTGCAGCCACCCATACTGGATTACATAACAAAAACGTCTTAGGTACATCTTACATCTATCTAAGTAGTTAAGTTTTTGACAGCAGGAGGTTATGTATGTATGTATATATTCTTTATTGAACATCAATTTATAACAATTAGGTACAACAGGCGAGCTTAATGCCGCGAGGCATTCTATTCTAACTAACCTTTGGAATGTGGGAGAAGTACATGCAGGCGAACAAGAATAGTTTGTGGCAATGAGTTAAGACTGTAAAGAAATATGTATTATAAACTACATACGAATACTACATAAATACTTTAATAAACATATATATGTATATAATAAACTTACATATTATGTACATCGATCGGTGGTACCGTTGTGCGACACAACCAACTGAATGACAAGAGAGTAAGAGAAGGGGAGTAAAGATAGGTATGTAAAGGTAATGGGGGTTTCAATCGAAAAGATACCTATTGATTACGCGATTAGGCAGTGATTAGGTACAAGGTTCATCAGTGATCATTGCTTCAAGATAAAAAATCATCATATCCAAAATTTTTGGTACATCGAATGAAGGACGAATTCCTCATGACTCAAGGTTTGCCGTAAGGACTCGGCTTTGTCGAATGTTGTTAAGCACACCTGGGCGCGGTCAGGACTTGGATGGGTGACCGCTCGACCGTTGGAGGCTGACCGTGGTGGTTCGGATTCCACGTAAAACTGTAGGTCCCTTCCCTTCTTATCTTACTAGCTAGGTGGTAGGGTTTATCCCGCCCGGGTTGGGACTAAAAACTAATTTGGCAAGTTTTTTAACTTCGCTCGATAGAAAAAAAATACAAATATTGCTCTATTTTTACAGCAATTTCTATTGTAAAAATATAAAGAATTAATGTACATTTTTTGTAATTTTTCTCCAAATACAATTTTATAATCTTTAGTGAACCATAATTTAAAAAAGTCACAAGCTAAAATGTTTCATACTTATTAAAATAAAAAAGATTTACGCGTTATTCGCCTTCGCTTTGTTTTATCGTAAGCGCCTTGTGGCGAATTCCATCCCGCTCTAGTAAAGAGAAAACTATCTAAAGAGGAAACGGGGTGGCGGCGCCCCTGTCCCCGCTCCCCATTGTTTTGTACATATTATCTAGTTTAAAAAAACATTTTTTTTTTCATATTATGTAGCTTCTTAGAACAAAATTTTCGTTGTTTTGCCATATGAATCCTCTTAACAGGCTTCTTTTTTTTTCATCGCACTCTTCGTCTATTTTCGTAAAGTAAACCAAGAGCGAAGGCGCCTACTGGGCGGCGGCGGGCGTGGCGGCTCCCTCGCCTCCACCGCCAGTGAGCACATGCCGAAACATATTCCAGCTACATAAGTGCATATAAATTCACACAAATCCGTAAACACCATCCGCATAGCTGCTTTCCGAAACAAACTGGAGCGCGCCGCGTTTTCTACACGGTAAAAATAGACCCCGGTATAGATATAATAATACTAGGTTGATATATGTATGCTTTACACCCACTAACCGTATGATTTGCAGCTAAGAGTAATACACTACCACTTTATTACGTCTTCTGAGAATAAAATCGTTCTAAATCTGGAAGACTCCGGTTTAATTACGTCAAAGTGAGATTTTGCGCCAAGGCGCGTGGCCATCCTTGATGTATGCAGAATACTGCGCTCGTCACGTCATAGCCGGCGATAACTCGGACCAACATAAGAATAAATTGAATCGCTGATTGTTATAAAAAACTATTTAAAAAAATATAAAAACCGCCTTCAAAAATGTATGAAATAAAAAAATAAAAAATCGAACCCTAGAGTTGAAGGCGGTCGGTTATTTTTGCTTGCTTTAGCACCACCGCCTTCAACTCTAGGGTTCGATTTTTTTTTTATTTCATTCATTTTTGAAGGCGGTTTTTATATTTTTTTAAATAGTTTTTTATTTCACAGTTTTTTTAGTAATTTTTATTTGCTATTAATGTAATTTTTTATTAATGTGCTCGCTTTCCAATCCGATCTTGACCAAAAAAAAAAATGGGACCACCTTGGAGCTAGACTGAAACAAACACAAAAAGAATCATCGAAATCGGTTCACAATTGGGGAAGATATTGCTGAACATACATAAAAAAATACATACAGCCGAACATAGAACCTCCTCCTTTTTTGAAGTCGGTTAAAAAGGGGGGTATGTTCCATTTTCAACTTTCCGAGATATTTAAAAAAAAACGTTTTATAACTAACATAGTCACATATATTAAAAATTTATAAGTTCATTATCAAAGTTAGTGTGTTTAGTGATTATTTTATGTTATAATGTTTTTTTATATCCATTAATTTTCTATACAACATAGCTCCCTTTTAACAATCAAAGTATTTTTCAAGCTGCCAAATAAATGACTTCCTGTGTATGAATTCGTTCTCTTTTTTTTTAGACTCATCGATGGAGCTGCCGTCCAAGAGCCCGAATCGATAAAAAAGTCAATTCGGCCAAAAGTGTATCATACATAGCCCCCTTTTAACAATCAGCGATTCAATTAAAAAAAAGCATCCCAGCGAAATATTTACTTAGTTGATTCTTCTTCGAATCTAATTTGAATAGACGACGGAAATTAATTGTTGACACCTCTAATGCAGTTTTACACCTATATGGATGAGTAAATAACTACTTATATAGGTACTTACTAGCTTTTGCCCGCGGCTTCGCTCTCGGTAAACTCGGTTTAATAGCAAATCCGATTTAAAGGCAAATATGATAATATAGGTACCTACGATCGCTTCTCTTAAATTAATATATTTCCCTCCCTCCCTCCCTCAATCTCTCTCTTCCCTCCTCTACCCCTCCGACCCTCCCTTCTTTCACCTCTCCCCTCGACGCGCGTACGATCAAATATAGAAATTTCGGACTAAAAATGTTATCAAAATGAATACTAATCAAACAGGCTATACTGTTACTTAGGGTCAGTGATAGTGTAGCTTTTACACCGCGTGGGGCCGGTACTTTAAAAGAATAGCCCAGCTGCATCTCTTCCCGTGCATGTCGTAAAAGGCGACTAAGGGATATGACTCCCTTCTTATATTACTAGGTGGTAGGGTTTAACCCGCCCGGGTTGGTACAAACGCACTGAACGAAAGCTCGGTCGAAACGGCTATGTAAATAGTTTGTGTTTTCCGTCCAGTTCAGTGTAGCCGGCACGACCGAAGGGAAGCACTGACGTGGCACCAAGTTCACCCGGTGTTATGGGCTGACATCACGGATGTTGTAGGTGATGTGGCCAACTGTGCCAGTTTCCATAAAAAAAAAAATTTCAAAGTTAGCAGGAAATAATTTCTAGTTCCAGAATGTGAACTAATATTTGCAAATTTGTAGGCGTAGTACCTAAAATGTTGTACGAGATGTCAATTTTCAACGTTTTTCAAAAAATGCTCATATCATAAAAAACAAATGACTCCGATTTTTTTTCTTATTTTTCCCTGGGTAGTCATAAACTGGCCTACTTCCTGGTTCCCGCTTAACGTTGAGTTTTGGGATACGTTGTATATACAATTTTCGGGAGGTATAGATTTCCCCTTCCCCTGACACGTCGTCGTGACTTCAAGTACGGCCCTCGAGTAACTCCAGTAATCATTCCTAGCGGAGATTTTATGCCTTCATTTTGATAAAATGCATTCACGGTTACAAATATGTTGAAATAAAACTAATTCGCAGATATTGGATATGACTGAATACGCCATCTAATTGTATCATAAAAGGTTGAAAAGAACTTTGCGCGAGCGGTAATATGTAATTGGAACTCGCGCTCAGAGATGGCGCTGAGAATTTTGCTCACAGCTCAGGCCACCGATATCGTAGCGTGATTATGTATAGCCTAAAACCATCATGAGAAGTAACATAGTTCAACTGTGAAAACCGTATGTAAATCGATGAAGTGATTCTCGAGTTATAACATAAATATTGACGTTACACGTTGGGCCGTAGAAACTTCGCTTTATTTATTAGGAAATACAGCCGGCGGATTTTTCCTTTACATTAGTTAGCGTCGTGTTAGCGACTGCTTCAGACTGCAGAACGCATTTTTTAAAAATCTAATTTTAACAGAATGTTCTCAGAATATTAATTAGCCTCTGTATGTATGCGTGAACGGACATGGATTCCAGGCACGGGCAGTGAAATATCACGTAGTATTTTAAAGTTTCTTTACGATTAATTATTTCAGTATTAGTATACACGGTGTTCGGCACATCGACCGACATGTTTTGTAGGTAAGTGGGGTCATTTGCAACGTTTTGACCCATGATACGAGTACCTTTTATCAGGTGTCACGTGGTATCGAGATACGATTTTTTTATTTTATTTTTACCATTACCAAAATCCCAGCTTTGAACCCTTGTAACTTTTTTGTTTGTATCAGCAGGAATTAATTGAAATTAGGGACAGAGACCAACAGAAGGACAACACGGGCACTTTATAACAGGGCCACTTATCGGTGTTGGTAATTTTCAAATATAAAGAAAATAAATGGTAGGGTAATACCCCACTGACTGTCTCGCTTGTTTGGCAAACTGAACGTTTTTATGTTCGAAATTCAAAATGTACTGACAGGACAGTTCCGTTGAATTAGTTTGGCGCTCGCAACAAACATTTTGTATGCAACATTTAATAGAAAGAGACCTTCGTTTGTATGGCGGCCACCTTTTTTTGAGTTTTCCCGGAAAAACAGATATCGGTATCTTTTTAGGCTAGTAATAGGGTTTCTATGTGGAAAATATAATAAAAATCGTTAGAGCCATTTTTGAGAAAATCGACCTTATCGAAATCATTTGTATGACAGCTGCCCTTATTTTTTCGAATTAAAAAAAACTAAAAGAGTTACCCCTAGATAATCGTTTCAAACTACTAAATATGAATTTTAATAAAAATCGGTTGTGCGGTTGAGGCGCAACGTCGCTGGACACATTGCACATATACAAATTTTGTATGACAGCTACCCGTATTTTTTCGAATTAAAAAAAAACAAAAAAAGGTAATCCTAGATAATCGTTTCAAACTACTAAATACGAATTTTGAACGAAATCGGTTGATCGGTTGAGGCGCAAGGTCGCTGGACGGACACACACACACACACATACACACCCTTACACACCCTTGTTTGTTTTAAGTACCATGCGAGGACCCCCGTTTTACTCATTCAGACCGAGGACCTCTCCGTATCTGGACTATACGAAGTCGTACGATGACCTCGACAAGACAGATGTGCGCCAAATTTATTCCTGGAAACGCTCAAGCGCTTAGTGTTTCGATATCTCCTACTCTTTCTAACTTGAATTGTGAAAAACAAAGCGAGGACACTATATACACTCGCAAACCTGTCTGGCGACGTCCATTCGAGGACTTTGTGTTAGGCTAAACGAGGACCTTCGCGACCTGTCCAGCCATGCCATTTCGAGGACCTAATAGCACACCAATTCCTGAAACGTTGTACTATGCGAGGACCTTGTGTTGAATTTTCTACTATCAAACAGGGGACATTTTATTCTGATTTATTCTGTACAAAACGAGGACTGGGGGAAGGGGAAGGTGAAGGGGAAGGGAAGAACGCCGCTGCCGCGCCGCCGCCCGCGCCGGTAGAGGAATAGAACAAATCGTGCTCCCATCACAGTCAGTCGGTCGTCAGTCGCTTCGCCCGACATCTCGGTTGTTATTACAGTACCACTGCATTCAATAAAATATGTTTGAAGCTGCAAATGTACGTGTTTTTCCATCGATGTGTTTTCCATCTTCTAGTTCAATACAGCCGTGCTCAGATAAAGGAAGGTTCTGAAATGGCACCTAGGGTTCCTTCGGCATAGTTGTGTGTTGGGCTAATATCACCACAGCAGGTGTAATATTCGCACAATCATGTCCAGCTCTCAAATATTGCTAATGATAATAATATTAGCTATCTGATTATTAGAATGATTAATATTTTTTAATAAGTTTTAATCCCCATTGTTTTCGTTCTAAAATTCATTATTATTTATAAGGCATAACAAAAATATTAATAGTGGTTTCATATTGATGGGTTGGGCCAAACTTGGTAAATTATCTAATGTTGTTTTTTTATGTAATCCGGTATGGGTGGCTGAGTCGGAGGGGCCAAAGCGCATGCTCCGACCAGCCAATATCACCACCGAGAAGGTAGGTGCCATACCGGAGACTTCCCTAGATTGCTGGCTTTACTGGACTAGAGGAGAACACAGCCGAGGCTGTTATGCGGCCATGTACGGTGGTACCAACCAAGTCAGCTACAATTTGAGCCTACCACCTAGTAAGGGGCAAGGGAAGGGACCTACAGTTTTACATTGGTTCCGAACGGTGAAGCAGCAGGTGTAGGTATGCACGTAAATTTTTCGTCAGAAACTCATTGGTACACGCCGACCGGATTCGAACCGCCGACCTCCGCCGCCGACCGCTGCCGCATGAGAAGCCGATGCCCAAACCACTCGGCCACCCGCCGCTTTTGAATTTTTGAAAATTTGTTTAGAAAAAAAAAAACAATACACACAGCAAAACGTGTCCAAAGCGAGGACCCATGTGTGAACTTCACACATGGGTCCTCGGATTGGTTAAGAAAGTGGACTTGAGTGTAAATCGAAGTGTGTAAAATACGACGGTGGCGCCGCCCTGGTGGTCACAAATTTTCACACTCTGACTAAAATTATGGCGACCAAATCGAGGACCGTTTCCGATTTCCGTATTTCTTAGACAGAAAGGTTCAGAATCGCACGGAGAATACGACAATGGTGACCATTCAATCCGAGGACCCAGGAAAAAGTCCTCGGTTTGAAAATGTCCTCGTATGTGCCTTGTGTATTCAGGTGCACGTCCTCGGATAGTACTTAAAACAAACACACACATGTGTGTTCTTTATGGCGAAATAAATACCTGAATCTGAATCTGAATCATACATGTTTTTCAAAACCACTTTTTTGGGATCGTTGACAGATAGATAGACAGATATAGCACAAATCAATCGAAATCTCAACTTCGAAATTTTGGACGATCACAATACTTCCTTTCTCCTTACAGTCGCTCGAAAGTAAAAAAATCTTATCTCGATACCACGTGACACCTGACAAAAGGTGTCATGGGTCAAAACGTTGAAATGACCCCACTCAACTATAAAAAACTTGTCGGTCGATGTGCCGAACATTCTGTATACTATACTAATATTTACATAGGTACTGTTTTATTACTCTGGTTATCAATATTATCTGTGGTTTCTGTAGCAATACATTTTAAATACTAATAATACTAATAAATAATTCAAATGATCGGTTTAGGAGTTAACTATGGAGGAACATAGAAAAAAAATTTGTAGGTTGCTTGGGTTCGCCCCGCTGCCGGTGGTATAAACTCCGTTTATTTTTATATTAATTTTAGATTTTAATTGTTAAAAAGATGTAAAATTTATATAAAAAGGAACGTGTAAATAAATGGATCTAATAATTAATCTGTGAGGGATGGTCATGGAGTAAGTTACTTTGTTTCACTGTTTTTTTTTTAAATATTGGTTTCGTAGACTCTTTGTGTGATACTAAAACTAAATTGACGATTTTTAGAAATCTTTTCTGTATGTATGTATGTTTTTTTTTATGGAAACTGACACGGTTCGCTAATCACCTACAACATCCGCGATGTCAGCCCATAACACCGGGTGAACTAGGTGCCATGTCAGTGCTTCCCTTCATTTCATGTAGGCTACACTGAACTGGATGGAAAACACGAACTATTTACATAGCCGTTTCGACCGACGTTTCGCTCAGTGCGATGGTATCAACCCGGGCGGGATAAACCCTACCACCTAGTAAGGTAAGAAGGGAATGGACCTGCAGTTTAACGTGAAATCCGAACCACGGTCAGCCTCCAACTTTGTAATTTTCTTCCATGTTCCTCCATAGTTAACTCCTAAACCGATCATCCGAATTCGATGAAACTTAGCACAAGTACATTTAACTATACGTGACATAGGACAGGCTAAATAAAATTTAGTTCCGGTTACGCTAAGGATATGTGGCTTTCATACAAACCGAATTGAATCGCTGATTGTTAAAAGGGCGTATGTTACATTTTCATCGAGATATAAAAAAAAAACTGTTTTATTTCTAACATGGTCATATATATTAAAAATGTATATGTTCATATCAAAGTTAGTGTGTTTAGTGATTATTTAATGTTATAATGTTTTTTTATATCCATTAATTTTCTATACAACATAGCTCCCTTTTAACAATCAACGTATTTTTCAAGCTGTCAAATAAATGACTTCCTGTGTATGAATTCGTTCCCTTTTAACACTCATCGATGGAGCTGCCGTTCAAGAGCTCGAATCGATAAAATAAAGTCAATTCGGCCAAAAGTGTATCATAGCCCCCTTTTAACAAACAGCGATTCAGTTGTTCCGAGCGCCGAAATAAAGCTGAATAAAGGTACGGTAGCGGGCTTACTTATTTATTTTCTTAACTTAACTAAACCACAAGCACAGAACTCTATTGTTGTAGATTTTTAAATTTTATTACCATTAATTTATTTAAATTAAAAAACAACACCGACTTACGACATTTTTCTATGCAAAGCAGCCAGCTATGGGTTCGTCTTAAATACGAATTTCACGCAAGCGAAGCCGCGGACAAAAGCTAATATTGGATAAAATTGTTTCTGCATAGACTATTCGAATAGAAACGATTATAATAAGCTATGTACCGTGTGGGGTCGGTAGTCGGTACTTTAAAAGAATAGCCACACTGCATCTCTCCCCGTGTATGTCGTAAAAGGCGACTAAGGGAAATGGACTGCCTTCTTATATTACTAGGTGGTAGGGTTTAACCCGCCCGTGTTGGTACCACCGCACTGAATGAAAGGTCGGTCGAAACGGCTATGTAAATAGTTTGTGTTTTCAGTCCAGTTCAGTGTAGCCGGCACGACCGAAGGGAAGCACTGACGTGGCACCAAGCTCACCCGGTGTTATGGGCTGACATCACGGATGCTGTAGGTGATGTAGCCAACCGTGTTAGTTTCCCAAAAAAAAAAAAAAAATTAAAATAAGCTATGTACATCTGTGTGGAGTAGTCTTTTGATGTGATATCAGTGGAGGCTAGTGTTTAGTTAGTGTATTCCAGGCGGGAAACCGCATGCATGCAATCCCTATTGGACAAATAAATAAACTCACCGAGACGTGGTGTCGAGAACGTGGAAACATTTTAAAGCTTTGGCAAATTACTTTTTTGTACCGTGTGGGGTCGGTACTTAAAAAGAATAGCCCCACTGCATCTCTCCCCATCGCATGTCGTAAAAGTCGACTAAGGGATAAGAAAATTCGTCAGCCTCGGTAGCTCAGTGGCGCGGTTGGTTAGTCAACTGTTATTAAGCAACGCTGAGCGCGGTCAGTTGTTGGATGGGTGACCGCTCGACCGTTGGAGGCTGACCGTGGTTCGGATTCCACGTTAAACTGTAGGTCCCTTCCCTTCTTACCTTACTAGGTGGTAGGGGGCTGGTACCACCGCACTGAACGAAACGTCGGTCGAAACGGCTATGTAAATAGTTCGTGTTTTCCGTCCAGTTTAGTGTAGCCGACATGAAATGAAGGGAAGCATTGACATGGCACCTAGTTCACCCTGTGTTAAAAAATAAAATAAAAAAATAAATAGATATTACTAGAATGCACTGATCTGTAAGTACCTAGAGGAGCCTTTCTCATACATCACAGCCGAAAAAATATGTCGCCGAGTTCGCAATGACTGATGTTTGTGTTGTATGGCTCACCTTATGTCCGCAAATGCACGTGAGGAAACATCAAAATCAAATCAAATCTAAATATATTTATTGCACATGAAAATTCTTTGGGTTATTAACACAAATATAAATAAATGGAGAAACATACATATATATATATATATACAATATATATGATATATAAACATACATACTTATAAATAACATATACAGGGTATGATAAACATGAGACGGCTTTTAATTAAGCGGCGGGTGGCCGAGTGGTTTGGGCATCGGCTTCTCATGCGAGAGGTCCGAGGGTCGAATCCGGTCCTCGGCGTGTACCAATGAGTTTTTTTCTGACGAAAAAAATTACGTGCACACCTACACACCTGCTGCTTCACCGTTCGGAACCGGTGTAAAACTGAAGGTCCCTTCCCTTGCCCGTTACTAGGTTGTAGTAGGCTAAAATTGTAGCCGACTGGGCTGTGGTACCAGCGTACTGGATGTAAGATAGGCGCATAGCAGCCCCGGTTGTGTTCTCCTCTAGTCCAGTATAGCCACTGAGTATAGCCAGCAATCCAGCTCCAGGGAAGTCTCCGGTACGGCACCTACCTTCTCGGATTGGTTGGATGGACGGTGCATATGCTTTGGCTCCTCCGACTCAGCCATCCAGACAGGATTACATATAAAAAAAATCGATCCTTTGAATGTACATTCCTGATGACAATTTTATTGTATGTGAAGGCGCCCACACTTGTTTACCGACATGTAACATGTATCATCATGCTTTGCCTCCTCTAGTATTTAGTTAGGCGCTCGCTAGAAGGTATATCGTGCAATCCGGTAGGGTTGGATGAAACAGAGGGGCCAGAGTACATGCTCCGTCAGCTAAATCACCTCCGAAACGGAGACTTCTCTTTGAATTGCTGTCTACACTGGACTAGAGGAGAACACAGCAGAGGCTACTATGCGGCCATCTTACATCCAGTGCGGTGGTACTAACCCAGTCGGCTACGATTTAAGCCTACCACCTAGTAAGGGGCAAGGGACCTACAGTTTTACACTGGCTCCGAACGGTGAAGCAGTAGGTGTAGGCATGCACGTAAATTGTTTCGTCAGAAAAAAAACTCATTGGTGCATATCGACTAGATCGAACCTCGAACTATGAGATCAAGAGTATACAAGTCAAGAATTACTGTTATGAAAACACAAGTGTATCACACATATCGGAAGCTTGCTCGAATGCCTGTAACCTGCAAAGTTATTAAAGATCTGTCGGACCCATTTCATCGAACGAAATGGTTCTTACTGAAACTATACTAATCGAAAAAAAAGACGGAGCGGGGAAGACGAGGAAAGCAGAAGGAGCGGGTGGGGGGTGCATACTGCAGGCATACACTGTATGTGAATCATTCACAGTCGGCGGGGGTTGTTGCGGATGGGGGGAAAGCGTGCCCTCGGGGTTTAAGAATTCGGAAAGAGCTGACAACAACAGACGCACGCTTTTGGACGTCCGAGCTGACTTTCTTTGCAGTAAAGTTGCACCTGCGCGTTTGTACTTATATGAAAAGAACATTTTACACGTTCAAAACATTTTGAAAACTACGTTACAAGGTAACCTCTTCGTTCTTGCGATTAGCTAGATCTTAAATCCAAAGAACCACTGAGCTACCGAGGCTGACCTACTTACTTTCTTCTTTTTAAACATGAATTTCACGCGAGCGAAGCCGCGCGGTAAAAAGGTAGTACATAAATAAACGTGTATAAAAGATGAAAGGGCTGCAGAGCTGGCTGGCCCACTTACCACTCACCGGGCCGATATCGTCTGAGTTGATTTAATTCTGCGTTATTATGACGGTTTTAACTTAGATTCCTGACAGCGTCTCTACCACCTCTACTCTACACGTGGAGCGATTTCGTCTCGATTTATTATTAGGCTGCGGTTTCTGAAAACGCACGAAGATATCGAGCTCGTAGCATAAAATCTATTTCTGCGAATTATTATCTATTTAATTTTTTTACCCGACTTCGTTGGGCATCGCCTTCGAGCGTGTCGAAAATATCGTGACGCAATGGCCGCTGCTCGTAAAGTCTACAAAATATCGTAATTTATATAATGTCATCTCATGTTTTCATTCGCTGCTTTCCAATTCTGAATATCCAGTTATCTACAAAACATACACACATTTTAATATGATTTGATTTCTTATGAGATCATCTTGATCAAATGCGTAGTAAGAATTTAGTTAAAACTCTGGTTAAATAAAACTGACTTACTTATGCCCGCAAGGCTCCACGCTTCTGTGCATTGTCGGGTCGGGAATTCGCGATCGAGTTAAGAGGTCTTCTTAACCTAATGGTTAGCAATAATTTTTAGGGTTCCGTATCCAGTACGGGACCCTATTAATAAGCCTACGCCGCGCCGTCTGTCTGTCTTCGTCCGTCCGTCCGTCTGTCCGAGGCCTGTATCTCTTGAACGGTAATAGGTAGCCCGTTGATTTTTATACAGAATATGTGTTATTGTGGCCGATATAACAACAAATAAGAAAAATAAGAAAAAGTAAAAAATCACGGGGTTCCCATAGAAGAAACTAAAAAGTGTATGCGCGCGCGCCATCTACCGAACAGAGTATGAAGCATTTTAACTAATCATAAATTTTAGCTAATATGAAGCATTTCATAAACACGCCATAGATGGCATCAGTGGCGCTGACCATGACATGGCGATACGGAACCCTCGGTGCGCGAGTTCGACTCGCACTTGGCCGGTTTTTTTTGTACTTAGTTTGCGAGGAACCAAGTGTCACTAACTTCATTCTATATTTTAAATATGGAACGCGCGATGACAGCGCGCTAATTTGAAATTAAACGTCAGTTCTGTCATTGTGTTTTAATGATTCTGGATGCGTTTCGCTCTATGATAAAAAGAAAAAAATATTGACCATAACGTAACAGTGTGATTAGTATAAATATTTCCGCGGAAATTTGATTTCACCTGTTGTTCACAAACTGCAGCACCTCAATGTTAAAACCAAGGTTAAAACAATGTTTGCGTATCGAACCATTAACCGTTACCAGTGTTACTGGTATCATTTCAAAACGCAACAATGGCGGTCCTAAACGAACAGCAACTTCCCGGCAAATGGTTCGGAAAGCGATGGCCCGAGTTCTGCGAAATTCTCAGCAGAGCGCATAGCAAGAAAATTGGCAAAAGGTCTGAACGTGTCTGACTGGAGTCTGGAGTGATCGTCAAATAGGAGTCGGGTAAAAATGAACTCCACCTCAAGCCCTACAAGATACAAAAAGTGAAAGACTTAACTCCGGTGCAGAAAAAAGTAGAGTTGGATAGAGGGTACTAAAACGCTTGCGCGCGTGTGAGGCTTTGCCAAATATAGTCTTTTCCGAATACATTTTTTTCACCGTCCCGCAATATGTGAACAAGCAAAATATCCGTGTTTGGTTAGAGAGGAAGTCGAAGGAAAATCTCGATCAAAGAATAGCAGTCAGTAACCAAGGACCAGCTTCTGTCACGGTTTGGGCCGCAGTGACTGCTGAAAGGTCGCTCTCATCCGCTTGTTTTCATCGATCCTGTATCTCGAAAAGGTCTTAAAAGAATCACTGTACCATGGGCACATAAACAAATTAGCACCCAGTACATGGACATTCCAGCAGGACTTAGGGCTGTCCCATAAAGCCAGCGAAAGTCAACAATTTATTCGTGAGAATGCTCCGAGGTTCGTTTCTGCGCAACAGTGGCCCCCGTATTCACCAGACACAAATCCGATGGATTATTATTCGGAGCATTTTGGAAACCAGAGTTTCTACTAAAACACCATAGTTTAGATGCACTCAAGGTATGCCTTATTCGCCGAGAAATTCTCGGCGAGAATGGCAGCGAATACCGCAGGTCCACATTCGTTCAGAATGCGTTCATCGGCAGACTAAAATTTTCAAATAAAAATATCAAAAGTCTACAGCAGTGTCCACCTTAAAGTAGGGACAGTACCTATGTATGACGTTTACCTATAAATTTTAATTGGATACCTGACTATTTTCAATTTCAGAAAAATTTACAAAATCTGCTACATAATCCATATGACAGTATGACAGCATATTAGGCAATTTTTAACATGTTCTGGGGGTCTACCGGCGCGCGGCGGAGGCGGCGTTAACTCACCCGCCAACTAAGTACTCGCATATATTGCCTAGCCCAACTAGCCAGGCCGGATGCCTCACCGAACGCCTTCTGATTGGTTGAGTGAGATCGTTTCTCTCACATCTGCGAGTGACTAGTTAGTAACGCTGCCGGTACAGGGGCGGGCTGGAGTCAAAGCATTTCTAAATTTATTTTTTAGAATTTTTTAGCGGAATTATTTCAATGATTATGTTTATTGGAACGTCTGTGTGCAGGCGACTAAAAATTAGGCTGCGTGCTACCGGGGGCCCGCGTACTATCGGTTGGACACCGCTGGTCTTCAACAGATTCATGGCTTTTTGTCTTAGTACCACTTGGTCCATCGCACCCTGTATGGGTAATCCCCCGAAAGGGGGGATTCTGTACGTGAAATAGAACAACTTTTGTTCTACGACTTTTTAATTTGCAGAAAAAAAATTTTTTTTTCTCTATACATTTTGAGAATAGGTATTTAAAATTTGTGTGGGAAAAAGATTTATTTTGTTTCAAAAAAATTTTTTTCGCCACAGGAGTTGTTTATTTTCACATAAATAGAATAACCCCTTTATGTCAGTTAAAAATATTACGGGGGCAACTGCAACACAGTGTATACAATTTATATGTACATACATAGCACACGCTGTATCTCAACAATCGGGTTAAGCAGAGTAATCGGTGTTGCACTGCAAGGACTCAGGTACCAGCACAACACCCCCCGCCACGTTTAGCAAAGTATCTATTCGGACAAGATATTTCGCGCTTACTTTCTGCTCGATACTTAGTTACTATTGAGTAAGCGCGAAAACCCACCTGCTGCATGGCTCGGTGGAAGGACCGTGTCAACAACCGTGTCAGTTTCCATAAAAAAAAAAAGGACCGTGCCAAGGTAATAAATGGCTGTCCTGTCACCCTTTAGCACGGCGTCTTGTCCTTCTCCCTTCGTCGCCTTTTACGATATGCACGGAAAGAGGTGAAGTGGGCTATTCTTTTTTTAAGTATCGGGCCCGCACATATAATTATAAGTATGAATATTATGAAGTGACATTTAAATTAGCGTGAACATTTTATAGAACTAATTATATGCTACATCTCCTTCATACATCATATTCATAGATCTCTAAGAGATAAGCCAGCAGCGTGCGTGATTTATGTGACAGAGTTGTATTTTTGCCTCGCTTCCCGCACGGCTCTCGTTTGCCCCATGGAGAATGTCGACTCCTGATGCTAGGGACAATCCGGAAATATGCCAAATTGCATTAATGTAAAACCGGCCAAGGAATCAATCTCTCACGTAATCTCAACTATAGACAAACTTGCAATTTTGGTCAATTACATGTTTTAACTTACCTATCTAAACAGGTATCTATGTAAGTAGGTCCGGACGTCAACGCATGACTCCATCCATCCCCATCTGTGCGTCCGTGAATAATTTTACTACTTGAGATTTTCCCAAAGTATTTTGAAAATGACATATTAGAGGCATTACGGCTCATTACGAAGTTGGCCTGCTCCCAAACCCAACAGAGCAATAACGCAAGTGAAATACTACTTACATAATGGGTAGGTACGGAACCAATATTTCATACACGAGACCGCGTGTTGCGTTGCAAACGCACCGACGCGTTCTGGAATGTTGCAATATCTGAACGGTGCACATACAAAGTAACTCCATTGTTTTACAAGCGTGACAACCGCACGGGATGAAAGGTAAATTATACACTTCTCAGGAGGCTAATGAACTTGTAGGGCTATAAAATCTTAACTGCTTTCTGGACGTAAGGGCGTTACCCGACATAAAAATATCTCACCATAATGTTTACGAGAAGCAGACGGAACGCGGCGAGTGCCGAAATAGAAACATGTGCGCAGTTTCCGGCTTCCCGCTTCGAATTCGAAATTCGAATTAGCTCGACCCAATTATTTTCGATTCGGTTTATGTTGGCGGGAAATGCTTTTCGAAATTTGATTGGGCGATAAACGGGACGTCAATCAGAATCATAACTGGAAAATTGGCAAGCATTCATAGTTTATTGTTCGCAAAACACAATGCCCCGAACGACAGCTTAAAGGGACACGCGGATGAATGGCTTCAAAGGTGGCAGAGACTCATAGCAGGAAACAAAAAATCGTTGAGCAAACATGCATAAAAATAAGTACGAATATGAGGGCGCGTACGACAAACGTAAAGACGTGGGGGATTGAGGCGACAGAATGTATTCTTCTTCCCTCTTGTCACTAAGGGGGCCGAGATTTTTTAGAAAAATGTGGTCAAATTGAAAACTGGTCATAGACTAACTAAATCATATATGACGTCTTTATTCTCTATGAAATCTCTGTAAGGGATAAGTCCGCCTTTGCACCTTATATAATGTTCTAATGTGCCTTTTACTGTTAAATATTCTTGAAACAATAAAGTATTATTTTCTAACTATCTAACCTTAGTATGTGATTAAACCAATAGGCTAGGCTTAAAACCAGTACAATGTTCAACTTTGTTACATAGGTTACATTGTAAAACTGCGCCTATACCTTTTTCAGGCATACTGGATGAACGCATTCTATTTTTTATGTACCAATGTATAAAACGAAATTGTATGTCTGAAATAAATGGATATTTATTTATTTATTTATTTATTTATTAGATTAGTATCGTTAAAAACACGTTAAAAAGGTTGGCATGAAGATGGCCGCGCGTGACTTGCGCTTAAATATTCGACTATTGTGTCGCAATGTCGTGACTTCGCAGGCGCTAAGTTCAGATTTTTCAGAGCCTTGAACAAGTGGTTGAATTTTATATCCAAGTAGGAATATTCAGGCCAGAAGGCACATAACTGTCCAATAACTTCATCACAGCTGACTTTGTTTTGATCTCCACATGAGTTTTTTTTTAACTGTATTGTTTGTTCCCTGGTATTGTTGATTTAAAATTGAAAGTGAGATATTTTTCTATTATGCTAAACTGAACTTTACCGTAGTAGGCATAATAAGGACAAATATCACACGCATCGTACCAGCGGTACGGGACTAACTATACCAACATCTGAATTGTTTTATAATGAAACAGTGAAGTTATTTCCAGAAATTCCAGTTATCCAACATGCGTCTCCTCAACGTGTTCAAGAAAGTTCTTCATAAATCTGTCTTTTTCCGCTTTGCTGCTGCTTTATTTGAGGCAACAGCAGAGTGAAAAGGTCTCCTTTATGAGAACTGGTTCAGCGGTCCACGAGTCAGCGGTGACGCCGACGCGACATTGCAGCCTTCTGGAAGATTTTATGACCTCGACAAAATAATAAAATGATGGACCTGTAGTATTTCGGATTCTATAATGATACTACTCTATACCAGGGTTGTTGCGATGCGAACATCAGCATCAGCATCAGCATCCGCGAAACTTCAGCATCATTTTCAACATCAGCATCGCATCAGCATCCGCATTGATCGATGCTGATTATTAATGCTGATGTTCGACATCGTGACAAACCTTCTCGGAACAGACTCGAAGCCGGAAAAGCAGCAAATACAGTTCCAAATAGTTACAAAGTTCCATACAACACTAATAATTTAATTGCGAAGATAATTACTAAACTGGTACTGGTATCAGATTGATTCTTTTTCAAAACTTTGGATATAAATTCATAATATTCATATATGTAGTTCAGTATTTTTCCCTTTTTTTAAAGAAAATATCAGCATCAGCTGATGTGAAAAAATGTGCATCAGCAACAACCCTGCTCTATACTATAGATAAGGAAAGTCGCCTTATGGTCAAAACTGGCCATATCGGTCCACTCCTGGATATAGGTCTCTTCCAAGGCACACCACCACGCGCGGTCTTCCGTTCTTCTCATCCATCCACTCCCGGCTGCCTTTTTCATTAAGTTGCCTGTCTACCTAGCCCCAGGGCCGTCCCACGCTACGTTTTTTTTTTTTTTTTATGGAAACTGACACGCTGATCAGCTACAACATCCGTGATGTCAGCCCATAACACCGGATGAACTTGGTGCCACGTCAGTGATTCCCTTCGGTCGTGCCGGCTACACTGAACTGGACGGAAAACACAAACTATTTTCATAGCCGTTTCGACCGACCTTTCATTCAGTGCGGTGGTACCAACCCAATGGTTTGCTTGTACGTGGCCTCCATTCGAGCAGCCGTCAACCCCAGCGGTTACCGGATCTGCGACAGATGTGCCCAGCCCACTGCCACCTCAGCTTGCTAATTTTTTATAGCAATGTCCTTGATTCTTTGGCGTATTTCCTCATTTACGGAATTCATGGATCAAAGAAATGGCGAGCTCGCTGAGGGACTTTAAATTTGTGGACCAGACACTGATCGAATACTTACGTCTTTAATGAAATGACTGTGGGATGGAGGATGAGAAGATATGACGACTGAGTCTCCCCACGGTCTCCCACATGCCGCCCAGCCTAACTGAATCCTTCTGTCGTCGGTCTTGTCAAACTTGTGCTTGCTATAAGTTTTCTTGCCCTAATACTTTGTTAAGCGTGATGGTCGATGTTGCTCCCCAATTCTTGCAGCACAACACAGATTACTCTGGTACCCCGATTGTCGGGATACAGCGCGATAGTGTATACTAGTGTATATAGGAATGTATGTATGTACCTATTTGGACAACCTGAAAATAATTTGTGTTGTATCGAACAGCTAACCTTACAAATAGAGCTGATTAGAATTTCCCGCCAAGTTTAAAATTATGACATTTCGCGCGAATTTTATGAAAAAAAAAAGAAGATGGCGGTTGATGACCAGCTGTTGGATGTCAAAATAGATCCCATATGAGAGAAAGTTAATTCAATGTAATAAGGGCGATAGGGATGGCACTATAGCTATTGTAATGGAGGGAGCGGTCGGACTGTGGAATACCTTTAAGTAGAACAGAGATAGCACTAAGGTCTAGATTTAGATTAGTTCCAGAACCCGCCAACTCCGTTTCAGACGATTTTACAGTAAGACGAAAAAACTAGACCTCGATAAATTAGCCGCCCATACAAACTACAAGGGAGCTGGAAAGAATGTTAATTTTTGTTTGCGATTCACTCTGGATTGGACTGTGTTAGGAACATAATGCCATTACAGATAAGTGACAAATTTAATAGTTTATTCGAAACAGTTTATAACAACTTTTTTAGAGAAATGGATTTGGCGGGTTCTGGAACTATACGACTCATTTTACATCTAACTGTCAGATTCTAGAATATTGGTCTATGGCACAGAGCATCAAATACCTACCGCGCGCGCACATTTGATAGAGGGGCGCGCGCATTTGATGCTCTGTGGTCTATGGCTTGTAATTTAGGCGCGAAGGGGGAGTTCTTTTTTAGGGTTCCGTATCCATCCATACGTATCGCGCGCCGCCTCCTCCGCGCCGTCTGCCCGTCCGTCCGTCCTAGGGCCGTATCTTTTGAGCCGTGATAGGTAGCAGGTTGAAATTTTCACAAAGTATGTGTTAATATGGCGAATATATGCCAACAACAATTCAGGGCGGGGGGGGGGGGGGGGGGGGGGTCCTCATACAAAAAACGTGCTCAGAATCGATTAGTACATATTCACGCAACTAAATAATAGATGGCGCCACAGACATAGTTTGCATTCCCAGGCAGACAAAAGATAGACAGGTATGGTCTTTTGACAGGTATGGTATAGCGGATCACGCAACCCTCTTTGCGTCATGGTAAAACTCACGCTTGAACGATTTTTTTGGAATGCTATAAGAGTGGCGCTCTTAAACTGTGATAAGAGCGACCACAGGTTATGTTGCCTCTAGGCATTTTCTACCAGAATACCTTTGGGATATGATAACTGGTAGGTGAGTGGCGGAAAGAATTATAGGAGCACATTATTATTGTACCTACATTGAAAACACTCGCAACAATGTGTTATACAAAAGATAAGATAAACTTTAAATATTAATAATTCGAAAACATCTTTATAATTTTTAGCAACGACAGAGTGTTTTAACAAATTATATTGCTTCTCAACACTCCCAATCTCACAATTTTCCGACCGGCCTCTGAGTAAACGAACAAAAACTCCACGAATGATTTACTAAGTCTATATTTCACCGTGCTCCACACTGATAGATACACTTCGCTTGCGAAAATAACATTTTACATTTTACGCAGGTAGACTTCGTCTAGACAACTATGGTATGCACCGACTGACGTTGTTGGTTGCAGTTTTTTTTATGGAAACTGACACGGTTGGTTACATCACCTATAACATCCGTGATGTCAGCCCATAACACCGGGTGAACTAGGTGCCATGGCAGTGCTTCCCTTCATTTCATGTCGGCTACACTGAACTGGACGGAAAACACGAAATATTTACATAGCCGTTTCGACCGACGTTTCGCTCAGTGCGGTGGTACCAAACCGGCCGGGATAAACCCTACCACTTACTAGCTGTGCCCGCGGCTCCGCCCGCTCTCATATTTCACTTCACTGCTAACCTCATAAGCAATTTAGCGTGATAGTAAGTAGCCTATTGTTGATGGGAAGAATCAAGCTATCCGTAGAATTTTGTTTTATTAAAATCGGTTCAGTGGTTCTCGAGTTATAAGCGGACAGACAGACATACACTCAGACACTCAGACAGAAAGCAGACGTTGGATTTTATTATAGGTAAGGAAGAAGGGAAGGGACCTACCAGTTTAATGTGAAATCCGACCGACGTTAGTTGGCATATCATTGTACATTTGGCACACTGAGTGTGTAAATGATACAAAGCTTTTTTTTCTAGATTGGACATTCCTTGCAATTTCATTGTGCAGTAAATTGTATTTAAGCTAGAATTTAGGAAAACGAAATAATGTGATTCATTAAAGTATGCTGATTTCTGGGTAGGTACGTAAATTCACTTCCGATGTTTTAAACCTAAACCGCCATTGGCGTATATAGAGGGGGGCCGGGTGGGCACGACCCACCCCAGAAGTGGCTGGTGCCCACCCCAGGATGTTGGGTTGCCAACCCAAAATTCTAGGGTGGGCACTTAAATAATTTCACACAAAAACACTTAAATAATCTACAGCTGAGGAATCAACATAAAATTCCATTTCCATCCAGGTAATCAAAATAAACACTTTAAAAAAATTGTTTTGTTTAATTTTATTTAGGTAAAGAAACTTTCCGAAATCAATGGTCGAAATACGGCTCAACACTTCAAGTTCAAATTACCTACTTTTATTGCGTAGGTAGGTACATCGGGTTTCGGCTTCATCGGCCATCGCTTTTCAGGGGCCAGGCCCACCCTGGAAAATAACCGTAGATACGCCAATGTAAACCGGAACGATGTAAGAGTCCTATTCCTAATGCGAGGACATTAACAGTACACTGCAGACTAAACAAACAAATAAGTACACTGAATGGGCCTTAGCGACACACCAGTGTGCAGGTTCTGTATAAAATAGGATGAAACGCCCATACATATCCTTTTTGAATGTGAATCGCTGATTCACAGCAGAAGACGTATTCTTGGGGGTTATATTTTTAACCCATGCCAAATACAGGCATTCAACCCCAAGGATATATGTACCTATTATATTGTATTGTATATAGCTGTGCTCGCGGCTCCGCCCGCTCTCATATTTCACTTCACTGCTAACCTCTTATGCCATTTAGCGTGATAGTAAGTAGCCTATAGTTGATGGGAAGAATCAAGCTATCCGTAGAATTTTTTTTATTGAAATCTGTTCAGTGGTTCTCGAGTTATAAGCGGACAGACTGACATACATACATACATACAGAAAGCAGATGTTGGATTTTATTAAAGGTACAACAAGCTGTGCCCGCAGCTCCGACCGCTCTCATATTTCACTTCACTGCTAACCTCATAAGCTATTTAGCGTGATAGTAAGTAGCCTATAGTTGATGGGAAGAATCAAGCTATCCGTAGAATTTTTTTTTATTAAAATCGGTTCAGTGGTTCTCGAGTTATAAGCGGACAGACAGACACTCAGACAGAAAGCAGACGTTGGATTTTATTATAGGTAAGGAAGTACGGATATTTATGGCACTCCAATGTTGTGTGTGCCAACGAATTAAAAAGTAGAATGTCGTTGGTGTGAGCAATGTTTTTTTAACACTTTTTTATTTCACCCCTTTTTTTAGTTAAATCACATAAGTTCTGCGTAGAATTGCAGCAGTTTAACATGTAATGTAGGTATATAAAATGTTATTCGAAATTATGGCCTTATGCCCCTAAAATTGTTAATTGGACATGCAGACAGACAGACGGACGGACGAATGTATTGTGTATGTTGTGTTGTGTGCGTTTTATAACTGCGTTTATAACTGTTGTTATTTATTACTGTACATATTTATTATCCTTTCTTCTGCTTACTGTGGTTAGTTTATTGTTATAGTTTGTTGTTATTTATTGTTAGTCGGTTTAGTTTAGTTAGTGTATTGCGTACCTGGGCCTGACTTAAAATCAGCGTCCCTCTCATCAGCTCCAGGGCTCGGTGGGGAGGGACCAAGGCTGTGTCAGGTCCAATTTTTCTTGTCTATTATTGTTATAATATGTGTTATAGGTATCGTCGTGTGTGTTAAACAAGAAAATAAAAACTTATTCATTTCATTTCATTTTGAATTGGGCGTTAACCGACGCGACAATGTGTTTTTCCAGTGATTGACACTTAACAGTCCATATCTTGAAAACTACACATACATACTTACACTTATGAAGTTTGCCACACCTGTTTAGAAGCCCATATAGACTAACATATACGAATATTGTGCAATTCCAACGATATTACTCTCTTTTTTTCTCGATTTAATCTCTTTTTTTAAGAAGTCAATTAAAACAAAATTGGACAAATTCAAGTGTAGTATACTACCATACGAGTGATTAATAAAGAATAAAAAATTCAATTAAATAGGCAAAAAAATTGCAGCTAAACTCAACAATGTAAACATTTCACATAAAATGTGTCAATAATTTAGAATTATAATTTTTTTTATGGAAAATGATATAGCTGAATATATCGCCTACTACAACCGGGATGTCAGCCCACCGCATCGTCTAGGTGCCACGGCAGTGCTTCCCTTTGATCGTGTCGGATACACTGAACAGGATAGAAAACACAAAAGGTCTGTGAGGTGTATCTACTGAAATCATATCGGAATTTTATTCTTAGGCCCACTTGCACCAACACGAGTTTAAAGTTAAGTAGCGAGTTATGGATTTAAACGCGGTTCCCACAGTCAACGGGTGCTAGCTTAACGAGTTAAACTGGTTTATATATTAAATTTGTGTTGGTGCAAGTGGGCCTTAGTGAGTGAAGTGGGGCCAGTTTTATCGACACATCCGTTTAGTTGCAGGAATGTCATGTAAAAATAACTTATAGCCCAAACCCACGCACTCTTATAAATGCTGAACATATTTCTGTCCTATGCGAAGTTGTCGTGTTAAAGAGGGCATAACACGGATAATTCTTTCGCCAACATAAATATAGCGGAAATCTTCAAAAAAAAATTTTTTTTTTTTTATGGAAACTGACACGGTTGGCTACATCACCTACAACGTACACTGAACTGGTCGGAAAACACAAACTATTTACATAGCCGTTTGGACCGACGTTTCATTCAGTGCGGTGGTACCGACCCGGCCGGGTTAAACCCTACCACCAAGTAAGATTAGGAGGGAAGGGACCTACAGTTTTACGAGGAATCCGAACCTCGGTCAGCCTCCAACGGTCAGCGGTCACCCATCCAAGTACTGACCGCACCCAGCGTTGCTTAACATTCAATAGCGACAGTTGACTGTCTGCACCACTGAGCTATCGAGGCTGACAAATATAAACTCATCTTTGTATTAAGAGCATTTTGTATCTTTGTGGTTCGGATTCCGCGTAATACTGTAGGTCCCTTCCCTTCTTACCTACTAGGTGGTAGGGTCTATCCCGGCCGGGTTGCTACCACCGCACTGAATGAAACGTCGGTCGAAACGGCTATGTAAATAGTTCGTGTTTTCCGTCCAGTTCAGTGTAGCCGACATGAAATGAAGGGAAGCACTGACATGTCACAGAGTTCACATGGCGTTATGGGCTGACATCACAGATGTTGTAGGTGATGTAGTCAGTTTTTGCTTCACGTTTTCTAACTCAGTTCGGTCACCGTTCCTTTCCTACATCGTGGTATCAGATACTGATCGATCACGTTCCCATACCAATTTTTTTTTACGCTATAAAAAACCTACTTATTAAGTTGAAATACGCGCACTTCACGTATTAAATTTGAGGAGTGAGTAGGTTTTTTATATCGTAAAAAAACTAGTATGGGAACGTGATCGATCAGTATCTGATACACATACAACCCTTATCAATGGTGTAAAGTTACCTACTAATGAAAGACCTTATATAATATATATATTTTTTATGGATACTGACACGGTTGGCTATAATAATACCCGCCGCCGGCGGTATGACCGTTTTTAATTTTTATATTAATTTTGTGTATTTTTATTACTTTTTTGTATAATATATGTAAAATTAATGTAAAATTTTAAGAATGTGAAATAAAGGATATAATAATAATAATAATAATAATTCTTGCCTGGGACGACCCTACCGAGCTTCCGCCACGCGCGGACCCTTCTCCAGCGGCGCAGCGACCCGCACGGTTGGAGGCACCGTGCCGGCATCACCACCGCCGCCGCTCGGCGCCCCTGGTACTACTCCACCCAAATCGACATGCCTGGTAACAGCAGCGGCTGCAGACCACCCGGGACGCGACCTGCGTCATGGAGAGCAGGCTCTGCAGCGACGGCCGGCCGCCGCCGCGCTCGACTTCGACGCCGCCGCCGCCACCGCTCGCCCGCAGCAGCACTGCCTCCGCTCACCGCGTCGCCCGGCCTCCCCGCGCCCGGGTCGTCCAATACGAGAGCCGCCTTTCTTCTCCAACACCACACGCACGCCACACCACCCAGCTCCACGCCGCCGGTGCATTTCATCGACGGCGAAGATGGAGCGTTGACGTCGGCCGAGCCACAACATCTACGGTGAGGGCGACGTCCACCATCGGCCAGCTTGGGGTCATCGTGACTTCACGTCCCGTCTAGTGCCCCCGCTACCGGTGGTGCTGTGCGAACATCAGGCGACGCGCGCGCGAAGAGGAAGAAGTTTAAAAGAGCTGCGCGACGACGTCGCCGTGCAGTCCGGCGGATACGGAGCTCTCCGAGATGGGGGTGGTGGTGGCCTACGTGTCTAGTACCACCACCTATCGCTCGTAGCTTGCCTCGCGTCGTCTCGGAGAGCTCCGTAGCCACGGCCTGCACCCGCCGGTGTGCTTGGAGGCTTGCCTCCCGCCGCCGGCGGTATTCCGTTTATTATTTTTATATTAATTTTGAGTATATGTGGTGTATTTTTATAATCTGTATATTTAAAATTAATGTAAATATGTAAATGTGATAATAAATGAATAAATAATAATAATATAACTTTATTTCAGAATATATTAATTCCATAATGCAGTCAGTCAGTCCGTCAGTAATTATTATCTAATACACAATGCAAATCAAAATTATGAAAAATTTGCCCACACCCTGCCGTACCTATACTCTATAGCTGGCAAATGGCAGGTGGAGTTGGGTCCAGAATTTAAAAATATGACCAGCGCCAATCACTATCAGCGCTATATCACCTATAACATCCGTGATGTCAGCCCATAACACGGGGTGAATTAGGTGCCACGTCAGTGCTTCCCTTCGGTCGTACCGGCTACACTGAACTGGACGGAAAACACAAACTATTTACATAGCCTAGGTTTTAATGATTATTTAATTTTATTAAATTTAATTTATAAAGCCGTTTAATTTTTAAATGATGTATATTTAACCACATTAATATAAAACTCCATACACAAAATGGTTACTCTTGACTTCTTTCAAACTGTAATTTGACAGACCAACAACAAGATCAATGTTCATCTAGATGAGCGTAAACTCTTCTCAGTTTCTCCCTCTTGTTCTTGTTGGCGTGTTTCTTCTCCCTCTTCCAGGGTTTAGCGGCGTGGTCCTGCGTCGGAGCAACTTGCACTCCCGACAACCTGTCGAAAAGGATAGCAGAAGGTTAAATTAGATATTTTTTTTTATTTTTTTTTATGGAAACTTGACACGGTTGGCTACATCACCTACAGCATCCGTGATGTCAGCCCATAACACCGGGTGAACTTGGTGCCACGTCAGTGCTTCCCTTCGGTCGTGCCGGCTTCACAGAACTGGACGGAAAACACAAGCTATTTACATAGCCGTTTCGACCGACCTTTCATTCAGTGCGGTGGTACCAACCCGGGCGGGTTAAACCCTACCACCTAGTAATATAAGAAGGGAGTCCATTTCCCTTAGTCGCCTTTTACGACATACACGGGGAGAGATGCAGTGGGGCTATTCTTTTAAAGTACCGGCCCCACACGGTACAAAACGATATAAAAAGAATAAAGAAATGTGTTCACATAAACACCATCAATTTGTTTGAAAATATATATATATATTTTTAACCAAGACTTCCACAACACGTTTAAATGTTTTCACACCTCCCCTGAGCGATATTGTAATTTGTACCGTGTGGGGCCGGTACTTTAAAAGAATAGCCCCACTGCATCTCTCCCCGTGTATGTCGTAAAAGGCGACTAAGGGATATGATTACCTTCTTACAGTGGTGGCCATATAATTAAGAACGATTATTTTAAGAACAGATTTTTTTCAAACAAAGTTGCATAACATATTGGATAAATTTTCTTTAATTTTTTTTGGTATGGCAAAATACTTACATACTATTTGTACATTCATTATACACAAGCAATTAAAATAAACTATGAAATTGTATATACAATACATAAACCTAACATCTGAACCCATAGTACTATACTTACAGGCTGGTCACATAATTAAGAACGCAGAATAATTTATTTTTAATCATAATTTTAATTTAGAACACTTTGTGCTATGTCACTTTTTGTATAATTTTGGCGCCATTTGTTGCTGTTAGAATACTAAAACGTGTTTATTTCATTTAAAACGATGGGAATAAATAAAACTTATGATCAACCTTTAAGAGAAGTTATAATAAGACTTCGCGAGAACAACTGGTCGTATAAAAAGATAGCAGACCATCTGCAATGTTCAAAAATCATGGTTTTCCACGCTGTGAAGCATTTCAATATGTATCAAACTACTTAAAATTTACCACGCGCGCCAAAACAGAGGAAAACATCTCGTCGAGACGATAGAAACATCGTTCGCTTGGCTAAAAAAATTCCGTTGAAAGGGTCCAATGAAATAAAAAAAGATGTTTTTGGCGAAAACAACCCCTCAGCAATTTCGGCACGCACCATCCGAAGGCGTTTAGTAGAAGAGAAGTTATTCCGAAGGATAGCACGGAAAGTACCCATGTTGACATTGCGCCATAGGCAAGTCCGTATCGCATTTGCAAGAAGATATGAAAACTGGACAGTTAGACAGTGGAAAAATGTTCTTTTGTTCTGATGAAACTAAAATAAACAGGGTGTGCTCTGATGGAAGACAATACGTACGACGCATTCGAATAAAGCATTCGACCCCAAGTTCACAAAAGTTAAATTAAGCATGGCGGTGGAAACGTGAAAATTTGGGGGTACTTTTCTGGTCATGGAGTCGGGCCTGCTAGGCTCATAGAAGGCAACATGGATCAGTATCAATACAAAGATATACTGGAGGAAACAATATTACCCTATGCTGAAGATGTACTTCCGGTCGTTTGGACATTCCAGCACGACAACGACCCAAAGCATACTGCACGGTCGGTGAAGGAATTCCTCGACTCCCAGACTGTTTCTGTCTTAGATTGGCCAGCTAACAGCCCGGATTTAAATCCGATAGAACATCTTTGGTACGAAGTCAAGAAAAAGGTATCAAATAGACAATGTGGCAATTTAAGAGAACTGTACGACGTTTTTTTGGAAGAATGGAACGCTCTTTCTCTTGAAAAATGTCAAAAATTGATAGACTCAATGCCTCGCCGGTGTAAGGCTGTAATTAAGAGCCGTGGACATGCCACTAAGTATTAAGTTAGATCAAGGAAGTAGTATCTTCTCTTCTACAATGTAAATGATCTTACTTTAATATAAATTTATTGACTTCAAGTTCAACCTGATAAAATTTTTGAACAGCTTACTTATCGTTCTTAATTATTTGTCCACCTCATTTGTACGTAAATTTGTTAGTGTTCAAAATAAATGTGCTTTATTAAAAAATCCCACGTTTTATTTTATATCTGTATTCATAATTCAGTTTGTTTTATCCACATACCCATTTCATAGAACCACAAATTACTTCTGAGAAGAAACACAAAAAATTACGACATGCTTTATTAAACATTTACTCTAACTAAATATCGTTCTTAATTATATGGCCACCACTGTATATTACTAGGTGGTAGGGTTTAACCCGCCCGGGTTGGTACCACCGCGCTGAATGAAACGTCGGTCGAAACGGCTATGTAAATAGTTTGCGTTTTCCGTCCAGTTCAGTGTAGCCGGCACGACCGAAGGGAAGCGCTGACGTGGCACCAAGTTCACCCGGTGTTATGGGCTGACATCATGGATGTTGTAGGTGATGTAGCCAACGTGTCAGGATCCATAAAAAAAAGTGTCAAAATATGTGACATAATTGGCCGTATCTTTTGATTGCACTGAATTAGAAGCTTGGATTTTTTACACCTCTAAGGGACCGTTATAGGTAAACCCTAGTACTTAATACTAATTTCAAGTTGATACCTCTACTCGTTCCTGAGAAAAAGGTCTTGACAGACAGACGGACAGACGAACAACAAAGTGACCCTATTAGCGTTCCATTTTTCCAAGTACGGAACCCTGAAAAAAAATTTTTTGTAGTTTACATTTTGGGGTACCCTGTAATTTCCACAAAACCATTAGACCAATTTATCTATGGCCTCTGTGCGGACAAAATAAATGGCATAGTTTCATGTCAGTTTCATCTAAATCGGTTCAGTAGATCCGGAGATATCTGCGTGCGACCGATAGACGAACAGACAGTTAGACAGACAGACATACATCAAATCAAAATAATATTTTGATTTGATATTATGCTCATTGCCTTTTTAAAATTATGCAAAAGGGACAACTTAACGCCTTAGGCGTTCTCCTCCGAACAAATAAGAATGATGTAGACCAGCCATACTCAAAGTGTGCTCCGCGGAGCCCTAGGGCTCCGCGAAGCCTGAGTAGGGGCTCCGCGAGAATACTAGAAAAAAAAATCAAAAATACACCTCTCCTCTCTGGCTCGATTCAGCTCAAGCGCGCGCTCCACTTTTTGGCTCCCAGATGGAGCGTGCGCTCCACTTATTGCGCGCCGCTAGTTTTAATTCATTATCTAATTCTACCAATTTTGTACCAAAACACTCAATACTGGTATCATTTCTTGGTTAAACTTACTAAGAACTATTCTCAGACACGACAGGGCAACACAATTACCTTCACACAGAAAATATTTAGTGAAGTTGACAGAAAATAAAATGTCACTTTTGGCAGCTGACATTTCCACTGACCCTGGAATAGACAAAGATTGTACCCGTAAACGTAGTTCGGTATTCGATAGTTCGTTTCAATGCGCTTATTTCGGTATGCGACATATAAGACGAAATTGTACAATCGAAAATCGAAAAAAAATGTCGAGTGTGTTTTGTTTTGCCTGGAGTTCAAAAAATCGGTCTGTGCTTCTAAATAAGTGCATCCTGAAGTGTTTGGTATCACTGAACGCGTAATTTCAGTACAAACAAGACTGAATAACGAGTATTGATGGATCGATCGATTGAGGCGGGATATTCGAATTTGTGCGGGAGTGCGCGCGCCAAAATTTCGCGTTTTTGAGCGCCGCTAAAAGGGCCTGGGAGCCAAGGGGAGTAGTACTATTTTGAGTCAAAGGGACTCAAAGGGTTAAGGGCTCCGTCAAATATTTCGCTTTCCAAAAGGGTTCCGTCACCAAAGAAGTTTGAGAACCGCTGATGTAGACAGTTTCAACAAATTATACAACATAAATATAAACTAATCAGACATCAGAGTGATCCCATAAGGGTCCAAAAATAATTAGACGCACTCACCCAGCTATAGGCTTGCCCTTGACGTGTGCCAACCCCTTGCCTGCTCCGAAGAAAGCCTGATCGATCTCGGCGGAGCGGCTAGACCAACCCTGTTGGGAACAGATGTTCAAGTAAGCATTTTTTTTATATATGTAATCCGATATGGGTGGCTGAGTCGGACGGGTCAAAGCACATGCTCCGATCAGCCAATATCACCTACGTGAAGGTAGGTGCCATACTGGAGACTTCCCTGCATTGCTGGCTATACTGGACTAGAGGAGAACACAACCGAGGCTGCTTTTACATCCAGTACGGTGGTATCAACCCAGTCAGCCACAATTTGAGCCTACCACCTAGTAAGGGGCAAGGGAAAGTATACATTTTCCGACTTCACCATTTCACCACAGGTCCACGCGTAGCAGACAGGGATACATCCTTATACTGTAGGGCTGCCTAAAGTGCGGACTAAGCGCTCCAGTATTTCTTTTAACTTCCGCACTGCGAAACTCCGGAATGAACTTCCTCCCTATGTGTTTCCTTCAGTGTATGACAGGATATTTCAACAGAAGCGTAAAAAGGCATCTGTCACGTCGGCACGGCATTCGCAGGCCCCCCCATTCTAAACCGAATGCTTTTGGGCATCGTCGGCTCGACAATCCACGCTGACGGCACCAAGTGTCTCGCGTATCTGTAAAAAAAATACAAGGTGGCAAAAAAATGCTCATATAAAAAACAAATGACTCCGATTTTTTTTCTCATTTTTCCCTGGGTAGTCATAAACTGGCCTACTCCCTGGTTCCCGCTTGACGTTGAGTTTTGGGACACGTTGTATAAAAACAAAAATGATGACATCTGACAGTACGGACCTCAACGAGCCTCGCCTCCATAGGCGTAGGTTTCCTCTTATGCCCGGTCTCCTCTTCCTCCGACTGCCGTTCAGCAGGGCAGCCCGGAGGGAGCACCGCCCAGCGCAGGCGGCCCGACGCCGCGTCCTTCAGGAGGATCCGCGCCGAGCGCGAGACGTCCGCTGACCCCGCCGCGGTCATGAAGCCACGGTTGTCTGTTGGGTTTGGTAAAAATTTTTAGTAATGAGAGATAAGATGATCGGTCATTGGCTGATGAACTCGAAGTACTTTATAGAGGCACTAGCTGTGCCCGCGGCTCCGTCCGCTCTCATATTTGACTTCTCTGCTAACCTCATAAGCCATTTAACGTGATGAAAAGTAGCCTATAATTGATGGGAAGAACCAAGCTATCCGTAGAAGCAAACTGTATTGAAATCGGTTCAGTGGTTCTCGAGATATAAGCGGACAGACAGACAGACAGAAAGCAGACGTTGGATTTTATTAAAGGTAAGGATAAGGATATTAATGTCAGGCTCGGTACTCAGTGGTGCGATCGGTCGACTGTTATTCATGATTAAGCACACAAGGGCGTGGTCAAAACTTGGATGCGTTCGACCGATGGAGGCTGACCGCGGTTCAGAGTCCACATAAAACTGTAGGTCCCTTCCCTTCTTACCTGAGTTGGTACCCCGCACTGAATGAAAGGTTGATTGAAACAGCTATAAAAATAGTTCGTGTTTTTCATCCAGTTCAGTGTAGCCGGAACGACCGAAGGTAAGCACTGACATGGCACCTAGTTCAGTAAGGTGTTATGGGCTGACATCACAGATGTTGCAGGTGATGGCTACACAACCGTGTCAGTGTCCATAAAATAAAAAAAATTTAACATTTAGAGAAAGAAAGAAAAACAATTGGAGAGGTATATGTCCAGCAGTAACGCATACACGCTGACTGAGTTCAGGTGGCTGGAGTAGCACTACCCGAGCGCCAACGTACAACGGACCGTCTTGAGGTCTCAGTGCGGAGAATAGCCCACCCGCCTTCCCAAGAGGCTGGGCAGCAAACAACAACAATAACACGCTGACTGAATGACTGAATGAGACAGTTTCAGTGCACAGTGTACAGTGGATTGCTAATAGACTCTTGTTGTTGTTTTTGCTTTGGTTTGGGGTTGGATCTGGGCCTGCAAACTAGTCTGCTTGGTTGGGGACCCCGAGATCTCCAGCTACTCCAGCCAGCCTACGTCCGTCCAGTTCAGTGTAGCCGACATGAAATGAAATGGTGCCATGCCAGTGCTTCAGCACTGGCATGGCACCTAGTTCACCCGGTGTTATGGCCTGACATCACGAATGTTGTAGGTGGTGTAGCCGACCGTGTCAGTTTCCATAAAAAAAAATTGGTTTTAGTGGAAACTTTAAAAAAAAAAAAGTTTTAGAACCCCTGGCCTAGGGAATTCTCAGAAACCTTGCATTCGTGGCAAGACGCCGGTAGTTAAGAGTTACTATGCAGTTTCATAAATATTTCTAAGTAGTTTTGCCGTAGTAGTATCCCTAGCATCATTCAAGAGGAGAGATGCTCACGGCATCATCAGCTCCGAGCGACAAACCAACACTCCGCCCATCTGCTCATAGTTGATGAGTTGATGACTGATCGCAGATTAAACCTAAAAAAAAAAAAAAAAGTAGTTTTGCCGCATAACAGCCAATAAATCGAATGGAGGACAATGTGCATATAGGAAATAGACGACAGGCTTTCCATTCATATACATGACACGATTGAACATTATTTCCCGTTTATTGATCCTAGTAATTTATCATAATTAGACAATAATTGTGTTTATTATACAATTTCATCCGTAGGATTTATACATTGTCAGCCTCGATAGCTCAGTGGTACAGACAGTCGACTGTCGCTATTGAAAGTCGTCCCATGAAAGTCGACTGGGCCGTCTGCAGACCACCGCAACGAAAGACGGAGCATGCCCCTTCGTTGGTTGTCAAGCGCACTGCACTGCGAATAGACTCACATGCGTGCGCTGTCAGCACCTCCTTATAGTTCAACGTGTGCGGATCCGGGTCGTGTCTCGGCAGCAGCAGCCCGTACTGCCGCTCCATCGTGCGTCGCGACACGAGCTCGCACAGCCGACACGCCGCCGCGTCGCACGACCTCATCTGTCAACAGACACAGGTTTACTGGTCACTGTACAACAGTGGCGCCCATACTTTTTTCTATGAAGATCTTTTTTACCGTGATCGATTTGTACCGTGTGGGGCCGGTACTTTAAAAGAATAACCCCACTGCATCTCTCCCGTGTATGTTGTAAAAGGTGAATAAGGGATATGACTCACTTCTTATATTACTACTTGGTAGGGTTGAACCCGCCCGGGTTGGTACCACCGCAATGAATGAAAGGTCGGTCGAAACGGCTATGTAAATAGTTCGTGTTTTCCGTACATTTCAGTGTAGCCGACATGAAATGAAGGGAAGCACTGACATGACACCTAGTTCACCCGGTATTATGGGCTGACATCACGGATGTTGTAGCCAACCGTGTCAGTTTCCATAAAAAAAGCGCTTTCCATGTAGTGCGTGTGGGTGTGTGGGACCTATCAAGTAGATGACAAAATGAAACCTGGTCTATCGGCAGAACAGCTGTGAGAAGCAAGTCTGGAGCGACAGCGTACGCGGGCAGCACGAGCCCGGGACAGTCCAGGATGTGGAGGTCTTCGTCCAGCACCAGCGACTGCACGTGGCGAGTGTGCCCTGGCATGGCACTCACGCTCACCTAGTAAAAAAACAGACAGTAATGATATCAGCAACATTATGATGGTTTTCAGTCACCAGTCCGTAGGGATGCCGGCGCCCTAAGTGTGTTCTATCGCTTATTCCATGGGGAATGCTCGGAGGAGCTGTTTAACGCGATCCCGCCGTCCCCTTTCCCCCTCCGCACAACGCGCACTGGGCAGGGATTGCATCCCTATACGCTGGACTTACCGCGGATGTATACCAATCGGTTCTGCAGATCTTTCCTCCACAGAACTGGTAAACTCTGGAACACTCTCCCTACCCACATATTTCCCCCTAATATAGTCTCGCGTCCTTCAAGAGAGGCGTGAATAGGCACCTATCACGTACGACCGAATGTCCATGGGCATCGTTAGACACCTTACAGGTGGCTCGGCGCCACGTGTCGCGCCTACTATAAAAAAAAAAACAGTATGAACTTAAATGCAAAAAAAAGTCAAATGCTGCCCACCTTTTTGGTCTGCATCAAGATATTGACAGTGCTAGATTTGCCCACATTCGGATATCCGATCATCCCAACTGTCAGATGAGGTGCATTTTTCAGTTTCAACTGCGACTTGTAACTCTTCAGAACTTCTAGCAATCCCTCACGATCCAACACGTTGTGTGAATTTGTTAACATTGTTGATTCTAACACGTTTGATTCTGTGTTACTTTTGTTATCTTCATCACTTTCTTGTATGTCTTTCTCATTAGCGTTGGAATCAGTTTCATTCTTTGAAAACTGTGCAGGTACTGCATTGGAACCAGTTATATTGTTTGACAACTGTATAGGTATCGCATTGGAATCAGTTTGAGTGTTTGAAAAATTTACAGGTTCAATTGGAATGCGTAATTTTATGCTCTCTAATACTTTATTCAATTCGACCTGTATTCTGTCAAACCTGTCTGCCGTTTGAGAAACGGCTTCATCTAACTCTTCTACTTGTTTTTTAAACTTGTCTATGTCTTCTTCTGAGTCTTTGATGTCTTGATCTTCTTGTTTTTTAAACTTGTCTATGTCTTCTTCAGTGTCTTTGATATCTAGATCATCTTCGTTGTCGCTGTACGCCGAGTCAGAATCTTCTGGAAGACTATCCGATTCCTCCGTTATATCTTCTTTCCCTTTGGCATTGGGTTTAGCGGCCGAGAAGAACACCACTCGGATGCCCTGGAAAATGAAAGTACATACGTATATGGTCATCATTAATTTGTATTGGAGGAGATGTCGAAGAAGTGTCACCGTGGAGTTATTTTTATTATTTTTATTACACGCGATGTCAGCCCATCACACCTTGGTGAACAAGGTGTCATGTCAGGGTTTCGCTTTGGTTCTGACAGACCTTCATTCACTGCATTTGTACCAATCCAGACGGGTTAGGTCCGGCCACCTAGTAAGGTAAGGGACCTACAGTTTTACTTGGAATCTGAACCACGGCCAGCCTCGACCATCGGACGGTCACACATGCAAACTCCGACCGAGCCTGATGTTACTTACCTGTACCGGTACCGTAGATTGAATTTAAGTCCACTGGTACATAGTAAGTACCATCGAAATAACGAGGCCGACAACTGATCTGTTGAATCTGCATCTATCCCACAGAGCACGGAATACGGCGTTGTATACTGAATATGAAAACGAGGGATTCTTGTAGAAATGAATTTAGTAAAATAGGAATTATGACACTACCAAGTGCTTATGTGTATCAAAACATTTGCTATGCTAGAAAATACATAGAAAATGCTACCCTACAGTCTGATATACATCACCATGAAACTAGACATAAAAATGATATAAAAATTGTGAAACACAGGTCGTCCAAAATGTCTAAGAGTTTTGTTTGTAATAGCATTCGATTTTATAATAAAATACCATTAGAAATAAAAAATCTTAATGATGTATATTTTAAGAAACGCATTAAAGCCATTCTTATAAAAAAAAGCTTATTATAATGTAAAAGAAGCTCTAACTGACAAAATATTGTACTCTGAGGCTGACCGTGTATAGGTTAACATAGTGTCCTCGGTTCGGTGCTAGTGCGAGTGGTATTAGTATCTAATAACAGGATAAACAGAATCTGTATATATTATGTGTATACAGGTTTATAGATCTTCATATTGCTTTGTCATCAGGGCACTGTAGCAGTTTGTGACAGAAGCAGTGGTATTATGTAAAACAAAATGCAAACATATCGTAGAAGTTTCATGTTACCACTGGGAGTAATGCATCGCTTTAAGGTCTTAGCTTACGGTGACGCTTGGTCCGGGTCGCCTCTCTCCCTAAAACATGGTTGAGGGAAGCGATGGCTGGCCCTGGCGTGATGCTCGTGAACGGGTGCTGTTCGTGGAGACTGGCCTGCTCCAATTGGTAACATTGCATATTTTATATGTAAGGCGTATATTTTTAAAAGGAACTATAGTATCTGTCATGAACTGTTACACTTGTCGCAGATTTATATTTTTCATTATATTACTTTGGTCTTTGAGACTTGTACTACCTCGTATTATCACTGGTATAAACTGAAAATACTACAAACATGTTCACTTGAGATTCTGACTGCATACAAATTTTGAATTTTGACAGGGTACAACCTGTACCTTAATTTATACTGCTGACGCATGCTAAATATTAATTTGACTAATTGATACATTAAGTATCAAATTTATTTAGCACGCATACTAAAATATTAATTTGACTAATTGATACATTAAGTATCAAATTAATTAATTAATTTATTTTATTTATTTTTTGACATTGTACTACAATGTGGTATGAATATTTATAATTGACATGACTTGATACGATATGTATCAAAAATTTCTGACAAAGGCTCTATACACCTGATTTTATTTATACTTTTACTTTTACTTTTGATTTTATGTGGTCAGAATTATCAAGCTTAAATTATAGTTATTCTAGCTCTCAAACGATATCTTAACACTGTAAGCGGTGTCTATTGTGTAGCTAGTCACAATGTATTGTAATTGAAGACGTTAAAAAAGAACCCTGCGAAGTTTCTTGCCGGCTCTTCTTTGTGGGTGTAATCGAACCGGATTGTAAAAACTAAACAGGACAAATTCAAGCGTAGTGTACTACCATACGAATGATGAATAAAGAATAAAGAATACCCCCCTCGCGCGCCCCCTCCTATAGATGCCCTAAGCGATAATATTTGAAACCCAATAACTGGACGCAGTGCTACTAGCGCTTCGTATGTGTGTGTGTGTGTTAGTATCGACACTACACACAAAGAGGAGCAAGTTAGGCACACGCACAAAACAAATGCACACGCACAACACACATATGTAAGTCATAGGCCACGCCCACAGGCTTCAACGGCCTTGTAGAGAAATCACGCTCAGGGCGTCTCTAGGAGGCGCGGCGCGCGGTATTTCGTGCTCTGTGATCTATCCCATTGGGGGAAAAAAAAGTATGATATGCATATTAAGTTACGTCAAATCAATCATGAACATACATCGGAATCCGCGGGGCACGAATGATTCAAGGTTGTTTAGTGATGGGACAATGTATCCACAAATATCGAAAATCGATCGTTATTTTAGAATAATATGAAATAATGTCGATTATTAAAACTAAGAGTATTTCTATAGAAAATAAGATATAATAAACAAATGTTGTATTTACTTTGTAGGTACAATACAAATCTGTTCAAACCACAATATTAGTTTTATTAGTATGCAATAGAAACAATTTTATTTTTTTTACCAACTTACACGTGTTACATCATAATGGTCATGAAGACTTTTTTGTTACTGTTATGAAACTGAATCGATTAGGTTATAAAAATCAACCACCTATTTTTTGTATTTAAATACCTACACAAAAAAATTTTTTACTTAAAAAAAGCCCAAGGTCCAAAAATTTTTATATACATAGGTTTTACTCCCTATATGATACAGAACCCCCCCCCCCCCCCCCCCCCCACCCTACCCCCCCCTAGCGTACTATGAACTAATTTTGAAAGACCTTATATAAATATGTATTATATTTACTTAATCGTTAACATAAAGTATACATGTTTATATAAGTACTGTAGGTATATAAGTATTCAGGTTTGAAATATGACATGAATAAAATACAATAAACAAATAAATATGAGTATCAATAACAGTGTCGATTGTTTATTGATCGCCGTAGTCAATCCCTAACAAGGTCGTATTCGTGCCCCGCGGATTCCGATGTCTGATCATGAATCAAATGCGACATGAAATGAAGGGAAGCACTGACATGGCACCTAGTTCACCCGGTGTTATGGACTGACAACTCTGATTGTAGGTGATGTAGCCAACCGTGTCAGTTTCCATAAAAAAAAACAGTAATGAATTGAATTTTAGAGTTATGTATAAAATACAGCTTTATTTTATTTTATTTAATATTGTATGATTGAGTAAATGAAATAAAAGATCATGCAGATGTGTGGGGCCGGTACTTTAAAAGAATAGCCCCACTGCATCTCTCCCCGTGTGTGTCGTAAAAGGCGACTAAGGGATATGACTCCCTTCTTATATTACTAGGTGGTAGGGTTCAACCCGCCCGGGTTGGTACCACCGCACTGAATGAAAGGTCGGTCGAAACGACTATGTAAATAGTTTGTGTTTTCCGTCCAGTTCAGTGTAGCCGGCACGACCGAAGGGAAGCACTGACGTGGCACCAAGTTCACCCGGTGTTATGGGCTGACATCACGGATATTTTAGGTGATGTAGACAAGCGTGTCAGTTTCCATAAAAAAAAAAGATTGTACACAAATGATCATACAATATTTTAACCAAGTAGCATTACCTCCTTATCGAAGTGCTCAGCCCAGGCCTTGCGTTCATACTCCGTAATCAGATCAGCCTTGTTCAGGAGAAGAATACATTTACATTTTTGATCCACTGCATAATTTTCCAAGTCTGCCGATCTGAAACATAAAATAATATTTCTATGGAATGTAGAGTTATGACGACTAGTAGGAAATAAATATAGAACTTAAGCATGTTGAATGGAAAACGAAAAAAAAAACATGTGATCAGGAGTGAGAATTAAATTAAGAATTTGTTTTTTTTTTTTATGGAAACTGACACGGTTGGCTACATCACCTACAACATCCGTGATGTCAGCCCATAACACCGGGTGAAATAGGTGCCATGTCAGTGCTTCCCTTCGATCGTGCCGGCTACACTGAACTGGACGGAAAACGCAAACTATTTACATAGCCGTTTCGACCGACCTTTCATTCAGTGCGGTGGTACCAACGTGGGCGGGTTGAACCATACCACCGAGTAAGGTAGGGAGGGAAGGGACCTACAGTTTTACGTAGAATCCGAACCACGGTCAGCCTCCAACGGTCGAGCGGTCACCCATCCAAGTACTGACCGCGCTCAGGGTTGCTTAACAACAGTCGACCGACTGCACCACTGAGCTTCCGAGGCTGGCAAAACATATGGGCATGCTTGCAATCTTGAGCGGCTTAGAGGAGCTCATGCATGCGAGCAGTAAATTTTTGCAAAGGGAGACAGCTAATAAGTTAGTATACTTTATTAATTTTTTCATATTAGAAAATATACATCCATTCACAATGTAGATACACTTATTTTTTATGCCAATTACATGTTTCCCTGATTATATGCCTATGAGGTGTGGTCTTTTGTGGTGTGTCACTTCACGTAGGTCTTCAAACAGACAGTCAGGCCCATTGACAGACAGACAGACGGACACAAAAGACAGACAGACGGACGGACAGACAGACAGACAGACAGATAAAAACAATATTTCATTTAATTTATCTTTAATCTGTGGCGTCTGTGGTTCAAAATTCGAAATTCGAAATACCTGAATAGGAGAGGATTCCTAGCGTCCAACAGCAGAAGGACCAGGTCGGATTTCTCGAGAGTTCTCCACAGCTGCTTCCACAGCTCCAGGTTCCTCTCGTACGGTGTCAACGCAGCTCCCAGTTTTTGCTAGCAGAATCATCAAGTAAAAACTTATGAGACCTTAGTTATTTCTCCAATATAAACATCACAAAAATTTGGTTAACAGGGTGACAAGCAGTGTTGGGGACAAAAATTTGGTGAACAGGGTGACAAGCAGTGTTGGGGACAAAAATGTGGTGAACAGGGTGACAATCAAATGTGGTGAACAGGGTGACAACCTTCAACCTGGGTGTCTCCAAACATCTTACTAATAAGCTATAGACAACCTAGGAACAGTCTGCAAATCTGCTCGCATGGCGCCTCTCTGAGCGTGGTATCACGATGAGAGGTGATTTTGGCTCTGTCGACTGCACCATTGATCCCTCGGCACAGTCACCCAAGTTGGTTTACATGAAAACGCACCGCCGACGCACCAAAGTAGTCGATATTGGACACCGTGTGGGTAAGCGCAAGTGGCAGTGGGATGGATATGTCAGTTCCGCTGCGTTCCGCTGAAGGTCGGGAGGACTGGAAGGAAATTTGAAAGCTGCATGTCCAGAAGTGGGAGTTTACACACTGATGGACTGACTGACATATTTTTTTTTAATATAAGGAATTCCAATTTACTGTCATTTGCTTAATTTACACTCAGATCAACAACAGATTCCGAGTTAAAAGAAATCCAATAAGTATTCAAAATTACCTGTAATTCATTGAGATGTTTCCTCCACTCCAGAAAGGCTTCCCTCTCTTTAGCAGACTGATCCTCCGCGCTCACACCAGGCAACCATTGCGGCCTGTAAACATCAAAAGCATCTTTATAAACTCTCACTTCGTCTAGGGTGCACCGTAAGGTAATTTCAAGCCATGTTTTTATATATTTTGAAATAAAAATTGAATGTTTCAGTAAAATGTAGGTATGTAGGTAATAGTTTTCAGCATTTGTTTCTTTATGGAAACTGTCACTGTTGGCTAAATCACCTACAACATCCGTGATGTCAGCCCATGACACCTTGGTGAAATAGGTGGCATCTCAGTGCTTTCCTTAATTTCACATCGGCTACACTGAACTGGACGGAAATTCAGGACGTTTCATTCAGTGCGGTGCTACCAACCCGGGCGGCATAAACCCAACCACCTAGTAAGGTAAGAAGGGAAGGGACCTACACAAATTGAACGTTTGTGTACCTCCTAGGCAGCGTGAGAGGCTCAGTGAAATCGGGCTGCGACGTCGGCGGCGGCACGTGACTCGGAGCGGATTTGACGTAGTGCACGTTCAGCTTCTCGGCCGTGAACTCCTTCTCGGCCAGCTCCGCCGTCGAGAGGAACTCCTGGAGTGAGCTCTCGGCCGTCACCGACTGCAGGTTGAGGCGGCCCCAGTCGTAGCCGTCGTTGACTTCTGTTGTGTGAAGCTGAAAGGATTGTAAAATTGTACAGTAGGTATATGTTAAGACTAAGGTTTCTGATTTCTCGATCTTTTTTTTTCTCGAGTTTAGAGAATTCTCAAGGCCAATTTCTCGAGTTTTCTCGGGTCTCGAGTATTTTTATAAAAACCCTTGCAATTTGTTGAAATTTTATTTTAAAATACAACATTTTTAATCTGTGATATTTTTATTGCGCCATAATTATTATTTTGTACTATTTGGTTTAGTACCTCTTATTTAGGTAAGGAAAGGAAAGGAACAAAACTCATAACCCTTCCTTTTTTGGCTTCGCCGTAGACGGGTAAAAAGAACAAACTATGTGCACGCGAGTTAACAACTTTTGGGGGCATAGATGTAAATGACTAGGGTTTATTTTAGCGTGGGCGTGAATATTATAAAGATCTATTTTTAAGAAATATTTTATCTCAATAAATCAATACTCAAAAGCCATGAACACGCGTGCACTTTAAGGATAAGATAAGTAACAATAAAAATCTGCAACTACAATCACTCACAATTTTTTTTTGTTTTTTTTTTATTGAAACTGACACGGTTGGCTACATCACCTACAACATCCGTGATGTCAGCCCATAACACCGGATGAACTTGGTGCCACGTCAGTGCTTCCCTTCGGTCTTGCCGGCTACACTGAACTGGACGGAAAACACAAACTATTTACATAGCCGTTTCGACCGACCTTTCATTCAGTGCGGTGGTACAAACCCGGGCGGGTAAACCCTACCACCTAGTAATATAAGAAGGGAGTCATATCCCTTAGTCGCCTTTTACGACATGCACGGGGAGAGATGCAGTGGGGCTATTCTTTTAAAGTACCGGCCCCACACGGTACAAAACAACACCAGAAACAAAGAAAAAACATGTTTTAATGAAAATTATGTCAAAAAGTAATTAAACTAAATACTCTACTGACTTGTAGTAACAGAACAGTAGCTAATTTTCCAGTCTCCAGTAACCAGTCATACATAGCATAGGTAAGTATTTATTAGTTTTAGATAATTTCTTACAAATCAAATCAGTTAAACTTAAAGTTGACTCGGTATCCCTAGACTAGACCTAGATGTCTAGAAGCAATGTTAACCTATAAAATAATTAGCAAACTTATTTTTGTCTCAGAAAATAGGCTTTCAAGAATATTAGAGCATTAATAGACTCGTCCGAAAGTCGGTTTCTCATTTTTGTCACGATATTTCCAGCTAGGCTGAAAACATGCTCATTTTCGGTTGAAGTGGGCTTGAAAATAGTCGCACGGCTCGCCTGGCGCAATTCAAATTCGGAACTCAAGAATTCTCGAGTTCCGGTCATTTTTTTCTCGTCTCGAATGAAGCCAAATTTCTCGAGTTCGAGAAAGCTCGAGCAGAAACCCTAGTTAAGACCTGGTGTGCGGCCGGTATTTAAAAAGAATAGCCCCACTGCATCTCTCCCCGTGTATGTCCTAAAAGGCAACTGTAAGGACAAGATGTTGTGCTAAAGGGAGACGAGTTAGTCACCTCTCACCTTAGCACGGTCCTTCCACCGAGTCATGCAGCACGGGTGGGTCTTCGTGCTTTACTTGCTGTATTAGAATGTTATTTGTGTGCAATAAAGAGTTTCTATTCTATTCTATAATTGTTATAAAAGTAAAAATATGCTATAAATATCCTATTACTTTAAGTGAGCTAAACTTGTATACATATATATATATATATACAATTGTTTTCTCGGAAACGGCTCTAACGATTTGGATGAAATTTAGTATTTAGATAATGTTATTTTTTATAAGTTTTTCTAGATAGGTGTAGACGCCGAGCGAAGCTCGGTCGCCCAGATACTGATACTTATGGGGTTTCCTGCAAATGAAATAAGATGTTATGAGAACGTAAATGCAAAACTGATATTTTACGTACCATGGAGTTGTCCTCGACATGTTTCTTGTGGCGGTTCTTACTGAAGCGATCTTTGATGAGCGCCCGGCCCAGACCCTCCTTTGCATTCTTACCCATCTTACACGGATACCAAAATGAGATAAGAAATACCAACGAGAACGATTTGATTAGAAATTCACACACGACTTGACATGACACGTGCTGTTCGGCTGTTCGGCGAGCGAACAGAAAATGACAGTGACAGTTGTTGTTGTTCACTGGCCCGTCAGGAGGTTGTTGTTGTTTTTTTTTTCTAAAGCTGTGACCATACTGCAATGACAATAATGCGTGAACAATATTAGTTTATCTAATATTTTTCATATACTATACAATACATTACAATACAATACTAATTACACTACAATACTAAGGTGTCATGGGTTGGCTGGTTATTATTTAGTTCATAGAAAAAGTTGTAATTTTGACAGTCAGTCAACATAGTAAAATAAAGATGGACTCATTAAATGTATTTTATTTATTATAAATTATCAAACATTTACATGGCGCAGCCGGTATAAAGTGGAAATGGAATCACTAAAGCAACCGCCACCACTCGATCTACAAGGTAATGTAGCGGAGAATTTTAAAAAATTCAAACAACGGTTTTTGTTGTACTACAGGGCCACAGGAGCAGATAAGAAGTTCGATGTGGAACAACAAGTCGCATTATTGCTACACACAATTGGTGAGGACGCTCTGGAAATTTACAACACGTTTGAAGAAATAGAAGAAAAAACCCTCACAGTTGAGATATTGCTGGATGCTTTTCAAAGCTATTGTGAGCCGATTCGCAATGAAACCGTATTGAGGCATACATTTTTTTCAAGAGTTCAGAAAGAATCAGAGAGTTTCGATGAATTTGTAATAGCATTGAAGAATTTATCGAAAGATTGTGGTTTCGAAAAACTAAAAGATGGGTTGGTGAGAGACCAAATAGTAAGAGGAATCAGCAATAATAAATTGAGAGAAAAACTTCTTCAGCACATCAATCTATCATTGAAAACATGTTTACAAATTTGTAAAGCAACGGAACTCGCCTCTGCACAACTCGAAACAATGATGGAAAAGAATGTATCAAAAGTCTACAAAAGAAAAGATGAGGTTGTCAGAACCGAACAAATGTCAAAACAAATTGATTGCAAGAGATGTGGAACAAAACATGTTTATGAAGCTGTAAAATGCCCAGCATATAAGAAAATGTGCGTTAAATGTAACAAGCCCAATCATTTTGCAAAAATGTGTCGAACTAAGAATGGAGGAGTAGTTCATGAAATCAAGGAAGATGACAGTGAAAGAAAAGATGAGAACGTTATGAAGGAATTTACCTTGGATGCAATTACAAACGATGAACAAGAAAATTGTTTCATTGAAGAACTGAAGTACGGAAATTCAAGATTCAAAGTTAAATTAGACTCAGGAGCTGATTGCGATGTTATGCCGCTATATATACTGAAGCAAATTGGGTTCAACGAAAGCAACATTCAACCAACAAACTCAAGACTTACTAATTACAATGGTACTAGTCTGAATTGTATAGGTAAAATAAGAGTAGTCTGCATGTTTCAAAATATGAAGTCACATTGTCTAGAATTTATGGTAATAGACGAAGTAAGGCGAAATGTTATACCAGTGTTGGGGTGGCGCACATTACTTCGATTAAAATTAATAAACCGGAATGAAATTAAAACAATAATCCATAATGGTGAGTATGATAAAAATAACATTGTGTTAATTTGGCCCCAAGTGTTCGAAAATAAATTAGGAACAATAATGGATTATCAATGTAATATCAAATTAAAAGATAATTATGAACCAAAAGTGGAAGCTTGTCGTAAAGTACCTTTTAGTTTGATTGACCGATTAAAAATTGAATTACAGAAAATGGAAGAATCTGGTGTTATCAGTAAGGTGAATGAACCAACTGAATTTGTGAATAGTTTGGTTATAGTTAAGAAGCCTGATAACTCATTGAGAATCTGTCTAGACCCACAACATTTAAATAAACAAATTCACAGGGAGCATTATGTATTGCCAACCTTTGAAGAGATTTCGAGTAGAATTCATGAAGCTAAGTTATTTAGTAGTTTAGACGCCAGAACTGCATTCCATCAAATAAAAATGTCAGAGAATAGTCGTCATTTGTGCACATTTAATACTCCTTTTGGTAGGTTTTGCTATAACCGAATGCCATATGGCTTATGTACAGCACCAGAGATTTTTCATAAAACTTTCAGAAACATTTTTGATGACATTCAGGGATGTGAAACGTTTATTGATGATTTTTTGATATGAGGTCGCAACCGAAAAGAACACGACGAACGCTTAAAAAAAGTTCTTGATAGAGCAAAATGTTATGGAATAATACTTAATGTAGATAAATGTAAAATAGCTGTTACAGAAGTAAAATTTTTAGGTCACACTCTCACACAGGAAGGAATTAGAGTTGATGACAGTAAGGTTAAAGCTATAAAAAATCTCAAAGAACCAACCAATGCAAAGGAGTTACTAACATTTTTAGGTATGATAACATATGTGTCGCGTTATATTCCTAATATTTCTCAGATAAACTCACCGCTGAGAGGCTTGGTGCGAAAAGGTGTCAATTGGAAATGGACGGATGAACATCGTAAAGCTTTTGAAGCAATTAAGCAAACACTAATGTCTAAACAAGTACTAAGATACTATGATATTAATAAACCAGTGGTTTTATCGGTGGACTCCAGTAAAGACGGGATAGGTGCAGTGTTGCTTCAAGACAATTTGCCGATATGTTACGCATCTAAGGCATTATCGCCGACACAACAATTATATGCTCAAATAGAGAAAGTAACACTAGCAATAGTATTTGGTTGTGAAAGATTTCATCAATATATATATGGTAAACAAGTAAATGTAGAAAGTGATCACAGACCACTTCAATTTATATTTAAGAAACCACTCAACGAATGTCCTATGAGACTCCAACGCATGAGGTTACAATTGCAAAAGTATGATTTGAAAATTGAGTATAAACCAGGTAAGGAGTTACTTATTGCTGATGCATTGTCAAGGAATTTTTTAGATGATTCAGATTACGTAGATGACTCCAAAATTGAAGCCCACGTTGGATTAGTTGTTGAACAATTGCCTGTAACTAATGACAAGTTAAAATTATATATTGAAGGTACTGCTACAGATCCAGATATGATTACTTTAAAAGAACATATCACAAATGGATGGTCAAAAGGTAAAATAACTAATCAAATGTTGCCATATTTCCAAGTAAGAGATGATCTCTATATATGTAATAATTTAGTATTTAAAGGAAGCGCTATTGTAGTTCCTAATAAACTAAGAAAAGATGCTTTGTATAGAATACATTATAATCATTTAGGGAAGAACAAATGTAAAAACTAAAACCCGACTACTGAAAAATCACGCTCTAAAAAGTATGAAACAAGAAAATGTTCTCATCTGAAATTGTTATGTACAAACTATTCAATATTTTATCGTCTATTAAATAAACAACTTACACGTAATATATTTTAATGTATTTAATAAATATTCATAGTGTTGTTCAGAGGATAGCCATGGTCGTATGCCACTTTGCCCTATAGGGTAGGTGGCATACGACCACGGCTATCCTCTGAACAACACTATGAATATTTATTAAATACATTAAAATATATTACGTGTAAGTTGTTTATTTAATAGACGATAAAATATTGAATAGTTTGTACATAACAATTTCAGATGAGAACATTTTCTTGTTTCATACTTTTTAGAGCGTGATTTTTCAGTAGTCGGGTTTTAGTTTTTGAACTTATTTTTTATTTTAATTCTTTTGGGGATATAACTTCGTGATAAAGTATTTGCAGAGTCGTTTTACATGTTTTGTTTGTTTAGGTTTTATTGTTTAATAATTTTAACATGTGTACCATAGTCCATAAGGGCGAGCTGGGTTCAGGTAAACGATTAACCGACTCGAAGAAAGTAAGTAACAAAGGGCGAGGCCGAAGGCCGAGCTGCGTTCAGGAAGACGACAAACTTTCTCGAAGAAAGTAAGCAACTATGGGCGAGGCCGAAGGCCGAGCGGCGCTCAGGAAGAGGATGAACCATCTTTAAGAAAGTAAGTAACTGAGGGCGAGGCCGAAGGCCGAGCTGCGTTCAGGAAGAGGATAAACCATCTATAATAAAGTAAGTAACTGAGGGCGAGGCCGAAGGCCGAGCTGCGTTCGGGAAGACTATAAACCTTCTCAAAGAAAGTAAGTAACAAAGGGCGAGGCCGAAGGCCTAGCTGCGTTCAGGAAGACGATAAACTTTCGCGAAGACAGTAAGTAACTATGGGCGAGGCTGAAGGCCGAGCTGCGTTCAGGAAGAGGATAAACCATCTTTAAGAAAGTAAGTAACTGAGGGCGAGGCCGAAGGCCGAGCTGCGTTCGGGAAGACTATAAACCTTCTCGAAGAAAGTAAGTAACAAAGGGCGAGGCCGAAGGCCGAGCTGCGTTCAGGAAGACGATAAACTTTCCCGAAGACAGTAAGTAACTATGGGCGAGGCCGAAGGCCGAGTTGCGTTCAGGAAGAGGATAAACCATCTTTAAGAAAGTAAGTAACTGAGGGCGAGGCCGAAGGCCGAGCTGCGTTCGGGAAGACTATAAACCTTCTCGAAGAAAGTAAGTAACAAAGGGCGAGGCCGAAGGCCGAGCTGCGTTCAGAAAGATGATAAACTTTCTCGAAGACAGTAAGTATATGGGAGAGGCCGAAGGCGGAGCTGCGTTCATGAAGAGGATAAACCATCTTTAAGAAAGTAATTGAAAAAGGGCGAGGCCGAAGACCGAGCTGCGTTCGGGAAGACTATAAACCTTCTCGTAGACAGTAAGTAACTAAGGGAGAGGCCGAAGGCCGAGCTGCGTTCGGGAAGACTATAAACCTTCTCGTAGACAGTAAGTAACTATGGGCGAGGCCGAAGGGCGAGATGCGTTCAGGAAGAGGATTATCCTTTTCGAAATAAGTAGCTAAGAAGTTACTTTCTTCGAGAAGATTATGGTCTTCCCGAACGCAGCTCGGCCTTCGGCCTCGCCCTTGGTTACTTACTTTCTTAAAGATGGTTTATCCTCTTCCTGAACGCATATCGGCCTTCGGCCTCGCCCATAGTTGCTTACTGTCTTCGAGAAAGTTTATCGTCTTCCTGAACGCAGCTCGGCCTTCGGCCTCGCCCTTTATTACTTACTTTCTTCGAGAAGGTTTATAGTCTTCCCGAACGCAGCTCGGCCTTCGGCCTCGCCCTCAGTTACTTACTGTCTTTAAGAAGGTTTATCTTCTTCCTGAACGCAGCTCGGCCTTCTGCCTCGCCCTTAGGTACTTATTTTCTTTAAGTAGGTTTATCGTCTTCCTGAACGCAACTCATTTACAAACTTTCGCGTTTATAATATTAAGATGGTTTAAGTAGGATGTATTTGGATAGGTTTGGAATGAGGCCGAGTACCGTGTGGGGTCGGTACTTAAAAAGAATATCCCCACTGCATCTCTCCCCATGCATGTCGTAAAAGGCGACTAAGGGATAAGGACAAGATGCCGTGCTACAGGGCGACAGGCTCGCCACCTCTCACCTTGGCACGGTACTTCCACCGAGTCATGCAGCAGGTGGGTCTTCGTGCCATACTTGCTGCTTGATCGATTTAATCTTGTTCGAATCCTTTGCGAAACGTGGTGGTCGGTGTTGTGCTGTAATTGACAAGAGTTCTTGCAGCACAACACCGATTACTCTGCTTACCCCGATTGTCGGGATTCAGCGTGTGTGATATGTATGTATATATGTATGGAATGAGGCCTGATTTTATTTTTTTTATTTAGAAATTATTCCCAATTATCGGGTGCATGCAAGCAATTCCGAAAGCAATAGCTAACAATATATATATTTTTGAAATGTGCTAATTAAGCCCTTTCATTTGACACCCAACACGGCATCATTAAAAAACATTTTTTTTTTAGACCATGACTTTTTGTCATCTAGACGGCGCCATAGTCAATTTTGTGTGACGTCACATAGCCTATAACCAGCGGACAATCAAGACGCTTTCAATGATACCTCATTTGTCAAATTGTGATAAGTAATTTAGAAGTTATGAGGGAACAGATGAACATACATACATACATACATACATACATACATACATACATACCGGTCAAACACATAACCCTCCTTTTTGCTTCGCCGTAGTCGGGTAAAAAGAGTTAAAAAAGGAGATGTCATGGGTTGGCTGGTTATTATTTAGTTCATAGAAAAAGTTGTAATTTTGACAGTCATTCAACATAGTAAAATAAAGATGGACTCATTAAATGTATTTTATTTATTATAAATTATCAAACATTTACACTAAGGTACATTATGGAAAATATATTGGTGTGATGATTGGTGGGCGGTGGGCCGGTCAGCGGTCGTGCGCTAATATAGTCTGTTTTTTTGGAAGACGGAGTAAATTGACGTTTGACTGACATTAGAGTGTTGCACGCTTTACACCACTTGTGATTGCAGTCGATGAAAATAGTATCGACTTTTACACGACATGAACACGACACGACACACTTTCACACATATTATGCGCTACCTGTGGCACTGTCTTAAACTTAACATTTTTCTAGCTAAATTTAGCTTAATATGTTGTCAATTAAATCCAAAATTAGGCAAATATTAGAGTTTACAGCATTTCATTAATTAATCAATCGATAAAAGTATCGATAGCAACTACATGCCTATTTAAAATTTTCCATAAACTGGCAACACTCCAAAGGTCACTTTCCTCCGTCTTCTAAAAAAACAGAATATAGATGTATTACAGTTCTGTTTCCGTCTACTTTAATAAATGTTGATACCGTAGCTTCAACTATTATGCGACTATCATGGTATGGTACTATGTTTTATGGCGTGGTACATACAGCGCCAGACAGAACCGTTCGGTTCATCCTCGAGAGCTGGCAAGCGATATTGTGTTAACATTTTTTCGCGCGCTGTATAGTGCCCGGGACGGATCTCGGCGTGTCGTCGCCGCAGCGGGCGACCCGCCACGCGAATACACTATACAAGTACGGTGCGGGTGTGGCGGTGCTGGCCACTAGACATTAGAACAAATTTAGAATATTAATTTTGACAACTTTGTTTATAGTCTTGTCATTGCAGACTTGTCAATCTTCCATACAACATTCAAAAAAGATATTAAATATTATTTTACTAGCATCATAGTATTTAATTCACCACGAGCAGCTAAACTGGTGACCCTGACGATTCTAGACGTCCTGCGAGATGAACGAACGCGTAACGAAACTACAGGCAGAGTTGGAAAAATTGAAAAAAGGTACTGGAGATATTTCCTATGCCGCTGTCAAGATACCACCATTCTGGACGCCGGATCCTCAGCTGTGGTTTCGCCAAATCGAAGCGCAATTTGCACTCGCTAAGATAACACAACAAGAAACCAAATACAATTATCTATTGGCTAACTTAGATGGAAACACTCTTTCTACTGTCGCCGACGTTATCAAATCGGACCCATCCCCAACATATGATGTACTGAAGCAATGCATCATCAAACGCTTATCAGAAAGCGACGAGCAAAGAATGCAGAAAATTTTAAACACACTCGAACTAGGAGATAAGCGGCCGTCGCAACTGCTACGAGAAATGAAAAATTTATCAAGTTCCAATTTCTCTGAAGACGTCATCCGTCATTTATGGTTGCAGCGACTACCAGTATCACTACAATCCATCCTAATAACCAACTCCGATAACTTAGACAATCTTGGCTTAATGGCAGACAAAATCATCACAGTAACAAATGCCAATACATCACACAATACATCGTCTGTCGCAGTAAATCAACAATCGGAAATTGCACAATTGCAAGCGGAAGTAGCAGAACTGAAACGAACAGTTAGAAACACATCACATTTTAAAAGAAGCTATACGAGAAATCTTCCAACCAGTACTGTCTCAAACAACGATGTACAACCGTCACTCTGCTGGTATCACGAAAACTTCGGAATCAAAGCAAAAAAGTGTCAACCTCCATGTGAATTCAATTCAAAAAACAAATAATTGGCAAGGCTGTGGCGACTTGCGCTTGTCATGGAGGAAACAATCGTCGCCTTTTCATAACTGATCCAGACACCAAACTACATTTTTTAATCGATACAGGAGCCGACATCTCGATTGTACCACCCCGGCTATCAGACCGAGGAAATATAACGCAATATTTATACGCTGCGAATAATACAAAAATAGCTGCTTTCGGTGAAAGTACCTTAGAACTGGAGCTCGGTCTCAAAAAGAAATTCAAATATTCCTTCACTGTAGCGAATGTTCAATACCCAATAATTGGAGCCGACTTTCTATTACATTACAAATTGATAGTAGACTTACCCGGAAGAAGATTAATAGATAGTTATACATGGATCCATTCTGCTACAGAAATCATGGAATTGAGCTCAGATGACTGTACTAAAATCAGTACAATTTGCCCAAACAGTGACATAGGTGAACTACTTAAAAAGTTCCGAACCCTTCAAGAAGTTTCAACTCAAATAGACGTAATCAAACACAATACAAAGCATTTCATTGAAACTACTGGACCACCCGTCACCTCTAAACCACGGAGACTATCGCCAGAAAAATTAAAAGTAGCACGGGAAGCTTTCCACGTCATGCAAGAACTAGGTCTCTGCAGACCATCCAAAAGTCCTTGGGCCAGCTGCTTACATATGGTTCCCAAAAAATCAGGGGATTGGAGGCCTTGCGGAGATTATCGTCGTTTGAACAACATTACGATACCAGATCAGTACCCACTTCCGAACTTTCAGGATTGCACAAACTTTCTTGCCGACAAAACAACATTCTCCACCATAGATCTCGTCCGTGCCTATCAGCAAATAGCTGTACTACCTGAACATATCGACAAAACCGCAATTACAACACCATTTGGACTTTATGAATTTCCATTCATGCCATTTGGTCTCAAGAACGCAGCTCAAACATTCCAACGATTCATGAATGAAATCTTCGCAGATGTAGACTTCGTCTTTGTCTACATTGATGATATTCTAATCGCATCACAGAATGACTCGCAACACAAGGAGCATTTACAAATCGTTTTACAGAAGCTATCAGACTACGGACTAAAGATAAACATTGCAAAATGTACATTCTCTCAGAATAGCGTCTTTTTCCTGGGCTATGATATAACCGAAGAAGGATTAAAACCACGCGAGGACAAGGTATCTGCTATTATTAATTTCCCAAAACCAGAAACCATCAGTCAAATGCGCCGCTACCTTGGAATGGTCAACTTCTACAGAAGGTTTATTCCACATGCTGCAGATATTCAAGCATCATTACATGTAACGGGTAAGCGTAACGACAAAATAAACTGGACAGAACCAATGAATACCGCATTTGAAAAAACAAAACAAAGCATTAGTTAGTAACAGTGTGATGCTTGCTCACCCACGCTCTGATGCACCATTGTCAATTCATTCAGATGCATCAGATTCAGCTATTGGTGGTGTACTACATCAAATATACAACAAGAAATCACAACCACTGGGTTTTTTCTCTCGAAAATTGACAGATACAGAAAAGAAATATTCAGCTTATGATAGAGAGCTTTTAGCACTGTATTGTGGCGGTGACTCATTGGGCACATTGCACATTTCATGACAGTGCAGCAAGGTGGGGCACTTTCCCCCACGCGCCAGCGGACTTACGTGCCCTACTAGTACCACCACGTCGCCCCAGCTCCTCAGTCTTCGGCTAAGCAACCTAACGTGTATACATGCACTGCGCCTGAGCATCCGGCTCGCGCTTACGTTGTACTTGTGGGCAATATAAAGTATTAACCTAAACTGTTGCGTTTACTTTAGCTCCCACACACCGAGACTCAAGTTAAGTGGGCACGGACATATATTACTTATATCACTCCAACACTTACATTGGTGACCCCGAAAAACAGTGAACACCTAAGGCGGGCGGTTACATTGGTGACCCCGAAAAACAGTGAACACCTAAGGCGGGCGGTTACATTGGTGACCCCGAAAAACAGTGAACACCTAGGGCGGGCGGATAATTTTGAACACTCGGACAGTTAAAATCATAAAGTGAACTATGGACGAGTATGGACGCCCACTGCCTCTGCAGTCGCGACCGGCGGCGGCGAACCCCATATCGCAACCTACAGTGCCCGTGGGGGTGCCCGCGTCTCCCGCCCAGCCAATGGCTCACGTCGACATGGGCGAGCTGGCAGCAATCTCAGTATCAAACCGGATACCAGAATTTTGGCACCAAGAGCCAAAATTATGGTTTGTACAACTGGAGGCGGCAACAGCCGCAATGAAACTTTCGGATGAACAAAAATGGCAAACGGTAATCGCCAAGCTTCAACTAAAGGACCTTCAACAGGTGAGCGACCTCCTCACGAACCCACCAGAGACTAAGAAATACGACACGCTGAAAGCCCGACTGATATCGACAAACGCTGACACAGAGCTACGGAGATTCCAGCGCTTGCTCAGTGAGGTCGAGTTGGGGGATCAGAAGCCGTCCCAACTCCTGAGGAAAATGAGGGGATTAGCAGGGAATAAGCTGAGCGCGGAGGCGCTTAAATTCCTGTGGGCGGGCCATTTGCCCGCCACCGTGCGGACCGTGCTCGCGGTAAGCGACGAGACGGAACTTGAACAGTTGGCAAACCTGGCCGACAAGATTATGGAGAATGCCACCAAGACGGACATCGCGGCGATCGACAGACGCCCAGCAGCTTCATCAGCGTCGTCAAAACTGGAGGACACCATAGCAGAAATGTCCAGACAACTCGCGCAGCTGACAACCGACATCTGCGAGATAAAGGCCGACCGAAGCCACGTAGCACGCGAGCGTTCGAGATCGCACACGGGCCCGAGGACATCACGAAGCGCCAGCCGATCACGCTGGCAAGAGAAGCGCGCAGCAGCTGACCCCAACTGGCTGTGCACGGCTCACTTCAAGTACAGGGAGAAGGCGCGGTCATGCAAGCAACCGTGCGCGTGGACGAAGCTGTCGGGAAACTAAACAACGAGCAGCGGCCCACGTCGGCAGACCTCTGCTCTCTGCACTGCCCCAACAGCCGACTCAAGGTGCGAGACCGGGAGACAGGGTTGTCTTTCCTCGTGGACACGGGCGCAGGAGTATCCGTATTACCTGCGACGGGGAAGACACGGGTAGCAGTAGAAGAACGCGTACTGTATGCGGCGAACGGTACGCCCATAAAGACATATGGTGATAGGACACTAGTGCTAAATTTAGGGCTCCGGCGACCGTATAGGTGGACATTCATCGTCGCCGATGTAGCAGTCCCGATTTTAGGCGCGGACTTTCTTAGCTACCATAATCTCTTAGTGGACTTGAGGAGAAAAAGACTCGTGGACAACACCACTACGCTCGAAGTGTGTTGTGTGATAGACAGGAGTGAACTTAACACGTGCGTACAGACACTGAATAGTGCGGAACCACTACACGAACTATTGCGTGAGTACCCTAGGTTAAGTTCTACATCGAATATTGTCAACGAGGTCCCATTACATGACACTGTGCACCACATCGAGACGACTGGTCCCCCAGTGTACGCGAGAGCTAGACCTCTCCCGCCGGACAGGTATAATAAGGTCAAAAAAGATTTTGAAGACATGCTGGAACAGGGCATATGCCGTCCGTCGAAATCTCCTTGGGCCAGTCCTCTCCAGGTGGTGGTGAAAAGTAATGGAGATTTACGTTTGTGTGGGGACTACAGACGCTTGAATTTAGTGACTAAGCCAGATCGATACCCCATACCTAGATTACAAGATTTTATGTATTTAGCCTATAATAAAACTGTTTTTACGAAACTTGACATGAAACGCGCATACTATCAGATTCCGGTTCTAGAGAAAGACATAGAAAAAAAAGGGTATAATAACGCCATTTGGATTGTTTGAGTTTCCTAGGATGACTTTTGGCCTACGGAATAGCGGTCAGACGTTCCAGAGGTTCATGCAGATGGTGTTACACGGGCTAGATTTCGCTTTCATTTACCTAGATGATGTTTTGATAGCCTCCGAGACACAAGCGGAGCACACAGCGCAGGTTAAAATGGTACTAGAGCGACTTAACAGGTACGGAGTGAAGCTGAATGTTCAGAAATGCTCATTCAACTGTACTTCATTGGCCTACCTTGGGTACGAGGTGTCGAAGGACGGCATCCTACCTTTGCCCGAGAAAATAGAAACGATAACAAGTTACCCCCGCCCGTCCACGGTCAAGCAGTTGAGGCAGTACTTAGGCCTAATAAACTTTTACCGCGACAGTGTAAAGGACGCGGCGGACCATCAGCGACTTCTAAACGCGTATCTGGTGGGGTCCAAGAAAAAAAACGACAAAACGGTCATAGAATGGACACCCACGACGATAGAAGCGTTCGAAAGGAGCCGGGAGAGCATAAAGGAAGCTACTGCCATAGCTTTCCCGTCTCCGGACGGGGAACTATATCTGATGACAGACGCGTCCTCTACATGTGTCGGAGGAGCGCTATGCCAGGATAACAAAGGTGTAAAACAACCCTTGGGATTTTTCTCAAAGGCGCTCAGTCCAGCGCAAGAGAAATATTCCACATTCGACAGAGAGTTGTTAGGTATTTATTTATCCGTTAAACACTTCAGACGACTCATAGAAGGTCGAGATCTCACGATCCAGACAGATCACAAGCCACTAATCTATACATACCAAAACGGTGCAAGCGACAACGATACTCCGAGACGAATCCGACAGTTGGGATTCATTTCTCAGTATTGCGCGCGTTTAGTGCACATATCGGGTGTAGACAACGCGGCGGCTGACGCAATGAGTAGAATAAATTCTATTAGCTGTCCGTCACCGCTGGACTGGACAGAACTGGCTGTCAAGCAAATCACTGATAAACAGTTACAGGAGATAGCGGTTAAAGACCCTTCCCCAGTCACGAGGTTAAACATACCTACTGGCGATTCTCAAGTAACATTGTACTGTAACATCCAAGATGGTAATGTGAGACCATACATACCTGAGCAATTTCGTACGCAAGTATTTAATATTGTGCACGGAATTTCTCACCCAGGGACTCGCGGTACGCGACGTCTGGTAGCTCAGCGGTATTATTGGCCCAGCATGAATAGCGACATTGGTAAGTGGACAAAATCGTGCATACAATGTCAAAAGTCTAAAGTGACCAGACACACGCATTCACCTTTAGGGACATTTGAGGAGTCTGGGCGCTTCGAGCATATACATGTAGACTTAGTCGGACCACTACCCATATCAAACGGATGCAGATATATAGTCACGATCATAGATAGGGTTACGTCATGGCCAGAAGCAGTACCAGTTTCGGACCAGTCCGCCGAAACATCAGCGAGAGTCGTATATGAGAATTGGATCACGCGTTTTGGTTGTCCAATCCGTATCACGACTGACCAAGGTCGTAATTTCGAATCAGATCTTTTCTTTTCACTTAGTAAAATAATGGGGATGAAGAAGATACGCACGACGGCGTATAATCCAAAAGCCAATGGCAAAGTTGAGCGATTCCATAGGGGACTAAAAGCCTCACTGATGGCCCGCTGCAACACCGAAAATTGGGCTGAAGAATTGCCCACAGTACTGATGGGCTTACGAGCCGCATTGCGTGAAAATGCGGACGTAAGCGCCGCACAGTTGGTATACGGCACGCAGTTGCGACTCCCAGGAGACTTCTTTAAACACTCAAATCTAACAGATGAGGTAGGTGAAAGCTTCGTTGATAGGCTCCGTATGCATACCGAAGGTATAGCACCGGTGCCAGCTCGAGAATCACGACAAAACTCCACTTTCATACATCCGGACCTAAATAAGACTGCACATGTCTTCGTAAGAAACGACCATGTAACGAAACCGTTGATCCCTCCGTACGCGGGTCCATTCAAGGTCATAAAGCGATGCGAGAAGTACTTTATTGTTGAGTTACCCCAAGGAGAGAAAGCGGTCAGTATCGATCGACTCAAACCAGCTTTCATACTAAACAATTAGGGTGCACAAGACGCCACACAGCGACAGGCTGGCGTGATTCGCACTGCGCAGCAAGCGCATTCCCCGCCAGTCCCGGCAGACGGTGTAACCGACACCGACGCCGCAGCTGATAACATTACTAGATCAGTTCCGATAAGCACTCGCAGCGGCCGAGTCATCAAAACACCGGTCCGATTCTGTTAACTTTTTTAAATTAATGTATTTACTTCTACTGATAAGAAATTTCAAATAAGGAGTATCGGAACCTGATATTATGCAGAGTAATTTTAACAAGCGTTGGTACAATTTTAATGTTAATATTAGCTGTATTGTAAATGTGTAAATTTAAAATGTAAACATAGGTAGTTAAGGCAACTTGTAAAATATGCTTTGCTCAACATTTTTACTTAATTCTCAAGACGATTAGGCTTAATATTCTGTCCTGATTTAGGAAAGGCAGTGCTGTATTTTGTACAAAAACGAAACACATATGAGATTAATGTAATAATTGTAACGATAAATTCTGAAATGTATCTTATATTTATCTTATAAGAAATAGGGCGAGAGGCAGGCCACATAACGTTGACCAAGTGACATACCAAAAAGTGTATACTCGGTGGCCCCGTCAAAGAATAATGTATTTCAGTAGGGTATTAACGTATGCAAAACGACATCCTCGAGATGATGTGCAAAAATTTGTAGGTCACCTCAGCTTTGGCCGAGAAACATACAAAAAAGTGCATACTCTGTGACCCGGTTAAATAAATGTACTCGTAGTTTAGTAAGTTATCAATGCATGCAAAAACAATTCTCGATATTGTTCGAAATGTTTCGCACCTGGTCAGCAAAAGTGAAATATAGGTCACCTCGGAATTGACCGACTGACACGAAAAGAAATTGTATACTAAGTAACACTGTTAAGAAAATTAAATTAGTAGGTTACTGACGTATGTAAAAATAATTGTAAACATTCTGTGCAATTTGTCATATAAATGCATAAGCGAGTAGGTACATAGCTGCAGGCGAGCGATGCACCCGTTACGACGAAATCTGACTCAGCAAGCGTTTCGCGCGCGCATATCGATAAACGCCACAGTAAACCACAGTACAGTGTGTTCGATTGTTAATATCGACTTGACCATAGTACATATTTAGTACAGTAAAACACTTAATTGTAATTGAAATTTTTGTTGAAGGAAATTGTATAGTTTTTCTTTAAGTTTTTTTGGGGATGGAGTGATGTGGCGGTGACTCATTGGGCACATTGCACATTTCATGACAGTGCAGCAAGGTGGGGCACTTTCCCCCACGCGCCAGCGGACTTACGTGCCCTACTAGTACCACCACGTCGCCCCAGCTCCTCAGTCTTCGGCTAAGCAACCTAACGTGTATACATGCACTGCGCCTGAGCATCCGGCTCGCGCTTACGTTGTACTTGTGGGCAATATAAAGTATTAACCTAAACTGTTGCGTTTACTTTAGCTCCCACACACCGAGACTCAAGTTAAGTGGACACGGACATATATTACTTATATCACTCCAACACTTACAGTATGAAACAATCAAACGCTTCGCACACATGTTGGAAGGACAAAATTTTATTTGTTACACTGATCACAAGCCTCTGATCTATGCTTTTCAACAAAGATCAGATAAGCTGAATGGACGTTCTTCCAGGCAACTCTCATACATCTCGCAATTCACAACCGACATAAAACATGTAACAGGCATGGAAAACATTGTTGCAGATACATTGTCGAGAATTAATGCAATACAGTCCAAAATGCCCACCAACACTGAACTAGCAACCGCTCAAATATTTGATGAAACTTTAAGAAAATTGCTATCATCATCGAAATCAAGTTTGAAACTTAAAAAAATTACAACAGACGATAATGTACAACTATACTGCGATATTTCCACTACAAGAGTTCGACCATATTTGCCACTCAGGTACAGAGAAGTGATTTGTAAACAAATACATGATATATCACACCCCGGTATTAAAGCAACTTACAAAATGATATCAGCACGATTTGTCTGGCCAAACATGAACAAAGAAATTAAGCACTTTGTACGAAACTGTGAACAATGTCAAATATCAAAAGTCAACAAGCACGAAAAATCGCAACTTCAACATTTTCTCCCACCTGATGAACGCTTCTCACACGTCCACATAGACATTGTTGGACCATTACCATTATCAAATAATTGTCGCTACCTTCTAACTTGCATCGACAGATTCACTCGTTGGCCAGAAGCAATCCCGATACCAGAGCAATCAGCCGAAACAGTCGCTAGGGCATTAATAGGTACATGGATCTGTAGATTCGGAGTTTCACGTCGGATAACTACAGATCAAGGAGCGAACTTTGAATCAGAACTTTTTCATTCACTATCAAAACATCTGGGTGTAAATGTACACCACACAAACGCCTATCATCCACAGGCAAATGGTTTGATTGAGCGATGGCACAGATCACTCAAAGCATCTCTGATGTGCCGGCTAAGCAAAAGACGAGAATTGTGGACTGAAGAACTACCCATTATTATGTTAGGTCTTAGAAGTGCCATCAAAGAAGACATAAAACATAGTCCAGCAGAGCTTGTATACGGAACGACTCTACGTCTGCCTGGTGAAATTTTTATCCCACCTTCAAGTACTCCTTCAGAAGAAACATACCCAGAAAAGCTTAGAATGTTTTTCAGACACCTACGAAATGAACCCCCCAACTGGCACTGCAACCCAAAAATTTTCCACAATCCAGAATTGGACACTTGTTCTCACGTATTTCTACGAGACGATTCTTTGAGATATGCGCTTATACCACCATATAAGGGACCATACCGAGTTTTAAGTCGAGCAAATAAAACATTTCATCTTCTTATTGATGGAAAAAGCAAGCCAACATCAATAGACAGGCTAAAACCGGCGCATTTAGACAAAACCTTTCCAGCAAAGGAAGAACATCCTCACAGACAGTCTACTTCTAACAATGCGTCAGGCTCGAACCCCAAGGACGATCCTATAGCTAAAAACGTTCCCACAAGCCTAAATGAATCATTGAATGATAATGATCCACATAGTATCAACATCCCAGCAAATTTGGACGATCCCACAACTTCGAGGACTTCGAGGACAGGAAGACATATAAGAATACCAGCCAGATTTCGATATTAACTCCTCAAGACCGGCGTTAAATCTGGAAGGGGAGTATGTGGCGGTGCTGGCCACTAGACATTAGAACAAATTTAGAATATTAATTTTGACAACTTTGTTTATAGTCTTGTCATTGCAGACTTGTCAATCTTCCATACAACATTCAAAAAAGATATTAAATATTATTTTACTAGCATCATAGTATTTAATTCACCACGAGCAGCTAAACGGGTGCGAGGGAGAAGACTGACGAACCGCTGCGGAGGCGACACGCCGAGATCCGCCCCGCGCATTATAACTCCGTATCGCTTGCCTGTACAGACACATTATAATTGTGTGTTCCATCCAACATAGGCTAATGTCGGCGAGCGTAGTCGATGCGATCGCAGAATAAGTGGGCGATGCGCGGATTATTTGAATTGCGAGGAGTTTTGGTGGGGCATCATGGATCGGACTAACTTGCTGAATCTTTTTATTTTTATGATCGAAGACCAACATACTTCACCGATAAATATATATCGCACCTTTGTTCAAAGGGGAACTAGCGAGAATACGTTTTACATAGACAATAGACTTTTCAACTGTCAAATTAATGAAATGTCAAATTCAGTGTTGCCATGTTAGGAGATTTTCTCCTAGATTCAGGAGAATTTCAGTGGTGTTAGGAGAAGTTTTTGCCTGTCAGGAGAGTAGGAGAAAATTTAGGAGAAAGAAAATCACTACAGGAGAAGATTTAGGAGTGAGAAACATAATTATATTTACTAGTAACAAACAAATATGTCGGTATGTACGGTGACCACACAATGAATGAACTGTCTGTGAATCAACCAACCATCTTCTCAAGTCACACAATATACGATAGGATTTGTCTTTTGATAAGGGCAAGGTTCCCCTTCTTGCTCTTTAGATAGGATAATGTGACACTCTGTGAGTGTGTGCGTGCATTGATCGACCAACCAGCCGACTACCGTGCGAGCCAAACCGAATGTATTCTTTGTATTAGTAATCAGTAGTATTATTATATTAAGCCTACGTCGACAGTCTGTCCGTCAGTCCGCACTACTTTAACGGCTGTAACTTTTGTACCGTAATAGGTAGCTGGTTGTGATTTTCACAGATCATATGTTATTTATTATTGGCGGACATCCTATCAAATAATAATAAAAATTAAGGGCTTCCCTATACAAGAAACGTGTTTAAAAAAAGTTTTTGTTTGGTTTTGCTCTAACGTAAAAACGGTAATACACACGTACAAGGTGTCAAACTTGGTGTGGTTAAAAACTGAAAAGAAATAAATAATTAAAACGGACGAATTACGTGGTGGTTAGAATGACAATCGTGGTTATTATATGACGGGAGGACAAATCATTATTGGCGGAGAAGTGATCAAACAGATTGAAGGAAGAGTAGGTACGTATATCTCGGTTAAATACTGCTTGGTAGACAAGGTTTCCTTAAGGAGGTCGAGGGACGAATTCAACTGAGTATGGCTGCCTCGGAAATTTAAAATTCACCCCTAGGTCTGACCTGTATATATTATGATCAGTCCGTCCTACCGGTTATGACGTACGGGTGTGAAACGTGAGCTCTGATTATAGTTGTTTTCCAAAGTTGCCCAGCGAGCGATGGAACTAGCCATGCAGTGCTGGCCTGGGAGTATAGCTAAGCGAAATGGTGCGTAATGAATGAGGCAATCCGCCGACGCACCAAAGTAATCGATATTGGAAACCAGGTGGATAAGCTAAAATGGCAGTGGGCTGGGCACGTTAGCCGAAGGGACGACGACCGTTGGAGTAACCATATACTACGTTGTCGGCCGTGGACAGGAAAACGGAGTGTGGGAAGACCACCCGCCAGGTGAGACGCCGACATGAAGTATGACGGCGGAAAGCAGTGGTCCGTACCGCTGAAGGCCGAGAGACTGGAGGAAAATTGAAGGCGTATGTCCAGCAGTAGACGCTTACACGCTGATACTGACTGACAGAGAACCCTCGGTGCGCGAGTTCGACTCGCACATGACCGGTTTTCAGGGGGCAAAAGATGGGAAGGAAACAGGGGGGAAACAGCCCTTCAGGTAAGACAGACAGACGGACGGACAGATGGCCTAGGCTTAGTAATATAAGGATAAGGAACACTAAAAATGTGGTGACATTTTTATAATTTTAAGAACAGGAGAATTTTTTAGGAGGATGAAAATTTTCTAGGAGATTTTTAGGAGATTTTCGAAGTCAATCTAGGAGAATTTCAAAATTTGAGTTGGCAACACTGGTCAAATTGTCAAAATCAATCGCGAATCTATCACTATCAAATCAAATTCAATCAATTTCTCACGCGGGACGCGTGTAGGCAAAATCCAGAATAACTCGTCTTTTCTGTGCGTGAGTTCTGTGCTGTTCGGTGACGAGCATATGCCCATCTAGGGCCCGTGCGTATGATGGCGGAGACGGTGGGAGAACGCTGGGAGGCGCTCGCCGAGGCGCACTTTTCTTTGGACGGAGACATCACGGATGATAGCTACATCTACTGCCTGTGCAGTCGTGTGTTCATCAGGTATATCCTTCTATAAGACTTATCATTCATAATCACAATCTATTCATAGATCCTGCAACATGAAATTGCTTTTAAAACTCACGAGGAAAATTCAGGACTAAAAAGTACACATGAACGCCTTCTGTGTTTAGGAATGGAGTAAAGTTGTATGGAGCGGAGCGAGGCGGAAGCGAGAGCGAGGGGGAGAAGGGAGGCGGGGACTCGCACGTGCACTTCTCACAGGACACTGCGTACAGGGAGAAATATGAGGTAATTCCGTTCAGCCCGTTGGTCATTGATGTCAAAAAGTTCAGGCTGTGGTTTTCGAGTTAGGTACACTTCTTTGCATTGTCACCAAGCATCACCAAAATTTGTTAGTTTGGTCTAATGTAACCAAAGATACTATAGATACAATCTAATAGTTTGTTTGATGCTACTTAACCATTTAAGCGCCGGCGGGCGTTACCATGGCCCGGCGGCGCTGCCGACTTTTAGCAATAAAATTCACGCTCTGGGAAAATGGGGGATAAGGCTCAATTACACTTCTAAATATAGGTGAAGATATGCCCTTTTCGATCTGATTCACTTTGTCGCTAGCCTAGAACAAAGAATTCATAGACTTTTCAGTTGTTTTCGAGACTTGGTGACGGGCGCATTAAACAAGATTTTTGGTGTTTTTAGTCATTAGTTTGTTGTGTTTGTGTATAAATATGAAAGAATACAACTTTTCTGATGTGAATGTATTATTATTGGAGGTTTTTAACCATTTACGAGTGTGTGAAATTGAAAAAAAAACTTAACGTCACTATTATTTGTGAAGTGAAATGTTCGTGCAATGTTCAAGTCTAAATTTGCTATTGGTGGTGATATATAATTTTTCCCCAAAAAGTATATTTATCGTAACCCATCCTTAATGGGTCGCACACGAGAAAAGGCCCACACCAAATCATAAATCATAATCCATCTACCTACACCATTTTTAAGATCTTCACCAGGTTTCCTAAGTTAGCGAAAAAGTTTTTAAGTACATAGGTATTTATTCACTGACTCTAAACCAGCGGTTCCTAATTATTTTCGTCTACGGAACCCTAAATGATCGTCCTTCTGTTGGCGGAACACCAAGTCAATTAAAAAAGTTAATTAGCTATTGTGAACATAAAAACTACATTTATGTGACCTATACCTAATTTTTGATACTAAATTGGATTATCATGTTTTTGATTTGAATAGCAAGACTATAGTTTTAAATTAAATACATATTACACGCTTTTGATTAGGGAGAGCATTTTGTGCTTTTTCCGGCTGTAACCCACGGAACCCCTGTGCCCCTTCCTGATACCTTTTGGGAACTGCTGCTCTAAAGATGAAATTCCGCTCACCACGTAATAATCTCATGTTGGCTGGAAGAAATCTCTGTAAGGGACAAATCTGCATGTACTGCTCATGTTACCGACTGCGGTAGGTCGGTGGACTTTGGAAATTTAGAAAAGTAGAAAGAGGCCTATATCGGTTCGCACAAAGTGTATGTATGGTCTTATGCAATGCACAATATCCTAAGGGTAAAATAAGGAAGGTGGGAAGACTCACGATGATGGAGACTTCCTGGATAGCGCTGGTGCCTCTCCCACAGTTTGTTGAACGCTGCAGCCGCGGTGATGAGGATAGCGAAGCAATTCCTTTGGGTTTTATACTTCCGAGCATACACAGTACTTGGCGATGTACTCTAAATATGGGTAACGAACTACCCGGCGGCAGCGTGGTATGATTTTGGCGGGAAGGGCTACGACGTCAGTAACGGTCCGTTCGTAGCAATATGAATTTGCATACTGAAAGTCTTGGTGGGTTCATTTTCGACAGCACTTGCTGTCAGTCTTCGCTCCATCAGGTGAGAGAGACAGAGACAGATGTATTGGAGGGGAACAAGGATAGGACTAGGTTAAAGCACATTACACAGGACCATACAGCCATCGATTGCGCGAGAACGTTTGGCCTAACCAATTATTTTGAAAAAATAAAACATAAATTCTATGTGAAATGGAACAGAAAGAGGAAGTGGCTAGCTGCTACTGCAGCGCGTCGCACACCGACAACAACTACTCGACGGACGAGCACGACGCGAACGCGCCGCGCGTTCGCCCCCTGCAGGCCAGCGACAGCGGCGCCGACCTCACGTACCAGGAGGGACACTCGGACTCGCACAACCTCTCGCAGAGCACGTCGCACACGCCCGCCGACGAGCCGTGCGCCATGCTCGCCGAGTTCGCGGACAACGCAATGGACGAAGACCTCCCGCTGAGCGATGCGGCGAACGTCGCGGCCGAATATCCGGAGAATTATTTGAGTCACGAAACGTGGGACAAGTATTGGCAGGTGTGTGCTTTTTATGTAAACTGACATGGGATGCCTGCATCACTTTGAAGGCATGAGATGTATGCGTGTCCATCAACACCAAAGGGCAAGCACTGACATGGCACCTAGTTCATTAAAGTGTTATGGGCTGACATAACGGATGTTACAGCCAACCTTTTAAATTTCAAGCTAGGTACCTTCGTTCAGTGCAGTGGTGCCAATCCGCTCGAGTGTAATTTTATTTAAACATTATTGGAAATACATAAACAATTTATAAAAATAAACAGTGTACCGTGTGGGGCCGGTACTTAAAAAAGAATATCCCCACTGCATCTCGCCATGCATGTCGTAAAAAGCGACTAAGGGATAAGGACAAGATGCCGTGCTAAAGGGCGACAGGCTCGCCACCTCTCACCTTGGCACTGTACTTCCACCGAGTCATGCAGCAGGTGGGTCTTCGTGCCTTACTTGCTGCTTGACCGATTGAATCTTGTTTGAATACTTTGCGAAACGCGGTGGTTGGTGTTATGCTGTAATTTACCTTCTATAGTGAGTTCTTGCAGCACAACACCGATTACTCTGCTTACCCCGAATGTCGGGATTCAGCGTGTGTGATATGTATGTATGTAAAAATTTACAGTAAAAAATACAGCCCACGTTGTTGTTGTTGTCTGGGGAAGGCGGGTGGGCCATTCTCCGCACTGAGACCTCAAGACGGTCCGTTGTACGTTGAAATACAGCCCACGGGCTGGTATCTAATTTTATTACTGTTGTTGCGCTACAGGTCAACGGTGAACGTCTCATCTGGGCGTCATGGATAAGCAGCTACAGCGATTACATCAACCCATCGTATCTAGACCAGAACAGCTGCGTCAACCTCGGCGGGCAGGGTCTGCCGAAGGAGCACTCAGTCGATCAGATCAACTCCCTCCTAGATTCAGAACTGGCGGAGACCAGTCGGAAGCAGGAGTCGCTTCGAGAGCGCAAGTTCTCATACGATTCTAAAGTCAATCCTTACAGGAAGGAAGGTTGTTATATTGCCTATCATAGATTATGCGGTCCCTGAAGGTCCCTTCCGTCGTAATCTTACTAGGTGGTAGGGTTTAACCCGCCCGGGTTGGTACCACCGCACTGAATGAAACGTCGGTCTAAACGGCTATGTAAATAGTTTGTGTTTTCCGACCAGTTCAGTGTAGCCGGCACGATCAAAGGGGGAAGCACTAACATGGCACCTAGTTCACCCGGTGTTATGGGCTGACATCACGGACGTTGTAGGTGATGTAGCCAACCGTGTCAGTTTCCATAAAAAAAAATAAAAAATGCGGACATTTTGTTTCCTTGATCTAACATGTGAACTAGTAGACAAACTGGAAAGGGTGCAGAATGCCTGTATTAGGTACATTTACAATCTCAGGAAGTATGATCATGTCTCGCACACTGTAGGAGGGAATTGGGTTGGCTCAGGATCCGTGACCGTCATAATTATGCACATTCTCTGCTTCTTGTACAAAAGTCTGAATGATACCAAAGATACCAGTCCTCGACTTTGGAATGCACTACCAATCGAAATCAGAAGCGTGCCAAGGCTTGAATCTTTTAAAAATAAACTCAATTCTCACTAGCTCTGCTAATTTCTGAAATTGTTATGTATTATGCAAATGATCAAAATTGACAAATAGTTGTAGGTGGGTAGTTCCCATTGGGTAGTTTCTTGGTTTTTTTGTTAGTCTTGCTATTTCATAATTGTAAATTTTGTATTGTTAATTTCTGCCACTAAATGAAGTCTGACCGCAAAAGAGATGTCAAATAAGCAGATTATATCACTTAGGAAGGGGGTAAGAGATTGCTCGTATGCAATACCCCTTGCCTTTTGAGTAAGCACCGTTACACCAGTCAGCAACAACATAAATTATGTAAATAAATGTATTAAGTAAGACTAACGGCTCGGCCACGGTGCAAGCGAATCGCTCGAGCGGCAGCGGAGAGCGGCGAGCAGGATAAAAAAACGCACCAGAATGATCCAGAAGGCCACGCATGTGCGGGGAGCGTCCAGCGAATCCACGCGCGGCGAGCGGCGGTGGTGAGCGGGGTGGCGCGGGAGGAAACAAACATATGCCGCATATCGCCAGATGTCACCGTGGCCGGTAGCGAAACGGGCGGGTTTTTGAGCGGCAGCGGTGCGCGTCTAGTTAATTCAAACAAGTTTGTTCTCGTCGCTCTCAGCTCGCTCCGTGGCATGGTCTCGCCGCGCTAGCGGGCCGCTTCCCGCTCGCCGCTACCGCTCGCCGCCCCGCTCGGCACCGTGGCATTGCCTTAAGTGTTACTGCTCTGTATGCAAATGTTTATCACACTCAATAAATGGTTTTTTATTATTTTATTATTAAGGCACGAACGCGCACAAACGTGTAAATACGTCCGAGCTGACGTGCGACACGGACGATGATTGGACGCCCGTGCCGAGGCAGCGGTCGTGCTCGGAGCACGAACGTCTGCTCAGCCCGAGGACGCTGGCGATGACGGACTCGATGACGAACGTGACCAAGATCACGATGTCGAGCTGCGACATCAACTCTAGCCATGTCACTTCCGAGTCGTCACGCTCGGATGATTATAGCGTCTCGTCCTCGTCGTCCACTGAGCAGTCCAATGATCAGACGCGGGTGAGTGATGTGTTGTTGATAACCAGGAAGAAATTGCCATTTGCGTCGAGTCTCTTTAAAAATAAACTTTTTTTTCTTTTTTTATGGAAACTGACACGGTTGACTGCATCACCTACAACATCCGTGATGTCAACCCATAACACCCTATGTACCATGTCAGTGCTTCTCTTCGGTCGTGCCGGCTACACTGAACTGGACAGAAAACACAAACTATTTACACAGCCGTTTCAACCGACGTTTTCCCTCAGTGCGGTAATACAAACCTGGCCGGGATAAACCCTACCACCTAGTAAGGTAAGAAGGGAAGGGACCTACAGTTTTATGTGGAATCCGAACCACAGTCAGCCTCCAACGGTCGAGCAATCACCCATCCATCCACTGATGGTGTGCTTATGATCAGACCGACAGTCGACCGACCGGACCACTGAGCTACCGAGGCTGACAACTTCGGCTGCTGACTCTTCCAAAAGCGCACTTCGAGGGCATAAAACGCAACATGGCAACCGACACTGCCGTTGAGCCTCACATTTGATTGGCCGTCGTTCAGGTCGCTCCCTTCCCGACGCGCCGCTCCATTCTGTACACCCTCGATTTTTGGGGCAGTCGTTTTCAATATTGCAAAGAATCTTTGTTGCGTCCCTAGACTAAGTGGGTCGGTGTAGTTTTAACTCCATTCCTCAAAAAAAAAAAAAAATCCAACCTAATGACAAAAACAAAAAATTTTGACTAGATTTAGACGTATCAGCCTAGGCTGCCTGTCTAAAATGAATAAATAAATTTTTCAATATCACCCAAAGCTAGTGTAATACATTTTCTTTATTTTATTTTCGTAAATATTTTGTTTTCTTTTTAGCATATAACTTTAGAGTGTTCACAATTAATATTAATGTTTATTTATCTTTAGGGGTCAGGCTTAAAATCAGTGTCATCCCGATTATGGGGAGACTTAAGCTGTGACTGATACCCATTCACTAAACATACATAAGTTGGCGAGTCCAGAACCGTAGTGATCTATGTACCAAAATCAATATTTCGAGAAAACGAGGCAAACGCGTTTAAGGCTGTATGTAAATCTTGATTAGTTCTAGGCATCAAATATTCACTCTATGTCTTAGAGAACCCTTTGGAATAGTTTTTAGGAAAGAAAAAACACTTCCTTACAAAAATTATGAGATATTAATTTATTTTCAGAAAATTTTTGACATACATCACTGTGGAACGGAGAAAGTGTTTACAAATTATTAAAGCTTAAGTAGGCTATTAACGAAAATCTTCTGAAAAGCTACAAATTTTAACCTGAATCAATTTCATTCACTCTCCTTCCTCTCTTAGGTTAGGAAGAAGATCACTGCGGTGCTCTGGTCCCGCCTAGTCAAGTGTGGGAGCCCCAAGTAGAAGTTGTGATGTATAGGGGGGACGTACTTTACGTATCTTTCTTATATCCTGCATTTTTGCATGTGTGAGAGGATGTTAGTTTTCAGCAGGCTGAGGAAAGGACTTTTTCAGGTTTTCAATCAATGTCTCATTATCTTGTCCATTCTGGCATAGATATAATTTTACCATAACGAAAATGATATTTTGTGAAAATATTGTAACATAGACCACTCTGGCTCCACACTAGTCTACGGAAATTGTGTAAGCTATATAGAAAAATGGGTAGGCTATGTCCTCATATGTTACATAGATCACTTTAGCTCTAGGTTAATATAGCAAAATGTGTAGGCTATGTCCTCATTTGTTACATAGATCACTTTAGCACTTAGCCACTGCAAGAAAACTGCTCAAAACCATAGTAGTACTTTTGCATTTTGTTAAGGAAACATGTGATTTGAACTTGGATCTCTTTGGCACTGATAAATAATGACCCCAGGATGTCAAATATGTGGCTAAGCCCAAAAAATGGTACATAGATCACTATGGTTCTGGACTCGCCAGTTAGTCTTTGAGTTCCTAATTTATTATAATTATTTTATTTTGTGTACATTTTTATTATGCCAACTGACACGGTTGGCTACATCACCTACAACGTCCGTGATGTCAGCCCATAACACCGGGTGAACTAGGTGCCGTGTCAGTGCATTCCTTCATTTCACGTTGGCTACACTGAACTGGGCGGAAAACGCGAAATATTTACATAGCCGTTTCGACCGACGATTCATTCAGTGCGGTCAATCTTTTATACTTATATTTTCTAGTGATTTCTGAATAAAATTTTTGATTTTGAATTTTAATCATTTCAGGTGTACGTAGACGATTGCGACTCGTCAAACCTCCAAATCGAGGAGATGGACGTCGACCAGTACTGGCAGTTCCTGTGGAAGAAACACTTTGGCGAGCAGTATGCGACCCACTTCGCCAACTACACAGAGTGTCACACAGCTCACGCGAACAGTCACTACCTACCCACGATCAGCGTCGAGATGGTGAATAAGAGTGAGGTGGAGGACGATGCGAAACGGGAAGACAAAATGGCCGACATAGAGTGCGAGAATAGCGACGGCAACTCTCAGGAGCTGCCCTCGGTCGTGGAGGTGCAGAGGCAGGTGATTAAGATAAGACTGGATGAGGATAAGCCGAGGAAAAGGAGTAAGAGGAGCGCGAGCTATTTGAGCTCGGTGGGAGTTCTGTTGCAGAGGTATTTTTTTTATGTTTTCTATTTACACTTTTTTTTTTGGTAACTGACACGGTTGGCTACAGCGTCAGGCCTCACGCACTCTATGTACTTGCGCGCGCTAACTACCTACCGCCCGGTGCACCGCCGGCGGCGGTCTAATTCAGTAGAAATTCGTCAGCCGCGCGAAACATACCTACACGTTCGCCCACGCAACTGCGCGCAGCTGCAAAGCAATAATGGACTTTACACTCGATCGTTTAGGTACATTTTCGCACGCAGCGATTGGCGACGTGACGCAGTAGGCTATTAAAGCCGAAGGTATGGAACTTTTTCTATGGAGTGATTTATCTGTTACGAAGTAACTATTAAGTAATCTGTGACAGCGTGTCAGTTTCCCTATCACCTACAACATCTGTGATGTCAGCCCATAACGCCGGGTGAACTGGGTGCCATGTCAGTGCCTCCCTTCATTTCATGATGGCCACGCTGAACTGGACGGAAAACACGATCTATTTACATAGCCGTTTCGACCGACGTTTCATTCAGTGCGGTGGTAGCAACCCGGGCGGAATAAACCCTACCACGTAGTGTGTTCAAAAAGTTTTTTTTTATGGGAAGCACGACATGTGCGGTGCGCCAGACTAACGCAGAGGTGTAGTCTGACGGCGCCCACGGGCATTTGGATATTTACAGCGGCTGCAAATACCATGTTCGCAGGCTAGTTTCCGATGAATTAGTTTTTAAATGATGCGCGTTTTACTGATTCGAAAAACGTTTTTTTTTTTCTCAAGTTGGTACACCTTTCCCCGACACTTTTGTCAAATGTGAGCGCGATCTGTATCATGTCAAGTTTTTGCACTTTATCACATTTCAAAATGGTAAAATATATTGAACAAAGAATTAGTTAGAAATTTTGTGTTTAATGCAATGTTTAATCAAATTAATAAATCCAATAAAATCCGCCACACACCTAGGAGTTATCACACTTAAAGGTATACTGGTAGAAAATGTGAGGAGGCATTAAGTTTTCCTTTTGCTCATATTTATGTTTGAGTGCAATTAGTATATACAATACAATACAATTACTGTGTGGTTTACATATCAGTTTTTGTGTAAATTCAAGAAGAATATTTGATTCAATTCCAGTTTACTGAACGACGAGAAGATCCAGAGAAGCGAGGAGTTGATGGACGCGGGGGAGGAGGCTCGCGAGTCCAAGGAGCCGACTCGCCCTCCCGATGAGGTGGACGGCTCCGCTTGCAACGTCCCGGCTCAGGATTTGTACACCTCCAGTTCCAATGTCAGTCCGAATCGGTACAACGACGGAGACGGCGATGATGACCCACCGCAGAAAAGACACATTGCACTTAAGAGAAGGTTATTTTTTATATGTTGTTGCCATTCACTCATTTACCAGCTTTTAAAGTGATTAGTGAAGTCCAAATCCATCAAAACTGCTTTGTCAAATCCATCTACATAAGTAGCGTTCAAATGCATCAAAGCTGAGTTGTCAAATCCATCAAAGTTGCGTCCAAATGCATCAAAGCTGCGTTGTAAAATCCATCAAAGTTACGTCTAAATCCATCAAAATTGCTTTGTCAAATATCAAACTTACGTCCAAATCCATCAAAACTGCTTTGTCAAATCCACCAAAGTTACGTCCAAATCCATCAGAACTGCTTTGTCAATTCCATCAAAACAGCTTTATGCAAGCGAACTTGGATTCAGTCAACGCAACTTTATAGTTCTTATAGTCTTTAGGCTACCTATAAACCTAAATCAATGTATCATACAATATCTTCAGTTACGAATTTTAAGACTTTAACAACGGCTTCCCTTCTCAGCCATGAGAGCGACAGCGAGGAAATAGTGGCCGATGGATTTGATCAAAGTTACGTCCAAATCCATCAAAACTGCCTTGTCAATTCCATCAAAACTGCTTTATGCAAGCGAACTTTGATTCAGTCAACGCAACTTTATAGTTCTTATAGTCTTTAGGCTACCTATAAACCTAAATCAATGTATCATACAATATCTTCAGTTACGAATTTTAAGACTTTAACAACGGCTTCCCTCCTCAGCCATGAGAGCGACAGCGAGGAAATAGCGGCCGATGGATTTGATCAAAGTTACGTCCAAATCCATCAAAACTGCCTTGTCAATTCCATCAAAACTGCTTTATGCAAGCAAACTTTGATTCAGTCAATGCAACTTTATAGTTCTTATAGTCTTTAGGCTACCTATAAACCTAAATCAATGTATCATACAATATCTTCAGTTACGAATTTTAAGACTTTAACAACGGCTTCCCTCCTCAGCCATGAGAGCGACAGCGAGGAAATAGCGGCCGATGGATTTGATCAAAGTTACGTCCAAATCCATCAAAACTGCCTTGTCAATTCCATCAAAACTGCTTTATGCAAGCGAACTTTGATTCAGTCAACGCAACTTTATAGTTCTTATAGTCTTTAGGCTACCTATAAACCTAAATCAATGTATCATACAATATCTTCAGTTACGAATTTTAAGACTTTAACAACGGCTTCCCTCCTCAGCCATGAGAGCGACAGCGAGGAAATAGCGGCCGATGGATTTGATCAAAGTTACGTCCAAATCCATCAAAACTGCCTTGTCAATTCCATCAAAACTGCTTTATGCAAGCAAACTTTGATTCAGTCAATGCAACTTTATAGTTCTTATAGTCTTTAGGCTACCTATAAACCTAAATCAATGTATCATACAATATCTTCAGTTACGAATTTTAAGACTTTAACAACGGCTTCCCTCCTCAGCCATGAGAGCGACAGCGAGGAAATAGCGGCCGATGGATTTGATCAAAGTTACGTCCAAATCCATCAAAACTGCCTTGTCAATTCCATCAAAACTGCTTTATGCAAGCGAACTTTGATTCAGTCAACGCAACTTTATAGTTCTTATAGTCTTTAGGCTACCTATAAACCTAAATCAATGTATCATACAATATCTTCAGTTACGAATTTTAAGACTTTAACAACGGCTTCCCTCCTCAGCCATGAGAGCGACAGCGAGGAAATAGCGGCCGATGGATTTGATCAAAGTTACGTCCAAATCCATCAGAACTGCTTTGTCAATTCCATCAAAACTGCTTTATGCAAGCGAACTTTGATTCAGTCAACGCAACTTTATAGTTCTTATAGTCTTTAGGCTACCTATAAACCTAAATCAATGTATCATACAATATTTTCAGTTACAAATTTTATTATTTATTTATTAAATTACTCAATAAACACATTAAAAAATTGGCTTGACAAGTATTTAAAAATCGAACAAATATAACAAATAGCAACACCAGTGATCATCATAGACATGAACACATCAGCATATTGCTGCTAGTTCATTAACAAATAACAAATAAAAGAATTTTAAGATTTTCATAACGGATTCCCTCCTCAGCCACGAGAGCGACAGCGAGGAAATAGCGGCCGAGAAGATCCGTTCAACATTCACACAGATTGGTCTCAGCTGGGAGTCGACGGAGGCGCCACGAGGTCAGCTCGTCTACAGGAAGAAGATGTACCAGCTGCGGCCGCCGAGACCTAAGAAGCTGAACGTCGCCAAAAAGACATACTTCGACGATGAGGGGCGGCCTTATACGGTCGAGAAGGTAATTGGACATTTTTTTTATATGCAACAGAATAAGAAAAGTGTTGAAATCAGCTTGCGACAGAGATGACCATTATAACGTGTAACATGGAATGTAACACTGTTAAAGACCAAAGAACAAGAACATATGTTCTCATACAGCCAAAGAACAAGTTCTTAAAAGAACGCACGCGCCGCGCTGCACCGTCGCATAGAGGCCCTCACTGTTCTGCGGTGTAATGTAACGTGCGTGCGACGTGTAACGTCGTTACCAAAAGGACTGACGTTACCAAAAGAACGTGTTCTCAAAGAACGCACGGCGCGCACGGCGCACGCGCCGTGTTGCGTGGATCAGTCAGTCAGTTCCATAGAGTAACTTAGTAACTTATATAATTTCTCTCTCTGTTTGACTGCGAGCGAGCAGTACAGTCTGTACAGCGGCGCGGAACGTCATCTTCAAAGAACCTTGTTTGTTTCTGTTCTTGAAGAACGTGAATAATGAACTGATGTAGGAATTAAGTGAGTAACTATTGTGTCTCGTCTCTAATATGTATGTAGCACATGGGTAGTAAAGTAAAGTAACCCTTGAGCATGCACGCAGGTAAAAGAACAGAGTTACAAAAGTAACAGTTATTTTAATGTTTTCTCAAGGTAAAGTAACATGTTAATTAAAATTACTTAGATTTATTGTTTTTTTCCATCTCTAGCTTGTGATGGCTTCACCGAACGTATCCAGGCCCATTGTCGCTAGAGGAGGGTGTCAATTTAGGTCGGGACTAGCGAGTGGCCACTCTGTGTAGTTCTCTAGCGTGCATTACATTATGCATTACATTATGGGCACAATGACCGTTGAGTCGACGGGCCACATTTTGGTAACCTCGTGCTGCAGATCCTGATACTTTAACATCTTCTCTGCTTCTTAACCGACGAGGTTACCATTGTGCGGCACGGCGATATCGACGAGTGTTATATTATTATTAATAGACTTACATATTTTAGCATCACAACACTTGTTTGATATATTATATGATTTTGTTTTTGGTTTTATATGATTGTCCAGTTAGTTTTTAAACGGTTTTATTTAAAGTATTTACGGGGACAGCATTTGCAACTTAACTAAGTAATGAAATGAAAATGAAATGAAAATATACTTTATTGCACAAAAAGTGACAAAAGGCGGACGGTTAAAGCCTAAGGGCATTATCTGCCAGTCATACCTGGGATTGTGAGTAGGGTAGATGGGTAGTGCTGAAAATTGAATGAGAGATTTTTTTTTAAGAGTATAAAACATAGATAATAGTCGTATACAACTAAATACATTCGTGACATACATACATACAGTTCACATACCTATACAAATTTAAACAAATACAAATACGAGTACATATACGAATTTAAACAATTACAAATACAACTAAGTAGATTGTTCCAAGATTCTGTTGGCGAAAAAAGTATCGTCGAGGGTTCTGCTTGGAGCATATTTAAACAATTACAAATACAACTAAGTAGGTTGTTCCAAGATTCTGTTGGCGAAAAAAGTATCGTCGAGGGTTCTGCTTGGAGCATATTTAAACAATTACAAATACAACTAAGTAGATTGTTCCAAGATTCTGTTGGCGAAAAAAGTATCGTCGAGGGTTCTGCTTGGAGCATATTTAAACAATTACAAATACAACTAAGTAGATTGTTCCAAGATTCTGTTGGCGAAAAAAGTATCGTCGAGGGTTCTGCTTGGAGCATATTTAAACAATTACAAATACAACTAAGTAGATTGTTCCAAGATTCTGTTGGCGAAAAAAGTATCGTCGAGGGTTCTGCTTGGAGCATATTTAAACAATTACAAATACAACTAAGTAGATTGTTCCAAGATTCTGTTGGCGAAAAAAGTATCGTCGAGGGTTCTGCTTGGAGCATATGATACAGCTTTTTCAAGCACCCTCTCAGGTTTTTAGTAATTAGCGAGGGTGAATGTATCTTGAGACGTGTGCGTGCACGGCAGGCGTGCAACGAGCGCAACGACGACATCAAGGAGATGCAGACGGACGACGACTGCTCGCAGGTGAGATCCGACGAGGAGCAGGAGGCTCGCGCGCCGCCTGCGGAGCCGCAGGCCATAGACCCGGACACGTCGTTCGATGGCGCGGAGAGCGGGACAAATGTGACCGAGAGAGTTGATACGGACACCGGTCTTTCGGATTATCAAGGTGCGTTTTTAGGGGAGAGGATTTTGTAGTTTTGGAAATTTTGTTTTTTTATGTAATCCGGTATGGGTGGCTGAGTCGGAGGTGCCAAAGCACATGCTCCGACCAGCCAATATCACTTCCGAGAAGGTAGGTGCCATACCGGAGGCTTCCCTGGATTACTGGCTATACTGGACTAGAGGAGAACACAACCTAGGCTGCTATGCGGCCATCTTACATCCAGTACGGTGGTACCAACCCAGTTGGCTACAATTTGAGCCTACCACCTAGTAAGGAGCAAGGGAGCAGTTTTACACCGGACGGTGAAGCAGCAGGTGTAGGTATGCACGTAAATTTTTTCGTCAGGAAAAACTCATTGGTACACGCCGAACGGATTCGAACCTCGGACCTCTCGCATGAGAAGCCGATGCCCAAACCACTCGGCCACCCGCTGCTTAGACGGCTTCACACAGTCATTTCGACCCGAAACGTCCAGCAACACAACTCCAAAACCACTGCGAGTGAAGCCGTTTCATTTATAACAATGCATAGCACGGACAGCCTAACCTGAGGCGAACGCACGCACGCACACAAATGCATTTCTCTTAAACAAATGCTTGACATGCACCTATATATTAGAATAGTATAATATAATTTGTTTTTAAACCAAATTTCGCTGTCATGGCCAGTGCTCCTAATATTATATGTACGTGAGATTAGATTTATATATTAATCAACTGACGAAATCAAGTGTACTATTAGTACCTAAGAAAGATGAATAGATGAACTGAACTGAACTACACATGGCCTGAGCACTACTACACTCGCAGAATTTTATGCTCACCGTCATGCGTGAATGTATTTGTACACCTCAGGTTAGAACGAACGATCTATACAATGTACTGCGACAATTTAAAACGGCCATCAAATTTTAATCCTCTTCAACAGAAGTGGCGTGCGGCTCCGACTCTGTCAAGCGCAAACGTCGTAAACATCGTAAGAGCGCGACAAACGTCGCGGCAATACAGCTGCCTTCGGAGCTCGCGGACGATCCCAAAATGCTCAAGTACTGGAACAAGAGACACTCGCTCTTCCACCGCTTCGACGAGGGCGTCAGGCTGGACAAGGAGAGCTGGTTCAGCGTCACACCGGAGAAGGTGGCCAAGCATTTGGCCGAGCGGTGCAAGTGTGATTTGATCGTAGACGCGTTCTGCGGAGCGGGCGGCAATGCGATACAGTTCGCTTGGACATGCGAGAGAGGTGAGGTGAACTTATTTGATATAAAGGTTGTTACCCGAAAATAGAGAAACCGAAATGACATACATAATAAAGTACAGCTAGATTATGGCATAATAGGTCGTGGAGGCGGGGTGACATTTTTGTTTGTTTTGACAGCCGACAGGAGCGTCTTCGTTAGACATATTTTTTTATGGAAACTACACGGTTGGCGAGTTCACCTACAACATCCGTGATGTAGGCCCATAAGACCGGGTGAACTCGGTCGACTACACTGAACTGGACGAAAACACGAACTATTTACATAGCCGTTTCGACCGATGTTTCATTCATTCAGTGCGGTGGTATCAACCCGGGCGGGATAAACCCTACCACCTAGTAAGGTAAGAAGGGAAGGGACCTACAGTTTAATGTGGAATCCGAACCACGGTCAGCCTCCAACGGTCGAGCGGTCACCCATCCAAGTACTGACCGCGCTCAGGGTTGCATAACAACAGTCGACCGACTGCACCACTGAGCTACCGAGGCTAACAATTATTATACTAAAGCAGTTGCATTGTTGTTCAACAGTGATAGCGATCGACATCGACCCGGTGAAGATATCGCTAGCGCGACACAACGCGTCCGTGTACGGCCTGGCGGACCGCATCGAGTTCATCGTGGGCGACTTCTTCCAGCTGGCGCCCTCGCTCAAGGGCGACGTTGTATTCCTCATTATACTGAAGCAGTTGCATTGTTGTTCAACACTGATAGCTATCGACAACGACCCGGTGAAGATATCGCTAGCGCGACATAACGCGTCCGTGTACGGCCTGGCGGACCGCATCGAGTTCATCGTGGGCGACTTCTTCCAGCTGGCGCCCTCGCTCAAGGGCGACGTTGTATTCCTCATTATACTGAAGCAGTTGCATTGTTGTTCAACACTGATAGCTATCGACATCGACCCGGTGAAGATATCGCTAGCGCGACACAACGCGTCCGTGTACGGCCTGGCGGACCGCATCGAGTTCATCGTGGGCGACTTCTTCCAGCTGGCGCCCTCGCTCAAGGGCGGCGTTGTATTCCTCATTATACTGAAGCAGTTGCATTGTTGTTCAACAGTGATAGCTATCGACATCGACCCGGTGAAGATATCGCTAGCGCGACACAACGCGTCCGGTACGGTCTGGCGGACCGCATCGAGTTCATCGTGGGCGACTTCTTCCAGCTGGCGACCTCGCTCAAGGGCGACGTTGTATTCCTCATTATACTGAAGCAGTTGCATTGTGGTTCAACAGTGATAGCGATCGACATCGACCCGGTGAAGATATCGCTAGCGCGACACAACGCGTCCGTGTATGGCCTGGCGGACCGCATCGAGTTCATCGTGGGCGACTTCTTCCAGCTGGCGCCCTCGCTCAAGGGCGATGTTGTATTCCTCAGCCCGCCTTGGGGAGGACCGCAGTATAGTAAGGTTAGTTTTTTTATTGCTTCCCTCATCCCTCCTTCTCCTATTCGCCTTCGTCAAACCCGCCATACTCTCGAGGAACACCTAACCTAACCTAACCTAACTGGGTGGTTTGGTGAAGGCGAATAGGAGAAGGAGGGATGAGAGAAGCAAGTTTGTCAGAGCAGCAGCCATACTAGTACCGATAAAACAGGCTCAATGACCCAACGATACGTCTGTGCTTTAGAGGTTGAAGGTCCTTTGTAAGTACAGATTCTTCGCTAATAATCAGGTAGTATTCAGTAAGGCTCATCGCTGAATAGAATCAGAGGTCGAAAGAAGGTACTCAGGGGAACCCTCCCAAAGGTGACTGCAATATTCCATCACCGCTCTTACTTGTGCTTTATAAAGGGTTTTAAATTTTGTTTAAAAACACAGCGCAAGGGACTGTTGAGGATTTTTTGGGACTAGACTAGAGTTGAGAGCTTGAGAGTAGAGTTGATTTGGCGACGGTAACGAAGAGATTATCTTGTGGAATCTTGTGGGATTGTCTTCCTTATTCGTAGGATAATACTAAGGTTAGTGGACATGATTTAAAGTGTGAGAGTTAGGGCTCCTGAGCCCTGTTGTCACTGCGGCCTAGGAAGATCTAATTGTGATCTCTCAAAAGTTTATAGCTCACCCCCAAGTCCGATTTCCGATATGAACCGAGTTATATTCTTGGGGTTGAGCACTTCACATTCACAAAGAATGTGTATGGGCGTTTCATCCTCTTTTATGCAGAACCTGCACACCGGTGTGTCGCTAAGGCCCACTCGGTGTAGGTGTTTGTTTAGTCTGCTCACCTCGGAAGTGAAATTACGTGAGTACTTTACTTACCCAGAAAGTACTGCCTTCGCGTGCTCCTGCCCGGGAGGTTGGAACCAGTGCTGCTTGCTTTGGTTGTGTGCCCAGGAGAGTATTTCTTGCCAATATGTGCTCTTTCGTTCCAAGTATCGGCTCTGGGCCGATGGGTGGATTTTCAGCTCCATCACTAGCAATTTGATTGGTTTATTGGTTTTTTTTTATGGAAACTGGCACGGTTGGCTACATAACCTACAACATCCGTGATGTCAGCCTTTAACACTGGGTGAACTTGGTGCCACGTCAGTGCTTCCCTTCGGTTGTGCCTGCTACACTGAACTGAACGGAAACCACAAACTATTTACATAGCCGGTTCGACCGACCTTTCATTCAGTACGGTGGTACAAACCCGGGCAGGTTAAACCCTACCACCTAGTAATATAAGAAGGGAGTCATATATCCCTTAGTCGCCTTTTACGACATACACGGGGAGAGATGCAGTGGGGCTATTCTTTTAAAGTACCGGTCCCACACGGTACTAAATGTCAATTCCACTATGCCCAGGCACCCATCTCAGCGTTACTGATGTTGTTCTTGGCGCTGAGGTGGTTTAGAGCTTGGACACACTCTTGAGTCTAGACTGTAGCTCATTTGATTCCATTGCCTTAAGGGCTGCCTGGCTATCTGACAAGATATACATGTTTTTGTCAGAGTATGATCTTCGCTGGTTTTCATGTGGAACCATACGTAGACTTCTATCTATATCATAAAACATGTGTCCACAGGAAAAGCACTACGACTTGGAGACAATGCTGGAGCCGAAACCTTCCTCGGAGCTGATGAGCACCGCGCTCAGCATTTCTGGCAACGTGGCGCTCTACGTGCCGCGCACATCACGCTCACAACAGGTAACTTTTTTTTTATGGAAACTGACACGATTGGCTACATCACCTACAACATCCGTGATGTCAGCCAATATCACCGGGTGAACTTGGTGCCACGTCAGTGCTTCCCTTCATTTCATGCCGGCCACACTGAACTGGACGGAAAACACGAACTATTTACATAGCCGTTTCGACCGACGTTTCGCGGTGGTACCAACCCGGCCGGCATAAACCCTACCACCTAGTAAGGTAAGAAGGCAAGGGACCTACAGTTTTACGTGGAATCCGAACCACGGTCAGCCTGCAACGGTCGAGCAGTCACCCATCCAAATACTGACCGCGCCCAGCGTTGCTTAACAATCAATAGCAACAGTCGACTGCCTGCACCACTGAGCTATCGAGGCTGACAACTCCATTCATTCTTTGTGTGAACTAAACAGCACTATGCGCCAAGCAATTCATGTGAAGAAATTTGTTCCGCGTCGCTCCACTACGGCGTAGTGCGGTCGTGCTCTGTCTACAGAACGAAATAATTTTACGCTCAAAAGAAAAAAAAGTTTTTGCAATGTTTGGTAGTACTGTAGAAAGCAGACTGTCGTTCTGTCTATCTCTTGGCATTATGCTACGGTTTGGAAAATAATAAATTCCTTACTGCCCAATCTTCGTGATTCAGCTCTGGCAAATTTGCACAGAAATATTGAAAGAAATATTTCTATCTTATTCGTCACAATTAAATAAACAAATACATGTGACGAAAATGGAGACCACTCAGCTGATTTACTATGCAAGACAGCAAAGCTGATTTTCAGTGGCTCCCCTTTCCAATCATCAATAAGGCTAAAACAAACAAACAAAGACCAAACATGGCAATTAAATATGAGAGTAACTTAGACCAATTGTTAAAAAACCAAAGCGTCAGAGACAAACCTAAATTTGCTGTAATCTTTGAAAATGTTTAAACGTTTATCGTTTCGCTTTACAGCTAATATCGCTGGCGAAACAGAGCGGCGCGGTGGAGATCGAACAGAACTTCCTCGGCCGCCGGCTCATCGCGCTCACCGCATACTACGGCGAGCTGGTCAACTACTAGCGACACTAGTATTATCTATTAAGCTATGTACACTTCTCCGATCGTTACAATTTGTAATTGCAATAACACAGGGTGACTAGGACGTCTCTTTTAGGGCACTTAGGGAAATTGCCACGGAGAAAATGGGTAGAGAGGTTTTTTTAACGAAAACCGTATAGATAGCTGTGCTGAGGGACCAAGGGTGCTCAACAGCTAATTCCACCTCCCCTCGCGGAACCACTCTCAGTTAGGCTCCGTACCAGCAGATTTGCGGACTGACCAGGGCTACCATAGGCGCCGACTGCGTGGGTGCTCGGGGGCTCCAGCATCCACGACCGGTGAGTGGTGGGTGCGGAGCACCCACGACTATAGATATAAAAACTGATCAGTAATCACATTTGAGCTAGTTTAAAAGTGCCTGATTTCTTTCCTGCCTGCCTTTGAGTGGCCGCATTTACACATTCGCACAATTGGCGCAGCGAATAGCGAATGTTATAGTATTCCTATAATCTATACTATTCAATAGAATATACTAGCACTACATGCGTAGGTACATTGATGCGAATGTGTAAATGCGGCGTGAAGTTTTGCGAATCCATGTGCCGGGTGCCGGGAGAATTTGAGAAAAATTGCAGAAGCGTATATCCAGCAGTGGGCTGACTGGACGGACGCTGATGATGATCATAGCTGTTCAATCTAGGATTTTATACTTATCTTCTTTTCTTCTCTTCTACATCGTTTCAAATAAGTGGCTAAAGTAAAAAAAATTGCATGAGCACCCACGAGGATTTCTAAAAGTCGGCGCCCTTGAGGGCCGCCCACCCTGTTGATGCGACTTTTGAACACTCCCAAGTTAAAGGAATTGGGAAACACTCGTCGGCAGACAATTCCACTAGCAGTGCGACAGAGAAACGATGAATTCTCAAAAGTCCAATGTCAACAACCAAACTTGGTGTCCTACTCCATATACTGTTGGAATGTGCCCGGAACCGAGAACTGAGGCAGAAGCTATTGAGAGGCTTAAGAACTGACAGACTCAACCTGTTTTTTTTAAAGTACATGAAGCCTTGGGACGAGCTCAGGGGGAAAAGTTTGAATCTATACTAAGTTTTTTTGTAAAGTCACAAGCATTGATTCGTGCTGAAGTAGATTAAAATATCAATATAGTTACTCTGGGGCTGGCATAGACAAAAATGGCTAAATCCTTAAAACAAAGTAAAGATTTAAAAAAAAAGTTGATGTAAGCAAACATCACATCATCGAAGTGCGCGTGGAAAGATGTGGCTTGCATCAGTCGAATCCATAGACTGGTCGCGACGCAGCGCCCGTGGAGTTCAATGGTGCGTGATTAGTGGGCTACGAAGTCCTGTCTCCGCACCCCGCACTGATACATGTTTTACTAGAAATTAGAGCTAGCAAAGACTCTCTATCTATCTTCTCCGTGGAGATCGTGTTACGAAATATTTTCAGATGTTCATATTTAAAACTGGCTGTCACCCATATCTTTTTAGTATTGACTACAGTGGTGGATGTCATTTTCGACATTTCTCCTCCGAATCCATAAGGTGTGGCGCAGATGTTCAGCGAAATTGTGCCATGGTCATAGAGATTAATTTTGTCAAGTATAGTCAAGCAAACTTCTTCATATAATTAGTTATTAAGTTCATAGCAATGGTATCGCTGACCAACTGGGCTGCTAAACATAACTCAGTCATAATTTATAACGGCCCAAAGCTATATGAAGCTACTCCATTAAAATTGTAGACCTTTTTTCTAAATGGACGGTTGTCAAATGCCTTGGTGTCAATCTGTCAGTTTGACAGTTTTAGTAATGAAGCTGAACATGCGATCACCGACCACTGAGCTTAGGGACCGCACATCACCGCGCCTCCCATTTAGCGCGTCGACGTAACCATGGGAACCAACATGTGCCGCCGCTGAGCGTTGTATTCGATTAGCCGTTGGTCTCGTCGCTCCTTCCCGGATTCTTGCCGCTTCATTTTGCACACTTTAGATTTATGATGCACTCGGTTAGAATATCGCAGACGTTATGCTGTGTCTGTAGGCTCAGTGATCAGTGCTGGAGTTGTCAAACTTATTGTAAATAAAAAACCCTTGAGAATAACATAACATGGGCAATTAGTATCCGGCCTTCAAATTACGTGGCCTTATTCACGTTACTATACACTGTTGCCGGACCATGCGGAAAAAAGGACATTGACCTTTGAACGTTAGCGCCTGTCCTGGCGTGCCGCAAACACCGGCGCAAGAGATGACGCCTCGCGCATCACGTCTTTGCAATTCCCAAGCTGTACTTCTAGATTCAGTATCACGCAATACAGCCATATATATTCAGCAAAATGCATAACCCGGCACCAAGGAGAGCTCTGCCTAAATTTCATTATGAGAAACTCCAAACAGATTTTAATTCAGATCTCAACATCTTCATGATGCAGATGCACGAACAAATCGGTCGACATTTGAGAAAATTCAGCATGTAAACATAGAGAAACTCGCTCCTTTAATGCAGCTCATAGGAAGCCCGGTAACAATGGAGGAACAATAGCTATGATTAAAATAAAATCAAAGTTGTGGAAAACTTTTACCAGAAATGAAAGCAGTGTTAACTAACCAATAATACAGTCTAATGAACAATGTTGCTCTTACTAGAACACGAAGAAGCAAGTTTGAATCTAACGGACCGTACATACCAAGTGATAGTCCCCTATCGCTTAGCTATTATCAGATGTTCGTGAAGTGCTCAGCGGTGTACCTCAAGGATCTGTCCTGGCTCCGACACTGTTCCGTATCTTCATCTCGGATCTTCCCCAACTCATTTCAATATTTCTCTATTTCATTTACACATTTTCATTATATTTTGGGTGTCCAAATCTGGAATCCTTATTTTGCCAAGGACATAAATAAATCTACTTGAAAATGTACAGCGTATAGAGACAAAAGTGCCAAAAACTAAGAAAAATACCATATGAACAAAAATTAAAAGTCCTCAAACTAACAACTCTGGAGCAACGAAGTGATAGAGGAAATCTCACACAGGCATACAAAAAACTGAAGCGACACTACAACTGCCCAGAATTGGAAAGCATGTTTGTGTTAAATTCAAACAATGACCTGAATGATTTGAAACTCAATGTAACAAGCTTTTCAACTAAAGCAAGAAAGCACTTCCTGACTAACTTAGTCACGAACAGCTGGAATAAACTGTCCGAGGAATTATTGAAGCATCCATGATAAACACATTCATAAATAGGCTTGACAAGTATTTAAAAAATTAAGAAAGATAACAAATAGCAACACCGGTGATCATCATAGACTTGAACACATCAGCATATTAACCCTTTGGCTCTGGAAGCATTATTTATAAATGTTCCTTCGCCTACACCAGGTGGCGGCCGCGATCGGCGCCGGCGCATTACTCTCGAAAAAAAATCATTTTGGAAGATTTTTCCATAAAACTTCATGAACTAACATATGGATTGTATTTACAGATAAATATTCTAGCTATAAATGGCATTTTTTTATTTACATTACGTATTCTAGGTGACAAAATTATTTTGTAAAGTTGTTCTATGTGAAAATCGCGACCTCTCTCAGGTTTTTTTTTTTTATAAATTTATTAGACCGCGAATCGGTCATATAGTATTTTTATTATAAACACTAATAAATAACGGACCTAATCATACCTTTCTTGTGTATCAGCAGCCCCCCGTGTCGTTCACAATAAAATTTGTATGTGGAAATTTCTATGGTTTGTATTATTTGTATGGAGAAAACTAGGTCACAAAAATTGCTTATTTCTCGTAAATGTACTGCATACAAACACTATACGGCATATATTATTTCAACTACAGGAACTAAATGACACTTCTATCACCTCACTTTATCCAGAAAACAGATTTATATCGAGAAACAAGCCTCTAAAAACAGCCGAAATTGGTACCGAAAAGGAGGCATTTTCTTAGTATTTTTACGAAAAATTCAGATCAACTCAGCACAAACAAATGCACTCAATACATCCGGAATATAATGAAAAAGAGAAAAAACATCACTTATGGGTTCATCTGCACAAAAAAACACTCAGCAAACCCGAAAACAGAAGAGCAACGTACAACGCCCTCCTAATATAACCGCTGTCTTGATGACACTGACAGGGCGGTAAATCTGACATTTCTCTATGGGAGAATGTTTGTCGCCTAAAGGCTAAAGGATCTACTATTTGAATTAATTACTGCCAGCATCTCACGGCTAAGTGAGATACAAGAATAAAATAATTTTGTTGGGGCCTCCCAACGAAACACGGAAAAAAAAGAAAGCGGCCGATATCGGCCGCTCCATTCGTAAAGGTATAATCTATAAAGCGGCCGATATCGGCCGCTCCATTGGCAAAAGGTGCTGCTAATTCATTAACAAATAATAATAATAATGTTTGCTAAGGCTCAAAGGGCAATGTCCTCTTTTCCACGCGGTCTGGAAATAGTCATAGCGCCGGCGTCAAAATACGTATACTTACTTCAGTTGCTCAAGGTTGTGAGATGACGTGTCAAAGATTGTAGGTAAGAAAAAAATTAGTGTAAGAAAAAAACTTCCCAAATGCTGGGTTTACTGTGTAAATTGCCTTTTCAGCGGTAGGCCAGTTTAGTCTTGTGAAACTGAATAATTTTTTTGGCACAACTTGAAATGTGTCACTATTCGCACTACGTTTAAGAAAGTAATGTTTATTATTTTACAATAAGACTACAGTTATACGCACATCTGAAGGATCAATTTGTTTATTTCTAACACCTATTTCTACATATTTTCACAATTGAGTGAGTGAAGATGAAGCCACGAAGGAGATTGTACAGAGGGGAGTGAGGCTGGTCTCTAAGCAAACTGGGTACCTTTCGACCAACTGAGGGCATACGTCATCGAAGTGGGCGGGGTATTGCAAGACACATCTACAGGATGGTCGTGATCCAGCGCACATGGAGTTAAATGATGCGCAGTTGGCGGAATACGAAATCTTGACCAATCTCTCCGCACTGACGTCACATTTTTTTTTATGTAATCCAGTATGAGAGATAATCCGGTCGGAGAGGCCAAAGCGCATGCTCCAACCAGCCAATATCACCTCCGAGAAAGTAGGTGCCATACCTACTTCCCTGGATTGCTGCCTATACTGGACTAGAGGAGAACACAGCCGAGGCTGCTATGCGGCCATCTTACATCCAGTACGGTGGTACCAACCCAGTCGGCTACAATTTGAGCCTACCACCTAGTAAGGGGCAAGGCAAGATTTTACTAGAAAATAGAGCTAGTAGCCACCCTCTCTACTATCTCCTCCGTGGAGCTAAATTATTCAATTTCAATTTAGTTGGTAACAAGAATACGTGTTAGCTTTCAAATAATTTCATACACATAGAAATTTCCTTTGATGTCAACAAAGCACATTTCCTTTGGACCACTGGCACCTTGAGAGTGGACTGAATAGAGTCGCGCTGTGTCGCGCAGCGCAGCCGACGCGTAGTGCGGTCACACTCTTACGCAGCACTGTTTTGTACTTATATTTTACTTGTGGTTATTCCTAAGAATGAGTGAAAATGACTTCCATGTTGCATTTCCGTGTATTGTTCTGTGTATACTCGTATGTACACGCACGTATACACATATGTTGTATGTAATAAAAGGTGTACGGGTTGTACGAATATTTGCTGGTTTCATTTTTGAATTTCTTTTATAAAATGATAAATCATTATCTTCTAATATTAATCTTTTATAAAATGATAAATTCCTAAATGTGTGCAATCATTTTGTTAGCAACGCTTGTGGCAGTTTTCTGACTCGAAATGAAATCATACAGCGATGAGATTGGTTCAAACGAATTTGATGTTGGAGTGAGTCGACTTAGATTGGACGGCGGTGAAGTTTTTTATTTCATCCGATATGGATGGATGAGTCAAAGGGGCCAAAGCACATGCTCCGACTAGCCAATATCACCTCCGAGAAGGCCCCAGCGAATACTTCCCTATGGACTGCTGGCTATACTGAACTAGAGGAAAACACAGCCGAGGTTGCTATGCGGCCATCTTACATCCAGTACAGTGTTACCAATCCAGTCGGCTACAATTTGAGCCTACCACCTAGTAAGGAGCAAGGGAAGGGACCTACAGTTTTAAGCCGGTTCCGAATGGTGAATCCTCCGACTCCCTTCTTATATTACTAGGTGGTAGGGTTTAACCCGCCCGGGTTGGTACCACCGCACTGAATGAAAGGTCGGTTGAAACGGCTATGTAAATAGTTTGTGTTTTCCGTCCACTTCAGTGTAGCCGACACGACCGAAGGGAAGCACTGATGTGGCACCAAGTTCACCCGGTGTTATGGGCTGACATCAGGAATGTTGTAGGTGATGTAGCCAACAGAGACAGTTTCCAAAAAAAAAAAAACTGGATGTTACCTATGTAGGGGTGTGTGTGGGTGACGAACAGACAGGGTACTCCACGGCATCCGAGCCCATGGCAAGTAAGAGAAGGTTTTAATTGAGCATGAGACCAGTGAGTGGGCACTCCCAGGTCAAGCCCAATGATGCGGAGAACACGGCATAGCGTAGTACGCGGTGTAGGTTAAATGATAAATGTACTGGTCCGTGTCCATCAATAGAAAATATTTATTTTTTAATGAACAAGCGCTCTAGGCTAGAGCTGCTTGTTCATTAAAAAATAAATAAATAAATATTTTCTATAAAGAGCCTCTAGCTCAGGCATGGGCAACCTACGGCCCGCGGGCCATATCCGGCCCGCGAGGTCTTTTTGTCCGGCCCGCGATGCTTTCCTGTAAATTATTTGGGTCCGGCCCGACTAGACGAAATATTGATCAAAAATCGCGCCGCGCCGGGCTGCTGCACTTTTGCGGCGAGCGCAGCAGTCGCTTCACTTCATTCAGTTCAGTTCAGTTGCAGGTCAGCCAGCTAGTATGACGACGACGACGCTCGGCTTGCTGGTTGACAGGAAATTTATTTTAATTTAATAAATTTTGATTAATTTCTGAGAGGAAATTTTATTGTAATATTTAATAGTGTGTTATCTTCTTGCGTTCACGTTTACTTATTATTATAAATATCGATGCAAGTAGGTAGGGTACACATTTTAGAAATGTAGACTTAATGCGGCCCGCGACTCGAAAGAAAAACAATGATGTGGCCCCTGGACCAAAAAGGTTGCCCATGCCTGCTCTAGCTGATGCGTTCATATCAGTTTTTTTTTTAGATAATGAATGAATATAATGTTTTTGTTTTGTTTTTAGTTTTCGTTCTTGGGCACTGTTGCTATTTGTATGTTGATGTAATTTTTATGTATTTATCTAATCGGTTTTTGAAGGTGTTTCTGCTTGGGGAGTCAATCATATCCTAATGGAGTTTATTCCAGATCTCGGTTAAAAATTATTAAATTCACTGAAAGTAAAAATACTTTTTTTTTAACTTAAAGTATATTGTTTTCTCATTCACACACACACAAGATTCAAGCCACAATCGACTGCACAAATAAATCTTAGTACATAATGGAACAAAATGACAATTAATCCTTCATTTCTCCCTCCTCATCTTCGTCGTCGACGCCGCGGATGTAGAGGACGTTGTTACATCTCACCAGCACCTCACCCAAGTTACCTGCAGCAGAATGAGAGGACATGTTGAATGAAGAATCAGCTGTAACAGCATACCACGGGTATGTCTTGTCAAATATACGATACGGTTTAATGTTTTGGGGGAACTCTACAAACGTAGAAAATATTTAAAAAATTCAAAAACGATGTATTCGCGCTATTTGCCAAGTAAAACAGAAAGAAAGTTGCAAACCGCTATTTAAAAAATTAAAGATATTGACAGTACCGTCTATGTACATTTATGAAACGTGTGTATTGGTTAGAACTCACTCAGAATATTTTAAGCCAATGAAAGAATTGCACAGCCATAACACGAGACAGAAAAATACACTAATAAATACAAAACCTAGAACTACACAATATCGCAAAAGTATATATTACATGGCAGTTAAAATTTATAATAATGTTCCAAAGGAAATAAACGAAATCACTGAACTCAAACTATTTAAAAATGCTCTATTTAAATGGTTATTAGACAAATGTTTTTATAAAGTGAACGAGTTTGTGCAAATTTTCGAATAGGTTATATTGTTTTATTTTTAGTTATTTTTTATTTTTATGGATACATTGTAAAATTTATATTTGTAAAGCCAGTCTTGCATGGCTCTATGCATGTGAAGGCTGTATTGTACGCCCATTCAGGCATTTTGCATACTCAAAAAACTGGAAACTGTAAAAAAGCTGCAAAAAAAGCAATAAAGATTTTGATTTTGATTTTGAGGTTCTCACATAAATTTGTGGAGTATCTAATTAACCCTATCAGACCAGAGCTGTCGCGGCGTAATTTGTGCCCACAACAAGCCCGCACTTTGCGCTGGCTGGCAAACACACTATGCCGGTTAGGCACAACCTAGCGCACACAACGACACGCACTGCTCGGGAGGAGTGTATGCAGAAGTACATACACTTAATGTAGTTTGATACAGAAACTCTAATTTTACCATGATACAAATAGAGCAAAATGTCTGCCAGTTTAATACTATTGTATGTAAATAAAAGTACAAATGAAGTAATATCAATAAATAAAATAAATTAATAGAAGCAACGCCACTGCAAATACAACTGTGGCATAATACCAGCCGGTTGTGCTTTGCGGGCCTGCGAATGACACGCCCAGCGCGGGCACAGCCCGCCAGCCCGCAGCATTGCGTGTTTCTAACTTCGCCCGCGCGCTGCAATCATAGGCTTGTGCACAGTGCCGGGCTGAGTTGTGCCCGCACTGGCACCTCTTCTGTCTCAGACTAAATAAACACCTACACCGAATGGGCCTTGGCGACACACCGGTGTCCAGATTCTGGATAAGAGGATGAAACGCCCATACACATACTTTGTGAATGTGAAGTGCTCATTCACAGTAAAAGCTGTATTCTTGGGGGTTATACACGGTATTGCAGTTGCCCCCGTAATATTTTTAACTGAAATAAGGGGGTTATCCTATATTATGTGAAACTAAGCAACTTCTGTGGCGAAATTTTTTTTTTTGAATAAAAATAAAAAAAAAATTCCATACAAATTTTAAATACCTCTTATCAAAATGTATGGAGAAAAAAAAAAGTTGTAGAACAAAAGTTGTTTTTTTTTAACTCTTAATTTAAGTTTAGGGCTTCAGCCGTATTCGGAAATGCAAAAGTTGTTCTATTTCACGTACAGAATCACCCCCTTTTGGGTTTTACAGTTGGGGTTGCAACACTGTGTATTTTGAACCCATGCCAAATACAGACACTCAACGCCAAGAATATAACTGGGTGCTATAACATTTTGAGAAACCACAATAGATCTTCCTAGGTCGCAGTGACAACACAGGGCTCAGTAAACATTCAAATGTTGTTCTACAACAGCTTCCATATACAGTGACTGGGTAGGAGAAACGGTAACCGTCGTCGATTCTATGTTCGCTTATAAGTTGAGAACTACTCAATCAATTCACATGGGGTTCTCAATGATGTATTCTGGCACATAGGAGGATGCATATAGAATATTATGCCGTGAAGCGAAGCTGCAGGAAAAAAAAGCATCTACTACGTGCAAAACAGTATGACATACTCACACGTTGTATCCCAACAATCAGGTTAAGCAGATTAATCGGTATTGTGCAAGTACTCTTGTAAATTGCAGCACCGACCACCACGTTTAGCAATGTATTAGGACAAGATAACTATCAAGCAGAAAGTAAGGCACGAAGATCCACCTGCTGCATGACTCGGTGGAAGGACCTTGCCAAGGTGAGAGGTGGCTGGCCTGCTGCCCTTTAGCACGGCACCTTGTCCTTATCCCTTAGTCGCCGTTTACGACATGCACAGGGAGAGAGAGATGCAGTGGGGCTATTATTTTTAAGTACCGGCCCCACATGGTTCAGTAGGTACGGCCCCAAAACCGTCTCAGTCAAGGAAGTATAATATTCAGTATGAGAACGAAGATTTACCAGTGTTGTTGCCTTCAACGTGTTCCTCCGTGTTGGCGAGCTGTAGGTTCATATAGCCGTCAGCAGAGACCAGCAGTCCTTTGTATTCATGTCCCCACTTGAGCTTCACTATCACCGACTTGCCGGTCAAGCTGTTGAGGAAGGGCTTGGGGTTGATGGGCATAGCAGTCGTCATCTTGAAGGCTGTGTTGGTTTCTGTGAAATCAAATAGGTTATAACCAAATAGCGATAGAAAATGGTACGCTTGTTTCATTTCGCTCTCCAAATGACGAGGCGAACAATGAAACGAATAGAAGTTACATACATTAGCTATAGACGAATTTGGGATTGAATTACGGCATTCGGTCGGTCAAGACAAGAGTTTCATGGCGTTTCATCTGTGGAGGCCCGAAATTAATAATTATAGAAGTGACGGTTGTCGTCGAGGAAATTAATGGTCGTATTTTGTTCTGACATTATATTGTACAAACCTTTTTAGTAGACAGAAGAAAAAAGATGACGCGCGCGACTCGCGCGAGTAAAGTGAGGTTAGTCGCACCGGCCACCGGCCAAGCCAAAGAATATAATACTACTAGGGCCAAGCCGATAACGATATTACTCTATGGCCAAAGCAAGCGAAAGAAAAAAAAAACCTAGACAGGCAGGCAGGCAGAGCGAGCACTGACAGAGTATTTTAAAAACGTCATCAAATAAAGGGTTTGACACCTGAATCCTTTGCGGCTCCTTTCGGAAATACGGCTCGGGTTGACTCGGCTCGAAACGAAACGTAGCAAAAACGACATGCACCGCCTCAACATTAGGTTAGGGTTAATAAAGAGAAGATGCGTCGCGTAGCGCGGTTATTTTTTTTAGACCACCAAAACATCACTCATACATACCACACTTTCCTTCGAGCCGAAGTCTGGCCGAAAGGAGCTAAAGGAGTCGTAGGAGCCAGGAAGTCTTCCAGGTGGCGGACCGTCAAACAAAGAGTAAACGAATGCTGCCAGAAAAGAAAACAATAATTTCCCTAAATTACTGATACAAATTTAAATCGTGATTATTTGTGACATTCCAGGGGTAAAGGTACCTTAAGGTCGGTATTGAGTTATGCATGCATATCCTCGTAATCTGTAAGCTTTTAGCTATCCATTAAAAAAAAATCAGGTCCCTAGGACTTATCGTTAACGAGTAAATTAATTTTAAAAATAATTTACTACAAAATACACTTTTGAGAAACGGCCACTTGAAGTTTGTAAACTCATTAAAGTATGTTATTCTCTGAAGTTACATAGATAGCAATTCGTAAGTACTCATTGGGCTTTCTTCTAATGGTTCAATGTGTTATTTGTCCAGTTAGCAAAATTGTTGTTGGTTTTTAGTGAATTAATACTAACAAACTATTGATTTCAATAAGTAGCTGACTTCTAATTATTGACGGTTTTTTTTAAAGAATTCAGACATAAAATTCTAAGAATTATGTGCAGGAAACATTAGTAGGAATGCACAAAGAAAAACAAGTTCATTAATATTATGTTCAAAATCGATTTTATTAATTAACCAATCATATTCAAAAAACCAACATGTTCGTTTATAATTAAAGCTTGATCAACTTTAAAAGTTGTTTAAAAGTATTCTTCATATTCGAAAATCAGTCGCTACATAACCATAATTTTATTAAACAAGCCATAATTTTTTTAAATTTACTAAATTTATTGTTTTCATGAGCTATTGATCTTACATAAAAATTATGATCATCGTTTCATAGATTTCCAAAAAGGTACCTTATGGAGGTTATGTAACATTTTTAGTTTTTTTTTTATAATAAGCGCGACATGTGGCGCCGAGTCACCCATAAGGTGTCTAGCGACGCCCATGGACATTCGGACGCATGCGGGGGCTGCGAATGCCATGCCGGCCTGACAGGTGCCCATTCACGCCTCTCTTGAAGGACCCGAGACTATACTTGGGGGGAAATATGTGGGCAGGTAGAGCGTTCCAGAGTTTGCCGGTTCTGTGGAGAAAGGATCTGCAGAACCGATTGGTACGCATCCGCGGTAAGTCCAGCGTATAGGGATGCAATCCCTGCCCAGTGCGCGTTGTACGGAGGTGGAAAGGGGACGCCGGAATCGCGTTAAACAGCTCCTCCGAGCACTCCCCGTGGAATAAGCGATAGAAAGCGCTTAGGGCGCCGACATCCCTACGAAGTTGCAGCGGTTCTAGATCGCGGGACACGTCGGGGTCATCCACTAGTCGCACGGCTCGACGCTGGATCGAGTCCAAAGGCGCAAGCTGGTATTTGGCTGAGCCATCCCACAGGTGCGAGCAGTACTCCAAGCAGGACCTAATCTGCGATTTATACAGAAGCAGCCTTTGGCCCGGCGTGAAGTACCGTCGAACCTTATTGAGTACGCCTAGCTTTTTTGAGGCCAGCTTGGCCTTGCCCTCGATAATGGCGGTACAATTGTGGATTAATAGAAAAATCTGCCAAATGTGAAGTGCCATTGCTTGATTTATATTGGAAACCATAGAAATTTCTGCAAAATTTGTAAAGCACAATAATTTTCACTTACTTAATAATTATCAATAAATTTATATTTGTCTTCGTTGCATCTGCCAAATCGTGAAACGATCGCCTAGTGCCTACTCTCTTATGCAGAAGCAGTCGAAGTCGAAAGTCGACTATATTTTCTGACAATGCATCCCTACTGCAAATGTAGTCTTTGTTGGACACAGACAACACAAGCTATACGTTGTGTTGTAAAATAAAAAAGGAGTAACATTTTATATTTTATTTTTTTAAATATAAAAAAAAAAATAGGTAAAAAAACTTTTAAGTTAAACGGTTTTATTAAAAAAAAACAGCTGTACAAAAAATGAGAAAAAAATCAGCTATACAAAAACTAGAAAATAATAAGGACACAAACCTGGGCCTTCTTAAGATTTTACGTCTGGGTAAGAAATCATCAATACTAGCGTGCTGTCTTCTCATGTCGGATGCCAAAGGCCACTTTGTGTCGCTGCGTCAGCGGAATAAGTAATAAATTGAGACTTTTAACAGACTAAGATAAAAACGTGGGGCGTGTAATATACGTAATAACATGCGCCCCACGTTTTTATATTAGTCTGTTACAAGTCTCAATTTATTACTTATTCCGTTGACGCGACACAAAGTGCCCTTTGGCATCCGACATGAGAAGACAGCACGCTAGTATTGACGATTTCTTACCCAGACGTAAAATCTTAAGAAGGCCCAGGTTGGTGTCCTTATTATTTTCTAGTTTTTGTATAGCTGATTTTTTTCTCATTTTTTGTACAGCTGTTTTTTTTTAATAAAACCGTTTAACTTAAAAGTTTTTTTACCAATTTTTTTATTTACTCGTTTTTAGTTTGATTTTTTTTTATAATTTTTTTCTTTCATGTTGTTCCCACGAGTATTAGACCAATAACAGACAACCCCCTCCCTGAGGTCCATGTAGTGGCGCAAGGCTCTCATACAACAAGATGTGGCCAGCCTTGAAGTTGAAACGCTAACGACGTATAATTTTTATCCACCCTAATGCCACACAGTCCTCGGCACGTTTCAAACGTTGACTTGGGTGGTGTATCGCTAACGACGTATCATTTTTAGCCACCCTAACGCCACACAGTTCTCGGGACAATACAGAAACCTTAACTTGGGTGGATTCAAACAAATATCCTGATCCTTATTTTTGTTTTATTTAAGTTCAACAGTCCACCTCCTGCCTCCAAAATAAAATCCTCGTCACCAAGTGTATTGGTAGAAGTATGGGACACTCGTCCAAACCAACCAAATGAGCCCAAACTCGAGGGGGCTACTAGTAACGGTTGAAGAGTTCCACTGTACACCTTCTGACTCCATCATCAGACCCTCGTCACCAAGTGTATTGGTAGAAGTATGGGACACTCGTCCAAACCAACCAAATGAGCCCAAACTCGAGGGGGTTACTAGTAACGGTTGAAGAGTTCCACTGTACACCTCCTGACTCCATCATCAGACCCTCGTCACCAAGTGTATTGGTAGAAGTATGGGATACTCGTCCAAACCAAACATATGAGCCCAAACTTGAGGGGGTTACTAGTAACGGTTGAAGAGTTCCACTGTACACCTCCTGACTCCATCATCAGACCCTCGTCACCAAGTGTATTGGTAGAAGTATGGGACACTCGTCCAAACCAACCAAATGAGCCCAAACTCGATGGGGTTACTAGTAACGGTTGAAGAGTTCCACTGTCCACCTCCTGACTCCATCATCAGACCCTCGTTACCAAGTTGAAATTATCATAATATTGTATTGTCACGGGAACTCAATGTGTGTGCAAAGTTTCATAAAAATCGGTTCAGTAGAAGTAGTTGAAAAAGTTGTCGCAAGATTTGAAACAAAGATAGAAACAAATATACGAAGTCAAGCTAAATAAAACCGTTTAAAAAAGCCGCCAAGTGCGAGTTGAACTCGCGCACCGAGGGTTCCGTACCATCACACAATATTTATTTGTATTATATATGTACAAAAATAATTGTGTTTTGGAAAATCACGAAACGCCTAAATAAAAACTACACCAGTGGTTTGACTGTCAGACATTCGTGCAGTTTAAATATACAAAAATATATTTATTATATGACATAAACTACAAAACAGTTTTCTCATTTTTCCTTTACTTGTGCTGTGAGGCCATGCTTCTTGCCAAATTTCATTGCTCTAGCAAGGTCAACGGGAAGAACCCTATAGGTTTTGATGTGATTTGAGTGAGTTTGCGAATATAAAATCTGGGTTATGATAGCCGTATTTTTTGATTGCGTTAATTTAGAAGCTTATATTTTCTACACCTCGAAGATATTGCAGACTTTAGTATGTCGTATTAATTTCAATTTGATATCTTGATTCAATTCTGAGAAAAAGGGTCTTGACATACAAAACAAACAAATTTTTTTTTATGTCAAATAAATACAAATTTACTATTTTCGGATTTTTCCTTTACTCGTACTGTAAGACCTTGCTTGTTACCAAATTTTATGATTCTAGGTTAACGGGAAATACCCTATAGGTTTTGATTTTATTTGAGTGAGTTTGCGAGTATCAAATCTGACATTAATGGCCGTATCTTTTGATTGCGTTAATTTATAAGCTTATATTTTCTACATCTCTAAGCAATCATAGACGTTAATATTTTGTATTAATTTGAACTTTTTTTTTTTTTTTTTTTTTATTGCTACCGAACTGGGTGGCTCTGTCCGAGGTCGCAACCTCAGGCGCAGCCAATTTCACCCCCGAGGAGGTGCCAGTCCGGCTTGGAGGTGGACTAATGTTGCTGGGGAAAGGCTATTAACCCGCGATTTGAAGATCTGTGGATTGTAGGAGTGGGGGAAGATATTTCCTGGGAGCCCGTTCCACACCTTTGCAGTGCGGCACAAGAACGATTTAGAGAATCGTGCAGTTCGAAGAACTCTTCTGTCGACTACAAACGGGTGTTCCGCGAGAGTATGGCGGGTTTGGCGAAGGCGAACAGGAGGAGGAGGGATAAGGGAAGCAAGTTCGTCAGAAAAGCGGCCATAGTAGTACCGATAAAACAGGCTCAATGACCCAACGATACGTCTGTGCTTTAGAGGTTGAAGGTCCTTTGTGAGTACGGAGTCACCAATGAGGCGAATGGCTCGTCGCTGAATAGAATCCAAGGCTGAAAGAAGGTACTCAGGGGAACCCTCCCAAAGATGACTGCAATATTCCATCACCGGTCTTACTTGTGATTTGTAGAGTGTAAGCAGTTGGACCGGCGTGAAAAATCGCCGACAGCGGTAAAGGACTCCTAATTTTCGAGACGCTAGTTTCGCCTTGGACTCTATGAACGATCGAAACCCAACGTCCCTGGACACCTCCATACCCAGGACGCCCAGACTACCATCGTTGGGGACTTGGCTGCCCTGAAAAGTGGCTTGGAGAGGAAACGGATCAGCCTTAGTAGAGAAGGCACAAGCTTGCGTCTTGGCTACGTTGAAGTTGACCAAGTTCTTCTTCCCCCAAGAGGATACTTTTTCGAGAACCTGGTCAACCAGAGCAACAGTTTCGCGTCTCGCGTTTGCTGGTGAGGCCTCTCTACCCTTCCAGTCCTTGATGAACCCTTCGTGCACCGTGCTGTCTTTAATAACTTTAATAATAACTTTAATAAACTTAATACCTTGACCCGTTCCTGAGAAAAATGGTCTTGACATACAAAACATGTAAACTTTTTTTTTTATGTGATATAACTATCAATTTACAATTTTCGGATTTTTTTCTTTTTTGTGTTATGAAACCTTGCTTTTTACTTAATTTTATGATTCTAGGTTAACGGAAAGTACCCTATAGGTTTTGATTTGTTTTGAGTGAGTTTGCGAGATCAAAATATAACATAAATACCCGTATCTTTTGATTGTGTTAATTTATAAGCCTGAATTTCCTACACCTCTAAGCAATGGTAGACCTAAGTATTTGGTATTAATTTGAACTTGATACCTTGACCCGGTCTTGAGGAAAAGGGTCTTGACATACAAAACAAAAAAAAATTTTTTTTATGTCAAATAAATACAAATTTACTATTTTCGGATTTTTTCCTTTACTTTTACTGTAAGACCTTGCTTATTACCAAATTTTATGATTCTAGGTTAACGGAAAGTACCCTATAGGTTTTGATTTGTTTTGAGTGAGTTTGCGAGATCAAAATATAACATAAATACCCGTATCTTTTGATTGTGTTAATTTAGAAGCTTGAATTTCCTACACCTCTTAGCAATCGTAGACGTAAGTATTTTGTATTAATTTGAACTTGATACCTTGACCCGGTCCTGAGAAAAAGGGTCTTGTCTTGACATACAAAACAAGTAACATTTTTTTTATGTGAGATAATTACATATTAACAATTTTCGCATTTTTCCCTTTAAGTGTGCTGTGAAAACTTGCTTCTGACCAAATTATATCATTCTAGGTCAAGGAAAGTACCATATAGGTTTTGATTTCATTTCCCAGTAGCAAAATATGTGACATAAATAGCCGTATCTTGTGATTGCGTTGACTTAGAAGTTTGAATGTTTTACAACTCCAAGGGAACGCAGACCTTAGTACTTGGTATTAATTTCAACTGCATACCTCTTCGCGTTTCTGAGAAAAAGGGTCTTGACAGAGAGACAGACGGACAAAGAAGTGATCCTATAAGGGTTCCTCTTTTTCCTCTTTTGAGGTACGGAACCCTAAAAATACTAATAGACTCTCCTGGACATATTAAACACCTTTTGCTAAGAAACGATGTTTCTCTTTCTAACAATTAGTTACTGAGATAATAATTTGTAAAAGTTTATTAAACTTCGGAATGCGCCAACGGTTATTGAACTTTGACCTTGGCACAAATTCGGGTAGGCGGCACGGAGCGGCGGCGGCGTGCGCGGCGATATCTCTGTGACGATGTGCGCGCTATCAGCTGAGCGGACATTGCATAGGTATTACCTTCCAGCCCCGCCCCCGTCTCGGAATGGAAAGGAATTCGGCCCTGCTGGACATATTAAATGTGTTTAATATGTCCAAGAGAAAGGTGTTCACGAAGAAATTTAACCAATGGCGACGGCGCCGATGGAGGAGCTGCGTATAGATAAACCATATATACTTTCTCAAACAAAGAAACTAAGAACGATGTCGAAGGCCGAACTACGTTATAGGTACATTTTCTACTAAACTTTAAGTCCACTTTTCTCCTTGAAATATTAACCGTATGAAAAAGCAAATATATTGAAATAAAATTTTAGCTCGGTAGATGAAGATTAGGTATAAATTGAAAAATCAATTTTTTCAAGTCATTTTACTAAAGTCAATTTATCTCCGAAACTAGAAACCGCCATAAGGTACCTTTACCCGTGGACTGTCACATTTTTCCTGTAGGCACATTGAAATTAATTTGTTTGATTTTGCAAGAAAGCTTTTATTTTTCCCCTAAATTTGATGGAGAGGAGACCTACAAAGTGGCAACACTAACTAAACATCCCGTCCTAGAATCCAAGCCTAAAATAAACAAATAAAAAAACAAATAGGCGCGCGCGCAAGTACCATTTAGCACACCATATTTTAGTCGCATAGATACTGTACTTTATATTGTTGAAAAATAATGTTACTATGCTACGTTGAAAATATAATACTCAATTGAAAATAAAATTAATTCCTGGAAAATTTTATCCACTTAATAAATATTTATTAGGTATCTATTATGTTTTCTTGTTTGACATCATCGGCTGAAGTGATGTACACTAAAATTCATGACTAAAAAAATTGGCGCTAGTTTCGAGTTCGGCGCGCAAGTTGTTCAGTCAAATTTACTGTGCTTGCTTAGTTTCATCCATACGTAACCTACGCATTTTTTTTATAAATTGGTATTGTATTGTAAATTAGTGCTTAGTTAGTTAAAATGCTATATCTGTGATTCTAGGCAATGGAAACGTAGTGTTTATACATAATAGCCTATTTATTATTTTTTCTGTATCTGTATAGCTATAGCAGCAAGTGGAACTTATTTATAGTACAGAACGTTAAAGAGGTTAACTACCTGCTTCTAACACTCTTGCTATAGTACCTATATTTATTCGGTGCTTAGGAACTTGTTATTGGGGTATTTTACATTAAACCAGTGTCTAGAATTTCTAGACTAGAAATCTAACATCGTTCTGTTTCAAGAGTTATCAACTCATCTCATTTGTCTTTGTAGCTTTACACAATAATTTATTGTCAGCAAGAAAAATGTTAAGAGGAAAAATAAGAATAAACGCATAATTTTCAACATTTTAATAATAAAAGCAAGTTAAGCACATTTAGCCACAGTAAAAATATAGGTAAAATTAAAGAATAAAATTACTTAGACTGAAAATTTTGAGCCTGTTTTGTGAGAAAGAAAATAAGATTGCGGCATTAATTCAGAAAATGTAGTGATTCAATCACATTCATACAATTTAAAACCTTAAAACACAATCGCTGTTCGAGTTGGCTTTATAAATATTACTAACACATTTTTACATAATAATAAAAACGGCAAATAAATATTCAATTGAAAAATGGTGCCAGGGAACTCTTGTACCTAGAATTCTAGGTAGAAGAATACAGCATCAGTTTATAGTAAAAAATAAAATAGAATAGAAATTCTGCATAACCCAGGTGGTTATGAAAGAGGAAGAATATTATGACTTCTTCGAAATCACAGTAAAAAAAGTACAGAAATACAAGTATTTCATAAATTATAGCTTGATGGTAGGAAAAGCCATTGAAATAAAAATATTGCCCGTGTTTTATCTAGTAAAATCATCAAATGCACACTCCAAGAATCAACGATTTGTTTAATTTAATAATTTTATTAACTAACCTACTTACCTATTCTAAAATTAAACTATTTAATTTACAGAAAGCAGATTATTCAAGTCTCAAATTGTGGGGACCATATTGCTATATATATTAAATCAAATAATTGCAGAAAAAAGAACATTGATTCTGATGTCTGACTCAATAAAAATTTGCCTTGCATTTATTGCATAATCATTAATTAAAAATATTTACAATTAACATTAGATAATTTATAGTGAATGTAATTAGATAAAATTCATTTTGTATTTAATACGTACATACCTACCTTATATTCAAATAATTATAGTTCGGCAGGCGAATGGGTAACACTGAACTGGATAAATATTTTGAATTTAGAATATTGCGAATCGAAATACTAGAACGTAGGTATGCACGTTCTAGTATTTCGATTCGCTCGTCTACACACATATTTCAGTGCAAACCTAACGGAAATGCTAAAAACAATGTGGCATTCTCAACAGTACGAGGCCGTCTCCAACGGAACAGTAAAATAAATAATAATCACAGCAAAGTGTATTCGCACGTGTCCCACAAGTGTTCGAACTCTGTGTCGACGGGCTGAACGAGATTTTTCTTGGAAGTGATGAGTACGTAGTTCCAGTCGTCGGCCGAAAGATCGTCGCCCCAGTTCAGCGTTCCCGTCATCAGGATGTCGTTGTCGATGAGACAGAACCGATGGCGCATGCTGATCTCGCTGCATCTCCATTTGATCTCCGCTCCTGTCGAACGACGACGCCATGGGTCAATATACCGGCGAAAGGAAGACTTCTGATGAAGAATTAAATACCTAGTGGTGTAACCCACACCCATATAGAAACAATATGAATCGGCTCCCATACTAACTAAACCTTGTTATTGTTCGCTGCCCGTTGTATGTTGCTAACTCACTCTTTAATTTAATATTACTATTTTATCCCATTTAACATTTAATAAGAACCGGAGAGGAATCATAATGGAAATTTGCAATTTTTATTTCATTTCAGTAGGTAGGTACTTATAATATTTAACCCAGTAGTTACTTATAACCCAATTTTTTTAACTGTGCACTTTGAGCTGTCAAATTCGTTAGGTTCTCAGTACTGAATCCACAATCAGTACGGAGTGCAGAGCGTACTGAAAGGAGTCGGCGGAGAGGTGAGGAAATAAGGGGGGGGGGGGGGGTGGATTAGGGTTTAACCCACCCGGGTTAATACCATCGCACTGTATGATCGGTCGGTCGAAAAGGCTATGTAAATAGTTCGTGTTTTCAGTCCAGTTCAGTGTAGTTGACAAGGGAAGCACTGACATGGCGCCTAGTTCACCAAGATGTTATGGGCTGACAGATGTTGAAGGTGATGTAGCCAACCGTGTCAGTTTCCATAACAAAAAAAAAACAACAAAATCAACTACCTACCTGCTTCCTTCAATTGCTCCAAAAACGCCGCACTCCATTCATTGTATCCACTCTTGTCGATTATAATCCTCGCTTGAATCTTTTTCTTTTTGATCAGCTCTACCAGACGTCCTTGTATTGCGATGTTCTGGATACCGGGCATGCATATGGAGACATTCCTTTTCGCACTCTCCACATACCCGATCAACCGTTCGAAATAATTGCACACATTGTATTGAAGTTTGCAGAACACCATCACTTCATTGACTTCTGGTTTCCGACTCTTGCAGTAGTATGCTGCAGCAGTGGCGGCGCACGAAACAGCAATTGCGGCGATGGAAGACCACATTCCACATTTCCAATGCATTTTTCCGTTAAGAGTTGCACTTTTCAATCTGCAAATTGTATTTTGCAATACAACTGCGATGACAGCTGCGGCAGTTAGGATGTGTGGACTATATCGTTTTCTCGCGCTTTTTCCCAACTACCCGCATTTGAAGAGTGTTTTAAGGATGCGTACAGTTTAGCTGTAAAGCCGGTTTACACTTTGATTGCAAAATAATTTAACCATGGTATATTAGCATCACCTGTTTAAAATTTTACAAAAGTTGGTGTATATGTAAACTTAATTTAAAAATAAATATTTGTTGAAATGAAGCAATTTGAAGAGATACAGAATACAGAAAATTGGTTATAGAGAAGAAAACGTACAATATTTTAAGATTGTTCAGTTCAAAGAGAATATAACTACCTACCATAACTTTGTTTATCATATCACTGGTATAAACTTAAAATGCTACCAACATGTTGACTTGAGATTCTGACTGCATTTGAATTTTGAATTTTGACAGGGTACAACCTACCTGTACCTTAATTTATTCTGCTGAACCATACTAAAATATTAGTTACGACAAATTGATGAATTAAGTATCAAATGTATTTATTTATTTTGACATTGTCCTACAACATGGTATGAAAATGACTAATTGACATACCTACTTTGATATCATATTGATGTATAAAAAATTTCTGACAAAGGCTCTTACATTACATCCTCACACCTTTTATGTGGTCAGAATAATTATCAAACTTAATCAATAGTTATTCTAGCTCTCAAACTGTAGTTTAACACTGTAAGCGGTGTATATTATGTAGCTAGTCACAATCACAACGTATTGTAACCATGGATGTTAAAAAAACCCTGTGAAGTTTTTTCCCGGCTCTTCTTTGTGGGTGTAATGGAGCCGGATTGTAAAACAATATTGGACAAATTCAAGCGTAGTGTACTGTGATACAAATGATGAATAAAAAATAACCACTGCACTATATTTTGGCGGCCAGATCTTGGCTGGCATAATTATTATATGAAATATAAAAAAAAATTAGAGAGAATGTTTTATTAAAATATATTACATTTAATAATATTCATATACTTAGGCAGGCCTCACGCACTATATGCACTTGCGCGCGCTAACTACCTGCTGCCCAGCGAGCCGTCGGCGAGCCTAATTCAGTGGAAATTCGTCACCCGCGCGGAGCGTACATACATCGCATACCACGCAACTGCGCGCAGCTGCAAAGCAATAATCACTTTACACTCGATCGTTTAGGTACATTTTTGCACGCAGCGATTGGCGACGTGAAACATTAGGCTATTAAAGCCGTAGGTATGGAACTTTTTCTATGGAGAGATTTATCTGTTACGAAGTAACTATTATGCCTTAGGGCTTCTCTTGAAAATAAAATACTGACCATTTCATTTGAATGTTAATTTTTATTTCTGCTGAATTTAAATTTATATTATTATACAAAAACGAGTGAAATATCTTAAATCCTATAAGCTTAAATAAATTATCTTAAATTTTTTACAAATAAACTATTCACCACCTCTAATCGCCTTGTATTTATTTATTTCATTGGGGAACGTCTTTGAGAGTTCCGAAAGTAAATGCGTTTTAAATCGTTTGTATGAATCAATCTTCCCCTTAACTTCTTCATTCTTCGTGAGAGCTTTATCGATGCAGTCCTTTGTGTACAGTTGTGGGTTCCTCCCTTGGTCGATGTAGCTGCAACAAAATATTATTTATAATTTGCTACATTATTTGTGAGATGTTGGAAAATGGTGGGATCCTCACGCCTCCATCTACATACATACCACACGCTCTATCCCTTCCATCCGGGTAAGTAGAGTAATCGGCGTTGTGCTACAAGTACACTTGCAAATTACAGCACAACACCGACCACCACGTTTAGCAATGTATTAGGTCAAGATAACTATCAGCAGAAAGCAAGGCACAAAGACCCACCTGCTGCATGACTCGGTGGAAGGGCCGTGCCAAGATGAGAGGTGACTAGCCTGTCACCCTTTAGCACGGCACCTTGCCTTATACCTTAGTCTCCTTTTGCGACACCGTGCATGTCATGTGTGAGAGATGCAGTGGGTATATTCTTTATAAGTACCGGCCCCACACAGTACATCAGCCATTACGCACCCATCTATTATGACCTAATTCAGCTATACTTTATTTCATATATATCGCTTCTCTTTTTCAAATCTCAAGTAATCATACCACCGTAAACCCAATTCATATAACCTGAAATCTAAGAAGTTTTCTACGTAAGTAAACAATTTATTAAAATGTACAATAGTGAGTGCGTTCCAGCAACCCAGCCCCCCTGCACTCTGGGGCCTTGCAAATTAACTCACGCCCTTTTGTTGTTTACATTGGGCGTCTGGGAACCTAACGTTTCTCACTATCGCCTTATAATCACTTACCACATGAACTGAGAACCCTACCGCTGCCACAATTTCGAATATCCGTAAAATCTATTCTATTGGAAGACATATTTTATTGATGATGACATGATCAATTTTATGTTTATTGTGACTACCTATGTTTTAAATTATTATTTCAGAAACTTAAAGACAACTGTAGAAGGCCTAATAAAATTTTAAAATTTTACAAAATCTCTCTTTACATATACATTAATTTTTATATTATTAATATTATTTATAAAATTACACAATTAATACAGATATTTCGACTGTGTTGTCGTCATCAGTGAAAAATATAACATATTATGTATGGTGTTGATATTTATGACATGAGTGGTTGATATGGTTTTTTTTTTTTTTTTTTTTTTTAATGAACGATATTTAATCCCGGGGTATCATGCGCGCCTAGGTTCCATATGAATGATGATTCCCTTATGAATGATGATACATATACATTACATATACATTACTAGATGTTCGACATTAACAACCAAAAGGGAGAGCCGTCAATGGATGGCCCACCTCAAACGCCATACCCCAAACAACAAATAATCTGCTTATGGTAGAGTTCCGATGGCAGATGGCTATATCAGAAAAAAAAAAAAAAAATTGTCATTAAGGATCATAACAAAAAAAAGAAAACATTACAAAAAAACATGAAATTATACAAGCAAAACCTAAATTAATAACACAATTAATGACAATATGGACCCATCTCAGCATGTGCTATAGGTGCACAAGGCGACCTATAGCGCTGTTTTTCAGATGGGCCCAGAGTAATAATAATAAAATAAAACACTAACATAACCGCCCGACGCCGCCCGACGCACCGCCGGCGGTGAATTTCTATGGGCTGCCCAAAGAATATAAACAGCCGAAGAATATAAACAGGCGAAGCTGCAAAGCAATAATCACTTTACACTCGATCGTTAAGGTACATTTTCGCACGCAGCGATTGGCGACGTGAAGCAGTAGCCTATTAAAACCCGAAGGTAGGAAATTTTTCTATGGAGTGATTTATCTGTTACGAAGTAACTATTTAGTAAACTGTGGCATGTTGGTCATAAGAAAGTGTATACTCACTCGAATACCTCGAGGGGCACGTGAATGTCTTGAACCTGCGACTTCAGCTTGTCCACCTCCTGCAGCCCCGTCACCAGCGACTGGCTGAAATCATTCACACAACACTATGAAAATATTTCGTTACCTACTCTTGTTAATATTACTTCTAGTTAATTGTTGTAATATTTGTTCTTGTGTCTCCTGTCGATGTTTGTATTCATTAGTTAGTTGTATTACTGTTTCCTTCTGAAGCAGAGTAATCGATGTTGTACTGTACTCCGGTAAATTACAGCACAACACCGGTCACCAAGTTTCGCAAATGAATTCGGACAAGATAACTTTCAAGCAGCAAGTATGGCACGAATACCCACCTGCTGCATGACTCGGTGGAAGGGCCGTGCTAAGGTGACAGGTGGCGAGCCTGTCGCCCTTTAGAGTGGCATCTTGTCCTTATCCCTTAGTCACATTTTATGACATGCAGGGGGAGAGATGCAATGGGGCTATTCTTTTTAGGTAAGTACTGGCCCCACTCGGTTGTTGTTGTTGTTGCTTTGGTTTGGGGTTGGCTTTGGGCCTGCAAACTAGTCCTGCTTGGTTGGGGACCTTCGTGCAAAGCCCCGCGATTTCCAGCTACCCCAGCCAGCCTATATCCTACATGAAAGCCACAAGTCAACTGGTCCGTCTGCAGACGCCCCACAGTCCCCACACACGGTAATGTAATTTTCGGGTACACAAAGTGTGGGAAATAATGATGCCTCAATTCCGGGATCCTAGAATATACATATAATATTATAGTTTCCTTTTATTGTGTTTATTTAACAAAACATTGTGACTTGCGAAGTTTGTTTGTCGGTTCTTCTTCGCATTGAATTTAGAACTGGCGGAATTTTTGACATGTCCAAGCGTAGGTTGCCTACATGGATGAAATTATACAATAAACAATAAACAATATTGATGTTTAGTCCCTCACATGTAGTATGTAAAAGGGACCAACTGAAAACCAGCGCTGCAGTGTACCCACCCTCCTGCTGCAAAATGCTAAAATGTGAGTAGGTCCCATCGTTCTATGTTAAAATTTATTTGTTGCCGTTTTACACACGAGAAATAAAACCCATTTTATTTCATACATATCACACACGCTGAATCCCGAAAAACGGGGTCAGCAGAGTAATCGGTGTTGTGCTGCAAGAACTCTGGTAAATTACAGCACAACACCGACCACCACGTTTCGCAAATTATTCGAACAAGATTCAATCGATCAAGCATCAAGTAAGGCACAAAGACCCATTTATTTTCGAAAGGACTAAAAAGTTGAATGATTCATTCATTCATTCATTAAATCATGTGTATTTTTTTTATGGAGCAGGAACAATTTTTACATGTAGTGCGGTGGTGCCAATCTAGACGGGTTAAACCCTACCACCGTGAGGGTAGGGACCTACACTTTTATGTGGAATTCAAACCACAGCCAGACACAATGGTCGGAGGGTCACTCATACAAACTCCGACTGCGCCAAAAAGTAGAATACAAGCTTAGGCGTCTTTTTGAGTAACATTGATACGCAATGGAATATTATGTCCATTGACACGCTAACTCACAGCGTGGTCTACTGTACAGATGTTTTATCTCACGAGCGCGGGTGAGCCATACTTGTAGTTGTAATGCGTATAGACACGCGCTCCTGTGTGCGTAAGTACAGGTGGCGTTAGCAAACTCACACACACACAGGAGCGCGTGTCTATACGCATTACAACTACAAGTATGGCTAACCCGCGCTCGTGAGATAAAACATCTGTATTAGCAACAGGTAATGCAATTGGGACATGGAGCTTTGACTGCCAGGAGCTGTTGGGTTTCTCAATAGGACCTATGTAAGTATGTCACATCAGCACAGCGCCGTGCTGCTTATAATTATGCTAAAATAACTTACTAAAGTCAGCAAAGGTAAAGAAGCTTCGCCAATTAATGTCGGGGTTCTATTTAAAAGTGATGGAAAAGTCTTAACAATATAAGTAATTTAATGTCATTCTCAGCATCTTTATGAACACACAATACAGCAAAACTTAATTAATTAGAGAACAATAAACACACCATACGACATACACACAGCAGAAATTAAAATGTTCAGACTACAAGATATTCCAGATTAAAACCATGACATCCGTGGTGTCATTCTCAGTAAATCTTTTGAATTATATTGTACATTTTGTTATTTACTTATACCTGTATTTGCTCATATGCGTAAACATACCTTATATTTGTGAACATACCAATTTTTCCTCATTTAGCCAAAAATGTTGCTCTATGTCAGAGCTTTGTGTGCGAATATTTAGAAATGTTGAACCGTCCCTCGACACTGAGTGAAAGGCATAAATTGTATTATTAATTTTTTTTATTAATTTTTTTTTATTATTATTTTATTTGCATGAAACTTGAGAGGCATGTCTGCGTGAGTATTACATCAGTATGTGGTTCTGGTGATTAGCGAGACGTCGAGAAGTAAGTGCTCGGGCTGCACGAGCACACCTCGAGAAGTTGCTGCCTCTTCTTGTTCTCAGAGCGTTGTTCAATTCATCGGCGAAGTCCATACTCCAGGCTGTGCAGTCGTTCAAATTAAGCAGCCGGTGGCCGAGTGGTTTGGGCATCGACTTCTCATGCGAGATCCCCTTCCTACCTTACTCGGTGGTAGAGTTCAACCCGCCCGGGTTGGTACCACCGCACTGAATGAAACATCGGTCGAAACGGCTATGTAAACAGTTTGTGTTTTCCGTTCAGTTCAGTGGAGCCGGCACGATCGAAGGGAAGCACTGATATGGCACCTAGTTCACCCGGTGTTATGGGCTGACAGCACGGATGTTGTAGGTGATGTAGCAAACCGTGTCAGTTTCCATAAAAAAAAAAGTCCGAGGTTCAAATCCGGTCGCCGTGTACCAATGAGTTTTTTCTAACAAAAAAATGTATGTGCGTATGTGTATACCTACACCTGCTGCTCCACCGTTCGGAGCCGGTGTAAAACTGTAGGTCCCCTCCCTTGCCCCTTACTAGGTGGTAGGCTCAAATTGTAGCCGATTGGTTTGGTACCACCGTACTGATGTAAGATGGCCCCATAGCCTCGGTTGTGTTCTCCTCTAGTCCAGTATAGCCAGTAATCCAGGGAAGTCAAGTCAATGGCACCTACCTTCTCGGAGGTGATATTGGCTGGTCGGAGCATGTGCTTTGGCCCCTCCGACTCAGCCGGATTAAATAAATAAAAAAAAATAAAGGGTAGCTGGGTTGTAAAATGTATGACAATACTCACATCTTCTGATTGAGGACGCTCTGGCCCTGAGGCTGAAAGTCGCTCACTATGATGCGGATTTGCCGCACGTTCTCAACGAACATCTCTAGCTGCGTCTCCAGACTCTCCAGAGGTGACGACATTCTTGCTCTGCTAGTTCCTCCGCGAACGGACGGTGGGAGCACAAACTATAAAGGATGGGAGAGGCCGACCGAATAACAAAAACACACGACACGACCGCACCACACCACACCACACACACACACAAAGATTCCGTCCGTCGATGAAACGTCTTAAAACGTCAAGCTGAATGACATGATTTTTTTTTTTGCTTTTTTATCCTGAGGGAAAGGCAAGGGTCGTTTGACCGTACTGAATGACATGAACGTTGTGTGTGTTCGTCCGTCGGCTCGGCACGGTCCGCGGTGCGCCTCTTGAAAGACTTTATCCAATCCCTCGAATCCCTCAATCCTTCACTCCTACTCCTACGCTTGGTTCTTCCATTTGGTTGATAAATAAATGATGTTTTGGTGGTTTAAAAAACTCAAGGTCGCTACGCGACGCATCTTCCCCTAACCTAACCTAATCGCATAACCCTAACCTAATGTTGAGGCGGTGCATGTCGGTTTTGTTACGTTTATATTTCCGAAAATAAAGCTTTTAGGTGGTTATAGAAAAAACTAAACACCCTGAAAAAATTTAAACACCCTAACATTGCTTAAAAAGAGAGAAAAAAAAAAGATTTTGTGGAATTCGAACCCATGGTCCCAAAAATGCAAACCCTACACGCTTACCACTGAGCTAAGAAATTACTTAACCGATCAAACGAATATCGACTTCTATTGGTTCGCTCCGGGGGGCGAAGGAGTAGGAGTGAAGGATTGAGGGATTCGATGGATTGGATAAAGTCGGGATAAGGTGTCGTATCGGCACGGTCGGTCTCGGTAGGTATTATTTGGACTGGACTGGTCCCTATCTTATCTTTCTGGTAAAGTAAGACAAAGAGAGAGCTTGACAGTTAGGCTATTAGACATTAATGGGTACAGTATTCTAGGATCCCGGAATTGAGGCAGCATATTTGCAGTACTTTGTGTACCCTAAAACATCTAATATTACGGTTCACAAATGAGGAGCGTCAGAACAAAAACCCTTAAATCCACTTTTGAATTTTTTTAGAAATAACAATAAAATTCGTATCTTTTTAACCGTATATGTTAACGTTATACTTATTTTTTATAAAAATATAATTTCCAAAGACCGACAGGTAAGCATCATCAAGGTTATGTGTTCTATTGTATTGTATTGTATTGTTTATTGATTATTCATATGGCAGTTAGACTGCGCTCGAACTTGTCACAATTTGTTCTATCCTATCATATTAAGGCCGCCGCGCCATGCTGAAAACATTAAATTTTAAGAGAGATTTAAGGTTTTTTGATGCGGACCAGTACATGACAAAATATTTTCTTTCGGATTTAAGGTATTTAGAAGCGGACACCTATGTTTAATATTTTTTTTGGGAAGGTTTCAAGGCATTTTGTTGTGTTCTGAGAGCATATTTATATGTAGAATGGTACCTACGCATTCGATTAGAAAAAAATATAAAACAATTTTCGACCCAAAATGGCTTTAAGGGTTTTTGTTCTGAAGCTCCTCAAATGACAGAGAAAGAAGTTAAAATTAGAAGACTTTACCACATTATAGAAGATAAAACCTACAGGGGCGCCAGCCAGCTACCATTATCTAATGAATTTACTAACGAAAAATAAGTAAATTGACGGTGGCGGGAACAGTTTTTGATTTTGTTAACTAGGTGTAAGTATAATTCTTATTGGCACAGATAATGGCGATAGTTCTACGCATTAAAATCAGAACTCAAGAAGTAAATATAGATACTTACGTAAAAATAAGTAGGTACATGGAATAATCCGGTCTGATTTATCCATAGGCGTACAACAAGTAGGCGTATAAGATTTATCCATGGTACCTACGTACTTATTCATCTGAAAACTATTCTTTTAGGGTTCCGTAGCCAGCGAGGATAGTGTCTGCCCTATGAATTCGGTCCGGTGTATGTCTGTCTGTCTGTCTGTTACACACAGCCTGTAGCTCCTAAACGGCTTGAGCGATCTTCGTGAAACTTGGAATGTGTTTAAGACGAGAGGGAAGTTACCTTTCTCCAAACAATATTATGGACTCTTATGACGAGGCATGACGAGACGGAAGTTAATTTTCTACATACAAAATCGTCTTTCGGCATTTATGTTTTCTAGCCCCCTAAATCTTATCCGATTTTTACAATATTTTTTTCTTGTCCTAAGGACAGTCCAATCTACGTTCATGTCTTTGTCGTTTTTGTTTAGATGAAATATAGGTATAACACCAGAGCTAAAAATTTGCATTTCGACCGAAACACATTGAATTTTTATTCTTTGATGTCATGAAGTTCATTAAGCTTTATTGAGTCATCATCACTTTAGATATTCAAAAAATAAAAAGACAGGAACGTAGATTCGACTGTCCTTATTACAATAAAAAAAGAATTGTAATCATTTGATAAGGTTTAGGGGGGTAAAAAACATAAACCCCGAAAGACGATTTTGTATGGGGAAAGTTAACTTCTGTCTCGTCTTAATTATCCGGTACACATTCGGAGACAACTAAATGTAAGTGGTTGAGGCCCTATTCTGCCGATGCTAAACAAAATATCCAGGAGCGTTTTGGCTTATATTATGTGCCACTTGTTTCGAAACCAAATACATACTCATCTTTTTCAATCGGATTGTTTTTTCTTTTCAATAAAAATATATGAAATTATAACATGCTTAGTGTTTTATTTTTTATAACATGTAACTTTTGCAAAAAAAAAAAAAAAACACGACAGAAGACCATAAATTACGTTTTTTCAGAAGAAATTGTTAAGAAAATCAAGACACCTATGTATAAAGAAAATATTCTGGAGAAAAAAAAAAGATGAGAACGATTATTTATCCAGCTTGTTTTTTTTAGTTTTTGTATAGGTTGACCCTGGAAAATGCTGCTAAAACACCATGTTAGGAATTGTTTACGACAAGGTGGGGTTTGAAGGGAGTTAGTTAAGTAAATAAGCCACATTTTAAGTAAATTTTTTTTTATAAAGTTCTTTTTATTCAAGTTTCAATTTTTATATATTTTTTCTGTGTGGCCTGGTTTCTCTGAAATATATTTTTGAAAATTGGAAAAATCTCTTTTTCTCCTAAAATTTGCATATCGCAGCCTTAAGCAAACTCAGGCGTCCTCAACTATAATTCATAGGGGACGCACCGCAACATTCAATTAAATAAAAAAAATATCTGATAGGCAAGGGTCGAGTGGAGTACCGTTAGGTCATAGTTTCAAGTACTTTAACCTACTTTATACACGGTGTTGCAACCCCAACCGTAAAACCCGAAAGGGGTGATTCTGTACGTAAATTGAACAACTTTTGCTCTACGACTTTTTAATTTATGTAAGAAAAAAAAATTTTTTTTCTTCATACATTTTGAGAATAGGTATTTAAAATTTGTATGGAAAAAATAATTTTTTTATTGTTACAAAAAAAATTTTCGCCACAGAAGTTGTTTAGTTTCATATATAGAATAACCCCCTTATGTCAGTTAAAAATATTACGGGGGCAACTTCAACACCGTGTATATAAAAAAACAATTTTTTTCTGTCACTTGAAAAGTTTGTTATACTTAGGTAGTTGAAATATATCAAATTTGTTTTTTTCCAAGGCAGGTTATCTATTATTATTATTACATATAATAAAATCGTTAAATTAATAATCTCTCTTTGTCTGTACGCGCATCACGCAAAAACCACTGAACGGAATTTGACGAAACTTTGTATAGTGACAGTGTATATCCCGGATTAACATAATAAACAAAAAAATATAATAAAAATTTAAATTATTATAAAATTTAAATGACAAGTTGACAACGGAGAACTGTCATCTCGACAAATCTCGATAAATAAAAAAAAAATGTTGAAGTCGAACTTATGTCGCTGTCATTGGTGCAATTTGTATTTCTGTTGCCCGCGGCTTCGCTAGCGTGAAATTCGTATTAAAAAAAAAAGTAAGTAACTAAAGGCGGAGCCGAAGGCGGATCTGCGCTCACGTAAACGATATTCTTTCTCGATGAAAGTAACTAAGGGCGAGGCGGAAGTCGGAGCTGAGTTCAGGAAGAAAAAAAACATTATTTCTTGAATGAAGTAAGTAACTATGGGCAGGCCGCAGGCCGAGCTGCGTTCAGGAAGAAGCTAAACCATCTTGAAGAAAGTAAGTAACTAAGGCGAGGCCGAAGGCCGAGCTACGTTCTGATAAATATTAAACCATCTCGGAGAAAGCGAGTAGCTAGGGCGAGGCCGAAGGCCGAGCTGCGTTCAGGGAGAAGCTGAACCATCTTGAAGAAAGTAAGTAACTAAGGCGAGGCCGAAGGCCGAGCTACATTCTGATAAATAATAAACCATATCGAAGAAAGCAATTAACTAAGGGCGATGCCGAAGGCCGAGCTGCGTTCAGGAAGAAGCTAAACCATATTGAAGAAAGTAAGTAACTAAGGCGAGTCCGAAGGCCGAGCTTCGTTCTGATAAATAATAAACCATCTCGAAGAAAGGAAGTAACTAAGGGCGAGGCCGAGGGCCGAGCTGCGTTCAGGAAAAAGCTAAACCATCTTGAAGAAAGTGAGTAAGTAACTAAGGCGAGGCCGAAGGCCGAGCTACATTCTGATAAATAATAAAACATCTTGAAGAAAGCAAGTAAATAAGGGCGAGGCCGAAGGCCGAGCTGCGTTCAGGAAGAAGGTAAACCTTCTTGAAGAAAGTAAGTAACTAAGTCGAGGCCGAAGGCCGAGCTGCGTTCTGGATGAAGCTAAACCATCTCGAATAAAGTAGGCAACTAAGCGATATTAAGATTGAGTTAAATTAATTTAAATTTTATTATAAAGTCCACGCTTCTGACGGCAAACATACCGTGCATCCTAAAACCTTGCGATTATTCCCGGCTGGATGGCAAGAGGCCCGATGGTATCACCTTAGTTCCATGAGCCAAGGGTAGGTCTTTGATGTGGGACGCCATTTGTGTTCTCACATTGGCTCCAAGTCACGTTCGGGCATCTTTAAGACCTGCCGGCGCGGCCGAGGCCTGGGCGGACAGCCTCAAACGCAATAAATATTATAGATATATAATTCAAGATTTCGAGATTCGAGATTTTGTTGCGTTTGCGGTTTAAACCCTCGGTCCGTGGAGCAGTCATTGAAGCCAAAAGCTTCTTGAAGAGGCTTGCGTCTCTGCTGGTGGACGCAACTGGTGTCCCGCAATCAAGGGCCTACTTCATTAAAAACGGTAAGCTTTGCCATCCAGCGGGGTAATGCCGCAAGTGTTCTAGGAACATTTGAAAACGCCCCTTTTATATGATAGTTATTTTAATGTTTGTTAGGTAGGTTTTAATTATTTACTTATTAATATTACTTTTTTATATATTTTATTAAATAAATAGATGGAGTAAACGATATTATATGCTATCGAAGAAAGGAAGTCATTTAAGGCAAGGCCCGAGGGCAGAAGAGGGTTTTTGGTTTACCTGAACGGAGCTCGGCCTTCGGCCGCGCCCTTCGGCCTCGCCCTTAGTTACTTACTTTCTTCGAGAAGGTTTATCGTCTTCCTGAACGCAGCTCGGCCTTCGGCCTCGCCCTTAGTTACTTAGATTCTTCTTTGAAATACGAATTTCACGCGAGCGAAGCCGCGGGCAACAGCTAGTAATATCTAAATGTTCGAAAAGAAAATTCAAATATAAAAAGCTAGACAAATCTAGAAAATTAAATATTTAAGCAGTCCATTCATTGCATTGCTTATTGCGTCTCATCGGCGCACGACGCGGTGGAACGGGCGGCAAGCAACAAGCAAGGTGGAACGCGGGGAATGTACATGCAAGTAGGAAATTGCTACGGAGCCCTTTTTGTGTGAACAAAGTTCGCACAGGCTTTAGGTATGTCCCACTTTACCCTACATAATTGTAAGTAAATTGTTTGATTAAACGTGAAAAGTTTACTTTGCTTTTAGACTTGTAATCTCAACCGTAGAATCTCAACATGTAAACAATTTTTATTTACATTTCCAATTAAACTTTATAATGCACGGTAAGCGGCGGAGACGCGACGGCCGACGGGCGGGGCGGTTTGTTGAAATTGTTTCTCATAATTGTACTCATTATTACAGCACTTCAGTAATTTCTCAACATTTCAGAAGGCTCTGCTTACGTTTCCGCCTCCGGGATGTTACATCCGGAGCAGGCACGGCCGTATTTAAGGCCACTGATGCAGTGCTTTTCGATATAAGTATAGTTTCACACCCAAGTCAACCGCACGTATTTAAGTTTACTATTTCGGCCACTGAAATGACTAGGTTCGCCTGACTAATATTTTTGTTCCTGGTAGGTACATTGCACTTGCGATTACACAAAAAAAGTACATACCTATAAAAAAAGTGACTGTGGTAACCACAATTATTATTATTATTGTCAAATTGATGAATTTCGTAAAAAAAAATCTCTTTTCAATTTTTGTGAGCATTTAGTTTAATTCTATGGCTCTCGGCAACAGCCTCCACAGTCTCATACCTAAATAGGCTTCCAGTGGTGGAGACATAGCGGATGGGGGATGGAGGGTAGTGTCTCTGAAGAGAAGGTAATGAGGTTAATGAACGACAATCACTCTCTTTATTTCGGCCCCGCGTCCTAACGAGAGGAGTTGGGCGCCATTAAGGAATATTCTGTCACTCAACAACCGACACTTCTTGGGTGCCTACACTTGCGGCATTTACCGGAAATTTCTTTACCGGCGCACCGCGCCCATTCTGCGAGTATTGGACGATGAAAAATCATTAGCGAAATTGAGGTCGTCGCCAAAGTGTTTTCTCGTTACCGAATTGTGTATCAGGTAATGCCATTGACAATATTATGTCCTAGATTATTATGCTACGTTCTAGGTTCTTTCGTATTTAGAACTGTCGAACTGTGAGTTCAGTTGAAACGAAAATGAAATATAGTTATTTTTAGGGTTTTGTATCAGTACGGAATCCCTATTACTAAGCCTACGCCATCCGTCCATCCTACCTTTAAAGGGTTTTAAAATAATAAAAAACGGATAATTATTACGTGGTAGTAAGGAAACCTCGGTGCGCGAGACCGACTCGTACTTGGCCGGTATTTTAGATATAGGTAAGTATGAGGAAAAAAAAAACCGGCCGCGTGCGAATCGGACTGGCGCACTGAAGTACACATAATTGGCTGAAAATTTCAATCGGCTACCTATTACGGTTCAAAAGATACAGCCCTTTAAATGTAGGACAAACGGACGGACAGACTTAGTAATAGGCTTCCATACCTGCCGTACGGGTGTACGGAAAACCAATGGAAGCCAAAAAATTACACCTGAAAAAACGCACTTCGTTCATACGTATAAAAATATAATTGCACTATTATGCAATGGATATCGATTCATTCAGGACTCAGGACCATGACGCTGGCAGGACTAACAGAGTTTTGCTTGTAAGTACATAACAGACAAATAAAAAAATAAAATACAGGTACCTAGCGGTAAATTTGGTAAAATCTGAAATAATATTCATAGTGTACTTATCCAGAAAATTGTGAGTGTGCCAAGATTTTCTACCTGCGAATTTCGCGCCCAAGTAGGGGGAGGGAAGGGAAGCGTGGCGCGTGGCATGTGGCACTTATATTGTACAGGGGCTCATTACACGATAAAGCAGTACATCTGTCGTTATTATTAACAAAGCCGAACGAGATCCCGTAACGAACGCGAGCTTTAGGTACTTCAACGTACGCTTCGGGATACCTACATAATATGTTTTAATTTCAGGCTTTTAACAATGTCTTTCTCATGTAATGCTGTACTTTCATAAAGTGAGAACTTTATGAATATTATGTGTAAATTGTGAGCGAATATTATTATAAAAGCGATGAACTATTATGAAAGAATATTCTGAAAGAACTAGTACTTTCAGAATATAGTGCGTTCCGGCAAGCCATCTTAAAATTTATTTTTAACCCCCGACGAAAAAAACGGAGGGGTGTTATAAGTTTGACGTGTGTGTGTGTGTGTGTCTGCTGTGGCATCGTAGCTCCCAAACGGATGGACCGATATGGATGCGGTTTTTTTATTAGGAAGCTTGTTTAATCGGGATGTTTCTTAGCTATGTTTGTAATCAAGTAATTAAGTAATAAAAAAATTCACATGTCAGTGCTTCCCTTCATTAAAATTTCATGTCGGATACACTGATCGGACGGAAAACACGAACTATTTACATAGCCGTTTCGACCGACACGTTTCGCTCAGTGCGGTGGTACTAAGCCGGGGGGGGATAAACCCTACTACCTAGCAAGGTAAGAAGGGAAGAGACCTACAGTTTAACGTGGAATCATATTCATATTTCATTTCATTTCATCCAAGTACTGAACGCGCTCAGCGTCGACCGCACCACTGAGCTACCGAGGCTGACAAAAGATGATTGAGAGAAATTGTAATTTTAGATTAATACATCGGTTCTTGATGTTGACGTAAACACATAATCAACAAGAACGATATATTTTATTCTTTAAATATTCCGAAAAAATTTTTCCTCCTTACGCGTCAGATCTAGATGTGCAGAACTAATGAGCCAGCTCATTCAATTTGTCCGAGCGGGCGGCCAATCTCGCCAGGTATTCACAGTTGTCATGTATTGCTCCTCCTCGCCAATAAATTGCCGCCTGCGACCAACGCGCCCACCTTTATAGCTAATAAATCCGGAGACTGCAAATCTCTCCGTTTGCTTACCCACCACGATCTTATTCACTGGGGCTCAGAGCTGTAGCGAGACGTTTTCTGCAAGGGGCGAGAGTCCGCTCCGGAGCCTCCTTCAAGGGGGCCGTAGAAATGGCAATACACAATAATTTTGTATTTAAAATCTTACGTATTAATCATTGAATATTTCATTTAATAAAATACTTAGAAAACATAGAGTACTTTTAGCTAAAAAGTTTTAGAAACCTATAAAGAAAGAAAAAACATTTATTTTCAACTAGTTTTGATGTAAAAAAATGGTTTTTACCTGCGCGAGATTCTTGAATATTTTAGTATCGAGAAGCGATACGTACCTTTTTTTTATGTAATCCGGTATGGGCGGCTGAGTCGGAGGGGCCAAAGCACATGCTCGGACCAGCCAATATTAACTCCGAGAAGGTATTGTGTTGTATTGTTTATTGATCATTCTTAAGGCAGTTAGACCGCGCTCGAACTTGTCACAATTTGTTCTATCGGTAGGTGCCATACCGGATTCTTCCCTGGATTGCTGGCTATACTGGACTAGAGGAGAACGGGTTCACTACGTCACTTCGAAACACAACCGAGGCTGCTATGTGGCCATATTACTTTCAGTACGATGGTACCAACCCAGTCGGCTACAATTTGAGCCTACCACCTAGTTTCCACCTTTGTATTTTCTGGAATTTTACTTAAGCCATTTTTATTAGAAAATGGAAAAGATATTGCTCGCTCTCTGAAATAATTTTCACAATAAACGCCGCAACCTCCACTAGCTCTAGCTACGTTCCTGCTCGGTTCTACCATAATGAAATGACACAGGAAGAAAATGCCATCGAAGTCAGCCCCACGGAAATGAACAATGCCTACCCACGCCAAAGAACGTACCCAGGATCTATTTTCGGAGGGATGGGGGTGTCCAGCCAGGTTAATGATTAAGAAAAATGCATTAGTGGATAGGTTATGCCTTAACCTTAAATTTTCTCAGAAATAAAAAAGCGAAACAATTTGCACAAATTTATATAATATCCACAGATTAGGAATGGTTTTTGGCACGTTTTGATTTAAGTATCTGGGGATTTTTTTAGTTTTGTGTGGTTCGGGTAACATTATATTTTCCGGGAGGGTCCGGATTTCTTTGAGGCCCTGACCCCTGGACCCCCCCCCCCCCTGGGTACGTCCTTGCCTACATCCCCATTCCACCTCCGCACTACGCGTACTGGCAGGGACCTACCACGCGCACGGATTCGAACAACCGGTTCTGTAGGTAGGTCATTAATCACTGGTGACAGAACCAGAAAATGTGTAACACACTTCTTGATCATCTATTTCTTCCCAAGTACAGCCTAGGGGTTTTCTAAAGGGGCGTTAAAAGACTTCTGTCAGGCCGGCACGACATTCGCAATCCCCGTGCGTCAAGGAATGTTCATGGACATCGTTAGACACCTAGTTAGGTGTGACGAGACCACATACCGCGCTTTCCATAAACAAAATTAGGCTATTAGGTTTTTTATTATTATTTTGTAAAGAACTAAATAGTAGGTTTTAGAGAACTTAGAAAACTCATCACATCAATCACACAAATCTGTTCAGGTTATTTATTTCATTTATTTCATATAAAAATTAGAACACGCATTACACATACATCCATTACTATTCATATTTACATAGTACTTGTGTATTTACACAATCCAACGAATAATATTTAAACGTTTGACGACAAAATAATACTAGTCTTGTAATAGGATTTCGTTTGACCTTTGAACCCCTTAACTATTATCGAGACCAAAATAAATTTTAACATTTTAGGGTATTAAAACTCAAAGACAATAAATAGTTTACAATGAGAAAGCAAGAAACTTCCTAATTAATAAGAAGTTATAAATTTCAAGAATTAACATAATATTTTTTCATGTTCTTTGATTTTTGGTAGGCAATTAACATACATATAATTACATCTCCAACTAAGATCTCTACAGTTAGATTACCAACGAGCTTAAAGTGATAGGAACAAATAAATATTATTGACTAAAATATCACTCGGCTGTTCAATATACACCACGCAAACGATTCACAACCCACGGAGGATCCGCTATAGTTCAGAAACAATCGGTTTTTTATCACACGTCTGCACTATACTGTGCGTCAGAAGATACATGTTCAGACAGTCCCCGGTGTTGAGCGAGCCCGGCGGTTCCTCATCCATCGCGCGCTCCGCGGGTGAAGGAGTCCCCGCAGTCTCAATGCCACGGTACACCACTCCACCGTGCACGACGGACGTCAGCAAGGACTCCTGAATGGTATCGTTGCCGTTGCACGTTTTCTCTGACCGATACATGTCCGTCCTCTCGCTAGCGTGGCGCACGGGAGGCCTAGCTCCCCACGACAAAGCCCCGAGACACGGGAGCACCTGCTTAAACTCCTTACGGAAGTTCTCGTTGAGCCACGCGTACAGAAACGGATTGTAGCAGGTTGACGACATCGCGATGAAGTGCGCGATGAAGAAGCAGAGCATGTTGTACCTCCACACGTCAGTGCTGTTGTAGAAGTCGCTGCTCATGTTGACGAGGTTGAGCGGCAGCCAGGACAACCCGAAGATCGCCACCATCGCGATCAGCATCCGATTCGTCCGCTTCTTCCTCTCGCGCTCGGCGTCTTCCTTCCGGCAATTCTTGCTGCCGGGCCGAGATTTCATGCGGTTGTTCAGTCGCATACTAACGCACGTGTAACAGAAGGCCATTATAATGAACGGAAGAACGAACTGCATCGTGGTCGTGACTGCGCCGAATGCCTTTCGTATCCTGTCCGTCGGCCACGTCTCCTCGCAGTACAGGATGCCGTCAATCTCGTGTAGCGTCATGTAGTAGCCGTACGGGAATGTGACCAGCAGCGAGAAGCACCAGATGAACACGATCAGCGCTATGCACGTGCCGACCTTCATGCGCGGCTTGAACGGGTAGATGATGACGAAGAATCGGTCTATCGCTATTGAGGTGAGCGTGAGGGTCGAGATGTAGACGGAGCAGCCTTGTGCGTAGGGCATGATGCGGCACAGCGCGTCTCCGAAGACCCAGCGGCCGAGGAACGTGTAGAGCGGGGTGAATGGCACGGCAAGCAGGCAAAGCAGGACGTCGGATAGCGCGAGATTCGTGATGAAGAGGTTGGTGACGGTCTGCATGGCGCGGTTTCGCACCACCACGTAGCAGACGAGAACGTTGCCGAAGATCCCCAGCACGAAGATGAGGGTGTAGGCGACGCAGAAGGCGGCCTGCACTGCCTTGTTCTCGATTATATCTGGTCCGAGAGTCGAGTTTGCGTCCAGACTGACGTTGTCTGTCGTGACCGCGGCCTCGGTCGTCCAGGCGGCCATTTTTGGCTCTCGCTCTATGTGTGTGACGAATCGTCTTCCATATCGGGATTACACAAAATTATGTTTCAGTTATAAGGCTGTATCGGGTGAGGCATTTGCGGGATTGAGTGGGAACTGTTCGTGGCAATATGTGGATTGAGTGCACGCGTACATTCTGCGGGCGTGCTCAGGATAGGTGAAGATGACTTGAGGGCTCGATCCGATCTCGACGCTGAGCTGTCGGAGATGTGCCTGCAACAAACAAATTGGCTGTTAAATTCGTATTCCTCTCGGTTCATTAGCGAGGATGTACGGCAACTGACACGGTTGGCTACATCAACAACATCCGTGATGTCAGCAACAAGCAAGTTATTTGGAATTATTATTCAATTATTTTTAAAATTTAGGTTTAGGATATTATTATTTCTATTTATTTTGGTAATTGTTCATAAATTTAGTTTATAAATATAGTTTATTAACATTGTAATTCTTGTTAACAATTAAAAAATATGCATTCATAGTATCTAGTGTAATTACTGTTTAGAAATGCTTGTTGTATGTTAGATTAATAGGTTTATAAAAATTAGTAACTATTTAAATAAAAATAAAAAAATTGCTGAAAATTTTAAACATAAGTAGTACCAACGATGGAAGATTGGGCGTGCCTTTAAATGTTCGAAATATTCATGAAATTGGAAATTGCATAGCTTTCCTCCGTTATATCAACTAGAAACTAAGGAGTTGCCTGAAGGAACTATAGCTTCATAGTTGTAGTAAAGGGTAGCACAGGAATGTCTTTGACGGCGTTCCCGACTCGGGTAATTGCCAATTTGAAGGTAACGTGAAGGAGTTTAGAACTGTGTAGACAGTTTTGAAGGACACGCGCCGATCGTGCACGTATACATAGGGATTATCCAGTAGAGATGGTTTAAATTAAAATATATTAATTCTTCATAGACAAAGATTTAAATCGATAGATAGGGCATAGTCTGGACTTGGCGCACTACATACAATGTCACCAATAAAAGGGCCGCATGCGGCCACTTCGCATCAGTCGCAGCGCCACGCGCGTGTTGAGAGGTCGTTTCACGGAACGGAACGGAACGCGCCGCTGCGCGAGTGCAGAGTGTTTGTTATGACGTAATGAATGAGGCAGCTTTTGATGCGATTCTTGATGACTACTGTACATGAAGTTACACACAATATTTTATCTAATAGGTGACAACCTCTTGAGCGCTTTGCCCTATCTACCGATTTGAATCTTTGGCCATAGACATATCTGTGAAGGTATTTAAGTTAAATTTGAAGAATCTTTTTTGCTATCTTTGTTGAATTAAATACATTTATACCTTATTGCATACATTAGCTCCTCTCTGATGTCTCTCTCTCTCTTGTCATTCAGTTGATGGTTTGAACAACAGTACCACTGAATAATGTACATAATATGTAAGTCATTATGAACATTATATATACTTATTAAAGTATTTATGTAAGGTTATTTAGAATAGAATGCCTCACGCATCAAGTCGCCTGTACCTAATTTGTATAAATTGGTGTTATATACGTTAAAATGGGAATATAATATACATACATAGGAATATAATAAAATTTTGGTGGAAGATGAAAGTAATGTATTTATTTTATGTTTAATTAAACATTTTGTTAAGGAAATCAGCAGTAGTTTAAATAGGTTAAAAATGGGCGAAAATAGCGTGACGTATTAAATGGACGATGCCATATTATGCTATCTATCTATCTATCTATACATATAATAAAATCGTTAAATTAATAATCTCTCTTTGTCTGTACGCGCATCACGCAAAAACCACTGAACGGAATTTGACGAAACTTTGTATAGTGACAGTGTATATCCCGGATTAACATAATAAACAAAAAAATATAATAAAAATTAAAATTATTATAAAATTTAAATGACAAGTTGACAACGGAGAACTGTCATCTCGACGTGAGCTGGCCGGTGACAAAATGTTTGATAAATAAAAAAAAAATGTTGAAGTCGAACTTATGTCGCTGTCATTGGTGCAATTTGTATTTCTGTTGCCCGCGGCTTCGCTAGCGTGAAATTCGTATTAAAAAAAAAGTAAGTAACTAAAGGCGGAGCCGAAGGCGGATCTGCGCTCACGTAAACGATATTCTTTCTCGATGAAAGTAACTAAGGGCGAGGCGGAAGTCGGAGCTGAGTTCAGGAAGAAAAAAAACATTATTTCTTGAATGAAGTAAGTAACTATGGGCAGGCCGCAGGCCGAGCTGCGTTCAGGAAGAAGCTAAACCATCTTGAAGAAAGTAAGTAACTAAGGCGAGGCCGAAGGCCGAGCTACGTTCTGATAAATATTAAACCATCTCGGAGAAAGCGAGTAGCTAGGGCGAGGCCGAAGGCCGAGCTGCGTTCAGGGAGAAGCTGAACCATCTTGAAGAAAGTAAGTAACTAAGGCGAGGCCGAAGGCCGAGCTACATTCTGATAAATAATAAACCATATCGAAGAAAGCAATTAACTAAGGGCGATGCCGAAGGCCGAGCTGCGTTCAGGAAGAAGCTAAACCATATTGAAGAAAGTAAGTAACTAAGGCGAGTCCGAAGGCCGAGCTTCGTTCAGGAAGAAGGTAAACCTTCTTGAAGAAAGTAAGTAACTAAGTCGAGGCCGAAGGCCGAGCTGCGTTCTGGATGAAGCTAAACCGTCTCGAATAAAGTAGGCAACTAAGCGATATTAAGATTGAGTTAAATTAATTTAAATTTTATTATAAAGTCCACGCTTCTGACGGCAAACATACCGTGCATCCTAAAACCTTGCGATTATTCCCGGCTGGATGGCAAGAGGCCCGATGGTTTCACCTTAGTTCCATGAGCCAAGGGTAGGTCTTTGATGTGGGACGCCATTTGTGTTCTCACATTGGCTCCAAGTCACGTTCGGGCATCTTTAAGACCGGCCGGCGCGGCCGAGGCCTGGGCGGACAGGCTCAAACGCAATAAATATTATAGATATATAATTCAAGATTTCGAGATTCGAGATTTTGTTGCGTTTGCGGTTTAAACCCTCGGTCCGTGGAGCAGTCATTGAAGCCAAAAGCTTCTTGAAGAGGCTTGCGTCTCTGCTGGTGGACGCAACTGGTGTCCCGCAATCAAGGGCCTACTTCATTAAAAACGGTAAGCTTTGCCATCCAGCGGGGTAATGCCGCAAGTGTTCTAGGAACATTTGAAAACGCCCCTTTTATATGATAGTTATTTTAATGTTTGTTAGGTAGGTTTTAATTATTTACTTATTAATATTACTTTTTTATATATTTTATTAAATAAATAGATGGAGTAAACGATATTATATGCTATCGAAGAAAGGAAGTCATTTAAGGCAAGGCCCGAGGGCAGAAGAGGGTTTTTGGTTTACCTGAACGGAGCTCGGCCTTCGGCCGCGCCCTTCGGCCTCGCCCTTAGTTACTTACTTTCTTCGAGAAGGTTTATCGTCTTCCTGAACGCAGCTCGGCCTTCGGCCTCGCCCTTAGTTACTTAGATTCTTCTTTGAAATACGAATTTCACGCGAGCGAAGCCGCGGGCAACAGCTAGTGTATAATAAATGTTACCCTATTTACTATACAGAATCACCCCCTTTCGGCTCCTACAACCTGTTTAGTATTTGCGGAACACCGCACCGCGTAAGACAGACTTGATCTTGAACAACAAAATTACTTTTTGCATCAAGATAATGTATGCTGAATATTCGTAACCATTGATTAGAGCAAACCTCGATTAGGGATACATACACAAGTGGTTCAATTTTTAATTTTAATTAAAACATTTGCATTTATAAACTTGATTCGGCATAATGGGGGCTGATTCCGAGGGGCCAGGAAATGCTCCGACTACCTAATATCACCTGAGCTGAGGATGAAGGAAGATGGAAGTGTCACATCGGAGATTTCCCTTTGGGTTGCTGACTGCGTGGAATAGAGGAGGACACAGCTAAGTCTTCTACGCCATCTTTCGTTCAGCACGGTGGTATCAACGCAGTCGGCTACAAATTGAGCCTATGACATTGTAAGTGGCAAGGGAAGGAGTTTCTATTGAAACTAACAAGGAATATAAAAAGAGAATTGCTGTATCGCTGTATCTGATAAATTATATGAAAAACCAAAAAAAAAAAACAAGGAATAGTTAACGACTTGATAAATATTTCGTCTCAATCTAGACACCACGGCAGTGCGTCAGCCAAGTTCAAGCTATATTCGACACGAAGAACTTACATGGCACCTAGCTTTAACAGAAACAGTGTGTAATGGACTGACACCAATAGGAACCGTGTGTAATGGACTGACATCAACAGGAACAATGTGTAATGTACTGACATCAACAGGAACAATGTGTAATGTACTAACATCAATAGGGACAATGTTTAGTGTAGGTACTGACATCAACAGGACCCATGTGTAATAGACTGACATCACGGGTATAACAGATCGTGTTGCCAACCAACCATGACATGTTCCACCAAAAATAAATAAACAAATCTGTGGACGTACTGAACAATGTCGCGAAGAAAACAAAGCCGGCCGCTTTGTTTTTGAAGTCTTTCAAAAAAGCGATCAAGCGGTCGTCATATTTTATAGGTGACTAGCGTATTACGAGCACATAGAGCGAGATATTTCTTTTAGTTTGAACCTATATCCAAGCCATAGATGTTTGTGATGGCTTAAAGCAGTCTCCGTGACAACACCGTCCACGTAAATGTTAGAGAAAATTAATGCCAACAATGGCAATCCAATCTCGCGTTGTAGGGTCTTCAGTTGGAAGAATGTGGTGTCAGCAAAAACTGCGTGAGTCGACTGTTGGTCGTTCGTGAAATCTCCGATTAGTTCGAAGGGCGGCAGCGATGTACGGTTGTCGCGTTCCACTAGCCTTTCGATTGGCCGATGCACTAAGCGCTGTGTTCAGCGAGCGATGAGGCGACCTGTACCCTTATCACGAGATTTAACCTACATAGCGTCAGGCCTGTGGGGAAGGTGAGAAATTGAACGAATGATTGTAATTTGTCAAACGGACAATACTCCTCCTTGTAGGTCTGCGGAGGTAAAATACAAGAATCCGTAATCATACGAATTCAAACACTTTATTACCAGAAAAGATTTTGCAATTTCGTTCACTCGTAACACAAATCTCACAAATGTATATCGACCTTTTGTATGCCTGAAATATTACAGGCTTCCCCAGTCGCGAGGCCCACATTTGTCAGCAGTAAGTGCCCATCTCCGACGGGCTATTATTCTGAGATCAAGAAGAAACTGAGATCTAAATATGGATATGTATTAAACGAATATCCAATATTCTTTCGGGCCTCGCCACTTACTTTCTTTGAGAAAGTATATGGCTTACCTAAATGCAGCTCGAACTTCGGCCGCGCTCTTTGTGACTATACAGGAGGTTTGATGACTATAGGTCATAAAACAAACCAGGTACTCCTGAGCCTATTTGGAGCAAAAAAGTTACATGACATTTTGTTCTACGGTGATCTTTTTTTTTCATACAAAACTAAATAATTTTATTTAGTTTTGTGCCATTAGCACAGAATACTAAATATGCCATTAGTGCCTAAAACCTCCGTTGACATAGTTGTACAAAGGGTAACGTATTAACATTCCTAGGTAAGTACTGCACTGGCCAATGGCCATCAGCTTTTTTCGTATACGTATTCGTATCGTATCGATTATTGTTATTGAAATGAGTTAGGTAAAGTGCTTTTATAAGTGAAGGCTTATGAAATGAATATCAAGTAAATGTGTTTGTACTTTCTGTTGTTGACTTTGCGCCTCAATTCGTCCTCTTTTCCTCGTCCAGTTTTCCTTTAATAAATTTGTTCAGTCCTGTTAATGTTTCATCAGCGTAGTTTTTGACTGGGTAGCCAGTCAGTTGACGCCAAAGCGTTTGGACGGAGAGCGTATCAGATCCGCTGTCGCCTGTTTCCGATCGCACACAATCACAATTCACACATACGAGCGCACGTACACATTCGCACTAGCGATTTTTGGCCAAGGCAATGCGTTTGCATCCACGTGCGCTCACACACACATCGATATTTAATATGGGGCAATCTGCCCATATTACGGTGTCGCGGCCACGCCTCCTTCGCATATCTACTGTCCTTCCAAAACGAGGGATCAGTCACTTAGGGAATCTGGTGTTCAATTGTTTGGTAATCTCAGGTAACCTTAGGTGGGAGTCCGAGGAATCTGGAAATCTTAGGCGGTCCCGAGTAATCCCAGGGAATCTACGAATCCCAAGGGAATCACTGGGAATCCGATCGAAGTTCCTAATCTTAGGCAGTCTCGAGTAATCACAGGGAATTTAGGAATGCCAGGGAATCTAGGAATCCCAAAGAAATCATTGGCAATCCGATCAAAATCTTGGTAATCTCAGGTAATCTTAGGTAATCTTCTTGGATCATTGGTAATCCCTAGGAATCTTTGGTAGTCCTTAGAAATCTTACGATATGCTGGAATCTTTGGTAATCCAAGATATCTTTGGTAATCCCTTAGAAATATTTGGTAATCCCTTAAAAATCTTTGGTAATCCCTTAGAAATCTTTGGTCATCATTATAGAATCATGGAAATCCCTAAAAATCTTTGGAATCCTTCGGAATCTGGATATCACAAGGTAATCCTGGTAATCTTGCCTACAGGTAATCTGGTGTACACTTTTTGCTCTAGTGACTAACCCCTCGTTCCAAAATCTTTGGTTGTCGCAGAGATATCGCCCGCGACGTGTCCCGCGGTACGCAAATACTACGATTGTTTCGTGCAACGTCCGTGTGACGTTGTGTTGTAAGCTGCACTAGACTCTTTATTGCCCGAAATGTTAAACCCTGGCCCTGGAACGCTCTCACTGCCCACAAATTTCCCCCCAAGCACAGTCTCGGGTCCTTCAAGAGGGGCATCTGTCAGTCAGGTCGACATGGCATTAGCAACCCCCGTATGCTACCGAATGTCCATGAGTTTCGTTAAACACCTTATGTGTTGGCGTGTGGCTTGGCGCCACATGCCGCGCTTTCTACTTGGCTTTTTTTTTATGGAAACTGACACGGTTGGCTACATCATCTACAACATCCCGCAGATGTCAGCCCATAACACCGGGTGAACTAGGTGCCATGTCAGTGCTTCCCTTTATTTCATGTCGGCTACAATGATCTGAACGGAAAACACGAAATATTTACATAGCCGTTTCGACCGACGACGTTTCGCTCAGTGCGTCTTTCTATATTATATTAGAAAAGGCAAAGGTATTTCCCCGATGATGAATCAAATGCTTCCGCACTCATAATGTTTCTAATTGTAATTAGAGGGAGATGAAACTACCCTCTAATTACAATTAGAAACATTATGAGTGCGGAAGAGATGTCACTGGTATGACAGTGGCTGGCGATCCTTTTGTCTGCCTACCCTTAGCGGAGACAGCCGTGACGTTATGCAACTACTCGTACTTACCTATAAAACTAATATGTTTGCCTTACTCGGACAAGCGTTCGCGGCACTGAAGTAAATACTCTAGAACAGACAAAGCGTGATGAACCATGTTACTTGCCGGTAAACAAGTGTACGTGTGCCTTCACGTTCAATTTTCATCACGAATACATTCTAAGGTTCGCATTAAAAACCATGTCATGCTATGTATGCGCTAACACTCATCACTCGCGTGTTTGCAGAGATAAGACGATAAGGTGAGGCATACAACATACAATTTGTATGTTATTCTATGTAAAATATTTTTGTGTGTACTGTATTTATTTGTATCCCTATCGCAATTGTGTTTGTTATGTTCTTTTTAATAATATAAAAGAGGGGTCTCTCTGAAAATCAGTGCTGCGGCAGAAGGCTCGCCCGCTGTCGCAGCAATAAGCTTAGAGAGAGACACCCATTTATCTAATTGTTTTTTTTTAAGTTAAGTTAAGTTATTAATTCAATTGTATAATCGTGTAAATAAGATAAATAAACATATTTAATTTCATTTCATTTACAAGCATCTGTCATTGTAAACTCAGCTAATAAGCTGATTTGGTCGGTGACATGCTCTTTCGTGAGCAATGTATAAGAAAGGCTCATCTAGTTGTTCCGGTTATAGCAGGCAGGCGGATACACAACCGGACCCTGGATCCACCGAGCTTCAGAAAGTTGCGTCCAGTGCCGGAGGGCGGAAATTGTTTCTGTCTGCGGGTGAATAGTTTGTCGCCGAGGACACCGAGACCCTGTGAGTTCGGGGATCTGTGGTCCGGAGTTCGAACAAGCACGCTATTAAAACTACTAAAGTCTACGAAACACCTATTTACATAATAAGCTAAATGACGTAGGTACGGACCGGCATACTTTACTAGGCACCCGCCAGGCGCTGGCGGGTTAATAAGTAAGTAAGTAAAAACGTTTATTTCAATCAGAAGACAGTACTCTTTTTAGGGTTCCGTATCCGGTCCGGGACCCTATTACTAAGCCTACGCCGTCTGTCTGTCTGTCTGTCCGTTCGTCCGTCCGTCCGTCCGTCTGTCCGAGGGCTGTATCTCTTGAACCCTAATAGGTAGCCCGTTGAAATGTTCACAGAATATGTGTAATTATGGCCGATATAACAACAAATAATAAAAATAAGAAAAATTCAAAAATTAAGGGGTGTTCCGATACAAGAAACGTGTTTTTTTCAATGTTTTTTTTTTGTGGTTCGCGGAAATCTAGGTGCGCGAGTCCGACTCGCACTTGGCCGGTTTTTTCATGAATATTATTACAAGTATTTTAGTGACTATCCACCTATTAACATCGCTATTACATTATAGATAAAAGTTAAATTAGAAATAAAAAAAAAACCCCGACCCTTTAAAAATAAAAAATAATTTCCGTTTACTTGCTTAAAGGAGTCGGAGTACCGGTAAGATTTTATTTACTGTAAATCGCGTGTCTCGCTGGTCGCTGGTCGCCCGCTCGGAGAAGTAAGTTAGTATCGGTGGTAACGAGGAGCGCACAATATGTGCTATTTACATTCAACTGAGTAACAATAAAAGCGCGTAGAGTGGATATACATCTGAATCTGAATCTGATACAATGATGTTAGTGTAGCCTGCACTAGCCCCGGGCTGTACAGTCATTTTTTTATGGAAACTGACACGGTTGCCTACATCACCTACAATATCTGTGATGTCAGTCCACAACACCGGGTGAACTAGGTGCCATGTCAGTGCTTCCCTTCATTTCATGTCGGCTACACTGAACTAGACGGAAAACACGAACTATTTACATAGCCGTTTCGACCGACGTTTCATTCAGTGCGGTGGTAGCAACCCGGGCGGATAAACCCGACCACCTAGTAAGGTAAGATGGGAAGGGGCCTACAGTTTTACGTGGAATCCGAACCACGGTCAGCCTCCGACACGGTCGAGCGGTCACTCATTCGATTGTTGTGTTGGCAGGTGAAAGTATGTTGCCGTAGAATACATTTTCGTTATCGAGTTATTATATTATGGAGTGGCTATAGGGTGGCATACTCGAGATTCGAGAAATGGAAATGACATGAAATAAAGTAAATTGCCTTCAAGGACTTTGGCGGCCGTGGCTACGGAGCTCTCCGAGACGACGCGAGAAAGCTACGAGGGAATAGGTGGTGGTACTAGATTCGTAGGCCACCACGGCCCCTTATAAAGATACTCGTACCTTACTAGGTGGTAGAGTTTATCCCGTCCGTTGATAGCACCGCACTGAATGAAACGTCGGTCGAAACGGCTATGTAAATAGTTCGTGTTTTCCATCCAGTTCAGTGCAGCCGACATGAAATTAAGGGTAGCACTGACATGGCACCTAGTTCACCCGGTGTTATGGGCTGACATCACGGATGTTGTAGGTGATGTAGCCAAGCGTGTGAATTTCCATAAAAAAAAATTTAAAAGGGTTTATACCGCCCTGGTTGGTAACACCGCACTGAATGAAAAGTCGGTTTTTTTTTTATGTAATCCGGTATGGGTGGCTAAGTTGGAGGGGCTAAAGCGCATGCTCCGACCAGCCAATATCACCTCCGAGAAGGCAGGTGCCATACCGGAGACTTCCCTGGATTGCTGGCTATACTGGAATAGAGGAGAACACAACCGAGGCTGCTATGAGGCCATCTTACATCCAGTACGGTGGTACCGGTTGAAACGGCTATGTAAATAGTTCGTGTTTTCCCTCCAGTGTAGCCGACATGAAATGAAGGGAAGCACTGACATGGCACCTAGTTCACCCGGTGTTATGGGCTGACATCACTGATGTTGTAGGTGATGTAGCTAGCCGTGTCAGTTTCCATAAAAAAAACAACAACATGAGACGGTTATATTATATAGCATACGTGTGCTGCGGTGTTTATCTAAAGTCCAGTACTTATTATGAGGTAGATAAATCAGCAATTCGGATCACGCGCTACCCACTAACTTTATTATTATTTACTACAGGCATTCAGCGCTGCTGAGTGTCTGTAGTCACAGAGCATGAAATGCGCGCGCCCGCCCCTACTAGAGGCGCCGTGAGCGCGATTTCTCTACAAGACCGTTGAAGCCTGTGGGCGTGGCCTATGACTTACATATGTGTGTTGTGCGTGTGCATTTGTTTTGTGTGTGTGCCTAACTTGCTCCTCTTTGTGTGTAGTGTCGATACTAGCACACACACACACATACGAAGCGCTAGCAGCTCAGCGTACGGTTATTGGGTTTCAAATATCATCGCTTAGGGCGCCTCTAGTAGGCGGCGCGGGCGGTAGGTATTTGATGCTCTGTGGTCTGTAGTAAATGCTGGTGCTGGTTAAATAGAACAAGTTGGGGTAAAATTATTTACAAGCGTGGTATTGCCCGGCGCGGAGGAGTTGTGCGCTCACAAACATAAACAGCTAAAAACAAACTTAATTATGAATTAAATACTCTGTCCGCTTTAATTCTCGGCAGCCATCGAGATATATTACTAGAGGATGCGTTATGAAGAAAAAAATGTCTTTTTTTAAATTTACATACATAGGACACGAACAGTACACGGAAAGAACGTTATATATAAATTATAAAAACACAAATGTCAAAAATTCAAGAACCTTTAACAAAAAAACAAAAAACTAAAAATATGAGAGGTATATTGAACAGAACACAACGTAAAAATATAAATTCAGATTAAAACACAGGATGTAACGGGAGATAAAAAAACAAAAAAAAAAAATACAGATTAAAATCTTAGAGTGACCTAAGTACTCCTGAAATTTAAAAGTAGATTTTGTTTAAGAAGTTACATAATATTATAACATTACTCTAACCACAAATGTATTCTATATTTATTTTAACTTTGACTATCATGGAATAAATCGACATGTGAAAGATGTTGATTGTAACTGTTGCAACACCTTCGTATGCATGAGACAAAGGAACCAAGTCGCAATATCTGAGTTATGTATGAGTGAATGAATCCCGTAGGCGACGACGAGGCTCAGAGAGTCGAGCCGTTGTTAATGGGATGGTGGCGCGGGAAGCGGGCGGAAGAAGGGAAGCGGAGTTTGAGGCGGGCGACGACCGCGGATGGCGGTCGACAAGTTCAGTTTTTTTTTATGGAAAAACTGACACGTTTGGTTCCATCACTTACAACATCCGTGATGTCTTCACGGCACTTCACGTCACTTCTTGACCGGCACACACAAAGCGAGTACGGATTCTACAGTTTCGCTTATGCAAATTACTCGTATAACAATATACTCTTGCTTTAGATTTCTTGCTTTAGATTCCTTGATTTTATCAGGGTACCAACTAGCTGAGCCGGCGGCGGCTCCGGTCGCGTTGTATTCTGGTTTGACAATGCCGTTTAGAGAAATAAAGTCAACATTCGAGTAAAAACCCGTTTAAAAATATACTACTTTGTATAAATCGCAGATTAGGTCCTGCTTGGAGTACTGCTCGCACTTGTGGGATTGCTTCGCCAAACACCAGCTTGCGCGCCTTTGGACTCGGTCCAGCGTCGAGCCGTGCGACTAGTGGATGACCCCGACGTGTCTCGCGATCTAGAACCACTGCAACATCGGAGGGATGTCGGCGCCCTAAGTGTGTTCTATCGCTTATTCCAAGGGGAGTGCTCGGAGGAGCTGTTTAACGCAATTCCGCCGTCCCCTTTCCACCTCCGTACAACGCCCAGTAGGCATGGATTGCATCCCTATACGCTGGACTTACCGCAGATGCGTACCAATCGGTTCTGCAGATCCTTCCTCCACAGAACCGATGAACTATGGAACGCTCTCCCTGACCCATATTTCCCTCAAGTATAGTCTCGGGTCCTTCAAGAAAGGCGTGAGTGGGCACCTGTCAGGCCGGCATGGCATTCGCAGCCCCCGCATGCGACCGAATATACATGGGCGTCGCTAGATACCTTATGGGTGGCACGGCGCCACATGTCGCGCTGACTATTAAAAAAAAGGAAAAAAAAAACTTTGGATTCTAAAGAGTTCAACTATATGAAATAAAAAATGTGTTGTATTTAACATTAAAAGATTATAATTTAATTGAACTGCGTCCACTTCCGACCCCCACGGTTCAGCTCATGTATAATTTCGTGACACTACCGGGTGCGGCGATTGAACTGTCCGTCTCTATCTAACTGTTTTAAAATTCGAACCACTAAATCGAACGCCGCCAAAATTTCAAATGTTGGCCTTTGACATGTTCTCTATCATCCATCATTTGAAGTGATTCTTTTTTATTTTTTTTTATTTAATTCATCTCCTCCCGAAACAGGCAAAACTCATTAGAGTATACAGCCATTTCTTTTGTAGCTTTAACGTCTGCTGTATAAATTCTCGGCCCGCGAGAACCACAAAAATATATATTTTTAATCACAACGACGACGCGACAAACTTCCGCCGTCCGCCATCTTTTTCTTTTTGTTGTAAGAGAAACACGTTCGAATTTAGAACAATGGATTTAAAACGAAATTCAGTAATTGCTCTTCATTTGGAGGGAAAATCGAATATCGAAATACGTCGAGCGCTGCCAAATCTTCAATTGAACGAGAAATTTGTGCATCGCACTATTCAACGTTAAAATGAGACCGGTAGCGTTAAGAAACGCTACGGTGGCGGACGACGCTGTACTGCAACGGCGCCAGCAGTTGTCGAAAAGGTGCGTCATCGATTAGACAGAAATCCAGCGCGCTCACGCAGGATCTCAAGGTGAGCGATCGCAGCGTTCGTCGCATATTGAAGGAAAAGCTTAAAGTCAAACCATTAAAAAAAAACCTTCTCAGGAACTCACTACTTTACAGCGTAGCAAACGGTTGGATCGATCGAAAGAGCTGATTCGCTTGCTCGACTCTGGCGAGTTTCCCAATTTGGTGTTTTCAGATGAGAAAACTTTTTGCGTTGAATAGAACAAACAAAATACCGTGTTTGGTTGAAGGGACGTGTCAGCGACCATTCAGACGAATTGCAAGTCACTCGACGCCAAGGAGTCGACCAAATTATGGTCTGGGCGGCGGTGTCTGAAAAAGGCCGTTCTCCGCTCGTTTTTCTTCCAATGGGTCGCAACCAAGTCAAAATAAACCGTGATACCGTGGGCACGCAACACATTCGATTCTGAGCGTTGGACTTTCCAGCAAGACTCGGCACCATCGCACAGAGCAATTGGAGCGCAAAATTGGTTGAAAGCAAACGTTCCAGTGCTGATCGACCGAGATATGTGGCCGTCGTCATCGCCCGACTTGAATCCGCTGGACTTTTGTATTTGGGGTGTTTTACAGGCCAGGGCCTGTGCTAAAAAACACACTTCGGTGGAAGCGCTCAAAGTTACTCTTACGAGAGAATGGAATTGTTTGAGTGACAACGTCGTTCGAGCAGCCTGCGCTTCTTTCAGAAAGAGACTTCAGCTTGTAGTAAAGGCTAAAGGCGGTTTTATTCCTTCGGAATAAGTCATAATAAAACTTTGAACTTACTATTTTCACATGGCATAAGTGTATAAATAAATATTGAAAATTAACAGAAGTATTTCATTTTCACATACGGACAGTTCAATCGCCGCACCCGGTATATACCTCTTTTGCTACTACCTACTTACATTCATCATTCATTCATTCATTGGAGGAGAATTGGAGAGGCGTATGTCCAGCAGTGGACGCTTACACCACAGATTACTTAATAGTTACTTCTTAGACGCTGACTGACTGACTTACATTCCAAACATCCAAAGGTTGACTGTAATAAATCTCTGTAAGGCATATTGTATTGTATTGTATTGTTTATTGATCATTCATATGGCAGTTAGACTGCTCTCGAACTTGTCACAATTTGTTCTATCCGGTTCGATTACACCCACGAAGAAGAACCGACAAGAAACTTCGCAGGGTATTTTTTAAACATATTTTTACAAGAATTTAGTGACTAGCCACATAATAACACCGCCCATAGTCTATCTAAAACACAGCTTGAGAGCAAGATTAACAATTTTGCTGAGAGTTCTGACTACAAAGACTTATTAATTAAGTGAATCAGGTGTAAAGAGCCTTTGTCAAACTTTGATACGTAATTTGTATCAACATAACTATGTTAGTATATTAAACTACAATGTAGTATAATTGTATTGTCAAAAATAAAAAATAAAAATATATGAATATTTAAGATACTTGAAGTATCAAGTTGTCAATGGGTTAATAAAGTTGAGGTACTAATGGTACCTAGTCAAGAGGTAATATTGTTTGTAAAAAAAAAGTTCGCTCTTTGCACCTTATGTAAAATTTCTAATGCACTTATTACTGTTGAATGTTTATTGGAGTAATAAAGCATTTTCTCTCTATCTATATAACTGAAAACTCTGTATCTAGTTAGCGAGGCAGTGAGCCAGTCAAAAAAGTCATTTGACACGTTGAATGATGATGAAGCAATCTGCCAAAACGTCGAGTTAAAGTAAAAAAACTGCTTTTCCGACTGAGTCAAATTAAAACACACTACCGGCCCAGTTACAGCTGTAATATTTCGTTGCAAACGGCCAGCGGTAGCCACTGGCGCATCTACGGCTCGGACAAACAGGATTACGAAGCCAGGGGGTCCCAGTATGCCCAGGGTTGCACATTTTGGAATAAAAAAACGATTTAAAAAAATATAAAAACCACCTTCAAAAATGTATGAAATAAAAAAAAAATGGAACCCTAGAGTTGAAGGCGGTGCTTAAGAAGCCTACACAAATCACAAAGGATATCCACTCATGTTTTCTTTAATGCATAATTTTTGCTTGCTTTAGCACCGCCTTCAACTTTAGGGTTCGATTTTTTTTATTTCATACATTTTCGAAGGCGGTTTTTATATTTTTTTTAATAGTTTTTTATTTAACCGTTTTTAGGGTTCCGTACCTCAAAAGAGGAAAAACGGAACCCTTATAGGATCACTTTGTTTTCCGTCTGGCTGGCTGTCTGTCCCTCAAGACCCTTTTTCTCAGGAACGGGTAGACGTATCAATTTGAAATTAATACCAAATATTAAGGTCTACGTTTCTACGGTCTACGGAGGTATAAAAATTAAGTTTCTAAGTCAACGCAATCACAAGATACGGCCATTTATGTCATAAATTTTGCTACCGGCAAATGAAATCAAAACCTATGGAGTACTTCCCGTTGACCTAGAATCATGAAATTAGGTACGAAGCAAGGTCTCATAGCACAAGTAAAGGAAAAAATCCGAAAATTGCAAATTTGCAGTTATATCACATAAAAAAAAAGTTTGCTTCTTTTGTATGTCAAGACCCTTTTTCTCAGGAACGAGTCAAGGTATAAAGTTCAAATTAATACAAAATATTAACATCTACGATCGCTTAGAGATGTAGGAATCTCAAGCTTCTAAATTAACACAATCAAAAGATACGGGCATTGATGTCAGATTTTGATACTCGTAAATTCACTCAAAACAAATCAAAACCTACAGGGTACTTCCCGTTGACCTAGAATCACGAAATTCGGTACGAAGCAAGGTCTCACAGCACAAATAAAGGAAAAAATCCGAAAATTGTAAATTCGTACTTACATCACAAAAAAAAAAAGTTTGCTTGTTTTGTATGTCAAGACCCTTTTTCTCAGGAACGGGTCAAGGTATCAAGCTGAAATACCACCGGCGGGACCGCGGCGACGGCGGCAGGGAGAATTATAAAAAAAAATTAAATTAAATTTTAAATTATTAAAATTGTTGCGGGTTTAAAATCACGCAGTCCAAAGCACAGGTTTCTTGGTCGTTGTTTTTGCGTCAACTGGCCGGTGACGAAATATTGGATTCATGGAACACAAAAAATCAAATAATTTCAATTTGACAACGAAGAACTGTCATCTCGGCGTTAACTATAAAAATGAATGTTCGTTCGTTCGTTCGTCTTCTATCCGATTATGATGAAACTTTCGTGGGTTGTTGTGCGCGCACCCGCGAATGTAAAGGAAACTTAAAAAAGTTCAAATTAATTTAAGGGATGCTTTTCGTTACGTTCATTCTAATAATCGGCACAACAATCAACGCTGACGGCACGGCGGCGCGCGGTGCCGACGGAACCCTCGGTGCGCGAGTCAGACTCGCACTTGTCCGGCTTTTTTTTAGTAATTTTTTGCTATTAATGTACTCGGCTCGCTTTCTAATCCGATCTTGACCAAATTGAAATGGGACCACACGGGAAGCACCAGCTTTAAAAAAAAAAGAATCATCAAAATCGGTTCACCCAGTCAAAAGTTCTTAGGTAACAAATATATAAAAAAAAACATACAGTCTAATTGAGAACCTCCTCCTTTTTTTGAAGTCGGTTAAGAAGTAGGGACAATTGGTCGCTTATTGAAGGCAATCGAAATTCGGATCGCTTCTTGGGACCATCTGACTGAAGGTAAAAATAAAAACACTTTGTGTTTTTATGTTTATTTAATGTCGCTTATTTTTTACCATGCATATTTTGTATTGCTAGGGGCCGCTTTCATTAATACTGCGTCTTTATTATAATATTTATTTATGAACTTACCTACCTATGGATGAAATTATACAAAAAATAAGTATTAGCACCTCAATTATTGTAGGTCTGGCCAATGCTTCAGAACCCGCAGTAGGTATAAGAGTATTAGCCCCGCTTAGAACATTTTCCAACGCTCGAAGAGTTCCTAGTTGCGTCACTGTTGACGGCGCGGGCGCGGTAGTTACTTTTTATGAGATCGGTTATAATGGCGGAATGAGTCACAAAGTAGGGAATTTTATGGAGATTATGACGCCGTTTATTCCTCTGAATCGTATCTACATTAATTTACTTTTTTTGTACTGAAGAATAAGTTATTGAATTTTTTTTAGTGTGTAAAGTATTGTGCTTGGCGCCTACTGCCTTGCCTAGTTAGCGTGCTTTCCCTATGCCATGAGTACTATTTACTAATCTGTGGCTTCAATCAAGCTTTATGCATAATACGCATAGACGAATCAGGCTTATTGCAGAATGCAAGTTCTATCAGACAACCTATCTTGATTTTTTTATATTTTTTTTTATAGGCAGCCGGCGCGGGTGTCTGTGCCAAATACTTCAACGGAAGATCAGACACAGCCAATAACACCATTCCTCGCGAAACCACGCTCAGAGAGGCGCCATGCCGGCTATGAGATCTTGATGCTAGATATTTGTTTTAATATTGTGTATTTTTTCCGGTATGAGTGGCCAAAGAACATGCTCCGACTAGCCAATAACCTCCGAGAATGTAGGTGCCACACTGGAGACTTCCCTGGATTGCTGGCTACACTGGACTAGAGGAGAACAAAACCCAGGCTGCTATGCGGCCTTCTTACATCCAGTACGGCGGTACCAATCCAGTCGGCTATAATTTGAGCCTACCACCTAGTAAGGGGCAAGGAAACATTCATACATACTTGTCATACATACATGCATACATAACGTCACTCCTGTTTCCCGGTGGGGTAGGCAAAGATAGCGGATCCAACGATCCTGACACACCTCTGCCGCCTCTTCCACTCCCATAATGTTCTTCATGCATGCTCGTCGGTTACGTGTGCTACGCACTTAACCCTTTCGAGCACATGCCCGATCTGGTCCATATTTTGTCATACATTAGTGGCATAAACCATAAAGTGTAACATTGCTAGTATTATATCCCAAATCTTTCAATCATACATCACAGAATGTCCATGGGCATCGTTAGACACCTACTTGTTGGTGAAACGATGCCAGATGTTGGTGAAAAAATGCCGACAGGCAATCGTATTGGATCCGCCCTTGGCAATAATTAGCCATTATGGAGGAGAGGAAACGCTGTTTTTTCTAATCTGTATTCACCCACACACAAGCGGGCTGGCGTACTGAGCCGAACCACTAATTTGGACACACAGTCCGTCTGCTTTAGAAATAGCTACCGCCTGGCGAAGGATTGGGCCGCCATGTCAACATACTGAACCTACATAATGATCCATAGGATGAACGAGAGATTTTGAGATTTGTACTACCTCGTATTATCACTGGTATACACTTAAAATTCTACAAACATGTTGACTTGAGATTCTGACTGCATACCAATTTTGAATTTTGACATAGTACAACCTGTACCTTAATTTATACTGCTGACGCACGCTAAATAATTAATTTGACTAATTGATGCATTAAGTATCAAATTTATTTATTTATTTAAATAAAAAATTTGACATTGTTCTACAATGTGGTATGAATGTTTGTAAATTTACTTGATACGATATGTATCAACAATTTCTGACAAAGGCTCTATACATTTGATTTTATTACAAACAGCGCCCGTTCACGAGCACCACACCTGGGCCAGCCATCGTCTCCCTAAACCATATTATAGGGTGGGAAACGACCCGGACCAAGTGTCACCGTAAGCAAAGACCTTAAAGCGAATATTACAAGGGTTATTTATTATAGTCAAAAAGGTTTTCGAGTTAAATAATGTGGCACCGATATTTTTTTGTTTTGTCCTACATCTAGTAGGTAAACAGTTTTATTTTTTTATTTATTTATTTATTTTAAACACTGACAGCTAACAGCTGGTGCGTGTATTCTGTTTATTAATTTATGAGTGCACTTGTATTGTTTTTAAGTATTTTTGTTTGTTTGTTCTTTGTTTTGTTTTTTTTTGTCTAATTGGTTTTTTAAAGAATTAACCGAGGGGGTTCTGTAGGTCTTTTTGTCTTTCTGTAGGCGCGGGTGTCTGTGCCAAATACTTCAACGGAAGATCAGACACAGCCAATAACACCATTCCTCGCGAAACCACGCTCAGAGAGGCGCCATGCCGGCTATGAGATCTTGATGCTAGATATTTGTTTTAATATTGTGTATTTTTTCCGGTATGAGTGGCCAAAGAACATGCTCCGACTAGCCAATAACCTCCGAGAATGTAGGTGCCACACTGGAGACTTCCCTGGATTGCTGGCTACACTGGACTAGAGGAGAACAAAACCCAGGCTGCTATGCGGCCTTCTTACATCCAGTACGGCGGTACCAATCCAGTCGGCTATAATTTGAGCCTACCACCTAGTAAGGGGCAAGGAAACATTCATACATACTTGTCATACATACATGCATACATAACGTCACTCCTGTTTCCCGGTGGGGTAGGCAAAGATAGCGGATCCAACGATCCTGACACACCTCTGCCGCCTCTTCCACTCCCATAATGTTCTTCATGCATGCTCGTCGGTTACGTGTGCTACGCACTTAACCCTTTCGAGCACATGCCCGATCTGGTCCATATTTTGTCATACATTAGTGGCATAAACCATAAAGTGTAACATTGCTAGTATTATATCCCAAATCTTTCAATCATACATCACAGAATGTCCATGGGCATCGTTAGACACCTACTTGTTGGTGAAACGATGCCAGATGTTGGTGAAAAAATGCCGACAGGCAATCGTATTGGATCCGCCCTTGGCAATAATTAGCCATTATGGAGGAGAGGAAACGCTGTTTTTTCTAATCTGTATTCACCCACACACAAGCGGGCTGGCGTACTGAGCCGAACCACTAATTTGGACACACAGTCCGTCTGCTTTAGAAATAGCTACCGCCTGGCGAAGGATTGGGCCGCCATGTCAACATACTGAACCTACATAATGATCCATAGGATGAACGAGAGATTTTGAGATTTGTACTACCTCGTATTATCACTGGTATACACTTAAAATTCTACAAACATGTTGACTTGAGATTCTGACTGCATACCAATTTTGAATTTTGACATAGTACAACCTGTACCTTAATTTATACTGCTGACGCACGCTAAATAATTAATTTGACTAATTGATGCATTAAGTATCAAATTTATTTATTTATTTAAATAAAAAATTTGACATTGTTCTACAATGTGGTATGAATGTTTGTAAATTTACTTGATACGATATGTATCAACAATTTCTGACAAAGGCTCTATACATTTGATTTTATTACAAACAGCGCCCGTTCACGAGCACCACACCTGGGCCAGCCATCGTCTCCCTAAACCATATTATAGGGTGGGAAACGACCCGGACCAAGTGTCACCGTAAGCAAAGACCTTAAAGCGAATATTACAAGGGTTATTTATTATAGTCAAAAAGGTTTTCGAGTTAAATAATGAGGCACCGATATTTTTTTGTTTTGTCCTACATCTAGTAGGTAAACAGTTCTGTAGGTCTTTTATTCACAGAACTGGGAAAATGTGGAACACACTTCCTGCCCATCTATTTCCTTCCAAGTACAGCCTGGGTTTTTTTTAAAGGGGTATGAAAAGGCTCCTGGCAAGTCGGCATGGCATTCGCAATCCCCGTGCATCATAGAATGTCCATGGGCATCCTTAGACACCTACTTGTAGGCGAAACGATGTCACATGTCGCGCAATCCATAAAAAAAAGTTTGAGTGAGATAGCTAGCGCGTGGGTAGCCCCACTGCGTCTCTCCACGCGCAAGTCGTTAACTAGTGCATATATCTACCTAAGTGTATATCTACTCGTAAGCTTTAGGAACATACACCCAAACATGATAATATTCCGAGCGGAGCCGTGCATATTGGAATAAGCTATTTCTATGCTAGCTCTATAATAGGACGATTGGTATTCAGAGCGACATCTAGACAGCTAGAAATGCTAAAGTTTAGCACAAAGTTAAGACATTAAACGGGCGTCGGGTGCGTTGGTGGTCTCTGCAAATACCGTCGACCGATCTACAGTTTGCTCACGAATCTCCTAAACGTCGACGTGTCTTCGCTGTCATGTTTGTGGTGTCAATGTTCGTGGCTTCGTTCGCGGTATTCCTAATCAATATTTTTGTATCGTTTTATCTTCCAGGAGGAAATAAATTCAAGTCGCGGTCTCATGTACACTAATATTATAAATATCCCGATACTGACTGATGATCTGGAGTCTCTCAGTCACAGACGATTTGTAGGGTAACTTAGTCTGTTCTACAGGTACTATCATGGACGCTGCTCGGAGGAACTTGCTACCCTTATTCCTTGCCATCCAACCGATTTAGAGAACCCATCGGTTCTCTAAATCGTTTGCTTGTCGCACCGCTAGGGTGTGGAACTGTCTCCCGGTCTTCCACAGAACAACGATCGGGCCACACCGCCCGCGCCCGGCCCGGACTTTTTTGCTCTGTAGTGTCTTCAAACGTCGTATCAACGGGCTAGACAGCCTAGCAACAGTCAGCAAATCTGCTGGCATGGCGCCTCACTGAGCGTGGTTTTGCGAGGAGAGGGGTTTTTGACTTTGTCGACGGTACCATTGGTCTCTCGACACAGCCACCCATGTTGGTTTACATAAAAAAAAGGTAAAGTTTGTAAGTTTATTAAGTTTGGATGTAAGAAGGTAATCTTCGAAAATACTCATCCAATTTAAGAAAAAATCTTTGAATTCAGAATTCAGAATGGACCTTCAGGATGGGCTCAGGCTATCCGAGTGAAGCCGCGGGCAAAAGCTATTAGGCACAAAATCATTGAGCTATACATTATTTCTCTATGCACAAAATAATTCACAAATTCTGTCACACCGAATTCTTACCGATTAGGTACAAAACTAACGTATCATCAACTGGTAGTCATTGACTTATATATGACTAGCTTTTGCCCGCGGCTTCGCTCGCGTGAAATTCGTATTTAAAAAGAGGAAAATAAGTAAACCAGCTACAGTACCTTTATTTCGGCGCGCGGAACAATTCGGTTTGTATGAGAGCCACATATTAATGTAACCGGAATTGAATTTTATATCCTATTCTGTGTCACGTATCATTAAATATGCTTCTACTAAGTTTAATCGAATTCGGATGATCGGTTTAAGAGTAATGAAGGAACATACATACATACATAAAATATTTATAAAAATCGTCAATTTCGTTTTAGTATCATACATAGAGTCTACCTACACACGCAATATCTTATAAAACAAGGCAACTTTTCCATGACCATCCCTTACAGATTTATTATTATTATTGACGTGTGGGTGAAGTGATGGAATATTAGTTTGCTAGTCACTAATTCAATGATACTAGGAGTATTAACAAATACAAACAAACACATTTTGCCAGCCTCGGTATTATCGTGGTGCTATGGGTCGAAGTCCGATCGTTTTAAATTAAGTACACACCGGGCGCGGTTAGAAATTCGACGGCTGACCGTTCGACTGTTTATTTCAATATTCAATGGTAGGTAACCCATTCTAGTTTTTCTGCACCGCAGTACCATGGCAGTACCACCATCAGTACCACAATGAAATCCAATTGTTTATTTAACGTTTCAGAAAGCATTAGACGATTTTCTTTTATTACGCGATTTGGACTGTTGACTTGGTCACTGTTTACGAAGATTTGGGAGAAACAAAATTTAATTAAAATTCCTTTGTAATAAATCTCTTAGAGGGAATTTCTTTACAAACACATTTACCTATGTAGGAGTGGAGTATATAATTCGAGCATAAATTTAAACCTGAGATTGTTTTTGTCGCAGATATTTTAAATATGTATGAAAATTATTTATAAAAAATTATCTAAGTGTATACCTAGACAATTAATTACTTATAGTGAATTACTTAGTTAAATTTTCTTTTAAGATGAAATAATACAAAGTTACATACATACATAAATACATTTCCAATTTCAAATAATCATAAAAAACTGCGTTAATAAAAAATAGAGTTTATTTTTATTTTTTAGTGGATACTAACTAAGCATGAATGTCGCTACATAATATTTTGTTCTATGAGATGCAACGCCGAAAACAAAGAAAAAAAGCTGTCAAGTGCGAGTCGAACTCGCGTGGAGAGGGTTCCGTACCATACCGTTTTCCGTGAGAACTTTAAATCGCTTTTTGAATGTTTTATTTAATAGCTTTTAAACTACAATTTTAAAATGATTAAATAAATTTATTTGTATTCCGTTTTCGAGCCCTTTTCAACGACAACGAAATTGTTTTAATTGCATTACATGATGCAACTAAAACATATTTTTTTTAAATTTCTAATTTGTCCACCAAAACTTACATCAACATCGAAATTCGTAAATTTTTTGCGCTATACGTCCGTGATTGGGTCACCAAATTCTATAGGTAAAGAATTTCCTCTTTCGAGTTACGGAGCCCTAAAAATACCTCTCGTCTAAGATTTGAGCCTGATTGCTCTGGGCGAACTTTTATATTTGTGTGTAAGAAAGGTTTCTTATTTTTATTGTAGTCGGGCTACCTATATACTATATTTATTTTCATAAAATATAAAAAATAAATACCAATAACTAAAGAATTAAAACCTACCTAACAAACATTAAAATAACTATCAAAAGAGGCGTTTCCAAATGTTCCTAGGAACACTTGCGGCATTACCCCGCTGGATGGCAAGGCTTACCCTTTGAATGAAGTAGGCCCTTTGATTGCGGGACGCCAGTTGCGTCCACCAGCAGAGGGCCAAAACTCTTCATGAAGCCTTTCTGCTTTCTTCACTGCTCCACGGACCGAGGGTTTCAGCCGCAAACGCACCATATTAATTTATTTTCTTATATAGGTATTTTCTTATATTCTTATTAAGGTAACAATATTTTCAGCATGTGTACTTAAATCGTAGACGGACTTAAATGTCCCATATCGTCTTTTTCTCGCGTTGCCACTGTTGCCAGCCAGCAGTACAAGGCGCTATTTTCGCTTGCATTCCGTTTACTTTCGTTGTTTGCTCTTCGCGTTTCACCGCAAATATCCTCGTCTCCAGGGCTGCTCCCACGCGTACCCGTTTCCGCACTCTTCCATCCCCCCCACCCACCACTACAGGCTCTTCTGCACTTTGGCTTTCGCCCTAGCGCAAACTGAAACTGACTCGGAGACCTGTAGGTAGACGCGGCAGCTCGCGAAGACATCTGGAGCGGCAATAACTTCCGCGATAACATTCGTGTTCGTGTCGAACGGAATTTCGTGCATTAAGGCCGTGACAAACGCCAACGACCTTGAGGATTCGGGAATTTCAAATTCCAAATTATTTTAGTTTATGTACTTACCACTTTTTATAAACCTATAAATTGACTATCGATGAACACTAAAATAAAAATAGGTACTTATGTAAGCAAATATAGGTAGATACGTGCATTTAGGTACGCATGGTTAATTACGTCGATAATTTTGTGTAGGCGTTTTTTGTTTTTTTTTTTATTTTGATCTCCTGTCGTGGTTACAATAATACAATTTCAAAAAGCCAGTTTTCTCAGTGCTGTGTGACCTTTGCATCAGTGGTATTGTAAAATTGTAATATAATAAATAATACACACATTATCACATTTTTTTTTAAATTCATACTTTTTTTTTGTAATGTTATTTTATAGTAATTTTACTCATTATTTAAAACAACCAACAACCCACATTGTTGGTAAGGAACAAAATTTTATGTTCGTATTTTTTTAATTTTCTCAATGTGTGCCAATTGGTAATTTTGGACTTTTTTGCCGCACTTTTTGCATGTTTTTTGCGTATTTGGCGTTTAACCACCGACACCGGTGAGTGAAGTACAGGTAAAATGTGAAGCGGTATCTAAAGGTAGAACTACACCATTGTGGCCTGGCGCAGCGTGTCGCGGCGTGGCGTGGCGATGCGTGTGCACATCTTCGTATCGTGTCGTGGCGTGTGGCCCGCCAGAGACCCGGTGGAGGAGGTATGTATGGCGTTCTGGCGCCGCGGCGCCAGAACGCCATAGCCGCCGATCCAAATGTGCGGGTCTGCGACACGACACGATGGTGTATTTCTAGGCATACAAAATATATGGGTGGGCTATGAGCCAGGCACCACACGCCGCGCCACACGCAGGCCTCTAATATCAAACATGGCTTTGTCCACCCACCAAGGAAATGGGTTTTATTTGTTAATATGAAAGAGTACCTGTTTTCCTACAGAAATCAACGGTGATACCACATCAAAAATAGCTTTGTCTAGTATAAATATTGATCTGAAAATACCATTGCGCAACAGAAATAGCAATGTCCAACTACATCTCGCTATATCGCTCACAGAACGTTTTCATGCTCTACCTGTGAAATTGCAAAAAGTGGACAAAGCCATGTTTGATATTAGAGGCCTATACAGATACACTATTTAGTAATCTGTGCCTATACTGTCCTCAACACGCGCCTGTCGCGTGCCATCATGAGTCACAACGACTACACAACGTCTCGGTTTCCACAACAGTTTTATTATCAAAACAAGTAGGAGGAAGTGAAAATGTAAGAAAGAAAACGTTCTTACTTTTTTTAGGATTCCGTATCCATACGGAACCGTAATAGGTAGCCGGTTGAAATTTTCACAGAATATGTGTTATTATGGCGTATATGCAAATAAAATAAGCAAAAATAAATAAAATACAAGAAACGTGCATGAATCTAAAATTTTTTGTATTTTTTATTATTATATATTTAACATTGTACTACAATGCGGCATGAAAATTACTAATTGGCTTGACTTGATACGATATGTATCAATAATTTCTGACCATACCTGAAAAATGTAGATAGATAGATAGATAGAACATTCTTTATTGCTCCTGTAAACATTAAAAGTAAAAGTACATTGGAAAATTTACATAAGGCGCAAAGGCGGACTTATCCCTTACAGAGATTTCTTACAGTCAACCTTTGTATGTTTGAGATTCGATAATATAGTGGAATGTAAGTAGGTAGTAGCAAAAGAGTTGAGCGTGACAATTGAAGATAAAATAATACTAAGAATACTTATTAAAATACATATAAGTACCTGCTAGTAAAATATAAGCCATACATGTTTAATACATATAAATTAATAAATATATAGAATATTATATACATAAATAAAATATACATACATATATACTTGCCCGAAGACGTTAAAAAAAACCGTGCGAAGTTTCTTGCCGGCTCCTCTTTGTGGGTGTAATCGAACCGGATTGTAAAAACTAAACAGGACAAATTCAAGCGTGCACTACCATAGCAATGAATGAAGAATAAAAAATAAAGAATCGATTAGTACATATTCACGCTACTAAATAATAGATGGCGCAACAGGTAGTTTGCATAGCAGACAGACAAAAGATAGACGGGTATGACTTTTTGACAGGTATGGTATTAGCGGATCTACGGAAGCCCTCCGTGCGTGAGTAAAATTCACTAACGAAGGTCATTCGGACTTTTTTAGTCAGTCAGTCAGCCATTATATGCGTCCACTGCTGGACATACACCTCTGCAATTTTTATTCAGTCCTCCCGGCCTTCAGCGGTAGGTAAGGAACCACTGCTTTCCGCCGACGTACTTGATGTCACATATTCTGTGAAAATTTCAACCATCAACCTATTGCGGATACAGCCCTTTAATACATACATACATATCACACACGCTGAATACCGATAATCGGGGTAAGCAGAGTAATCGGTGTTGTGCTGCAAGTACTCTGGTCAATTACAGCACAACACCGACCACCACGTTTCGCAAAGTATTCGAACAAGATTAAATCGATCAAGCAGCAAGTAAGGCACGAAGACCCACCTGCTGCATGACTCGGTGGAAGTACCGTGCCAAGGTGAGAGGTGGCGAGCCTGTCGCCCTTTAGCACGGCATCTTGTCCTTATCCCTTAGTCGCCTTTTACGACATGCATGGGGAGAGATGCAGTGGGGATATTCTTTTTAAGTACCGGCCCCACACGGTACACACCCTTTAAATGTAGGACAAACGGACGGACGGACAGACAGACGGCGTAGGTTTAGTAATAGGGTCCCGTGTGGATACGGAACCCTAAAAACTAGTGTTGTACAAATATAGAGCGCTCCTGGCCTCGAATTGATCTGCCCATTCGTCAATGCTCCAATCGATTTCTCAAGTAGTAATGTTTTAAAAGTTTAAAAATCAATTCGTTTGGCGGTCGGCCAGCCTCTGACTGAAGTATTATAAAGATCCACGGCCAAGGCCACAGCATTACGAATGTACGCGAATGCTCTACCCAGCTACAAGTACCAGCTCGGTCAGAACCACAGATCAGAGAAACAATGGCTAGATAGACGATCAACCATCGCCGTTTCGCTGCATCATGGGGAGAGTTACCGCTGCGCTGGAGAAAATGATAGGCCTCGACGAGATGTTTTTTATTAATTTTTTTTACATAACATTGCATTGTCTTCGGAACTGAACCGACACAAAAAAATTGAACTTCGTAGAATAACAGGAAGTGGTTCTAATTTGGCTTCCAAGAATTGACTCACACATACTAACAAACCAACATACAGGGGCAGACGGCAGTTAAGTAAAAGCTTGTAAAATATTTTTAACCTTTTTATTGCTCTAATTATACTATTTATTTAAAAAGAACACATGTTTTTTTATTTTATTTTATATATTTAAACGAATAAATAAAATAAAATGAAAAAACATGTGTTCTTTTTAAATAAATAAGAAGCACTAAAAAGTTATATGTATATTTTCTTTTAATATACATAAAAATATAATAATAAATTCATTCTAATTATACTACTGATCCACGACTACTCATCCGCTGGAGGAAATGATAGACCCCGATAAGATTTTTATTTTTTCGAAAACTACTGCTCCAAAACTACTCGTGTGGTGGGACAAGCAAGGATAGGTATCGATGAGATCTTCATCAAATTCACGAATCTGCGGCCGTGTCTCCGACACAGCCCACTCGTTTTTTTATGGAAACTGACACGGTTGGCTAAATCACCTACAACATCCGTGATGTCAGCCCATAACACCGGGCGAGCTAGGTGTCATGTCATTACATAGCCATTTCCACCGATGTTTCATTGAGTGCGGTGGTATCAACCCGGGCGGGATTAAATCCTACCACCTAGTAAGGTAAGAAGGACCGGTGCGGTGGTATCAACCCGGGCGGGATTAAATCCTACCACCTAGTAAGGTAAGAAGGACCGGGACCTACACCGAATTAAAAAAAGTATCGGGACCTACAGTTTTACGTACAGGGAAGACATGTGTGCGTATTGCTTCAAGTTGATTGGTGGGAATTCAGATTCAGATATTTATTCCGCCATAAAGAACACACAATATTAACAATATTTCCTTGAGACATGCATATTCAGTATGGTTCGTTATAATTTCTTTTGTCATGTCCCGTTCAGCAATGCAATCTATAAGGAAGAACCGGGTAAGAAAACTTATAGAGCTTTTTTTTAATATAACTTACATACTAAGTTTTAATTACTTATATTAAATGTAACATACTATGTTTGAGTCAAAAAGAAAATAAAAGATAGTAAAATACAAAGAACATAGGGTTCAGACAAGTAATTAACAAAAGTTGAGTTTATACATATAAACAATTTGAATCATCATCAGTCAGCAGAATGTTTATTTACAACCAGCTCCTAGAATTGTGTCGACACCGTGTGCCCACACACAGAGCTCTCGATGGCCCAACTGGCCGTTAATTATATGATCTGTGGTTACAACTCAACTCAAGATGATTGATTCAGTTTCGAAAGCTTTGATTGCGGGCGCATTTGTTGGAAAAAGTTCGCTTCGATGCGGAACTGTCGCTTCTAAATGATTTATTAGATCGGCCGAAATAGGACGAAGAGATGGAGAAAATAATCTCATTTTGGGAAATATTTTTACAATACTTAAAAGACTGTGTAAGGGGTAAGCGGTCACGTCATGTCGGAATACTTTTAACATGGAATCAAATGACATGGTCTTACCGTGGTCTTACCGGCACCTATTTTGACGTTGCGCAGTAGTCTCTGGAATTTGTCTCTGGAAACCGTAACACGAAAATAGTAACGCGAGAGAAGTGACATATCTCGGAATGTATAATAGCTAGGAGTATGTTTGAAATACCACACTATAGAAGGAGAATTTTGTGAGTAATTTATGTGTGTTAAATTTAAATGTATAAGTTATAAAAATAAGTAAACATTATTGTCCTATTAAAAATTATTCTTCGTCAAATTTGAAAATATTAAAATAATTCGCGATGTCGTCTCATATGAATAGGAAAGAAATATACTTAATCAGAATTTAAAACACTTTGAAATTTCAAGAAAAAAATCGGCCAAGTGCGTGTCGAACTCGCGCACCGAGAGTTCCGTATCGCCATGTCATGGTCAGCGCCACTCCCGCCATCTATGGCGTGTTTTATGAAATGTTTCATATTAGTTAGAATTCATGATTAGTTAAAATGCTTCATACTGTTTTCGGTAGATGGCGCGCATAGCATACACTCTTTAGTTTCTTGTATGTGAACCCCCGTGAATTTTTTACTTTTCCTTATTTTTTTCTTATTTGTTTTTACATCGGCCATATTCTGTGAAAATTTCAAAATTTCATTACGGTTCAAGAGATACAGCCCTCGGACAGCCAGACAGACAGACAGAGAGACTGCGTAGGCTTAGTAATTTATGTATGGTCCCGTACGACGGATACGGAACCCTAAAAAAGCAACTCAAAAACGAAAGCGCATCATTACACCGAATTACACGAGCAAGTGAACAAAGTGTAGTCGTCGTTGAAACGGCGCAGGAAGACCGTAATCATATTTTGTGCGAAACGGTTTCACACGAAATAATTTTAAACAAAAGCCAGTCTTTAAAGCTCTCGCTCGAACCGTGTTTGGGGCTGTGGCTTAGCATGTTATTCCTTTACTTTTCGCATTATTTTTCATTTTCATTATCTACTGGCTGTCGCCCGCACGAGACGAAACAATAGTCCATGACTGCGGATTGTTACCCGAACCGTGTTGACTGCCTGGAGCATGAAATTATAAATTATGCCTTGTCTTTAGTTTAATTAATTTTCAGTCTACCAGCCTCGCCTTGCGCGAATTCCTGGGAAGTCTCGGCGCAAGAAACTCTATCCCTGCGTTGTTAGTATGGCGTAGCCACGGAGGAGGCAGTAGAGAGGAGTAGGTCTGTGGGCAAGACACCCCGTCACGCACTCCGACTCCGCTCGACCCGTGTGCGTGGGGCCGCACAGCGCTTCTGTCACATGGCAACACCAGCGAACAGCGGGGGCGGCGGCGCTCGGTCTCCAGCCTGCGCCAGCGCACCTTCTGTCTCGAGTTCTTCGGCTGAGCACCACGAGCAGGCTTGTCAGGTATTCGGTTTTTTACCGAACTGTTCGGTATTTCAGCCCCGTGTTCGGTGTTGGGTATGACGAAAATACCGAAGTATAAGAGGTTCGGTATTTGCTAAATATCGATTCATATCACACATTTATTTACTGTTTCACAATACCAAATCCATACAGATTTGGCGCGCTGTTGCCAGCCGGCGCGTGCTGTACATTGACGCGTCTCTTGAAGACCCCAGGTTAATAGAGCTACGGAACACACTCTTGGGCAGATCCTTTCAGATTTTCGCCGTAACTAATTTGACTTTTGTTTATAAAAAGCGCGATATGTTGCGCCGAGCCACCCATAAGGTGTTTAACGACGCCCAATGGACGTTCGGTCCGCATATTTCATGAAAAATATGTTCTTGAAAAATCTAAGGGTTCCCCCCTTTGATGTAAAAAGTTCGGTTTTTTTATCTGAGCCATCTGGCAACCCTGACCACGAGCCGCGCGCACCATCGCTCGACACAGCTCCGCCTCGGTACCGCAGTCATCTTTTATTTCTACTATAACGTCGCGATCAATTTTCATGTTGTTCATTTTCAATGTAAAAGCAAAATAAACAGTAAAATCACTAATTCATAATTCAATGCCGCTACTACAGGTTTCAAGCAATTGGATACGTCGGATTGTATGGATTGGATTGTCGCCATGCTGCCCACTGGCGGTATATTCTTTATTCATCATCCATAGACAGAGACAGTATGCACTCGGATTCTTCATATTTTAAAATTTAGCATTTTGCCTGCAGTTCGATTATCACAGCGAAGAAGAACTGGCAAGAAACTTCGCCGGATACTTTTTTTTTACGTCCACTTAGTCTGCATTTACAATTGTAAGCCACTGCTTACATACATAGTACGAGGTGGTACGAGTCATCATTATTTCTAAAAATGTATCACTAAGTCATCGAAGCGGGCACGATATTGCCTCGGTCGCATCCACAGCGGGCAGCAGCGGCCCAGGACACATAGACTATCTATCTATGCGTCGTCGTACTCGTAGTGTGCCTTCTTCGCTTCGGTCTCTGGAGTGCAGCCAGTGGCGACACATGTTTTACTAGAAATTAGAGCTAGCAGCAAAAACAACTGTGTACTCTCTCTCCGTGGGCGTGGGCACGCAGGGAGCAACGTCTTGATATGCCTGTGAGTTCTCAAGTCGTCTGCTTATGGTTTGAAAACTTAAGGCCGTGACAAACGCCAACGACCATGAGCATTCGGGAATTTTAAATTCCAAATTATTTTAGTTTATGTACCACTTTTTAAAAACCTCTAAATAGAATATCGATGAAAAATAAAATAAAAATACAAGGTACTTATAAGCAAAGATAGGTAGATACGTGCATTTAGGTACGTATGGTTAATTACGTCGATAATTTCGTATAGGCGTTTTTTGTTTTTTATTTGTATTTCCTGTCGTGGTTACAATAATAAAATTACAACAAGACAGTTTTCTCAGTGCTGTGTGACCTTTGCATCAGTGGTATTGTAAAATTGTAATAATAATAAACACATTCTTTAAAATTCATACTTTTTTTTGTAATTTTTTTTACAGTAATTTTACGCATTATAAAAAAAAAACAACAATCCACATTGTCGGTAAAGCCCAACAATTTTATGTTAGTATTTTTTTTATTTTCCCAATTGGTCAGTTTTGCACTTTTTGCGTATTTGGCGCTTACCACGGCGGCCTTAAAGTGAAACAATGTGGCATTTCTCCTTTAGCACATCACGTAGAAATTCCTTTGTTGACGGCAACATTTTTAGGTTTTCGTACCCCGTACGGTCACGAATCACGTACACGGTACGGTACGAGTCAACGTGTGTGATATATGTATGTAGGTAGCCCATTAAATTGAAGTTACAATTTCAGTCGATAAAAATATTTTGTTATTATTTTTTTATTACTTTTAGAGCTTTTAACAATGATTTGTTAATATCAGCCCCATAGTACTCTTAGGGCCTATAGTCCCTAAGGGATAGAGAACGCTCAACGAAATCCAACACAATTACTAAATCCTTCTCACTTGGCCAACAGTTTATGTATACTAAAAACAAATTGAGTCTGTCCACCCTAAGTGACGCCTGCAAATCCCTCCGTAATTCCTCGTTAAATAAAACTTTTTTTTCATTTACTTCATTATTTACTTACAACAAAACCAACTATTTAGAAAAAATAATTGGCGCCACAAGGAAATTAATTTTGAAGATTTCTTATTTCATTATTAAGGGGCGGCTTTAATTTACTAAGTTGTTGAAAATTCAGAAAGTAATCTACTCGGGCCATTATGCGTGGGAAATTAACACTCGTAATTCAGCTTTAAATGAAAACTTAAGCCCTCGGAAAAATATACAAGACGGATATAGCCACTGTTGGCTGTTTTATTTAAGAATATCAATACGAATAATAAATCTGTAAGGTATGGTCATGGAGTAAGTTACTTTGTTTTATGATAAATTTGCGTTTGTACTAAATTGGCGATTTTTAGAAATATTTTCTGTATGTATGTATAACTCTTAAACTGATTATCCGAATTCGATGAAACTTACAGGATAGGCAGTTCCGGTTACGCCAAGATGTGGCTCTCATACAAACCGAATTGTTTCCTCGCGCCGAAATAAAGGAACAGTAGCGGGCTTACTTACTTTCTAATGTTTTTAAGTTCACTCTGTTATTAATTATAATCATTTTAAGTTTACGGATTAACAGCGGTTACTGAAGACTTACATAAGTCGACGGAACACCCGCAGTTCCTGAAGAAGCCCGTGCATGACGTAGCGGGCGAAACGTCGACTTAATGTAAGTAATTTTAAGTTTACGGAGTAACCGATGTTAATCCGTAAACTTAAAATGAGTAGAATAGAATAGAATAGAATAGCGTTTATTTCCTCTTCACATCAGTAATACAGTAGGTACATTATACACACGGGCTAGGAGGAAAAGGGAGCCAGCTCAGCTTGTATGCCGCGGCTCCCTCGCGATGAGAGCGCCGCAGCGCTGATATTCCGCTGGTCCCTTATTAGTAGTTAGTATTACTTATTTTCTTCTTTTCAAATCCAAATTTCACGCGAGCGAAGCCGCGAGCAAAAGCTAGTTTTAATATAAAGATAAGAGGAGATAGAGTGTGCCTATTTAAAGATATAACGCTCTTTTTGGGAGTGAAATTTCCACGGTATGTCGTCGTGGGCGTTGACGGGTGTTCAACGCTACAGCGGACAGGCTCCAAGTAATATAGAATTGTGAAGGGGTTAGAGACACCCCCGAGCTCTCATCTCTCCAGCCACTTTATAAAATGATCTAACAGACAAAAGTGAAGGCGTAATATTCTACTGAGGAATTTACATTTAAATTAACTCCGTTTAACGGGCTAAATAAAGAAGACCCGATAAGAGATTTATTCGCAGTACACCGAATTGGGCTTATCCTTATCCGGAGGGTGAAAGTTTTTCGGCCGAGGGCTGTTTTTATTGCATTTGACGAAATCAAAGAAATGTATCGCTAAGGAGGAACAGAAAGGCTCAGATTTCCGCCGCGAAGGCCGCAAATGTATTTTTTTGTATTATTGAATTGGTCGAAGAAAACTTAATCACAAAGTTATCAAACTCTATTTCCTCGACCATTATACCGAGCATACAGCGCGGGCGGGGCGGCCGGCGGGTATGCCACGCAGGCGGGGGTGGAGGGAAGGGGACCCGGAGAACATAGTTAGAGAGGAGGCGAACTCAGCAAACTGGGTCTTCGACAGCAACAGCCTAGCAACAGTTCGCAAATCTGCTGGCATGGCACTTAACTGAGCGTGGTCGCTCGAGGAGAGGTGATTTTGGTTCTATCGACTGCACCATTGACCCCGGCACAGCCACCCATGTTGGTTTACATAAAAAAACGCGCGCTGAGTACCACTCTATAGACACGACTGATGTAATGCCGCGCGCGATTCGATGACAGATGACATATACAACGTGTCCCAAAACTCAACGTCAAGCGGGAACCAGGAAGTAGGCCAGTTTATGACTACCCAGTGAAAAATAAGAAAAAAATCGGATTCATTTGTTTTTATGATATGAGCATTTTTTGAAAAACGTTGAAAATTTACATCTCGTACAACCTTTTTAGGTACTACGACTAAAAATTTGCAAATATAATTGTTAAAATCTTTTTATTGGTAGCCTAAATAACTCTGCTATTGATCTGTATCCCAAGTAAAACCAAAATGCCCATAGTTTTATCACAAAAAAATATTAAGTAAAATTTTCAACGTTTTTTAAAAAATGCTCATAATATCATAAAAAACAAATTACTCCGATTTTTGTTCTTATTTTTCCCTGGGTTGTCATAAACTGGCATACTCCCTGGTTCCCGCTTTACGTTGAGTTTTGGGACACGTTGTATATGTCATCTGTCATCGAATCGCGCGCGGCATTACATCAGTCGTGTCTATAGAGTGGTACTCAGCGCGCGTTTTTTTATGTAAACCAACATGGGTGGCTGTGCCGAGGTCAATGGTGCAGTCGATAGAACCAAAATCACCTCTCCTCGAGCGACCACGCTCAGTTAAGTGCCATGCCAGCAGATTTGCGAACTGTTGCTAGGCTGTGTAGCCTGTTAATACGACGTTTGAAGACACCCAGGTTAAAGGATTCGGGAAACACACTCGGCGGAAGACTTTTCCACACCCTAGCGGTGCGATAAAGAAATGATTTAGAGAACCGATGGGCTCTCAAAAGCCCAATGTCAACAACAAAAGGATGCTGAGTCTCTCTGCGAGGAGTCGTGCGGAGATAGGATGGGTGGCAGGGAATAAGGGATGCTAGTTCTTGAGGCCAGCGTCCGTGATAGTACCTGTAAAACAGACAGAGCGAACATACAAATCGTCTGTGACTCAGAGACTCCAGACCATCTGTAAGTTTCGGGTCACCAACAAGACGGATAGCTCAGCGCTGTTTCGAGTCCAAGGCGTGAATGTTCGGTGGTCTACAAAGTGAGCGGAGTGCGATGACGCTATTCTTTTCTCTGACAGGCGACACATGTTTTACTAGAAATTAAAGCTAGCTACAACTCCTCATTAATTAACATATCCGTGGAAGGGTGCTTCCTGTGTCATCAATCCTTCTCGTATTCCCGAATGTCTATTGAATTTTTACAATTAGGTATTTATTTATAGATATTTGTCAGTCTCGGTAGCTCAGTGGTGCGGTCGGTCGATAGTTATTAAGCAACCCTAAGCGCGATCAGTACTTGGATAGGTGATCGCTCGACCGTTGGAGGCTGACCGTGGTTCGGATTCCACCTTAAACTGTAGGTCCCTTCCCCTTCTTACCTTCTTGGTGGTAGGGTTTATCCCGCTCGGATTGGTACCACCGCACTGAACGAAACGTCGGTCGAAACGGCTATGTAAATAGTTCGTGTATAGTGTAGCCGACATGAAATGAAGGGAAGCACTGACACGGCACCTAGTTCACCCCCGGTGTTATGGGCTGACATCACGGATGTTGAAAGTGATGTAGCCAAGCGTGTCAGTTTCCATAAAAAAAACAACCCGTATATAAGTTGTGGAATGTTGTCTTAACATGTGCATGACATGTGCGCACACGTACTGCCGGCTTGACAGGTGTTATTTCACAGACCACCTGAACACGTTTCGCAACTTTACCAAGGAAGTAATAAATCGACTATGTTTTCCTCTTTTGAGTTCCTGCATTGTTTTACCCTGAATAATTTATTACAAAATTTAAAAAGAAACGCGGTGGTGGTCGGTATTGTGCTGCAATTTACCATAGTCCTTGCAGCGCAAAACCGATTACTCTGCTAGCTCCGATTGATGGGATACATCGCGTGGTGTGGTCAGTGGCGGGGCATGAACTTAATTTGATGTGGGCAAGATAAATTTTGCGAGGCCCTATCAATTTTGCCAATACTCAATACATTCAAATACATAATCAAATCGCAATAATACAGTCACAGTATTATTGCAATGTTCACTGCCTCTGTCCTGCTTTCCCATTTTGTGTCGGATAAAGGCTTTATACTAAGGTTTGTTTGCCTTTGATTAAGTCTAAGCATGTTTACTCGGGGTTTTTCATGAATTTAAGCTGCATGAACTTTCGAGGCGCGAGGCCCCTCGGGCCGCGAGGCCGTGGGCGGGCGCCCACATCGCCCACGCCTTGCGCCGTCTCTGGATTTGGTATGTAAGCATGTAGGTACAATTTGGTTTAAACATTTTACACTTAACGGTTATACAATTATTATGCTTATGCAATGCATAAATAGTATTGAGTACTTAAGTGTGTTTGAAATCTTGATAACTTTGAAAAACAGAGGTCAGTGGAGCCCAACCGTAGAACATGGTCCCCCAGGTTCAGGTCAATGGGTGATATACCTTCGAGGAGGTGTCATTCTAAACCAGTGTTCTAACCCCTTACATTTCCTATTGCTGGCTACACTGGACTAGAAGAGAACACAGCCAATGCTGCTATGCGGACATCACTTGTAAATAGTTCGCATTTTACGTCCAGTTCAGTCTCGAGTTCAGTGTAGCCGGCACAACCGAAGGGAAGCACTGACATGGCGCCTAGTTCACCAAGGTGGTATGGGCTGACATCACAGATTTAGTAAGTGATGTAGCAAACCGTGTCAGTTTCCATAAATTTTTTCTTTACATCCAGTACGGTTGTATGTATCTACTCAAGTGGGTTACAATTACAATCACCTAGTAAGGGGCAAGGGAAGAAACCTACAGTTAAACACCGGTTCCAAACGGTGAAGCAGCAGATGTAGGTAAAATTAAGTCATCATTTGAGTTTCTCGAATATCCAGTATGTCACCCTATAGTTACGCTAGAAGTGGGATTCGAACTAAGTGCCTCGCCAAATGTAAGTTGTTTCGAGAATACAGGTAATACCATTCCCTTACCCCTTACTAGGTGATAGGTTCAAATTGCAGCTGTCTGGGTTGGTACCACCGTACTGGATGTAAGATGGCCGCATAGGAGCCTCGGTTGTGTTCTACTCTAGTCCAGTATAGCTAGCAAGCCAGGGAAGTCTCCGGTATGGCACCTACCTTCTCGGAGGTGATATTGGCTGGTCGGAGCATGTGCTTTGGCCCCTCCGACTCAGCCACCCATACCGGATAACATAAAAAAAAGAGAGGGAAAAGGGGAGTTATGATATGTATGAGGTATTTCACCTCTAGTTACGATATAAGTGGGATTCGAACCAAGTGCCTCGCCAAATGTAAGTTGTTTCGAGAATACAGGTAATACAATATGTATATAAGTGTAGTGTACTCGGCCACGTATAGTTTCAAACGACACACAAGTCCACTGTGTGTGTGAAGAGCGCGCTAACTCGCTGAGTAAACTAAGACCTGCGCAAGCGCACGACACGCATCATGTGCGATGATCGGTTCCTGATTTAGCATCATCTGATGTTTTGTTGTACGTTTGCATTAGATGACTTTGAGCGATCAGCCTTGAACTTGTACTGTTGCAGGAAATCTTTGGAAAAGTAACAAAGACGTATCAATCATCAATACTAATAATAAATCTGTATGAGATGGTCATGGAGTAAGTTACTTTGTTTTATGAGATATTGCGTTTGTAGACACTATGTATGTGCAATCTAGTTTCTAAAACTAAATTGGCGATTTTTAGAAATCTTTTCTGTATGTATGTATGTATGTTCCTCCATAACTCTTCCACCGATCATCCAAATTCAATACAAGTACAAGCACATTTAGCTATACGGGACACAGGATAGGCTAAATAAAATTAAGTTCCTGTTACGCTAAGATGTGGCTCTCATATAAACCGAATGGTTCCAAGCGCCGAAATAAACTTATAGGTGAGCAACTGGGATTGTGGGAAAAGAAGGGTCTGTAGCTAACGGATCGGGGAGTTTTGTGTCTGTCGCATCGGGTTTTCTGGCAGGCGTTCCACCCTAAGAACTGGCGCGTGGTTGGGGCTCAAATTGACAGAACGTATTGTTCCGTGTTTCGCGAGCTGGAGACAATCATAGGAAGCTTTAGTGTCAGATCACCCTGGACAAGGGCACATTATCTGCGGGGACTGCGCTTCCATCCTAAGAACTGGCTTTTAGGGTGGGTGTTTGACTTCTTCTTCTTCTTTTTTTAAGCAAGCTTTTGCCCAAACGTTTGTGAGGACGGAAGGGGGGTATCGGGAAGGGGACATGACTGGCATAAAGACGTCAGGATTTACCAGCTAGTTATAATTTTAGCTTCACGTGAAGACCTATAGGTAGGCGCCTTTCCTTATGTCACAGTAAATTGTTACCGACGCTATAGAACTTCATCACTCACGTGATAAATATGCTCAAATACAATTAATAATATTTCTATATAATTAAATAATCTCTGTCGATGACAGGTTACGTACATAATAATCTGCAGTACCTCTACGTGGTGAAGGGCATCAGCCTATGACACTGTATTCGGATAACCGAGGAATAATGGAATTAATTGCTCGATTGCATTGAATTAAAATATAATATAGGACATTCGCTCGCGTGCGGAGGTTGCGAATGCCATGCCGGCCTGACAGATTCACGCCCCTCTAGAAGGACCCGAGACTGTACTTAGGAGTAGAGAGTAAGAGAGAGTATATAATAAAATAGGGGAAGAGAGAGACAGAGAGAGCGTTCCAGAGTTTACCAGTTCTGCAAATTGAAATAATTTTACGGACTTCCGCATAATACTGCGAAAATATTGTTATCCCGAAAGTGAGGCATCCGTGAGTGATGCGCGAATAGAGCGCTGCGTGCTTCCATGTTTCCGGTTGTTTAGGCTCGCCGCGAGAGGGCGCTGTCTCGATGTTTGCACAATTAGGCTTAGTCTAACAATCAGGTAGAGTAGACATATGGCTATAATGCGGCTTGTGTATACTGAGGATTCGAATACGGACAGAAAATACATACACACCACACACGCGCTGTATCCCGACAATCAGCATAAGCAGAGTAATCGTTGTTGTGCTGCAAGAACTCTGGTAAATTACAGCACAACACCGACCACCACGTTTCGCAAAGTATTCGAACAAGATTAAATCGATCAAGCAAAAAGTAAGGCACAAAGACCCACCTGCTGCATGGCTCGGTTGAAGTACCGTGCCAAGGTGAGAGGTGGCGAGCCTATCACCCTTTAGCACGGCATCTTGTCCTTATCCCTTAGTCGCCCTTTACGACATGCATGGGGTGAGATGCAGTGGGGCTATTCTTTTTAAGTACCGGCCCCACACGGTACCGCCATAATAACACACATTCTGTGAATATTTCAACCGGCTAGGTACCTATTACGTTAAACGGGCCAGACGACGGACGGACGGACGGACAGACGGACGGACGGACGGACAGCGTAGGCTTAGTGATAGGATTACGTACGGATACGGAAACCTAAAAATGATGACGAACCATACTGAACATGCTTAAGTCTCAATGAAATATCGGTTAATGTTGTGTGCGTTTTAATGGCGAAATAAATATCTGAATCTGTTGATATCCAAAGCTAAAAATTAGAACACTGTCACACAAAGACTGAAGAAGCTGCGAGCGTGCTCTAGTGTTCACTGAATTTACTCATCTGTACATTATTTGACGTTCGGCTCTCTGAAGTACTCAAATATAATGTCGCATATCAAAAACAGTTCTTGTAAGAATCGCAAGTACATTACACACTCTCTTTGCACGTTTATATGTTGAAAGTCTATTTAGCATTCTGTTGGGATGTGGATTGACAAGATTGCATTGTTGAATTGTAGGCAGCTTGAAGAGAAAGCGGTCAAGTGCGGACTATGTCCAGACGCTAAGGGTTCCGTAGCAATTCCATACATACAAAGTAAACACAAAATTATAATTGAACGTTATATATTAAAGTAATCAGGGTTTCCGCAACAAAATATTGATTTGCGTAGAACATTTTAATAATTAAAAAAAACCTTGCTCAAATGTTAAAACTGTCCATAAACTAATTGACAAGATTTGATATGTATCAAAAATGTCTGACAAGAGCTCTATACACCAGATTTTACTTTTACTTTTACCTTTACTTTTGATTTTATGTGGTACAAGCTGTGCCCGCGGCTCCGCCCGCTCTCATATTTCACTTCACTGCTAACCTCATAAGCCATTTAGCGTGATAGTAAGTAGCCTATAGTTGATGGGAATAATCAAGCTATCCGTAGAATTTTGTTTTATTAAAATCGGTTCAGTGGTTCTCGAGTTATAAGCGGACAGACAGACACTCAGACATACAGAAAGCAGACGTTGGATTTTATTATAGGTAAGGAAGGAAGAATTATCAAGCTAAAACTCTAGTTATTCTAGCACTCAAAATGTATGTTAACACTGTAAGCGGTGTCTATTGTGTAGCTAGTCACAATGTATTGTAATCGAAGACGTTAAAAAAAACCTGCGAAGTTTCTTCTTCGTGGGTGTAAACGAACCGGATTGTAAAAAAAAAAAAAATAGAACAAATTCAAGCGTAGTGTACTACCATACGAATGATGAATAAATAATAAATAATAATAAATTTGTCTCTTCTGCAAGGATTCAATTGTTGAACAACAACTACGAGTATCAAATTTAGCGCCAAATGAAAACGGCTTCAGAAAAAAGTTATGTACTTGTTACTAAAAAGTTTAATTTGCCCATCCTGTATAAAGTACTAGCTTTTGCCTGCGGCTTCGCTCGCATAGCCTATGTCCATCCTGAAGGTCCACTCTAAATAATGGTGAAATATTTTTTTAAATCGGATGAGTATTTTCGGAGATTGCCTCCAAACTTACAAACTTTACCTCTTTATAATATTAGTGTGGCCTGGCCAATGGAGTCAGTGAAATTCGTGGTCTTTGGTATATTTGTATTGTGTACAACTTACGTGTTACTAGAATACAAATTCTCTGACAGACTGACTCAGGAGCTGCAGCGCAGGGTACATTTATAATAAGCATACAATGTATTCACAAAAATCGAAAATGTATCGATATTTTTGGAATAATATGGAATAATGTAGATCATTCAAAACACAGTTATTTCTATAGAAAATAAAAAATAAACAAAACAGGATGTTTGTACGTTTTATTTTCGACAGAAAATGTTTAAATTATTCGAAAACATCGGAATTCCAACCTTTGTGTATACATTTTGTAATCAGAAATAGAATCACAATCTCTATTTGTGAATTACATGTCAAATATAGACAACAAATAGAGATAAAAAAATAGTAGTATCGACAATTAGTATCGATTGTTTATTGTTCGTCTTGGTCAATTCCTAGCAAGGTCGTATTCGTTCTCCGCAGATTCCGATGTATATAAGGTGCTTCGTTATTTATGTCAAAAATTTCGGGAGGGTTACATACGCACTTAAATAAACACTTTACTTAAGAAAAAAACATATGTTTATAGGAGCATTTTTTCTCCTAACAAAAAAATAAAAATAAAATAAGTAGCTGTAAAAACCAATCATAGTGACCTTGTGACTTACTTACAACAAACAGCTGTTCTGCGTTTGAACATAGTACGGTCATTGACCCCGTACAATGCAAGTTACCTACTGTTACACATGGGTTAATGTATAGGTAACAAACATGTTTTGTTAAATTTCTCGAAAAGTAATGCTAAAAACCTTTATTTGCGTAACGTTTTTATTTGAGTGTCTATGTAACCCTCCCGAAATGTTTGACATAAATAACGAAGCACCTTATATTTTTATGAGCTAAGTAGCGGCGCGTAGAGAGGGTAGCGTTCGCATCGTTGAGCCGGATCACCTACACACCACAATCCTCGCCCTCAGACTATATTAGACTAGCTTTTGCCCGAGGCTTCGCTCGCATAGCCTATGCCCATCTTGAAGGTCCATTCTAAATAATGATCAAAGAATTTTTAAAATCGGATGAGTATTTTCGGAGATTACTTCCTACATCCAAACTTACCAACTTTACCTATTTGTAATATTAGTGTAGATTACTTACATTATTAAAATAATATATGAGTTAGAGATAGTAGACTAGTCCCAAAACTCAACGTCAAGCAGGAACCAGGGAGTAGGCCAGTTTATGACTACCCAGGGAAAAATAAGAAAAAAAAAATCGGAGTCATTTGTTTTTTTATGATATGAGCATTTTTTGAAAAACGTTGAAAATTTTACACGGACATTTTGGTTTTGTTTGGGATACTGATCAATAGCAGAGTTATTTAGGCTACCAATAAAACAAATTACAATTATATTTGCAAATTTGTAGTTGTAGTACATAAAAAATGTTGAACAAGATGTTAATTTTCAACGTTTTTCAAAAAATGCTCATATCATAAAAATAAATGACGCCGATTTTTTTTTCTTATTATTCCCTGGGTATAAACTGTCATAAACTGGCCTACTCCCTGGTTCCCGCTTGACGTTTGGGACATTCTGTATATAGTCGACTATATCTAGTAGATAGTTCAGACAGACAGACTTGACCGATTTTAAGGGTAAACGCAGCTGGCTACGGAACCCTGAACAGTACACGCTTTGTCGACACGTTTAACAGGCTGGAACCAGACATTAGCGGTACGAGTAAATTGTTTTTAGGGACAATAAAGGTGCAAATTGCTTCTTTAAGGTCTCTAAGTGCAAGATTTTGTATTTTACTATTACAATAGCGGGTATATAGCTTAGTCATGGATAAATTCAGTGAGAGTGATTAGGACTGTCACGAATGAGGTATGACAGTTCGAAACCCAGACGTGCTCCAATCATGGAGTTGGGGAAGATTTGGCTCCAATGAGTTTTGAAGTCGAATGCGCCTTATATTTTTGGATTATATATGAAATGGCCAAAAGATGCCATACTAGACATTCGTGAAACAGAAATGACGCATTAAATAATTAAGCATAGTTAAATTATTGCATAATAGACTGCGCTGATGACCGCGGAGGTGGGATGTCATTTTCGTTTATTTTGACAGCTGTCAGGAAAGTCTCGATACGATGTAATCCAATCCCGCCTTTTTCGATAAATATGTTAGGGCAGTAGAGAGGAAAAGGGCTAAATGGAACTCCCCCGCCCCCTTCCTAAATCCGCCCCTGGATCCACCAGCCAGCCAGTGTAATAAGAACGCAATAAAGCCAGTGGCGGATGTCGCCAACGAACGTGAGGGTAGCAAGATAACATCTACAAGGAGATCTCGGCCTCGAAGGGCGTTATATTTAGAAGTCTGGATCATATATGGGGGACATCACGCTGATAACTACGCTATTCTGCGGTGGCTGTGAAGCGAAAACGAGGGGCAAACTCTTACTAAATACAGGCCTGTTGGGGCTGAATATTTTGTGATTTTGTGACCCTTATGACATTACTTGTTGCGAACCTTGAAAGCCTAAGCGCGGTTGCTGTAAACCACAGAGCGAGAAATCGCGTCGCCTCCTTTCTAGATTTTATAATGACATACATTTTATTTATATTAATCTATGGTTTTTAACATTGAAAATGTTTTTTTTCGATCGCTGCAGTATAGCCCGCCCATTTTAGCTGAGAGTGTTAAATCGTCCTGGTGTCACGAGTTTTGGGGCTACGCGAGTGGTTGAGGGCTCAAAAGACGCGTATCGGCTAATGATAATATAATTAAAATAAATATTCACTTTTGCATTTTTTTTGTTATATCCGCCAAAATAACACGTATTCTGAGAAAATTTCAACCGACTAACTATTACGGTTTTAAAGATCGGACAGACGGACGAACATACAGACGTTGTATGCTTAGTAATAGGCTTCCGTACTGGGAACGGAAACCTAAAAAAATATATGTTTTCACGTCGAAAGACAAGGATTAGGTATTCGATAGAATGCGCTTCAAACACTAACAGCAGTTCGCTGAAAAACTTATTTATGTAGTTTAATGTCTGTGGTACATTACAACCCTCCGCTGCTCGTCGACATTTAGAATGTGTTATATATATATATATCTATAGTCTATAGTCTCTGTCTGGTATGAAATATAGATCTATAGTCTCTGTCTGGTATGAAATATAGATCTATAGTCTCTGTCTGGTATGAAATATAGATCTATAGTCTCTGTCTGGTATGAAATATAGATCTATAGTCTCTGTCTGGTATGAAATATAGATCTATAGTCTCTGTCTGGTATGAAATATAGATCTATAGTCTCTGTCTGGTATGAAATATAGATCTATAGTCTCTGTCTGGTATGAAATATAGATCTATAGTCTCTGTCTGGTATGAAATCCCACCGGTGTCTGTGTGTGTCTATTTATCACTTTTCTATGCGAACTTGATACTAATTAGGGCGAGTTGTAAAGGGTGCGCTAGTAGGGTTACGTTGGATAGATTCAAGCTTAATATTGTAAAGTGTTCGTAGTTTCGTTTGTCTAGACACTAATATTATAAAGAGGTAAAGTGTGTACGTTTGGATGTAGGAGGTAATCTCCAAACATACTCATCCGATTTAAACAAATCTTTGACCAATATTTAGAATAGACATAGGATATGCCAGCGAAGTCGCGCGCAAAAAGGACCTAAGCAGTCACTTAAATATTAAACGCGGGCTTAAAATTTTTCTGACGCTGACTTTGATACGTTAATGGTGAATTCTAACTGAGAAAGTGTTTTCGTGTTATTTTGAAAATACGAAAAAGTAGATAATACTCATTTACATTTTTAAATATCTCTAGCCTCAGTAGCTCAGTGGTGCGGTCGGTCGACTGTTGTTAAGCAACCCTGAGCGCGGTCAGTACTTGGATGGGTGACCGGTCGACCATGTTGGAGGCTGACCGTGTTTTGGATTCCACGTAAAACTGTAGGTCCCTTCCCTTCTTACCTTACTAGGAGGTAGGGTTTATCCTGCCCAGGTTGGTACCCCCGCACTGAATGAAACGTCGGTCGAAACGGCTATGTAAATAGTTCGTGTTTTCCGTTCAGTTCAGTGTAGCCGACATGAGATGAAGGGAAGCACTGACACGGCACCTAGTACACCCGGTGTTACGGGCTGACATCACGGATGTTGTAGGTGATGTAGCCAACCGTGTCAGTTTCCATAAAAAATTTAGCTTCGTAGCTATCGCTTTAAAACAATTTATCGACATGAGCAAACACAAGTGTATTTTCCCCAACCAATAAAATACAATTGCATTTAATAATAAAAATAATGCATTTAAAAATAATAATGAAATTGGATTAAAATTACATTTAAATCCAATTTTAAATAAATTTTACAATTTATTATTCATTTAAATAATTTTATTGTAATTCATTACATTCTTAATTATAAACTATATTTTATTTTACTTTTAAGGACATAATTGGATTTGTTATTTTATTATTTATTTTAACATATTTAACTTTACTAAATAAAAGTCACATTTCTACTAAATCGTTTCAGTGCGAGCGATGTGCGCGCTTAGCCAATTTTTGCACTGCCTAGAAAAACTTCCATTAGTAACACAATATCCGGGCGAACTATTCGGACGCAATATTTGCGTTTATTCGCCCGTGTATTAACTCTTCAAAACTTTACGCGGTTATAAACGTTGAGGAAAAGCGTTCTAATAAAAAAAAATATGTATTTTATTTTAGCAATATCGTGAGCCGAGAGAAACTTCTCTTACTATGAAAGCAATAAACCACGGAGGGTAGAGTAGAGTAGAGATGGTAGAGTGCGTCAGTGTTGGTCTTAACAAACTGGGTACGACGCTACCAACCGGGGGCATACGTCACAGCAGTGGGCGTAGCATTGAGTCAGTCGCAGGTGTACGAGTATCACAGAGCATCAAATACCTACCGCCCGCGCCGCCTACTAGAGGCGCCCTAAGCGATGATATTTGAAACCCAATAACCGTACGCTGAGCTGCTAGCGCTTCGTATGTGTGTGTGTGTGCTAGTATCGACACTACACACAAAGAGGAGCAAGTTAGGCACACGCACAAAACAAATGCACACGCACAACACACATATGTAAGTCATAGACCACGCCCACAGGCTTCAACGCCGTTGTAGAGAAATCGCGCTCACGGCGCCTCTAGTAGGGGCGGGCGCGCGCATTTCATGCTCTGTGACGAGTATGATAGATAGCTAATAGCAACAATCCCGCTGCACTCCCTCTTCCGTGCAATAAACACGCCCTCTATCGACGGGTAGGTACCTATTGTATGTTATTGCCGGTGTAAAAAATGTGAGGGTTCCGTGTACATCGAGTTAAAATCATACGTTAAATCGTCATTCTTCAAACCTTGTATTCAGCAATTTAGAATTTATAGTCAAAATTTGTAAGAAAAAATAAATTACTAAACTGAAAATAGTTTGATTAAAAATTCTAAGTACGTACCTAATGAAGAATGACGACCTGATAATAATAATGAAATACTTTTTGAAAAGACAAAATTTTATCAAAGAAAAAAAGTTATCTTATACAATACAAAGTAATTGCGCTCTGAGTACAGAGTACAAACACAAACGAATTCGGCTCATGTTTCGTACGAAGCATCTTGGATTTCGACCTTACTGTCTTTTCCAGTAGAATCTAATGCAACGGCATTCCTTTGTGGAGAATAGCATCTCACTCCGATATAAAGATGATCCGGCGGTTTTGGTCAAAGATGCTGCGAATCGTCACTGAAGCACCGTGGTATGTCAAAATTTAGATACTCCACAACGACTTTGGGATTCGTCCAGTGTCGAAGGAAATAGTGACCACCAAAGCCACAGACGCATACTGGAAGAGATTCTTGATGGCTGAAAGAAATCGGATCAGCTGACTCAAGAAGAGGATTCCCCATTATAACCTGACCTGACCACCAGGACAAAATTTAAAAAGGTTGCATCATTGGATGCATTCCTATCAGGACAATGCACAGATTTACCAATATAATGAAAGTTCTACAGATAGTGACAGATTGCAGGAAAGAAGAGGAGATAAAAAAATTATATCAAATATAATTAGTTTATTAAATTATCCCTAAAAAATTTCGATTGTGGTAAATATTTAAAAAAACATTTATTATAATTTTTGTTTTCATTCGCAACTAGCCAGAAATGCCAAAAAGAGCCAACACGGGAAATTTCAAATTGCTCCGTTAAAAAAACTAACTTTAGTATTTATTTTGCGTCAGTATTTATGGTTTGGACATTCAAAAGAAAACGACCTGCTTCAATGCGGACGAGAGAGGCATAGAATTAAGGCCGTGACAAACGCCAACGACCTTGAGCATTCGGGAATTCTACATAATGTACCATGCGACTGCTAATTTCGCTTCGCACGTTCAAGTCACATTTAGCGTAGTTTGTCGCTATCAGCCTAAAGAGTTGATGGTTCGGGGTTCGAATCCCAGTTTCGTATGTTTTTTTTTTTTTGCTTTTTTATTATTTTATCCATTTATTTACACATTTTTTTTTATATTAATTTTACATAATATTTACAAACTTAAAATCTAAAATTAATACAAAAACAAATGGAGTTTCCACCACCGGCGGCGGGGCGAGCCCAAGCTACCGATGGTCGGGTCCCAAAGAGAGGAACCTCCGGACGATGCGTGCAGTGTCGAGCAGGGCTGCCTTCTGTATCTGGCCCTTGACCCAACCACTCAGCGAGAGCCTCTCAAGGTGGTCGTCGAGGCTCTTCGCTATCAGCCCATGCGCCGAAACGACTATGGGCACAACGATCGTCGAGTCGACGGGCCACATTTTGGTAACCTCATGCTGCAGATCCAGATATTTTAATTATTAAAAATTATTAAAATGATTGTGGCTTATGTAACTGATGCGTGATTCTAATTTTTTATTTTTTATTATTTTACCTAAATAACATTTTATTGTAATTTCTTCCAAATTATTTTAGTTCATGTACTTACCACTTTTTATAAACCTCTAAATAGACTATCGATGAAAACTAAAATAAAAATAGGTAGGTAGGTAATAGGTAGATAGGCATTTAGGTATGTATGGCAAATATCATAGCAACATAGGTACCGGCCGGCGCGCGCGGCGCGCGCGGCGGCAGCATGGCACGGTGCGGTGGGGTGCGGTGCGGTGCGGTAACTCAGTAGCAGCGTGCGGTGCGGAGGCGGCACGGCGGCGGCGGCGGCGGCGGCGGCGCGGTGGAGGCGCGGGAGGCTCTGCCATCGAATTAGAAAGGGATCTGGAAGGAACGTTCTAGCGCACATTTGAAGCCGTCAATATTCGTCTAAATGAGTCCAATATGCGGTCAATTATAGGTCGCTGCGGGTGTGTGGCAGGTTGCGCGGGTATCCCCGGCGTCCAACTTTTAGCTTCACTCGCTTGCGTTCAGTCGCCGTGCTATGCTCCTTCCAGACCCCTTTCTAATTCGATGGTACCTACCTACCTACCTATGTATTTCTTACCATATCAAAATTCGTCAGATCATTGAACGAATAGTGTACGTAATATACTTACGTGATACTACGTGATAGTAGTATAGTAAGCGTCCTAATAGATATGGATGGTCTATGGACACATCAATATACCCCCTTCTATTGCACTATGAATAATGCTAAATAACAATTTACAAATGGACGCTCAAATACTCGTATAATGTATGTAGCTAGCTACATACATATACACGGTGTTGCGCCCCCAACCACTAAACCCGAAAGGGGGTTATTGTGTACATGAAACTGAACAACTTTTGTTCTACGACTTTTAAATTTGAAGAAAAAAAAATTATTTTCCCCATACATTTTGAGAATAGGTATTACAAAATCGTATGGAAAAAATATTTTTTTTTAACAAAGCCCCCTGATTATAGTTAAAAATATTGCGGGGACAATTGCAACACATTTTTTGTGTATAAGCTACCTAGTATTTTTGCGAAACGAAATAAAATATTTTCAAATTTTTAAAGTACGTAGTAATGGAGGGGAAGACGGGGCAAAACGGCATATCGGTGCAAGCAAAGCGGAGCAAGGAAAGCCCGAGCGCCACGCACAACTCACGACACGACACAAGTGGCTACTCACGCATGCAAGCAAGCAATAACAAGCCGCTCCTCCGCGCCGCGCCGCCGCTCCTCCGCGCCGCGCCGCGCCGCCGCGTCGTCTCCGCTCCGCGCCACCACAGTGCCGCCGCCGCCGCCGCCCCCGCTCCGCAGCGCGCCGCTGTTGCTAGGCTACTTTTATTTAGGCACGGTTCTATAGTCCTTGCATCTCAAGCGCAGACAGCGTTATACCACAGTACCTATTAGTTATTCTGTGGTTATACCAACGAAAGCCATGCGTATAACGCCCCGTCAAGTTACGTACCGGAGCGTATACTGATAGATACCACAGAAGAGAGATATTACTGATACGGTCGTACTGTATACTGGTACGGAAAATGACACGGTGGCAACATCACCTACAATACCTACAACATCCGAGATGTCAGCTCGTAACAACTGGTGAAGTAGGTGCTATGTCAGTGCTTTTCTTCGGTCGTACCGGCTTCACTGAACTGGACGGAAAAAAAGAAGGGAGTCATATCCCGAAATAGTTTGTATTTTCCGTCCAGTTTAGTGTAGCCGGCACGACCAAAGGGAAGCACTGACATGGCACCTAAGTTCACCCGGTGTTATGGGCTGACATCACGGATGTTATAGGTGATATAGCAAACTGTGTCAGTTTACATAAAAAAATCCCTCAGTCGCCTTTTACGACATGCACGGGGAGAGATGCAGTGGGGCTATTATTTTAAATTACCATCCCACACGGTACAAATATACCTAACCTACCTATCTTTTTTCCATTCGATCCAAACACAGAAGACAGAAATGACGACCGACACGCGGGCGCAGCAGGGCAGGAGCGAGCAAGCGAGCCCGGAACTAAAATTGTATCTAGTATTGAAGTGCCTGCTAAATTGACGAAGGCAAAAATTTTACCCTTCCGACTGAAGAATTACGTCAATAATTTCATGTAGGCGTTTTTTGTTTTTTATTTTTATCTCCTTTCGTGGATAAAATAATAAAACAAATTGAATAGAGTTTTCTCAGAGCTTTGTGACCTTTGAATCGGTGGTATTGTAAAATTGTAATAATACACACATACTCAGATTTTCAAAAATTCATGCTTTTTTTATATATTTTTAATTTTATGTTTATTACTTACTTTTACTCATTATTAAAAAAACCAGCAATGCACTTTGTTGGTAAGGAACCAAAATATAGGTTGGTATTTTTTTAATTTTCTGAATGTGTGTCAATTGGTCAGTTTTGGACTTTCTTTGTCGCACTTTTTGCATGTTTTGCGTATTTGGCGTTTGTCACCGCCTTAAGTCAGAACTATTAATCCTGATTTAATTCGCCGTTTTTCCATTTCGTTTTGTGGCCTCTTCTCGATGTTGTATCTTTTGTTGGAGACACGTCTTCACAGATACGCTTTGACATTCTATGTATTTGTGTGCGTCCGATCGAAAAATATCTGAAAAGTCTGTCCATCCTACCTTTATAGGGCTTGTATCTTTTGAATAATAGGTATCCGGTTGAAACATTCACAAAATACATATGTGCTATCATGGCGAATATCCTACCAAATAATAAAAAAAATTTAATTAAGGTTCTCATAAAGGAAACGTGTTTTTTCACATTTTTTCTTGCTTTTTTTCTCTATCGTAAAAATAGTAAGACATACAAGCTTCAAACTTAGTTTGATTAAAGATCAAACTCTAAAGTAAAACAGCAAATAAAAAAAAAAGCCTCAGTTGCACTCCGGGAGTGCCGGTAGAAGTGAAAAATTTTTGTATTTCCGAAAATAATTCTTAAAATAATTCTTAGGTGATTATAAAAAAAACTAAACACCCTGAAAAAAAAAATTAATAAAAAAAAAATTATGAAAAAAAGGTTAAATTTAATAGAACGGACAGACATGCATTTGTTACGGAACCCTACATTCATTTTTCAGAACTTAGTAGAATGGACAGACATAAACGTGTTACGGAACCCTACTTTTATTATAAAATAACCGTCGGAGGACCTTGGTTGAAAATTGTAAAATTTAGTAGAACGGACAGACATGCATTTGTTCCGGAACCCTACATTCATTTTGAATTGATTATCGACCAAACGAATATCGGATTTCCACTGTCACTAAGAGACGAATAGAATTGATCCCGAGCCATCGTAACTTAACCCTTAATTCAATGTCTTAAGGTTGCATTTTAAATAATAAAAATAAATCTCGCTTTTCGAGATCTTTCGCGAGTCTAACATTTTTCACCCACCTAAAAAAGTGCCAAGCGCCGCTAAAGAAGTTTTCACTTCAAAAAAAGCCACAGTTGCACTCCGGGAGTGCCGGCAGAAGTGAAAACTTTTTGTATTTCCGAAAATAATTCTTAGGTGGTTATAAAAAAAACTAAACACCCTAAAAAAAATTTAACACCGTAACATTGCTTAAAAAAGAAAACAAAAGAGAAAAAAAACTGAGGGATTCGAACGAACCCATGGTCAAAAAATACAAATCCTACATTCTTACCATTGAGCCACGAAATCACATAAACGACCAAACGAATATCGGATTCCCTTGATTCGCTTTCGGCGTTACTGTCACTGAGAGACGAACAGAATTGATCCCGAGCCATCGTAACTTAACCCTTAATGCAATGACTTAAGGTTGCATTTTAAATAATAAAAATAAATCTGTCGCTTTTCGAGATCTGTCGCGAGTCTAAACATTTTTTACTCACCTAAAAAAGTTCCAAGCACCGCTGAAGAAGTTTTCACTTCAATAAAAACCGGACAATTACGTGGCGGTACGGAACCCTCGGTGTGCGGGTCCGACTCGCACTTGGCCGGGTTTTTCTCTAATATTTCCTTAGGGCCTTACAAAGTGCCTAGGCCGATTGCAGTTTGAGTAGCTTTATAATGCTTCTTGGCGTTTCATAAAATGCTCAAAGCAATAAGGCAAGGTAAGTGTTTATTTGGGTTGAGATAGGTTAGGTTATGGTTTTTATTTATAGTTCTAATACTTACTAGGTGGTAGGCTCAAATTGTAGCCGACTGGCTTGATACTAGGTGGTAGGCTCAAATTGTAGCCGACTGGCTTGATACTAGGTGGTAGGCTCAAATTGTAGCCGACTGGCTTTATACAATTTTTTTTTTTTTATGGAAACTGACACGGTTGGCTACATCACCCACAACATCCGTGATGTCAGCCCATAACACCGGGGGAACTTGGTGCCACGTCAGCCTTCCCTTCGGTCGTGCCGGCTACACTGAACTGGACGGAAAACACAAACCATTTACATAGCCGTTTCGACCGACCTTTCATTCAGTGCGGTGGTACCAACCCGGGCGGGTTAAACCCTACCACCTAGTAATATAAGAAGGGAGTCATATCCCTTAGTCGCCTTTTACGACATACACGGGGAGAGATGCAGTGGGGCTATTCTTTTAAAGTACCGGCCCCACACGATACTAGGTGGCAGGCTCAAATTGTAGCCGACTGGGTCGGTACCACCGTACTGGATGTAAGATGGCTGCATAGCAACCTCGATTGTGTTCTCCTCTAGTCCAGTATAGCCAGCAATCCAGGGAAATCTCCGGTTTGGCACCTACCTTTTCGGAGGTGATATTGGCTGGTTGGAGTATGTGCTTTGGCCCCTCCAATTCAGCCACCCATACCGGATTAAATAAAAAAAAATTATACTAGATAGATATAAATTACTTTTTATTCCCACACCGTCACTCATTCATTATAATAGAGTGACGATAATAATATGGACCCATAGGGTACTCGAAACCTCGAGCTGCAGCGATGCGCTCGGTATAATCATATTATACAATCGCGCATTACATACATAAATAAATATTATTAGATAGACAGAAATAGTTCGTGTTTTCCGTCCAGTTTAGTGTAGCCGACATGAAATGAAGGGAAGCACTGACATGGCACCTAGTTCACCCTGTGTTATGGGCTGACATCACGGATGTTGTAGGTGATGTAGCCAACCGTGTCAGGTTCCATAAAAAAAAAAAAATAAAAAAAAATTTCTTCATTGAACACCAAACAATAACAAACGATGATACACCAAGAAAACGTACAGGAGAACAAATAGATATCAACAATAATACACAGAGAGAGAGAAAAACCGGCCAAGTGCAAGTCAGACTCGCGCACCGAGGTTTCCGCACCACAAAAAAAAAAACATTGAAAAAAAAACACGTTTCTTGTATGGGAACCCCCTTAATTTTTTAATTTTTTATTTTTTATCATTTCTTGTTATATCCGCCATATTCTGTGAAAATTTCAACGAGCTACCTATTACGGTTCAAGAGATACAGCCCTCGGACAGACAGACGGACGGGTTTTTTTAATGTTTCTTATTACATATGTCACTAGCTGAGCCCGCGGCTCCGCTCGCGTGAAATTCGTATTTCAAAGAAGACAGTAAGTAACTGAGGGCGAGGCCGAAGGCCGAGCTGCGTTCAGGAAGACTATAAACCTTCTCGAAGAAAGTAAGTAACTAAGGGCGAGGCCGAAGGCCGAGCTGCGTTCAGGAAGACGATAAACCTTATCTAAGAAAGTAAGTAATTAAGGGCGAGGCCGAAGGCCGAGCTGCGTTCAGGAAAACTATAAACCTTCCCGAAGAAAGTAAGTAACAAAGAGCGAGGCCGAAGGCCGAGCTTCGTTCAAGAAGACTATAAACCTTCTCGAAGAAAGTAAGTAACAAAGGGCGAGGCCGAAGGCCGAGCTGCGTTCAGGAAGACGATAAACCTTATCTAAGAAAGTAAGTAATTAAGGGCGAGGCCGAAGGCCGAGCTACATTCAGGAATACTATAAACCTTCTCGAAGAAAGCAAGTAACAACTGGCGAAGCCTAAGGCCGAGCTGCGTTCAGAAAGACGATAAACATTCTCGAAGACAGTAAGTAACTATGGGCGAAGCCGAAGGCCGACCTGCGTTCAGGAAGAGGATAAACCTTCTCGAAGAAAGTAAGTAACTGAGGGCGAGGCCGAAGGTCGAGCTGTGTTCAGGAAGACGATAAACCATCTCTAAGAAAGAAAGTAATTAAGGGCGAGGCCGAAGGCCGAGCTGCGTTCAGGAAGAGGATAAACTGTTTCGATGAAAGTAAGTAACAAAGAGCGAGGCTGAAGGTCGAGCTGCGTTTAGGAAGACTATAAACCTTCTCGAAGAAAGTAAGTAACTGAGGGCGAGGCCGAAGTCCGAGCTCCGTTTAGGAAGAGGATAAACCATGGGTCAGGCCGAAGGCCGAGCTGCGTTAAGGAAGAGGATTAACCTTCTTGATGAAAGTAAGTAACTATGGGCGAGGCCGAAGGCCGAGCTGTATTCTGGAAGACGATAAACCTTCTCGATTTCTTTATGAAAGTAATGACATTTAGATAAACAATAAAACTTCTTAAATAAAGTAAGTAACTAACGGCAAGGCTTCAGGCTAAACTGCATTCTGGAATACAATAAACCTCCACGAAGAAAGTAAGTAACTAAGGGCGAGGCCACCGTCACACCCATCCCCCCTCCCCCCCCCCCCCCCATTTATTTGTTTTGAGTAGCTATAATTATGATTTTCCTTTAAAAAAACCGATATTCCCATACAATCTTTAACACTCCGTTTCCGTTTCTCCCTCTCCCTCTCCCTCTCCCTCTCCCTCTCCCTCTCCCTCTCCCTCTCCCTCTCCCTCTCCCTCTCCCTCTCCCTCTCCCTCTCCCTCTCCCTCTCCCTCTCCCTCTCCCTCTCCCTCTCCCTCTCCCTCTCCCTCTCCCTCTCCCTCTCCCTCTCCCTCTCCCTCTCCCTCTCCCTCTCCCTCTAAAACTTATAACACCCCTCCGTTTGCGTCGGGGTTAAAAAGAGTTATATTGTCAAACATTCTTCTTTTAGAGTTTTTTCATTTTTCTTTTAGAGTTTTCGCAAATATCGCATAACAAGTATTGTTACAGAACCTAACATGATTGTCTACATCACCTACTACACTCCTGATATCAGCCCGTAACGCCTTTGCTAACTGGGTGCAATGTCAGTGCTTCCCTTTAGTCATAACGGCCACATTGAACTGACAGAAAACTAAATGTACTTTTCTTGTTCAACTTTAGACTGAGAAGCCAGATGTCAGTGAGTGAGTTCTTAATGCTCTAATGTAAACACGAGCATCAGGCTGTATGTATGTATTATTTAAATAAACAAAGCTACATAATAAAATAAAAATACATTTCTTTATTTTTCTTTGATTTATTCGTTCGCTGAATCACCTATTTACGGGTGAGTAACATACCTTCGCTCTACCCACGCCTCAATCAAGAGTTCGCTCGCCCAACTCTTTCCAGCATTTTGACGTCTAGACTCTGGAGAGTTCACGGGGCAGAAGCAATGAACTCATATGTATTCGCAGAGGCACTTACTGAACCCAATAAAGTGGCAAAAACATAATACACCTTTGAGCAAAGAGTCAAATCTACAGAAAGAGCATAGTCTAACATGGCGCACTACAGACAATGTCACCAATGAAAGGGCCGCATTCGGCTACTTAGCGTCACGCGCGTGTTGAGAGGTCGTTCCACGGAACGGAGCGGAACGCGCCGATTAGCGAGTGCAGAGCGTTAGCGTTTTGTTAACATGATGCATCTTTTGATGCAATTTTTGATGACTACGATTTTGATTGTATTGTATTTATTTATCGTAATGTAAAATTTCACACACATATCAAAATGATGTTTAGGTACATGTTGGTCATTTACATTACTCGTCAATAGTTCGTCAATGACGATCGGTCACACAAATATTGTCAAATAAAAATAGTCAAATATACAATAAACTGTACAATAAATTAATCAGTCATCAAGGTATCAGTTACCTTGTAATAAAGTTTGTTCAACAGTAAGTCCTTTATTCGGCACCAAAAAACAATATTACTCTCACACTACACTTTTAGTGACTGAGGCAGCTTTTCATAAAGTTTGGACCTATTACTCGCGGGTTCTTTTCTGCCATTGCACTATGGTGTATCCCGGATCTTAGACTGGCACCGTGGCGAGTGTTGTACTCATGTTGCGAACAGTTTTTCTCGTAGCTTTCAATATTCAATCGTACATACATTAAATCCTCAAATATGTACAGTGACAGTACATGAAGTCACACAAGCCGTTATGTCTAATCGGTGACGAACTCTTGGGCGCTTTGCCCTATCTATCGATTTAAATCTTTGCCTTTGAGAAAAAAACGCGTGGTCGCTAGTTAGGGTTTCGTAAGGGACGTATACGTACGGCAGTGGACGCATACACTCTGACTGACTGACTGACTGACTGACTCCTCGTTAGCTGTCGATCCTTCGTCGAGCCATGACGATATCGCATCGCAATCTTAGTGACATCCACAATTGAGACATCTTCGATCGGTATCGCCGCCGCGCCGCCGGGGAGGCGAGACGCAGTCTCCGATCTAGAGATTTCATGAATAATGAGTTCAGTGTCTGGCGGAAAGTACCAAGTTCTGAGATATCAGAGAAATTCCTATGAATTTCTATCAGCCGATTTGCATGGACGCCCTTGTCCGACGGCGAGGCGGAGGAATTGAGTTACTTCGCTTCAAGCGGCGGGTGGCCGAGTGGTTTGGGCATCGGCTTCTCATGCGAGAGGTCCGAGGTTCGAATCCGGTCGGCGTGTACCAATGAGTTTTTTCTGACGAAAAAATGTACGTGCTTCACCGTTCGGAACCGGTGTAAAACTGTAGGTCCCTTCCCTAGCCCCTTACTAGGTGGTAGGCTCAAATTGTAGCCGACAGGGTTGGTACCACCGTACTGGATGTAAGATGGCCGCATAGCAGCCTCGGCTGTGTTCTCCTCTAGTGCAGTATAGCCAGCAATCCAGGGAAGTCTCCGGTATGGCACCTACCTTCTCGGAGGTGATATTGGCTGGTCGGAGCATGCACTTTGTCCCCTCCGACTCAGCCACCCATACAGGATAATTAAAAAAAAAACCTACATTGGAAGCGTATAATATTTATATTTTATTGTATCAACAAGCTGTGCCCGCGGCTCCGCCCTCTCTCATATTTCACTTCACTGCTAACCTCATAAGCTATTTAGCGTGATAGTAAGTAGCCTATAGTTGATGGGAAGAATCAAGCTATCCGTAGAATTTTGTTTTATTAAAATCGGTTCAGTGGTTCTCGAGTTATAAGCGGACAGACAGACACTCAGACAGACAGAAAGCAGACGTTGGATTTTATTATAGGTAAGGAAGGATTTTCTCGCTTTAAAGTCGAAGCACCAAAGGCAAGTTAAGTTAGGGTCCTTCAAGAGAGGCGTAAATAGGCACCTGTCAGGCCGGCATGGCATTCGAAACCCCCGCATACGTCCGAATGTCCACGGGCGTCGTTAGACACGTTATAGGTGGCTCGGCGCCACATGTCGCGCTTTCAATAAAACCTCCGTGATTTTTTTACTTTTTGTTATTTTTATTATTTATTGTTATATCGGCCATAATAACACATATTCTGTGAAAACAACGGGCTACCTATTACGGTTCAAGAGACAGCTCTCGGACAGACAGTCGGACGGACGGACGGACGGACAGACAGACAGACAGACGGCGTAGGCTTAGTAATAGGGTCCCGCACCGGATACGGAACCCTAAAAAAAGAAGTTATCCCATTAAATCCATCAAGAGGCTTCGTGGGACGGTCGGCAAATCTGCTGGCATGGCGCCTCTCTGAGCGTGGTTCCAGGAGGAGAGGTGTTTTTGGCTCTGCCGACTGCATTGATCCTTTGGCACAGCCGCTCAAGTTTTTTTTTATTTTTTTTTATGGAAACTTGACACGGTTGGCTACATCACCTACAACATCCGTGATGTCAGCCCATAACACCGGGTGAACTAGGTGCCATGTCAGTGCTTCCCTTCATTTCGCGCCGGCTACACTGAACTGGACGGAAAACACGAACTATTTACATAGCAGTTTCCACCGACGTTTCGCTCAGTGCGGTGGTACCAACCCGGCCGGGATAAACCCTACCACCTAGTAAGGTAAGAAGGGAAGGGACCTACAGTTTAACGTGGAATCCGAACCACGGTCAGCCTCCAACAGTCGGGCGGTCATCCATCCAATAACTGACCGCACCATTAAGCTGCCGAGGCTGACGACCCCTTAGTCGACTTTTACGACATGCGACGGGGAGAGATGCAGTGGGGCTATTCTTTTTAAGTACTTTTTAAGTACCGACCCCACACGGTACGTTGGTTTATATAAAAAAACATACAGACGACAGACGTTAGCTATTATAATGTACGGAAGATATTTTTTCGGCGCTAAAATTGGGGACGACCTTTAAGATAGAGGACGTCTGGCAACCCTATTCGCACACATCGCTCCCCCCTCCGTCGGGTGTTAAGAAAAGATGACAAGAGATCTCCCTATTTTTCGCGACACTTTCCATTCGGCAAAGAAAGGATGAGTAAAACGATTCCATTAATGAAAACTAAATATTTACTTGCGTCTGAAACCCGCCCAGCCACTTAGATTGTCTTGTTTTCTTTCACAATTTCAGGCGTGGTTGAGGATAATAGTTTCAGACACAGATCAGATATTATATGGCTAGATGGGCATTTACGATTTTTTTATCTAATCCGGTATCGGTGGTCGAGTCGGAGGAGTCAAAGCAAAGTTGAACATGCTGCGACCAGCCAATATCACCTCTGAGAAGGTAGGTGCCATACCGGAGATTTCCCTGGATTGCTGGCTATACTGGGCTGGAGGAGAACACAACCGAGGTCGCTATGCGGCCATCTTACATCCAGTACGGTGGTACCAACCCAGTCGGCTACAATTTGAGCCTACCACCTAGTAAGGGGCAAGGGAAGGGACCTACTGTTTTACACCGGTTCCGAACGGTGAAGCAGCAGGCAGGTATGCACGTAAATTTTTTTCGTCAGAAAAAAATCATTGGTACACTCCGACCAGAATCGAATCACGACCTCTCGCTTGAGAAGCCGATGCCCAAACCACTCGGCCACCTGCCACTTTAATTTAAAAAATAGTTTGTATGAAAACACACCTCTACTTAGGCCCACCAGGGGCGCTCATTAAGGTGTCGCCAACCAAAATAACCAATCGACTGACAGCATGAGCAGCACAAAGTTTTTCGCGGTCGCGAAACAGTCTTATGGACAGTTTTGACCACTAAGACGGCGAGTAGCGCTACAAGTGTCACATCTAGCCATTATTTCTCTAATCTGGTTTCAGTCCTCGACAAGGAAAGTTTGAACCTTGGAAGTCAAGTTGAAAGTTCTGAGATCTATTATTTAATTATTTTTATGACTCACCGGTGAGCCATTAGAGGCTTCTAAAGAATCTTTATTCTCTCTCTCTCTTTCTCTTTTAGGGCTTTCTTGATACGCCGCCGTATAAGGGCGGCAATATTATGTACATGCCGTTTTCACCCAGTCCGGTTAGAACAAAATAAAAAAAGGCGCATCGTCTAACTAACACAATGCCGCTTGCATTAGTTTTCGATTTCGAGTTTGCGATTCCACGTAAAACTATACGTCTCTTCCCTTCTTATCCTACTATGTGGTAGGGTCTAACCCGCCCGTGCTGGTACCACCGCACTGAATGAAAGTTCGCAGAACCGAATGAAAGCACCTAGTTCACCAAAGTGTTTTGGACTGACATCACGGATGTTGGAGGTGATGTAGCCAAAAGTGTCAATTTCCATTAAAAAAAAACGAGTGGGCTGTGTCGAAGACACGGCCGCAGATTCGTGAATTTGATGAAGATCTCATCGATACCTATCCTTGCTTGTCCCAACACACGAGTAGTTTGGGAACCTCGTTGGGAACAGGAGATTTCGAAAAAAAAAACTTATCGAGGCCTATCATTTCCTCCTGCGGATCAGCAGCAGTCGTGGATCAGTAGTATAATTTTATTTTAGACATATCTTATCATCGGACTACGGCGAAGCCAAAAGGTAGGGTTATGTTATAATTTATTACCATTCCCGTGGAATGTCCACCTTCGCACAACGCGCACCGGGAAGGGATTGCATCCCTACACGCTGGACTTGGAACTGGCGGACCAATCGGTTCTGCAGATCTTTCCTCTACAGAACTCTGGAACGCTCTCTCTGCCCATATTCCCCCCCCTCCCCCCAAGTGAATAGTCCTGTCAAGCCGGCATGGCATTTGCAACCCCCAGCATACGACCGGGTTTCTTGTACCCCTTATTTTAATTATTTTTTGTTTTTTTGTATTTGTTATTATTTATTTTATATTTTGTTTTTACTTGTCCTAGCCTTATCCTTTATTTGATACTAGCTGAGCCCGCGGCTCCGCTCGCGTGAAATTCGTATTCCAAAGAAGAATGTAAGTAACTAAGGGCGAGGCCGAAGGCCGAGCTGCGTTCAGGTAATCGATAAACCTTCTTAAAGAAAGTAACTAATTAAGGGCGAGGCCGAAGGCCGAGCTGCTTTCAGGTAAACGATAAATCTTTCTCAAATAAAGGAAGTAAGTAAGGGCGAGGCCGAAGGCCGAGCTGCGTTCAGGAAGACGATAAACCTTCTGGAAGAAAGGAAGGAACTAAGTGCGAGGCCGAAGGCCGAGCTCCGTTCACGTAAACCAAAAACCCTCTTCCGCCTTCGGGCCTCGCCCTTAAAGACTTCCTTTCTTCGATAGAATATAATATCGTTTACTCAATCTATTTATTTCATAAAAATAAAAAAGTAATATTAATAACTAAAGAATTAAACCTACCTAACAAACATTGAAATAACCATCAAAACGGGCATTTTCAAATGTTCTTAGAGCACTTGCGGCATTACCCCGCTGGATGGCAAAGCTTACCCTTTGAATGAAGTACTTATGCCCTTGATGACGGGACACCAGTTGCGTCAACCAGCTCAAGCCTCTTTTGGCTTCACTGCTCCACGGACCGAGGGTTTCAACCGCAAACGCAACAAATTCGAAATCTTGAATTATATTTCTATATTTGCTGCGTTTGAGGCTCTCCGCCCCAGCCTCGGCCGCGCCAGCCGCTCTTGAAGATGTCCTAACGTGAGTTGGAGCCAATGTGAGAACAAAAGTGGCGTCCCACATCAAAGAACTACCCTTAGTCCATGGCACTAAGGTGATAGCATCGGGCCTCTTTACATCCAGCCGGGAATAACCGCGAGGTTCTAGGATGCACGGTATATTTGCCGTTAGAAGCGTGGACTTTATAATAAAATTTAAATTAAATTAACTCAATTTTAATATTAATTAACTTTATTCGAGATGGTTTAGCTTCTTCCTGAACGCAGCTCGGCCTTCGGCCTCGCCCTTAGTTACTTGCTTTCTTCGAGATGGTTTATCATTTGTCAGAACGTAGCTCGGCCTTCGGCCTCGCCTTAGTTGCTTACTTTCTTCAAGATGGTTTAGCTTCTTCCTGAACGCAGCTCGGCCTTCGGCCTCGCCCTTAGTTACTTGCTTTCTTCGAGATGGTTTTTCAATTATCCGAACGTAGCTCGGCCTTTCGGCCTCGCCTTAGTTACTTACTTTCTTCAAGATGGTTTAGCTTCTTCCTGAACGCAGCTCGGCCTGCGGCCTCGCCCATAGTTACTTACTTTCTTCGAGAAGGTTTATGGTCTTCCAGATTAGAGCTCGGCCTTCGGCCTCGCCTTTAGTTACTTACTTTCTTCAAAAATGTTTTTCTTCTTCCTGAACTCAGCTCCGCCTTCCGCCTCGCCCTTAGTTACTTTCATCGAGAAATAATATCGTTTACGTGAGCGCAGATCCGCCTTCGGGCCCGCCTTTAGTTACTTACTTAATTTTTTTTAAATACGAATTTCACGCGAGCGAAGCCGCGGGCAACAGATATATAAATTTTATTGCACCAATGACAGCGACATAACTTCGACTTTCAATTATTATTTTTATTTATCAAACAATTTGTCACCGGCCAGCTCAAGTCGAGATGACAGTTCTCCGTTGTCAACATGACATTTAAAATAGTTTTTTACCTATACTTTGGATTACGTGATTTTTATTATATTTTATAAAAAGTTTCGTCAAATTCCGTTCAGTGGTTTTTGCGAGATGCGCGTACAAATAGACATTTTTGCATTTACGATTTTATGATATGTATAGAAAGAATAGATATGTATAGACTATTGTGTTCAAGTTATAAAAAAGAAGAACTGTCATTTTCGTTGTATCTACTTATTTTTAAATTTCGAATGAATATTTTATTCAAATTGTATTTGCTGACAGTTCTCATTATGCACTTTGGACTACGTGATTTTAAACGCGCAATAATGTTTATAATTGTTAATTATTTTTTTATTTTTGTTATTTTTTTTACGTATTATGTTAACCCGGCATATAAACTGCCACTATACAAAGTTTCGTCTAATTCCGTTCAGTGGTTTTTGCGTGATGCGCGTACAGACAAACAAACAAACAAACAAACAAACAAACAAACAAACAAAAATTTTAAAAACTGTTCTAACATGTTCAGTATCTAATTTTAAGCCACCCTGGTTAGTTTTTTTCCGAATACATTCAATGTACAGACTTTCTTACCTCTACGATTTTATTATATGTATAGATATTCTCTGTTATACGTGGGGCACACTAAAAGTTTCCGGAATTAATAAGAATAAAATACTATTAAAGGTCAAAAATGAATTTATTGTTTCTCAAAATATTCTCCCTTTGCGTAAATACACTTTTTATTACGATTAAACCAATTTTGAAAACTTTTGTGCCACTCCTCCGTGGTGACCTCAGAAACGTGTTTTTCATATTCTTCGACAGCCTCTTCTGGTGATGAAAATCGTTGACCGCGTAATTGGTTCTTAATTTTTGGGAACAGAAAAAAGTCACAAGGTGCCGTCACCTGTTACTATGTCCCAAACCAAATTTGAAGCGCCTTTGTTGAATCTGGTAAGCATGGTATTGCACCAAGTGACGCGGTGCGTTTTTTGAGCCTCGGTCAAACTGTGTGGGATCCACCGCGAGCACAGCTTTCTCACACCCAAATGTTTGTGTAGGATTGATTGTATTTGACTCATGCCTATGTCTAAGGATGCCCGAATCTCATGATAGGTCACATGCCTGTCTGTTTCGATCATACGGCGCACAGCATCGATGTTTTTGTTGTTCACAGCGGTGAACGGGCGACCATCGCGAGATTCGTCACTGAGATTGACACGACCGCGCTTGAATTCTGCAAACCAGCAATAAATAGTCGTCTTGCATGGTGCTTCATCGCCAAAAGCAGATTGAAGCCGAGCGAGGCTCTGATGAGCTGTCAAATTATACTTAAAATGGTAGAAAATCATACTACGAAAATTTTCCCGGGTTAAATTTATGTTAATGTAGACACGCAATTTTTAAAATGGCGCCACAGTGGAAAAACAATTGACAGTCAGATGAAACAAGTTGCATTCTACAGCCAAAGAGTTCCATTTTCAAATGTTGTAATTACTTTTTAAATATTGTTTATGTAAGTGGCCAATTCCGGAAACTTTTAGTGTGCCCTATGTATATAACACATATTCTGTGAAAATTTCAACCGGCTACCTATTACGTATCAAAAGATACCGGACCCTATTACGGTTCAAAAGATACCGGACAGGTAGGACAGCCGGACAGACGGGAAGGTCAGACGGACAGGCGGCGCGTAATAGTAATAAATAGGCATCCGTACAGATACAAAACCCTAAAAAAGATAGGTCTTCAGTGAATGGAAAGATCGGAAACACGAGTGTACTGCATCACCACATATAATGAAGGTCGCTCGAAATGGCTATGAAAATAGTTCCTGTTTTTCCGGTTCAGTGCAGCCGACGCAACTTCGCGATCCAGCCGAAATAAATGTTTACACAATAAAATAGCAAACAATAAAACGGCGTCCGTATTTTTACGCGCAGTTCCGTAGAGCGACTGTTTCGTATGAAACCCAACTCATGAAATCAGCATAAATCGACATAAAATTTCCGATAAACGTCCAAGAAAACGACAGAAGTGTTTACTCAGCTAGGAATAGACCGGAGTGAACTTAGGAGCGGGTGAAGTAGCTGACTGCTCTGGTAGTTCATTCCTAAGATAAAGAATTACTTTTATCTTAGGTTCATTCATTCTTCTGCTTCTCAATATTTATATCGAAATAGTACATAATATTTAAATATATACAGGATGTTCGGCACATCGACCGACAAATTTTATTTGTAGGTAAATGGGGTCACTTGCAAGGTTTTGACCCATGATACCTTTTGCCAGTTGTCACGTGTCGACATTTTTTTTCTTTATTTTTGAAAATTACCAAAATTCCAGCTTTAATCACTTGTAACTTTTTGTTTATGATTATATCAGCACGAAATAAAATTTATTGGATTTTACGATTTATCCTTCTACTAGAAAAAATATCATCTGATGAAGTTAATACCATGAAAAGGACTTATGACCTCCCAAAATCTTAATTTCTTAATTCATTAAAAAAATAACTGACAGCAATTGAGAGCTTTGTTTTATTTTAAAAAGTTTGTTAGTTTACGGTCTTTCCAACGGTATACCACATGCCATACAAATCATTCACTATGTGGCCAAAATTAGGGACAGAGACCAGAACCAACACGGGCACAACCTATGTGCCGAACATCCTGTATATAAACTAGTACTAGTTCAATATGCTTCGCAAATCGGTCAGCTTGGTAATTTAGATTCTTATTAACTATCGTGTACATATTACATACATACATGGTTTTTTTTTCTTATTTTCGTGTATTTACGAGCTACAATACTGAGCTGCAAGGACTAATGTAAATTACAGCACAAGGCAAGCTAACTATCAAGCAACAAGTAAGGACCGAAGAACCACCACGAATACTGATCGCTGCTGCTTGCACTCGACAATTTTGAAATCACTGTTCAGGCTAAGCCCTAAGAAACAAAGTAGGTAGGTAGTGAAATCCCATGTTTCTGAATTCCATGTCTATAAAATGCAGTTTACATAGAAACTAATTTGTGAATAAGGTAAAAACGCCCTAACACGAATGTTAAGTTCGACATTGCGCGGCGCGGTGCCTAGGAAGGAGGAACTGCACTAGGGTCTGTTTATAAAGTATGTTTTACATTACATTATATTTAAAAAATCAGCCTGTTTAGGAAAACGCTTTTTTTTTCACTATTCTTCTTGAAAAACTGCTCCAATACAGTACATGAAACTGAACGACTTCTGGTTTTCTGTTTTAAAACAAAACATATAAAGCGTTTCTGTTTTTAGGGTTCCGTATCCGTTGTACGGGACCCTATTACTAAGCCTACGCCGCGCCGTCTGTCTGTCTGTCTGTCTGTCCGTCGGCTGTATCTCTTGAAGCGTAATAGAAACCCCGTTGAAATTTTAACAGAATTTTAAACAGTAATTATGGCCGATATAACAACAAGTAATAAAAATAAGAAAACGTAAAAAAATCACGGAGTCCCCATACAAGAAACTAAAAAGTGTATGCGCGCCATCTACCGAAAAGAGTATGAAGCATTTTAACTAATACATAGATGGCCCGAGTGTTGCTGACCATGACATGCCGACACGGAACCCTCGGTGCGCGAGTTCGACTCGCACTTGGCCGGTTTTATTTCTTCAAACATAAACCAATTCCATATTCAAAACCAGAGCGTGCGAAGAGCACCCGAAAGGTGTGACGACCACACGACACTAAGTGCGTGTCGGAGGCAATCATTGGTTCCAATTCCAATGTTCCATACCGTTGAAGGCCTGGACGACTGAAGAAAAATTAGAGAGGCTTATGTCCAGCAGTGGACACGTAGACGCTGACTGACCCAATTATATACATTTTGTAAGGAATTTCGCGAGGAATTTCGTAGAGCAATTCCGTATGGCCAACCAAACCTCGTTTGTCTTTTGGCACACACACACGTTTGTAGAGAAAGGCGTTAAGGTGAAGAGCGATTCTAATCAGCTGTACCTCGACGTTCATGTTTACACTTCTGCTGACGATTTATATCTTAGAATACATTCCGATAGTGCGTTGTATTTCGTCTCGATGCGTCATCTGGCGGCGGAGACTTAAAAGCGCTCTGTACTTCCTACCATAAACTTATGTACATACAGCAATGTGCGCGCACACAGTGTTTCGCGGCCACTCAGCGATCGCATATCGGTATTTACAGTCAATGAGAGCTGAGCTTCAGTGGCGGGCGGTCGGCGCGGTCTTGGCTTGCATTCCTGACCTTAGGGTCCGAGGTTCGAATCCGGCCGAAATTCAACAATGAGTTTTGACATTGAAAATGTATTTTCGATATTTTTCTTATATTTCTTATTTGTTGTTATATCGGCCATAATAACACATATTCTGTGAAAATTTCTACGGGCTATCTATTACGGTTCAAGAGATACAGACCTCGGACAGACGGACGGACAGACAGACAGACAGACAGACAGACAGACCGACCGACAGACAGACAGACAGACAGACGGCGTAGGCTTAGTAATAGGGTCCCGTACGACGGATACGGAACCCTAAAAATCATAACACAAATAAATATAAATATTGTTAGATATTTAATAGTATAAATATGTTCAATACCAAAGAGTGTTTGCTACCAAAAGAGTTACGAGAGAACAACAATAAACAAATTTAAATTACAACTGAATACCTGGCTAAAAGGAAAAACATTCGATGACTTAAATTATTTCAATATTTTTCATAGTAACAGCAAATTAAGTGAAAGGTGAAAATTAATTGTTACTGTGACAATCTATCTATTTAATGGGAATACAATTTATTTATTATTTAAGAATGTTAATGTAAAATGACGATGCTTCAAAATCGCTATTTTAATGCTGGTTGTTAATTTTGTTTGTTAATATGTGCAAAAAAATTTGATTTTATTTGACTCTATTGGGGGGGGGGGGGGGGGGGGGGGGGGTCACGCGCCAAAGTAGTCGATATTGGACACCGGGTGGCTAAGATCAATTGGCAGTGAGCTGGGTACTTTAGGCGAAGGGATGACGACCGTTGGACTAACAGTGTCCTACACTGGCGTGGACAGGAAAACGGAGTGTGGGAAGACCACGCGCCAGGTGGGGACGACGACATCAAGTACGTCTGCGGAAAGCAGTGGTTCCGCACCGCTGATGGCCGGGAGGATTGAAGAACAATTGGAGAGGCGTATGTCCGGCAGTGGATGCATACAAGCTGACTGACTGACTGACTATATAAAGGAGAACTACTATCAACCAAGACAGCAAATACGAGCTCTGTCGCAAACAACGCTCTCTTTGAAGGTAATAAAGTGATTTCATTTTACGTGTTTTGTACTGGCTAAATGTCTTCTCATGCTTCACAGACTGTCAACGTGTGTATCGCGAACGGGTTGCGACCACCAAAGAGCGGCGTAATCTGAAAATTTATGACATCATAAAATTGTCGTAAATTTTATTGCGTTATTTCGTCTACGGTTTCGCCGTCTCACTGTTCACCGTTAAATAATTTTATTTTTCTTGTCTGATAAAACGCCCGGGCATAATTCGTGTACGCGCCGCATTGACGTAGGCCATTGAGCCCCGTAAACTTGAGTGTTATGCGACCTTATTTTATTTATCTCCGAGATGTATCGCGGAAATCACGCTCACTCTTCCACGCCTCCGCGCTTTCCGAGATGTTAGGAAAACATTATTTTATAATAACACACTCTGTGAGGATTTAGTATTTTGACCAACGCGTCTGGTACAATGAAGATACTGTTATATCTTATTACTAGCTTTTGTCCGCGGCTTCACTCGCGTGAAATTCGTATTTAAAAAGAAGAAAGTAAGGAAGCCCGCTACCGTACCTTTATTTCGGCGAGCGGAACTAATACATACATACATACCACACACGCTGAATCCTGACAATCGGGGTAAGCAGAGTGATCGGTGTTGTCCTGCAAGAACTCTGGTAAATTACAGCACAACACCGACCACCACGTTTCGCAAAGTATTCGAACAAGACTCAATCGATCAAGCAGCAAGTAAGGCACGAAGACCCACCTGCTGCATGACTCGGTGGAAGTACCAAGGTGAGAGGTGGCGAACCTGTCGCCCTTTAGCACGGCATCTTGTCCTTATCCCTAATCGGCTTTTACGACATGCATGGGGAGAGATGCAGTGGGGCTATTCTTCTTAAGTATTCTTCTAAGTCCCCACACGGCACTTAAAAAGAACTTGTACTAAGTTTCATGAAATTAGGTTGATCGGTTTAAGAGTTCTAGAGGAACATACATAAATACGTACATACTTACAGAAAATATTTCTAAAAACCGTCAATTTAGTTTTAGTATCATACATAAGAGTCTACAAACGCAATATCTCATCAAACAAAGTAACTTACTCCTTGACTATCCCTTACAGATTTATTATTAGTACTGATGATTGGTATATTTCGCAATATCTCTAACAATATGATCCTTAGAACCATCACACACGAAGAAAATAATATCTCGGTACAGTGCCCACATCGTCACACCTGGAGGAGGGTTATTAAGTTTTGTATTGGTTATAGGTTTATATTTTATTTTTTAGTTAGTTTTTAGTATTTTTTAGTTATCGTTTTTTATTTTATTTGATAGGTAGTTTAAGTTTATTTAATAATTTTAATTTATTAATGTCAAATTTATATTAACGTAATGAAATAATATCTCTATACTTTTAAACTTTTTTTAATTTTCTTTGAACGAAGTTAAACAATTTGCTGTTTCACCTTTGGTATTCACTACATTATGATCCTGTAGAAAAAAAAAACTAGAAGATATTACCTCTCTATATCTACGAGTATACCTTTAACTTTGCATCAATCCCGGTCGGTAGCTTCATATGAGAATGTAAAATAATCAACGTATCTTAGCCGTGTGTGATGCATGAAGATAGTATAACGTTTCATCTTAGGTCATTTTAGTATTTTCATCGTCTATGGCTACTTCACTTCTATGTGAAATAGCTTATAATACTCGTACAATGACGAAGTTATAAAAAGAAAATAAACGGAAAACAAGACGGAAGTCACCCCGCCTCTGCGGCCGTCGTCGTCGCCGTCGCTCCTGGGGATTGGAGAAACAGGAATACGTATGAAATAAAGGACAGTTCGTCGGCGACGACGCGTCGTCGCCGACGAACTGTCCTTTATTTCATACGTATTCCTGTTTCTCCAATCCCCAGGATTTACGGTGTCAAGTACGCAGTAAGTAAGTACCCGCAAACGACGAGCATGTGAATGAAGACATGATCAATATATCATTGTAATAATACATCTGTAAGGGATGGTCATGGAGTAAGTTACTTTGTTTTATGAGATACTGCGTTTGTAGACTCTATGTATGATACTATAACAAAATTGACGACTTTTAGAAAAAAATTCTGTATGGATGTATGGTATGTATGAATGTTCCTCCATAACTCTTAAACCGATCATCCGAATTCGATGAAACTTAGTACAAGCACATTTACTTATACGGGACACAGGATAGGCTAAAGTCAGTTCCCGTTACGCTAAGATGTGGCTCTCATAAAAACCCAATTGTTCCACGAGTCGAAATTTTAATAAAGGTACGTTAGCGGTCTTACTTACTTTCTTCTTTTTTAAATACGAATTTCACGCAAGCGAAGTCGCGGGAAAAAGCTAGTATAATAATAATGATAAGAGAGGCGTTAGAGGTGTTACCAGGTTCATTACTTGGCGATCCGTTATCTCTGCCTGCCCTATTGGGAAACAGGCGTGAAGTTAAGAGTTATTTCTAAGGATTTTTTTATTGAAAGTGTGACAGGTGGCGCCGTGCCACCCATGAGTGGTCTAACGACGCCCATGGGCATTCGGTCGTATGCGCGGGTTGCGAATGACATGCCGGCCTGACCTGAGAGGTGCCGTACTTGCTGCAAAATACTGAATAAATATTGAATTACTTGGTACGGGCGGACTTAAGCGCCGCAGAGCTTTGAGAGTTCACATTTTCAAACTCCGACGAAAAAAGAGGGGTGTTATAAGTTTAACGTGCGTGTGTATGTGTGTGTCTGTCTGTGGCATCGTAGCTCCCAAACGGATGGACCGATTTGAATGCAGTTTTTTTTATTAGAAAGCTGGTTTAATCGGGATGGTTGTTAGCTATGTTTGTAATGAAATAATTAAGTAGTTAGGTAATAAAGAAAATATTATCTTAAAAAGTGGACCGATTTGCGTGGGTTTTTTTTATAAAAAAAAAGGTTTTTTAAACTTGTTATTTAACTTTCATTTAAAAGTGAAATTACAAATAAAAAAAAACCCCGACCCCTAAAAAGTCAAAAATAATTTCCGTTCACGGAATACGGAATAAGGAGTCGGGGGACCACTAAGTAAATAAAATATAAAAAGTCAGAGCAGCGCCGCAATTTACTTAGCGGTCCCCCGACTCCTTTAAGTAAGTAAACGGAAATAATTTTTGACTTTTTAAGATTCTGGGTTTTTTTGTAATTTTTAAATTTAGAATCACTGCACGTGTGTCCCGCTGAGTAGGTTTTGACAAAGTGTTTTTAGTCGGTACCGCCACGATGATCCTGCTACCACTAATTTGTTCAGTGGAATCTTTACTCTATACCCGGTGGCGGAAGGTGCATAACAATAAAATCTTGAGCTTTTTACTTCGTTTATCAGTAGTTCTAGTTTAAGTAGAATTTAACCTGTTTTACTTCTTCACTCAAGCTCCAGTTCATGAGGCAAAGTGAAAATGTACGACCAACTTAGTTAATATTGAGTTAGCTTTCACCGACGCGCAGTCACTGAAACTGGAAACTTTATATTGACTTTGAGAAATCCCAAAGACAGAGCGATCGATCTAATTTCAGTAGTTCCTACAAACCTCTCTGATATTTACCTTGGGTTAGATTAATGTTTGATAACTCGATACTGTGGCAGTTTGTTTTGCGAAAATTATACAGAAAGTTATGAAGTAATTTTTATTTTATTCCGACCTACCACAATTTTTTTTATGTAATCCGATATGGATGGATGAGTTAGAGGGGCCAAAGCACATGCTCTGACTAGCCTCTATCAGTGATATCCCCCCGAGAAGGTACTTGCTACGCCGAAGACGTCCCTTTGGATTGCTGGCTATACTGGACTAGAGGAGAACACAGCCGAGGCTGCTATGCGGCCATCTTACATCCAGTACAGTGGTGCCAACCCAATCGGTTACAATTTGAGCCTACCACCTAGTAAGGGGCAAGGGAGGGACTTTCCGGTTCCGAACGGTGAAGCAGCGGGTGTAGGTATGCACGTAAATGTTTCTTCAGAAAAAAACTCATTAATACACGCCGATGGGATTCGAACGTCGGATCTTTCGCAAGAGAAGCCGACGCCCAAACCACTCGGCCACCTGCCGCTTAATCTAACTAGCGCTAACCATTAACGTTTAAAAATCTGTATAAACTACGGTGTAAGCGAGAGAGGTTGCAAGGGGCGACGAAATTAGGGACGTTCACACACCCCGTGGACATAGATTTTAGCACATGGACACACTTTTTGGGCACTTTTCGACAAGTGGACAATCGTGGATATTTCCGACCTAACCTAACCTAACCTAACCTAACCTAACTGAATGAAAGAAAACTCAATACATAATACAACTTAGGTATTGTATGATGGTACGGAACCCTCGGTGCGCACTACACTGTGTGTGTAACATCAAGCAGCAAGTAAGGCATCCCAGACCCACCTGTTGCGTGACTTGGTGGAAGGATCGTGCCAATGGCTAGCCTGTCGCCTTTTACGATATACACGGGGGAGAGATGCAGTGAGGTTATTCTTTTTAAGTGCCGACCGGCCCCACCCGGTACTTCCTAATAGTAACAAAGGACAACTTTCAGACAAAAAATATAAAAACCGCCTTCAAAAATGTATGAAATAAAAAAATAAAAATCGAACCCTAGAGTTGAAGGCGGTCGGTTATTTTTGCTTGCTTTAGCACCACCGCTTTCAACTCTAGGGTTCGATTTTTATTTTTTTATTTCATTCATTTTTGAAGGCGGTTTTTATATTTTTTTAAATAGTTTTTTATTTCACAGTTTTTTTAGTAATTTTTATTTGCTATTAATGTACTCGGCGGAATCGCTCGGCCTTCGGCCTCGCGATTCCGCCTCACTTTCCATTCCGATCTTGACCAAAAAAAAAAATGGGACCACCTTGGAGCTAGACTGAACCGAACACAAAAAGAATCATCGAAATCGGTTCACAATTGGGGAAGATATTTCTGAACATACATAAAAAAAATACATACAGCCGAACATAGAACCTCCTCCTTTTTTGAAGTCGGTTGAAAATAATATTGACGTGCCAAGCCCAACTGACCGACAGCCGCAGCAGACGACCGACAATTCGTCGACCCGTAATTGCCACGCAATCCGGTAATAAATTCCAGTAGCCAGTTTTCGCGTGCTACACCGTAATAGGTAAAGTCTATTGTGACGTTATGACATCGTTAATGCAACATGTTCTCTGCTACGTATATATCTAAGTCAGTGTGTACGGTTTGGAAGCGAAAAGTGCTAATGATTAGAGTCAACCGCGTATGGACTGTAGGTAGTGTTCCGTCACAACATTGTAATAAATTTATTTCGTCACAAATACATATCGGCCGAATGACACCTTCTTCGCCTTCTTCGTGGTATTACAACTTCTAGAATACCTAGCTGACACCATCTCCATCTGAAATTTGGCTGCTCCTGTCAAATGTATGAGACATATCGCTCCGACCAGGGCCTGATTAAGTATTCTTCTCGCCCTAGGCTTACATTTTCGTAGCGCCCGTAAGGCAGGGAGTATTACTTCGAATAAAAACGTTTGTAATAAACAAATAAGAGGTTTGGTCGCTTCCGCCGCGCCGCCGGCGACGCAGCGCGAAGGCGCCCCATCCATCCCCTTCGCCTCCGCGCCGTCAGGAATCCCAATTCAGGATTTTTGGCATCGTCGTGTACTCCTGAATTTTGAGTATATCCCGCACTGCACAGGCCCTACATTGCGCCCCTAAATCCTAGCGCCCTAGGCTAGAGCCTAATCAGCCTATTGGTAAATCAGGCCCTGGCTCCGACAAATAACCGTTGGATAAGACTTAACCGGAGTTGGTGAGAACGGTTAGAAGGAACGCTTTGACAGATTCCCCATACGATACCAGTCGCACATACTTATGACAATAACAATCGCAGATTCATCTGACAATAACAATGAAAACCGGCCAAGTGCGAGTCGAACTCGCGCACCGAGGGTTCGCCATGTCACGGCCAGCGCTACTCACGCCATCTAGATGGCGTGTTATGAAATGCTTCATATTAGTTAATGTCATGCTTCATAATCTATTCGGTAGATGGCGCGCGCGCATACACTTTTTGCTTTCTTCTATGGGAACCCCCGTGAATTTTTTACTTTTTCTTATTTTTATTATTTGTTTTTATATCGGCCATAATAACACATTTATTGTGAAAATTTCAACGGGATACCTATTACGGTTCAAGAGATACAGCCCTCGGACAGACGGACGGACGGACGGACGGACATACAGACAGACGGCGTAGGCTTAGTAATAGGGTCCCGTACCTGATACGGAACCCTAAAAAGATTAACTGTGACACGTACCTACAGTATTAGAGGCAGTATGTCTGTTGTCACTGATTCATCTGACAATAACAATAAACACTAGAAAATATTTACGGATATTTATTGATTAATTATTCACAGTACACAATGGTGGATTGAATTTGAAATATCTATTTGACGGCGTAAGCAAATTATTCGTTCCATCGAAATGGTCGAAGTAGACGCCTTGATAATTGGACGTGACGGACATGCTTCCAAATAATCCTATAATTTGATTTTACTACGATGGAAGGAATCGACTACGAATTCCGCATTATTTATTGAGTCTTCAGAGAAAATCTAGTCTGAGTTTGTTTGTTTTGTCTTAAATTTCGGGTTATTTGAGTTTGTTCTAAAAACCGGCCAAGTGCGAATATGATCGAAGGAATTGGACGTAGACGAAATTGACATTTTATTATTTTTGTTGTTTTACGTTAAGCATGTTTATTATACGCCTTAATTTTTTGACTTTTCCCAGTGGTCAGTTGACAGCTGGACAAAAAAAAGAAAAGACATAGAAAAAAGTACAATCAAAGTAAAACAGTTTTGCTTTTTATTACTTACCCTTCTTACAATTTTATCTTATAAGGCGTAGGCGTTCCAAAAAACACCGTCCAAGTGCGAGTCGGACTCGCGCACCGAGGGTTCCGTATCGCCATGTCATGGGTAGCGCCACTCACGCCATCTATGGCGCGTGTTATGAAATGCTTTATATTAGTTAAATGTCATGATTAGATGTAGATGGCGCGCGCGCATACACTTTTTGGTTTCTTCTATGGGAACCCCCATGAATTTTTTACTTTTTCTTATTTTTATTATTTGTTGTTATATCAGCCATATTAACATATATTCTGTGAATATTTCAACGGGCTACCTATTACGGTACAAGAGATACAGCCCTCGGATAGACGGACGGACGGACGGACGGAGAGACAGACAGACAGACAGACAGACGGCGTAGGCTTAGTAATAGGGTCCCGTACAGGATACGGAACACTAAAAATGATTTTTTTTTTCTTAGCGCATCTTACGGGCGCGCGGAGCGGGTTGTGAGGTGCGGTGCGACCATGGTGCGACGTGGACGGGCGGAGGTGACGCAGAAGTACGAAATGGCAAGGGAACCCTCTCTGTGTGAACTACGTTCTTTCTTTTTTTTTTTTGAAATAGACACGGTTGGCTACATCACCTACAACATACGTGATGTCAGCCCATAACACCTCGGTGAACTAGGTGCCAACTGCCATAATATGTCAATGCTTCCCTTCATTTCATGTCGGCTACACTGAACTGGACGGAAAACATGAACTATTTACATAGCCGTTTCGACCGACCTATCATCCATTGCGGTGGTAACAACCCGAGCGGGATAAACCCTACCACCTAGTAAGGTAAGTAAGGAAGGTACCTACAGTTTAACGTGGAATCCGAACCGTGGTCAGCCTCCAACGATCGAGCGGTCACACACCCAAGTACTTTGTTTATTGTTTATTGTTTATTTAGCATCTATTGGCAGTACACTGCGCTCAGATTTGTCATATTTACATTGTAACATTCCGCCAGTTCGATTATCACAGCGAAGAAGAACTGACAAGAAACTACTGACCGCGCTCAGGGTTGCCAGTCGACCGACCGCACCACTGAGCTACCGAGGCTAACAGTTCGCACTTGACAGATTTTTTTGAAATAAACCAAAGTTTAGGAATTCGTACTAATGGGTGGTGAGGGCATGATTTAAGCATACTTTTCCTTACACAATTTTCCATGTGCCTGTGTGAATGAGGTGCCATGTCGTGCCGGATGCAAATAAATCAACGCTATTCCACCTCTTAAATTATATTATCCTAGTATTCCTCTCTTCAGCCGAGACCGACTAGATAGTGATAAGGAAACTTGAAAAATAACGGCTTGGGTTTATCTGTCTGACCTCAAGGAAAGGTTCTCGTTCGTGATAGGTTAAATTTATTTCTGGATTCTGAAATTTTTACCCTAGAATAAAAGTACTTCTCTCTTTCAGCCATTATCATGTTTTAGCTCGAACTGAGGCGGATTTTAAGAACATCATTGTAGAGCTGTGAAGTAAAAGGTGAAGCGGTGTCGTGTCCTCTGGCTCCACGTGTATAGCTGCAGCTGATGTTGTATGGACTAGAGCCCGGTTGTTCTGCCAAGCGATCTGTATTTATGCGAGGTGTATTTGATATTTCAACAATGTGTTAAGTGCGGTGTATGGAATTCTTAATTATCAAGGGTCCGATTATGAATCAAAATAATAATTAACACTTTTAAGTTCTAGTTGTTTTTTGAACTCCGTTCAATGTTTTTTAAAACAGTGTTTTATTTCACTCTTTTTAGTTATATCACATTTATTTGGGCGTTAAACTGACAACGTGTTTTTCCAGTCATTGGCACATACTTAAAAGTCCATATCTTGAAAACTACTCAACCGATTTTGATGAAACTTTTTTTTTATTGCTTCCAAACTGGGTGGCTCTGCCCGAGGTCGAAGCCTCAGGCGCAGCCAATTTCACCGCCGAGGAGCTGCCAGTCCGGCTTGGAGGTGGACTAATGTTGCTGGGGAAAGGCTATTAATCAGCGATTTGAAACTTGCACTGTAAATTGAAGTAAATGTAAGCCAATAAATAAATAAATAAGAATGTTCACAATCCGATTAATGCGTGGAAAAACATACATACCTACATACAAACACACATACAAACATACATACAAACAGATATGCAAACATACATACATAAACTTATTAAATTTGGCACACCTGTTTAGACGCCCACATAGACTAACATATACGAATATTGTGCAATTCCAACGATATTACATACATACGGGTCGAATTGATAAGGTCCTTTTTTTTGAATAAGTCGGATAAAAAGCTTGTAAAATACACATTACGCAATGTTTTCAATCCGAAACGAAGAAAACCCCAAATAAAAAGAAGCCTTGATAAGACTCAACGAGAGAAAACAACAACAGCTAATCCAGTGATAATTACATCATATGAAAATATTTTCCCTTTTCAAAGGCTGGACGAGAGAGCTCGCTCTTCAACGACAAGCGCACCTTTTCTGTGCGTAGTGTTACTTATTAGTTTTTCGACATTTTTCGAAATATTGCTCCGACTCATTTTAGTACGCAAACCTTCCGCTAGAAGCGCTAAATCTTATCCCCCATACATCTTTTTGCGTTCGGGCGAAACAGCTGATTGATTTCATTTATCGAAAAAAAAAAACTATGGTAATAGAGGCTCAGCGCAGACGCTGCAATAAAGAACACTTCAGCCGATTTTACATTTTATAAATGTATTTCGCGAAAGACTTTCACGACAGAACCCTTCCTTTTCTCTTCAGAAACATTTGCCGAAAATATTATGGCGACAACGGCGATATTTTCGACGTATTTTTTATGCATTCCAGGATGGGTTCGAAAAGAAGCCTTAACGGAAACTTAAGATAAGATAAGATAATCGTTTATTTTGCATAATAACTAACTTAACCTATTTACATTTTATATACAATTCTTAATTTATGCAAAATTGGCCAATCGGCTCAACGTGTGCCAGGGCAGGACAGAAGTCATTTCCTGGCGCTGTTTTCAGCCGTTGCCATGTGTGTGTGAGGGTGTGTGTGTGTGTGTGTATGTTAAGAGGGAGGGTGTGTGTGTGTGTGTGTGAGGGTGTGTGTGTGAGGGTGTGTTTGCGAGAGGGTCCTTTTCAGTGTGTCTACCCAGTAAAATATTTCTTTCCTTTAAAATTTGCCATCTCTCTGCACTTAACCTCGGGATTGTTGGCTATACTGAGAGGGAAACAATTGAGGCTGCTGTGTGTGCCATCTTTCATCCAGTACGATGGTACCAACACAGTTAGCTACAATTTGGGCCTATCATCACGAATAATGCGATTTTAATTTAACACTGCGCCGCGCAACTTAGGTTACTGCTGCAAAAATACTGGCCATAAAGCGACGACGCTTTTCCGACGAATTATCGTAAATATGATATCGGCCTTGACGTCGAGGAAAGGAAAGCGAGATCGGCGAAGGCGCAGGCAGATAATGCACGTAAAGATCCATACATCTTATCTCATATTGGTGGGATTAAGGGATTGTCGGTCAGGACTAAGGAGCCTGGGCATTTAGTCCTGGAGACATCGAAGCTGATAATGTGAAAGTCGCTCAAGTGTGATCTGTGTTCCTGTTCACTCTTAACCAAGATTCGTAGCCAGATCAACTGTTTTTAACCGACTTCAAAAAAAGGAGGACGTTCTCAATTCGACGGTATAATATTTTTTTTTTGTATTTGTTACCTCAGAACTTTCGACTGGGTGAACGGATTTTGAAAATTATTTTTTTATTTGAAAGCTGGTGCTTCCCGTGTGGTCCCATTTCAATTTGGTCAAGATCTGATTGGAAAGGGAGACGGAATCGCGAGGCCGAAGGCCGAGCACTAAAAAATACTGTGAAATAAAAAACTATTTAAAAAAATATAAAAACCGCCTTCAAAAATGTATGAAAAAAAAAAAATCTAACCCTAGAGTTGAAGGCGGTGCTAGAGCAAGCAAAAATCACCGACCGCATTCAACTCCAGGGTTCGATTTTTTTTATTTCATACATTTTTGAAGGCGGTTTTTATATTTTTTTAAATAGTTTTTTTTTATAGGACTAACTAGACTAACACAGAGGTGTAGTCCGACAGTGCTCACGGGCATTCGGTTATTTACGGGGGTTGCGAATACCATGTCGGCCGTCTAGGTGCACCTTTACATTATGTTTGAAGGGCCCGAGACTGTACATTAGAGGAAAGGATGCAGGTGGGAGTGCATTCAACATATTGGCAACCCTGTAAATAAAGGATTTACAGGATCGAATGGTCCTGAGTAGGGGATATCGTATCGACAGTGTGTGAATGCATTCCCAACATGTTGCGCGTGGAATGGAGGTAGAATGGGGATTGATGGAGGGATCACATCGTTCAGTTCCTAGAAACACTCTCCGTGGTACAGGCGATAGAACACACACAAAGATCCAAACGTCCCTGCGGAGTAAGGTATCTAAGTTCCGAGATACCTCGAGGTGAGAACTCGAGAACTTCCTTTGCGAAAAACAGCTTTGTCAGCTTCGTTGGCTCAGTAGTGCTTCGATGCTTCGGAAAATTGTGATCGTCAATGGTAAGCAACGCCGGGAACGCGGTCGAACTTTGGATGGGTGATTGATCATTGAAGCTGGCCGTGGTTTGGATTCTACGTAAAAGTGTAGATCGCTTCCCTTTCCGTACTGTATGAGGCCGGTACTTAAATGAATAGCTCCACTGCATCTATCCCCGTGCATGTCGTAAAAGGCGACTAAGGGATAAGGACAAGACGCCACGCTAAAGGGCGACAGGATAGCCACCTCTCACCTTGGCGCGGCTCTTCCACCGAGTCAGGCAGCAGGTGGGTCTTCGTGCCTTACTTGCTGCTTGATACTATCTTGTCCTAATACATTGCCACACGTGGTGGTCGGTGTTGTGCTGTAGTTTACAAGAGTCTTGTAGCGCAATACCGATTAATCTGCTTACCCCGATTGTCGGGATACAGCGTGAGGTAAGTATGTATGTAGTATGTAGTAGTGTGTAGTTTCGTTACTGGTGGAAGGGTTTATGATTTTTTTAATGATGGTCGGTCAAAGCTGCCATTAAATTTCTTTAAAATATTTCCAGTCAGCCTCAGTAGCTCAGTGGTGCGGTCGGTCGACTGCCGGTCGGATGATAAGCACACCTGGGCGCGGTCAGTGGATGGATGGTTGACCGCTCGACCGTTGGAGGCTGACCGTGGTTCGGATTCCACGTAAAACAGTAGGTCCCTTCCCTTCTTACCTCACTAGGTGGCAGGGTTTAACCCGTCCGGGTTGATACTACCGCACTGAATGAAGGGTCGGTTATAGTTCGTGTTTTCCGTCCAGTTCAGTGTAGCCAGCACGACCGAAGCGAAGCACTGACATGGCACCTAATTCATCAAGGTGTTATGGGCCCTCATCACGAATGTGAATGAATGAATAAAAAACATATTTAAAAAAATATAAAAAACGCCTTTAAAAATATAGGTATGAAATAAAAAAAATCGAACCCTAGAGTTGAAGGCGGTGCTAAAGAAGGCTACACAAATCCCAAAGGATATCATCCACTCATGTTTTCTTTCATGCATCATTTTGCTTGCTTTAGCACCGCCTTCAACTCTAGGGTTCAATTTTTTTTATTTCATACATTTTTGAAGGCTGTTTTTATATTTTTTGAAATAGTTTTTTATTTCACAGTTTTTTTTAGTAATATTTTCCTAATAATGTACTCGGCGGAATCGCTCGGCCTTCGGCCTCGCGATTCCGCTTGCTTTCCAATCCGATCTTGACCAAATTGAGAAAACAAATAATCATCAAAATCGGTTCACCCAGTCGAAAGTTCTGAGGGGACAACCATAAAAAAAAATACCGTCGAATTGAGAACCTCCTCCTTTTTTTGAAGTGTTTATTTCCAGTAGTTAGTTAGTAACATGTAGTAAGTAAGCGTATTGGCTCTTAGGCTAAGGTACGTAATCTCGAGTAATCTAGAGTTACAGATTAGATACGCTCCGGATACCTAGATGTCTCGCCGGCGGCGGCGGCTGTCAGCCAGCTGATGTGACATGGAGACACTCGGCTGCGGAGTTCTGACGCTGGCGTCATTTATGAGCGTACGGAGGACCTGAATTATTAATGCCATTTTACGAGAGCAAAATGTAGAAATGAAATCAGATTATTGGTTGAGTAGTGCAAACGATGATTGTGAAATTTCCTTTTTTTTTATGGAAACTGACACGGTTGGGTACATCACCTACAACATCCGTGATGTCAGCCCATAACACCGGGTGAACTAGGTGCCATGTCAGTGCTTCCCTTCGATCGTGCCGGCTACACTGAACTGGACGGAAAACACAAACTATTTAGAGTGCGCGGGGCGGATCTCGGCGTGTCGCTGCCGCAGCAGCGGTTCGTCAGTATTCTCCCTCGCACCCGCACCGTACTTGTATAGTGTATTCGCGTGGCGGGTCGCCCGCTGCGGCGACGACACGCCGAGATCCGTCCCGCGTATTATACATAGCCGTTTCGACGTGCACCTATGAGTTTTTTCTGACGAAAAAAATTACTTGCATACCTACACCCAAGGAGAATACCTAGGTATGCTCGGTGCCTACACCCGCTGCTACACCGTTCGGAACCTGTGTAAAACTGTAGGTCCCTTCCTTTCCCCTTATTAGGTGGTAGGCTCAAACTGTAGCCGACTGAGTTGGTACCACCGTACTGGATGTAAGATGGCCGCATAGCAGCCTCGGTTGTGTTCTCCTCTAGTCCAGTATAGCCAGCAATCCAGGGAAGTCTCCGGTATGGCACCTACCTTCTCGGAGGTGATATTGGCTGGTCGTAGCATGTGCTTTGGCCCCACCGACTCAGCCACCCATATCGGATAACATAAAAAAAAATGGTAGCCTGTTGAAATTTTCACAGAATATGTGTTATTTATTATGGTGGACATACATAACAACAAATAATAAAAAAATTATAAAGTAAAAAATTAAGGGGGGTTCCCATACAAGAAAAGTGTTTTTTTTTTCAATGTTTTTTTTTTGTGGTGCGGAAACCTCGGGCGCGAGCCCGACTCGCACTTGGCCGCTTTTTTGACATATAAACTTGCGACACTGCATTAATGCATACACGTGCAGTCGATAATCCGCAATATCCGAGTTAATTTTATCGGATACTGTGCAGGCTAATGGAATCCCACACCGAGCTGATGTCGCGATGAAAATAATAAAAGCTATAGAAATTAATACATGGAAGTGGCATTAGATTGTTGAGGATGTGAAAGAAATGTGCACAAAATTAAGATTTGAAAACCGGCCAAGTGCGAGTCGGACTCGCGCACCGAGGTTTCCATACCACCACCTAAGTAATTGGCCGGTTTTTATTTGTTGTTATACTTTAGAGTTTGCACTATAATTATACCAAGTTTGACGTTTTTATGTCTTACCGTTTTTACAATAGAACAAAAAAATCAAATTCACGCTGAAAAACACGTTCCTTGTTTTTTTACTTTAATGAAATGTTTTTGTTTTATTTTTTTTAGTATTTGTTAGGATATCCGCCCTAACAACGCATATTCTGTGACAATTTCAACCGGCTACCTATTACGTTTCAAAACAGACGGACAGACAGACGGCTTAGTAATAGGCTTTCGTACCCGTACCCTAAAAACACTGTTCTATCGCTTATTCTACGGGGAGTGCTCGGAGGAGCTGTTTAACGCGATTCCGCCGTCCCCTCTCCATACAACGCGTACTGGGCAGGGATTGCATCCCTATGCGCTGGACTTACCGCGGATGCGTACCAATCGGTTCTGCAGATCCTTCCTACACAGAACCGGTAAACTCTGGAACGCTCTCCCCGGCCACATATTTCTCCCCCAAATATAGTCTGGGGTCCTTCAAGAGATGCGTGAATGGGCACCTGTCTGGCCGGCATGGCATTCACAGCCCCCGCATGTGACTGAATGTCCATGGGTGTCGCTAGACACCTTATGGGCGGCTGGGCGCCACATGTCGCGCTAGCTTTAAAAAACACACTTGTGTCTCACATTATGTACTGTCTCATGCAATGGTGTGTATGCAGACCAACTGTTGGTAACAAGGTAAAACATATGGCAATGCCTTTTCTAGCTGTATTTGCTAGCTTGAATAAAAGCACTCTGCTGGACGAGCTGTGTGTGTGACCGAGATAGATGGTTTTCATAACCACCATAACTGAATAATATTTTTATGACGCATGAACTTGTGCACACTATGATTTTAAAAAGACTTTGATTGTCAGTAATGTCAGGCGCCAGAACATTTAGAAGAGTTTGGACGTCGGACTGTCCAATGCTTATATGAGAAACAGCGTCGCCGAGCTCCGCGGGTAGCGGAGGGGACGGCGCGCGCTCTGATTGGGTGGTATCGCGTCGTATCGCGCTCTCATTGGATGGTAACGAATGTTATTTGTACGTTTTTACAATAAAATATATCGTGTTACGCTGGCGCGGGGAAGGTCCGACGTCCATACATCTAACGTTCTTGGTCAGGCGACTGGTCAGGGCGGAGATCGAGTGCGCGACGCTACGCTTACTCGTGCGTGGTACGCTCGAGTCATCGCCCGCGCTAGTTCTATTCGCGTTTTGTGTTCTATGGCAGGGCCGTACCCAGGATTTTGTTTCGGGGGGGGTCAAGGTTCGAAAAAATATTTGTAAACTCATGTACCTACGTTATATAAGGTCTTTCAAAATTAGTTAATAGTACTAAGGAGGAGGGGGGTGGGGGGGGGGGGGGGGGGTGGGGGAAATAGATCACTTTTGAAGAACAAAGATTTTTTTTACAGAAAATTTTTTTTTAAGGTAAAATAAAAAAAAAATGTTTTTCTTAATCGTTTCAGTTTCATGCCAGGAACAAAAAAGTCTTCCAATATATAGATCCATTTCTTTCAGAAATTGTGAAAAACCACAATTTTAGTTTTATTAATATGGGATAGAAAGAATTTCATTTTTTTTACCAACTTACACGTGTTACATCATAATGGTAATAAAGACTTTTTTGTTACTGTTATGAAACTTAATCGGTAAGGCTATAAAAATCAACCACCTATTTTTTTATTTAAATACAATATACAATAAAAAAAATTTACATAAAAAAAAAAGCCCAAGGTCCAAAAAACATTATATAGGTTTTACTCCTTATATGATACAGGGGGGCCCTTAGCGTACTATTAACTAATTTTGAAAGACCTATATATGAACAGTGTGCATGTAATGTAGGTATTTCATTAAACGCCTTGTTTCAAAAATGGGTGTTAGCATGAAGGCTGGGCGTGTAGTATTTCATATTCTGAACATCTTTTGTTCCACCACTTGGGGCAAAAAAAAAAGATCTTCATCCTTATATTTCAGGAATAGGTATTTAAAAATGTATGGAGAAAGTAAAACTGTTTTTTGTTTTAAATAAAACATTTTCAGCGAAAGCTATTTATTTTCGGATATAAATCAATCAATAATGTTAGCTAAAAAAAATCGAATTCTTTTGTTACACGATTTTTTAGGGTTCCGTGTCCGGTACGGGACCCTATTACTAAGCCTACGTCGTCTGTCTGTCTGTCTGTCCGTCCGTCCGTCCGTCCGTCCGTCCGTCCGTCCGTTCGAGGGCTGTATCTCTTGAACCGAAAAGTCATAAATAGTAATTTCCGTTCACTTACTTAAAGGAGTCGGGAGACCGCTAAGTAAATTCCCGCGCAGCTCTGAGTTTTTATATTTTATTTACTTAGCGGTCCCCCGACTCCTTTAAGTAAGTAAATGGAAATTATTTTTGACATTTTAAGGGTCGGGGGTTTTTTAAATTTGTAATTTAACTTTTATTTCAAGCTTTTTTAAAAAAACCGCATGAAAATCGGTCCACTTTTTATAATAGTGGATATAATAGCGATATAACAACAAATAATAAAAATAAGAAAAACTAAAAAATTCACAGCTGTTAGCTACATCACCTGCAACATCCTTAATTTTACCTTGGTTATCTAGGTGCCATGTCAGTGCTTCCCTTCGGTCGTGGCGAAGGGAAGCACTGACATACCACCTAGACCGTGCATAATAGTTAGAAATATAAAACACCCCGGTGAAAGAAAACACCTTGAGAGAACCTCGTACATTCTCTTGGATGTGAATAAAGCTTTGGCTTAAGTTTTTAATTTTAGCTTACTTAGTATCTTAATTTGTTCATGTTGTGTTTAGCCTTAAGTACAGATAGTTCTAGCCATGTAATATATATTTTTAAGATTTGTATGTACAGAACTCAGGTACAGAACGATTCTGTGTGGTTAAACCTAATAAAAAAAAAAAGCTTGACTAGAAGAAATGCTCTTCGGCCTTCCACATCGCAGTAAAATTCATACTTATTTATTTATTTAATCAAATCGGAACTCCTAGCAGACCCCTCTCAAAAAAATTCAAAGAGATAAGTATTGTAAATTAATACTACTTAACACCTGTCTCCCATTGGGCTAAGCCAACGGGCCTCAGTTTGACTTTTATATCGCTTTACTAAATCAAACAGTTTGTATAAAATTTATGAAAATTAATAAGTAGGTAATTCTGATTTATGTACTCACCAAATAGATTCCAAATTCACTAGTGTACAACGTCAGTAGGTACATTCACACACTATGAACGTAACGGAATTAAGAATTACGGTGGATAACTAAACCAATCTCTCGCTTTCTTATCTACTACACCTGGTCGTCTGCTTGCGGGGTAGCTAGGAAGTAGGTAGCACCAGATGTTTTGTCTTGAAACAATAGGCGCCTCCGAAATAGCCCGATGTTTATTGCCCCAACCCAATGCAATACACGTGGTCCTTTGTGTTGTGATTTAGTTGGAACTTCCCACGGAATCTTAAATTGTTTGTCTGCTCAAAAATATATTTTCTGAACACCGGCCATAGTGGATACCTATTTCGGGGGGGGGTTACAACCCCCCGAACCCCCCCCCTGGGTACGGCCTTGTTCTATGGTGCGGGCGCTTTGGTTCTAAGTAAACATAATGTTTATAAAATACCTACTTAACAGCGCACTGCTCCCGTATCATGGCAGTTCGAAATAACTGAACTAAAAATACGCAGCGTAATTCCCTGTTCTCAAAGCTAAACCAAATCGATAAGTGTGCACTTTGTACGAGCAATCTGAGGCTTCCGGAAGGAATATTTTGCTCGATCGCAAGAGATCGAGAGGGTCTTGCCAAAATGTCTTGATAATTGCCAATCTCACGTCCTCTCGACGGTATAAAGAATTAATGTATATATTTTTATAATTTTTCTCCAAATACAATTTTATATTCTTTAGTGAAGTACGATTTGAAAAATTCACAAAGCTCAAATTTTTCATACTTATTAAAATCAAAACTTTTTCGCGCTATTCGCATTCGCTTTGTTTTATCGTAAGGGGCGGCGCCCCTGTCCCCGCTTACCGTTCCGCTGAACGCGTGACGTCACTATGAGTGGAAGAGGCTTAAGCTATTTGTACAAGTAGCCAAATAAGTAAAGCAAAGAACTTCTAAACCTTACCTAGACCAGACCGGGCATGTGCTCCAAAACGATCAAGTGCGTAGTATCTGAAACCAATAAATAAACAAAGTTTCATAAAAATCGGTTCAGTAGAAGTAGTTGAAAAGGTTGTCGCAAGATTTGAAACAAAGATAGAAACAAACAAATAAACAAATATACGGAGTCAAGCTAAATAAAACCGTTTAAAAAAACACGTATGAAATAACTCTTTTTAGTTTAACACCGACTTCAACCTCTGAAGTACCTCCTTTCGCTCCGTCCACTTGGCTCCCTTGGTAGGATCCATCAATGGATCGTTCCAACATAAAATTTAATCGAAATCGGTTCGAGTGATATAGATAGAATTATTCAACCATTTTTATGCACATGCTTATGCAAATTTAAGAGTTTGATGATTTTCTCATGGATCCCATCATCAGAAGTTAACCACATTCTTATGGGACCACCCCAAGTTTACCCCATTTCTAATGAAAAAATAATAATCGAAATCGGCCCAAATGGGAAAGAATAAATTATCGCTAATTAAATTGTTTTATTCTTGTTCGCCTGCATATACTTCTCCCACATCCCAAAGGTTAGTTAGTAAGGTTAGTTACATTTTAGGTTTCCGCAATGGGTACGAAAACCTAAAAAATACGTGTACAAATACGCAAATGAACATACACGTAGCTGCCTTTCATGTACATGATTATTCAAAAAGTTTCTAACAATACCCCTGGCTGGGCATTCGGTCGTATGCGGGGGTTGCGACTTGCGAATGACACGTTGCCCGACAGGATCACTTAAACCTCACTTCACACACCTCTTGAAGGACCCGAGACTGTACTTGAGGGGGGGGGGGGGGGGGGGGGGACACATCGACAATATATCGATATTAGTTCGACAGACAGGCGGACGGACAGACACGAGATCTCATTATACTCCCAAACTATAGTTTCCGGAAACCTAACAAAATCCGGCTTGTTTTCGACCCCCGCGCTTCCGAAAAAGAAAGGCAAAGCAAACAGGTTGGGCCGTTGTTAAAACGGGCGCTCCTTTGTTATAGCGGGATTGGTAAACAAAAATAATGAAACGATATACTCTTTGAGACCGCCGTTACACGGATTCCTTACTTACCTCAAAAGGTAAGAGAAGAAAATTCAAAGGGTCCGCCATTGATCGGAACATTCGAAAATAAAAAGGACATCGAAGAGAAACAAAAGTTAAGGATCGCAGACCGCACCTACACTATCATGTCACTATCGGTCATCTCTCTTTCAATAAAGTTCTAATAGAAAAAAAACCCGACCCTTAAAAAGTAAAAAATAATTTCCGTTTACTTACTTAAAGTAGTCGGTGGACCGCTAATTAAATTCCTGCGCAGCTCTGAGTTTTATTATATTTTATTTACTTAGCGGTCCCCCGACTCCTTTAAGTAAGAAAACGGAAATTATTTTTGAATTTTTAATGGTCGGGGGGTTTTTTTTATTTGTAATTTAACTTCTATTTCAAGTTAAAAAAAACCGCATGCAAATCTTTCCACTTTTTAAGATAATAAATTTTTTGATTACCTACTTAATTACTTGATTATTTTATTACAAACCTAGCTAACAACCTTCCCGATTAAACCAGCTTTTCAATAAAAAAACCGCATCCAAATCGGTCCATCCGTTTGGGAGCTACGATGCCACAGACAGACACTCCCATACACACATACACACACGTTATACTTATAATAACACCTTTCTTTTTTCGTCGGGTGTTAAAAAGGTGTGTCAAGAGTGGTTTAACACAGTCCAGTCGTATATTCTCCTAGATCCAAATCAATGCGGAGAAGCTGGAACGGGTGTTGTGGGACGACAGCAATTAAATTCCCTCGTATGTCCAATCCTTAGACTGTAAAGATAGACGAACTGGATTGTTTCTTGTTGCACTAGTGGAAAACAGACTGCCTATAAATAGTTTTTAATGTGTTATGTACATATGTTTTATCGGTTTTATACATTACTAGCTTTTGGCCGCGGCTTCGCTCGCAGTAGACTCGGTTTAATAGCGAATCCGATTTAAACGCAAATATGATATGATAATAAACGACTTCCTCTCTTATATTCTCTCACTCTCGTCTATACTATAATTTCTTTGATACTGCTCAGCCTTAAGACTATTTAGCGTGATGGTATATAGCCTATAGTGAGCCCCAAGAATTACTCTATCCATTGGTTAAAACCGCATACAAATTTGTTCAGTGGTTCCGAAGTTTACCTCAAACATACATAGAGACACGTTTGCTTTTTATAAGAAGTAGATATAGAGATTTTATAGTAAATCAATTGAAGATGTTGCTGTGTAAATTATTTAGGAAATAATTCAATTTAACTAAAAAATTTATAACGTGTACTTAGCGCAATTGACAAAAGATGTTAAAAGAAAATATAATAAAGTAATACAAATAACTAAAGAATGACTATCATATTTGTACCGTGTGGGGCCGGTACTTTAAAAGAATAGCCCCACTGCATCGCTCCCCGTGTATGTCGTAAAAGGCGACTAAGGGATATGACTCCCTTCTTATATTACTAGGTGGTAGGGTTTAACCCGCCCGGGTTGGTACCACCGCACTGAATGAAAGGTCGGTCGAAACGGCTATGTAAATAGTTTGTGTTTTCCGTCCAGTTCAGTGTAGCCGGCACGACCGAAGGGAAGCACTGACGTGGCACCAAGTTCAACCGGTGTTATGGGCTGACATCGCGGATGTTGTAGGTGATGTAGCCAACCGTGTCAGTTTCCATAAAAAAAAAAAAAAAACTATCATCAAAAGGGGTAGTTTAAAAGGGTCCCAAAACACATGCGGCATTACCCCTGCTGGATGGCAAGGCTTATGAAAAGATAACAAAAGATAAATTTTCTCATAATTAGAACAAATAGTTTAGAACCAACAATAGAAATATAAGACACTATTATTTAGCTTTTCAGTCAATAACAATATCGAGACACTTTTTTAAATATTTGGGCGCATGCAGGCGTCAGAGAAGAAATATGCTCCGCAGTGTACACTCAAACAAGATTAGATAACGCGCCAGTATCGGGCTGTTTACCCGAAGCCGAGTTAATATTGACTCTGCCACCGAGATAGATTTGCGGGTGACCAAAATCAGTTTTGCGAAAAGAGACAGCTGTCCTGAAAAAATATTGGCTTCATCACTCTTTAATCGGGCTCGATGGAGGTCAACAGATATCCTATAGGTCAACAGATGTCCTATAGGTCAATAGATATCATATAGGTCTACAGATGTCCTATAGGTCAAAAGATATCCTATAGGTCAACAGATCAATCTCGACTCCGCTAACTAATGTCCTTACAAATAGGTCACAGTGACAAATCGACAGACAAATGATAGCGGCCACTCGACTGAGGAGTCATGCATTATGTACCATCTACGGGGGAGAGAGAACAGAGGACTTGGTCTAAGTTAACTGGGTACGTCGCGCCATTAACTGGGGGCATCGAAGTGGACGTGGCATAGCATCAGCCGCCTCCACGGAGTGTTCGAGAACGCGACGTTTGATGGGCTACATACAAAGTCGTGTCTCCCGCACTGTCACTCCCGCACTGCCACTTCCGCACCGCCATTCCGCACTACCACTCCCGCACTGCCACTTCCGCACTGCCACTTCCGCACTGACACTTCCGCACTGCCACTCCCGCACTGCCACACCCGCACTGCCACTCCCGCACTGCCATTCCCGCACTGCCACACCCGCACTGCCACTCCCGCACTGCCACTCCCGCACAGCCACTTCCGCACTGCCACTCTCGCACTGCAACTCCCGTACTGCCACTTCCGCACTGCCACTCCCGCACAACCACTTCCGCACTGCCACTTCCGCACTGCCACCCTCGCACTGCAACTCCCGCACTGCTACTCCTAGCCTTAGCATCCAGACCTAGCAGCATAACTGAGTTCGACTATAAACGGCTTCAACCATTTTCGATCCCACCAAACAGCTTCATCCTTATGAAGACGTGATTCGTGATATTAAACATCAACATGTTCAAATTGTTGTCGTAATCCAAATTCTGAGAACATATCGCTTTTCCAAGTTATTTCTTTTTCGTGCGGCGATAATATGGAACGGTCTCCCCACAGAACAACGATCGGGCCACACCGCCCGCGGACCGGACTTTTTTGCTCTGTGGGTCTCCCGGTGAGCGCGTGCCCTGCTACAGGAGATCTTTAAAGATGTGTTAATAAATTAGACGACGATCGTTTTGTCCGCCTTATAGCGAGCGTGGCGTCTGTCTGAGCGTGGTTTCACGATGACTGGTGTCATTGGCATTGTCTGATCTTCCACTGAACTTTTGGGCATTGCCAGCTGTCTTTATATATGTCGCAGTATTATCATAAGATTAGGAAAATTATAGTTTTACTAGTTAAATCATAATGCTTCGTATTATTGTGAGTCAAAGCAAAAATTCACAATCTTACTGGTTAAAGTTAGCATTATTATAATTTTACTAGACTACCTTAGTTAAATTGTAAAATGCTATGATTTCTTACAATTTTACTGCTTCATCTCTTAGATATCTATAGTCTGTTTTTTTGGAAGACGGAGGAAAGTGACGTTTCGAGTGTTGCCAGTTTCTGGGAAATTTTAAATAGGCATGTAGTTGCTATAGATACTTTTATCGATTGAAAAATTAACCCTAACCTAATGTTGAGGTGGCGCATGTCGTTTTTGTTACGTTTCGTTTCGAGCCATGGCAGTGAACGCCAATGATGCATATTGCGCCGAGACGCTCGTGTCCTACTAAGCTCCAGATATGCACAATATTTAAACCAATCAGCGCACGCTATACGTCTTCGTACAATTTTACTAGCTATGTTTAGTAAAATTATAATTTTACTAAAAATCTGCCCAATCAATCAGTAAAATTGTAAGAAATCATAGCATTTTACAATATTTCTAAGGTAGTCTAGTAAAATTATAATAATGCTAACTTTAACCAGTAAGATTGTGAATTTTTGCTTTGACTCACAATAATACGAAGGATTATGATTTTACTAGTAAAATTATAATTTTACTAATGTTATAATAATACTGCGACATATATATATGATCTCTAAAACATAACACTCGGAGGTATGTCACACTTCATACCTCATGAAAATGACTTTAGAGACACTCCCTAGAGTTATCTATACATATCTATACATATAATAAAATCGTAAAGGTAAGAAAGTCTGTACATTGAATGTATTCGGAAAAAAACTAACCAGGGTGGCTTAAAATGAGATACTGAACATATTAGAACAGTTTTTAAAATTTTTGTTTGTTTGTTTGTTTGTTTGTCTGTACGCGCATCACGCAAAAACCACTGAACGGAATTAGACGAAACTTTGTATAGTGGCAGTTTATATGCCGGGTTAACATAATACGTAAAAAAAATTTACAAAATAAAAAAAAAATTACAATTATAAACATTATTGCGCGTTTAAAATCACGTAGTCCAAAGTACATAATTATATCTTGAGAACTGGCAGCAAATACAATTTGAATAAAATATTCATTCGAAATTTAAAAACAAGTAGATACAACGAAAATGACAGTTCTTCTTTTTTATAACTTGAACACAATAGTCTATACATATTATATCTATTCTTTCTTCTTTCTATACATATAATAAAATCGTAAATGCAAAAATGTCTATTTCTACGCTCATCTCGCAAAAACCACTGAACGGAATTTGACAAAACTTTTTATAGTGACAGTGTATATCCCGGATTAACATAATTAATCCAAAGTAAAGGTAAAAAACAATTTTAAATGTCATGTTGACAACGGAGAACTGTCATCCCGACGTGAGCTGGCCGGTGACAAATTGTTTGATAAATAAAAAAATATAATTGAAAGTCGAAGTTATGTCGGTGTCATCGGTGCAATAAAATTTATATATCTGTTGCCCGCGGCTTCGCTCGCATGAAATTCGTATTTCAAAAAAAGAAAGTAAGTAACTAAAGGCGGGCCCGAAGGCAGGCGAAGCGAAGCTGAGTTCAGCAAGAAGAAAAACATTCTTGAAGAAAGTAAGTAACGATGGGCGAGGCCGCAGGCCGAGCTGCGTTCAGGAAGAAGCTAAACCATCTTGAAGAAAGTAAGTAACTAAGGCGAGGCCGAAGGCCGAGCTACGTTCGAATAATTGAAAAACCATCTCGAAGAAACAAGTAACTAAGGGCGAGGCCGAGGGCCGAGCTGCGTCCAGCAAGAAGCTAAAGCATCTTGAAGAAAGTAAGTAACTAAGGCGAGGCCGAAGGCCGAGCTACGTTCTGATAATTGAAAAACCATCTCGAAGAAAGCAAGTAAGTAAGGGCGAGGCCGAAGGCCGAGCTGCGTTCAGGAAGAAGCTAAACGATCTTGAAGAAAGTAAGTAATTAAGGGCGAGGCCGAAGGCCGTGCTCTATTCGGGAAGACCATAAACCATCTCGAAGAAAGCAAGTAACTAAGGGCGAGGCCGTAGGCCGAGCGTTCAGAAAGAAGGTAAACATTTTTGAAGAAAGTAAGTAACTAAGGCGAGGCCGAAGGCCGAGCTACGTTCTAACAAATGATAAACCATCTCGAAGAAAGCAAGTAACTAAGGGCGGGGCCGAAGGCCGAGCTGCGTTCAGGAAGAAGCTAAACCATCTCGAATAAAGTTAATTAATATTAAGATTGAGTTAATTTAATTTAAATTTTATTATAAAGTCCACGCTTCTGACGGCAAATATCCTAGAACCTCGCGGTTATTCCCGGCTGGATGGCAAGAGGCCCGATGCTATCACCTTAGTGCCATGGACTAAGGGTAGTTCTTGGATGTGGGACGCCACTTGTGTTCTCACATTGGCTCCAAGTCACGTTAGGACATCTTCAAGAGCGGCTGGCGCGGCCAAGGCTGGGGCGGAGAGCCTCAAACGCAACAAATATAGAAATATAATTCAAGATTTCGAATTTGTTGTGTTTGCGGTTGAAACCCTTGGTCCGAGGAGCAGTGAAGCCAAAAGAGGCTTGGGCCTCTGCTGGTTGACGCAACTGGTGTCCCGCCATCAAGGGCTTATGTACTGCATTCAAAGGGTAAGCCTTACCATCCAGCGGGGTAATGCCGCAAGTGCTCTAAGAACATTTGAAAATGCCCGTTTTGATAGTTATTTTAATGTTTGTTAGGTAGGTTTTAATTCTTTAGTTAATAATATTACTTTTTTATTTTTATGAAATAAATAGATTGAGTAAACGATATTATATTCTATCGAAGAAAGGAAGTCTTTAAGGGCGAGGCCCGAAGGCGGAAGAGGGTTTTTGGTTTACCTGAACGCAGCTCGGCCTTCGGCCTCGCACTTAGTTCCTTCCTTTCTTCCAGAAGGTTTATCGTCTTCCTGAACGCAGCTCGGCCTTCGGCCTCGCCCTTACTTACTTCCTTTATTTGAGAAAGGTTTATCGTTTACCTGAAAGCAGCTCGGCCTTCGGCCTCGCCCTTAGTTAGTTACTTTCTTTGAGAAGGTTTATCGATTACCTGAACGCAGTTCGGCCTTCGGCCTCGCCCTTAGTTACTTACATTCTTCTTTGGAATACGAATTTCACGCGAGCGAAGCCGCGGGCAACAGCTAGTAAGTTATAAACGAACATATAGACCCGACGGCAAAGGTTGCATTTAATGGTAATTAATTAAATTCGCCGATACTGTCGCAGCAGCTGCGTCCCCGAGAAACTCGCTTCCGTTGTGTGGAACTGCGGAAGCGGGTTCTTCACCCTCGGTGAATACTTTGAACAGCCCCGTGCGCGACAATGAATGCTTCGGAGAAGCAAATGCGTCTCTCAAACGTTGCTACGTTACACAGAGGCGTGAAGCGGACTTCTGGGAGCGTCTTCTCCATAGATATCTAAATACGGATATCTAGATATGGGATCAGACGTACGGCCTGTCGCCGTCAAGGTGACGTGAGGTTGCGTCTGACTCGAATTTCAAGAAGTTTACCACCAATATTACTTACCTGACAGATTCAGTTTTAATATATGTAATACTTCATCTATCAGCGCAGATCGATAGACTTTTGAAAGCACGATATGATTAACTTCGCTCGATAGCAAAAAATCATCATCATGCCTCTGAATTTAGTTATAAAACGCATTTAAGGCAACAACGTGACCAAATCAAGGCTTTGGAAAAAATATATTTTATTTGTTGAATATATATATCTAAATCCGTAGCTTTTTACTTTTTTGTTTCGATCCGTAGTTTTGGAATAAAAAAATAAAAACCTAATGTTTTATTGATTGATTGTGTTGCATCCTACTCCAACCAGCGAAAGCGGCCCCTTGTAAGAGTGGGTGACTGTGCTGAGGGACTAATTATGCAGTCGACAGAGCTAAAATCACCTCAACTCGCGAAACCACGCTCAGTTAGGCGCCATGCCAGCATTTTCGGACTGTTACTAGTCTGTCTAGCTTGTTCATACGACGTTTGAAGACACCCAGGCTCAATGATTCGGGAAACACACTCGCCGGAAGATAGTTCCACACCCTAGCGGTGAGTGCGACACAGAATCGATCTATAGAAGATGATTGGTAAGAAATTTTGGCGAAACCTTGTTCCCATACAGAGCGCTCTTGCTATATAGATCTATGGTCTCCTTTACCCCTACCAACAATCCTCACATAATCACATCCAGGGTGAGTGATTTCGCATCTCGCACCGGAAGTCCGGAAGCACTAATTGGTCTCCGCACCAGATTGGCGTCCGATTCGGTGGTGGAGTTGGTCCCGTTTGAGCTGCTACCACGTAGCGTCAAACTAAACAAATATGTGTACATACATACATAATACCACAGAGCATCAAATACCTACCGCCCGCGCCCCCTACTAGAGGCGCCCTAAGCGATGATATTTGAAACCCAATAACCGTACGCTGAGCAGCTAGCGCTTCGTATGTGTGTGTGTGTGCTAGTATCGACACTACACACAAAGAGGAGCAAGTTAGGCACACGCACAAAACAAATGCACACGCACAACACAAATTTTTTTTTTTTTTTTTTATGGAACCTGACACGGTTGGCTACATCACCTACAACATCCGTGATGTCAGCCCATAACACAGGGTGAACCAGGTGCCATGCCAGTGCTTCCCTTCATTTCATGTCGGCTACACTAAACTGGACGGAAAACACGAACTATTTACATAGCCGTTTCGACCGACGTTTCGTTCAGTGCGGTGGTACCAACCCGGCCGGGATAACCCTACCACCTAGTAAAGTAAGAAGGGAAGGGACCTACAGTTTAACGTGGAATCCGAACCACGGTCAGCCTCCAACGGTCGAGCGGTCACCCATCCAATCACTGACCGCGCTCAGCGTTGCTTAATAACAGTTGACTAACCAACCGCGCCACTGAGCTACCGAGGCTGACGAATTTTCTTATCCCTTAGTCGACTTTTACGACATGCGACGGGGAGAGATGCAGTGGGGCTATTCTTTTTAAGTACCGACCCCACACGGTACAAAATATGTAACACATATGTAAGTCATAGGCCACGCCCACAGGCTTCAACGGCGTTGTAGCGAAATCGCGCTCACGGAGCCTCTAGTAGGGGCGGGCGCGCGCATTTCATGCTCTGTGCATAATACATAAACACATGCAAAGGACAACATTTTATTTCAAGAGATATAAATTTTGAATACAAAGATAACGATTTAGAGCCATTTGAAAAATACTAGTGGATAAATCTTAAAACTATTTAAATACTTATTTATTTCCATTCTTGGTCATTATTAATTTGATTACACATTTCGAAAACGTGTTATGCAAAGTCACATTATCCTTTGAGTTGGTATGGTGGGTTGGTTGGTCCTTAGTGTGTTTTGTGCTTTGCTTTGTTGTGTTTTGTTTGTGAAACTTAACAAGTGTTTGGGTAGGTACTCATATGTGTTGGAATCGGTTTTATGTGTTTGTTGGATGTTTTAATTGTGTGTAGTCACATGCTGTGCCACATTCTTTTCCTATCATGGGGGCCGGGGTTACTATACGTATTTTTTTATATTCCTAATACTAGCTTTTGTCCGCGGCTCCGCTCGCGTGAAATCCGTATTTAAAAAGAAATTAAGTAAGCCCGCTATGGTACCTTTATTTCGGCGCGCGGAACAATCTTAGCGTAACCGGAACTGAATTTATACTATGTCCTGTGTCCCGTATAATCAAATTTGCTTGTACTAAGTTAAATCTAATTAGGATGATCGGTTAAAGAGTTATGGAGGAACATACATAAATACACGCAGAAAAGATTTCTAAAAATCATCAATTTAGTTTTAGTATCATACATAGAGTCTACAAACGCAGTATCTCATAAAACAAAGTAACTTACTCCATGACCACCCCCCTTACAGATATTTCATTATTTGTATATATTGATGTTGTTAAGCAATATATGTATCACTGTACTGCCTGTGAAATAAAAGTGTTTTTTACCTTTTTTAGTGTTTTTACATTTACTTTTAAAGTTTGTGAATGATTATATTATTTAAATGTTTCTATACGATAAAAACGCTCCCACATTGTCCATTGATATTTTGCGGAGTGCCCGCCGGGTTCACAAGAAGCGCGGCGGATTGATATGTGTTTTTAAAGCCTCTTTAAAACGACCCCTATGTCGTAATATGAAGACAAATTGGATGGGCTGTAGTTTAAGATGAGACGGTTCGTTAGGCAAACGATCACGAAAGTCGCTTTGTGCATGTGCGCGGCCTTTGTTATGGGTGTGTTTACAAAGGCGGGGGGACGACGTTCGTAGGGCGGGCGGCCAGGGCACTGTGGGCGGGCGCGGCCGCTTCGCGCCCACGTCGTTAACTATTGATGTGGCCTACAAGTTTTTCAATTAGATCTCGTACAGTCGCCTCGCTTCAGGAAGGAGAAAGCGTTTAGATTTGATAGAAAGATAGATAGAAAATGCTTTATTGCTCCAAGAAACATTCAACAGGCGCGCAATTTAACAAAAAGGCGCAAATGCTTAAGGACTTATTCCTTACATATTTATTTTTATGGAAACTGACACGGTTCATCAGCTGACATCACCTACAACAACCGTGATGTCAGCCCATAACACCGGGTGAACTAGGTGCCATGTCAGTGCTTTCCCCTAATGTAAGTAGGTAGTAGCAAAAGAGTTCAGCGTGAGAATTGAAGATAAAATAATATTATTATTTTATTCTTATTATTAATAAGAATACTTATTTTCCATTAAAAATTAAATCTTTTTTTTAGTAATTTATATGTATTAACACAAGTATGGTTTTTATTTAACTAGCATGTATTATTAATAACATACATACATACATAGCGTCACGCCTGTTTCCCAGTGGCGTAGGCAGAGACAACGGATCTCCACGCGCCACGATCCTGACTTCCTGAACACACCTCTGCCGCCTCTTCCACTCTCACAATGTTCTTCATACATGCTCGTACATAAACAATAAATAATTAAAATAAAATATTTGTTGTTCTTTTTCAAATACTGAATCACTCCTAAAGTCTATCTGACCATCCTCGGAATAACAGTATGCATTCTATAGGATGGAATCTCACAGTGTGTAAGGAGGTTGTTCCAACCCGCCCGGGTTGTAGCGACTTGATATCAGACAGGTCGCTGGAAGTGTCAAGTTGAAACTAAGTCGCTGAATAATTTACAACGTTAACGGGCATTTACAGCGTTGGACGCATTTAGGGTTTGCTATTTCGAACATATTTCAAATAGTAAATTATTTGAAGATAAAAAATTTTAATTTCGAAATTGGACATTATCTAAAAAATTTAACTGACAATTTATCAACTTTATTGCATAACACAAAAAGTTGACAAAAGGCAGACTACCTCCCCCTCCCCCTTCGTTCATCCTTCATAGCTCCCCTCCCCCCCTCTATGTCCTTTATTTTAACACGCAGCAGTTATCAGAAGTTGGTGCGGGAACAAACAAACATATACTGTCGCGTTTATAATATTATATGCGATATAGAATGGGATGGGATATACACTTCATTTACAGGAAAACCTATATGAAAATTCTAAGCCTTCTAGTTCTACAGTACAGAAAACGGGACGGCACGGAACGGAACCCTCTTTACGCGAGCTCGACTCGAACTTGACCACTTAAATTATGTTACTCCGGGATATACACTACCAATATACGAAGTTTCGTTAAAATCCGTCCAGCCGCTCAGGCGTGAAAGAAGAACAAAAAAAAAATAAACAAACAAACAAATATACTTGCGCATAATTTATGATATTAGTGAGATGAGATGTAAAATGTGTTTTGGAGCAATGAAGTATTTCTATCTAACTTTTGAACTGAATTTAAATCTGTAATTTTCGTCGAATTTTCAAGATTCTGAAATAAGTATAAAAAAAATCTTAATTGCAGACCCTACGTAGAGTGAGTACTTAGTTCTCGTGACGACATGGATAACGAGATTAAGGCTATCTGAGTGTTACAAAGTAGAGCTTTAGCTCTTTTACTAATACCTTAAGTAAGAACGAAGTTGAATGCAGTATTATTATAATATTTGGCGGGCGGAATTAACTTCGCGCCTGGCAGCCAGATTACTCTTCTTGTTCTTATTATCCCCCGACGAAAAAAGAGGGGTGTTATAAGTTTAACGTGTGCGTGTATGTCGGGTGTGCGTGTGTGCCTATCTGTGGCATCGTAGCTCCCAAAGGGATGGACCGATTTGGATACGGTTTTTTTTTTATTGGAAGTAGGTTTTATCGGGATGGTTGTTAGCTAGGTTTGTAATCAAATAATCAAGTAATTAAGTAATAAACAAATGTATTATCTTAAAAAGTAGACAGATTTGCATGCGGTTTAAAAAAAAAAAGCTTGAAATATAAGTTAAATTAAAAATTTTAAAAACCCCAGACCTTTCAAAATTCAAAAATAATTTCCTTTTGCTTACTTACGTCGGGGGACCGCTAAGTAAATTCCCGCGCAGCTCTGAGTTTTTATATTTTATTTACTTTTTAACTGTTTATCTAACATTCAAAGGTTGACTGGGAGAAATCCCTGTAAGGGATAAGTCCGCCTTTGCCCCTCATGTAAATTAATTATCCTTTGTTACTGTAAAATGTTTTTTTGAGCAATAAAGTATTTCTATCCATCTATCTATTTAAAATACTTATAATAATAAGTATAAAAATTCAAATTCGTGGGTCTTTGTCCCTTACTTGCTGCTTGATCTATTGAATCTTGTTCGAATACTTTGCGAAACGTGGTGTTCGGTGTTGTGCTGTAATTTACCAGAGTTCTTGCAGCACAACACCGATTACTCTGCTTACCCCGATTGTCGGGATTCAGCGTGTGTGATATGTATATGTATGTATGTATAAAAAAATAAATACCCTGCGAAGTTTATTGCCTCTTATTCTTCGTGTGTGTAATCGAACCGGATAGAACAAATTGTGACAGCTTCGAGTGCACTCTAACTGCCATATGAATGATCAACAAACAATACAATCCACAAAGGTTCCTCCCAGTATCACTGGCTACGGAACCCTAAAAAGTTGTACGTCATATCTGGGATCATAAGTACGTATGTATACGACAGAAGGGATGATTTATGATGAAGTAAATTTGCATCAACAAAATGAAAAAAAAAAGTTTAAAAAGTTTCGTCTTGTTCTGTCTGTGGTCTGTCTCCGGAGACAAGTATCGCCGCAGGAGCTTTCAGACATTTACTTAACATTTACTTCTTCAGAAAATGAAATCTCGAATAATCATGTCAAAATATTCGTACCCAAGCTTATTAGGGGAAAATCGAGGGAGTCTGCATGTACACATGCAGCCGTCAAACTTAGTTCGTGAATTTGATTTTTGTGCGGTTTAAAACAATTTTTTCGTAAGAAAAATTTTCCACTTTAGTAACCCATCTTGCCCCACCTAGGCTTCATACCTACAAGGTTTTGTTTGAAGTGTAGAATAAAGTTAAAAACTTCTGTTCCTTAGAGTTTGTCTCGATTATGCAGCGTTAACGACTAAAGAGCGAGAGGTGTTTCGAACACCTCTCGCGCTTGAGTCGTTTGCGTGTTTTCGCATTTATCAAAACATGCCAACTTGAAGGGCTGATTTGGGCCAGAAGGGATGGAATGACAAAATAAGATTGTAGTACGTATTTAAAGTCACCAGATGGATCTTTCATCCGATCTATTTAGAATTGTTGTACGTAGTCTGGTTGCTGAGTACTAAGCGTCGCAAAGTACAAAAAAAGTCTTAATTTTTTTTTAGTCGCACCCCCTTACCCGAGCCCAAAGACGTTTCATCAAATTCACGTCAAAAAGAAAAGATTTCTCGACGTTCTCCTTTTGGTCCCATAAAGTGTCGAATGATATTGGGCTGCAAATATCTACCTATTTGCTCGGGAAATTAATGACCTCGTAAAATGAGAAAGTAAGCATCCAATGTCCAATCCTCGTGCTCACGCGGCCACTCCCAATCCGACTCGTGTGAAAAGGTCGGCACTAAAGAAGTGTAGGTACCCTGTAGTACCTTGTCGCATGCACGCTTTCTACTATTTACCCGACTGTGAACGCAATGAAGGGTGCGGTTTCATTTTAATGTATGTACCATGTATGCATGTGGTTCAGTTTCTCTATTTTACTTTTTTTATTTATTATTACTACGTATGTAACTCCAAAACGGCTGAATGAATTTGATTAATGAGTCGGCTAACGATTTGTCATAGTACCCCGGGTAACATAGGCTATCCAAAACAAACAAACAAACAAAAAAAAACTGCAGACGCTAGGAACAATAATATGGTCAAACTTTTGAATATTTAAAATCATTTCTTTAAAACCCACATAGGTAGATCTTGAGATAATTTTGAAAATATACTACACATCATGGTGTAAAAGTAACAAGAAAAAAGTATTGAATAAAAAAAAAATACAATTTTAAAACCCGACTTCGAATAAAAACGAAGAAAACAAGGAAATTGGAGTAGGAATAGCTGTAGTCGGGCGTTTTGTTAGTTGAATAGGCAGGGGCCGATAATCACATTGTTTTGATCCACTTCTGTTTTCTTGTTTGTCCTTGTTCCTGTCGCAGTCAGGTTTAATTGTTTTAATGAATTTTATGTATTTATTTATGTGTTGATTCTATAAGTATAATATTATTTGTCTTTTTTAGCACGTTTTTTAATGAATATTAATATTAATTCTATATACAATCAAAAGTAAATATAAACAAAATTAATACAAACATCATATATAAAAAAAATATAATTTCATTTTACTTCATTTCGCATACCCATCAACATTACCCACAATCCCAGGCATGACTGGTAGAGAATGCCTCTATGCCTGTAGGCATTAAGTCCGCCTTTTGTAAACGTGGTTGTATGGCAATACAGTATAATATTTTCATTTCATTTCATTTAAACTTTAATTGATCTACGTTTAGTGAGTGGTACAATTTTATTCAAACGTATTTACTGATGCGAGCTTATAGACCGATCCAAAAATAAATTATACAGTGATATTGTGTTCTACTGCCGTAGTCTCGCTATTGATGGATTCGCTAGGAATTCACACAAAATCTGTAGTGTTTCATACACTGTATCGTAAAACGTGAGATAAAATCCTCGATGAGATAAAACATACAGAAAGGTTACCTGTGGAGTAGACAATATCGGAAATAGACATTTCTAATGTATCCTTTCAAAGGCAGTCCTTTTTCCATTCCTTTTTTTTATAGAAAGCGCGACCTCGGGCAGAGCCACCCAGTTTGGAAGCAATAAAAAATAAAAAAAAAATAGTAAGCGCGACATTTGGCGCCGAGCGACCCATAAGGTGTTTAACGACGCCCATGGACATTCGGTCGTACGAGGGGGTTAGGAATGCCATGCCGGCCTGACAGGTACCTCTCTTTTCTTTTTTATATCTCCCCACTCTCTTTCTCTTTCTTCATAATTTTCAGACTTTAAGTACTATAGGTAATCGGTTTTTGACCCGTGATGATAGGTGCTTGGTGAACTAGGTGCCATGTCAGTGTATACATTTGGTCGAGACGGCTACACCGTATCACACGAAAAATTTTCATAACCGTTTCGACCGAGCTTCATTCAGTGCGGTGATACCAATTCGGACGGTTTAAACCCTATAACAATATGAGGGAAGGGACCTACAGTTTTAGGTGGAATTCGAACCACGGCCAGCCACAACGGTCGGAAGTTCATCCACCCAAAGTCCGACCACCTCCGGTGTTATTAACATTTTCGCCCAGAAGATACAGAAACGATCTACTAAGGCTGACATTTATCTATGATATTCCTTTCTCTCCATGGTCCGTTCCAAAGTCGGTTCGTTCTTAGTCCCCCAACTCTCTCCCCAAGAGGCTATACTGACGTGAGTTATTTATGATTCCTAAAGCTGCTTCGACATTTTATTTCGTCCGAATTTTAATTACTTTTCCGAACTCGCTAATGAGTCGGCGGCGTCCACAAAAGTTCAAAGTTCCGGAATCGTCCTGACCAGCTGTGAATTGTTGGAGTCTGCTGTTTTTTTATTATTTCACTTTCACAAAATTGAGCTTCAGTCAGAGAATATACATATAGGCCAATAGAAGGCAAGCTTATCTACGTTAAAATTATGGCGAGAGCCAAGGGCACGTAGTGAAGACAGGTGATCGAGGTTATAAACTTAGGCATAGCCAATTTAACCCTCAATAAGATATGTATTCTCTAGCGTCATCTAGCGTCAGCGACATAAGTGGATAATAAGCGCCTGGATGGCGCTGCAGCGGCCTTATCCTATCACTCCTTCCACATTAAAAACCGGCCAAGTGCGAGTCGAACTCGCGCACCGAGGGTCCCGTATCGCCATGTCATGGTCAGCGTCACTCACGTCATCTGTGGATTAGTTAAAATACTTCATACTGTTGTCGGTAGATGGCGCGCATACACTTTTTAGTTTTTGTAAACCACCCGTGATAAAATTCACGGGGGACCCCCGTGAATTTTATCACGGGGGTTCCCCGTGAATTTTTTACTTTTTTTATTATTTTTATTTTTTTTTATTTTTTATTATTGGTTGTTATATCGGCCATAATAACACATATTCTGTTAAAATTTCAACGGGCTACCTATTACGGTTCAAGAGAAACAGCCCTCGGACAGACAGACGGACAGACAGACAGACAGACAGAAGACGTAGTCTTAGGAATAGAGTCCCGTACGACGGATACGGAACGCAAAAAATGTATCTTTTTTCCAGTCACACACACGAGTACTTCGTTTCGTTGAACGCTAAAAAGTTATAAATTTGCGAGTAAATTTGCATCACTTTTATTTTATTCCTTCATCATATGTAGGTACACAAAATACACTTAGATTCGTCAGTGATTTAAGTTTCATGCAAAAAAAAAATGCAAATTTAAGTAAATCACTGTTATTCATTAATTATGTTCAGGCACTGAAATTAACACCCTCAAAACGCCTCGAAATTTATAACTCAAGAAATGTCAAGCGGAACTTAAGCCCTTCCTTCTAGATAAATTCGCTGACGAATTGCTTTTTAACCCCCGACGAAAAGAGAGGGGTGTTATAAGTTTCACGTGTGCGGTGTTTGTGTATGTGTGAGGGTGTGTTTGGGTGTGTCTGTGGCATCGTAGTTCCCAAACGGATGGACCGATTTGGATGAGTTTTTTTGATAAGAAACCTGGGTTAATCTGGATGTGTTACATGACTTACATGGTTGTTGTAATCAATTAATCAAGTAATTAAGTAATAAAAAATTATTATATTAAAAAGTGGACCGAATTGCATGGGGTTTTTTTTTTTTTTTTGTAAAAAGTTTGAAATAAAAGTTAAACTACAAATTTAAAAAACCCCGACCCTTAAACAGTAAAAAATAATTTGCTTTTACTTACATAAAGGAGTCGGTGGATCGCTAAGTAAATAAAATATAAAAACTCAGAGCTGCGCGAGACTTTTTAAGGGTCGGGGATTTTTGAAATTTGTAATTTATAGGAATTCTGTTTAGGCCTGTCAGCAGTAGTTGGGATACAATTATTACCAATAGGGCCTTCATTCTTTGTTAGTCCATAGGCTTTCTTTACAGTAGGTAATGGGTATTCTATGAAATGTCTGAGCACAATTTCTTTAGTTTGAAGCCAGCAGACAAAGGAAATCTGTAACTGAAAATGACATAGAATTCGTTTGTAGGTACTTGTGTGCAAAAGGTACTTAAGAGGATTCATATGGCAAAATAACGAAAATTGTTATATTTTTTAAAACTAGGTAATATGTACTAAACACTAAAGCAGGCTTTTTAAATTTACAGTATTTTTTCATGGTGAAAACAAATTCTGAATGGGACTCTATTTTAATTTCTTATGTCGAGCTAGCTCCATACTGGATAATTATTTTGGAATAACATTTACGTCATTGTATAGGGAATTCAATTTACGTCATTTAATTTTCTATACACTAAAGCAGCATTATTTGAAAAAAAAAACAAATCCTAAGAATTTTTAAACAACAAAAACTACAAAATTGACCATATAAACGCGCACACTGCGCTCGATTGCTCAGTGCCGCCGACTCGAATTTTTGTTTTGCCTTATGAATCCTCTTAATTAAAAATAATGTAAATTTTCCTTCCTACCCTCTTGCTTACCAACCAGCCATGCCTGGGATTGTGGGTAGGGTGAGATGAGTAGTATGCAATTATTAAAAAAAGTTAACAAAATAAAAACAAATAATACACTTACTTTTAGAATAGAATAGAATAGAAATGCTTTATTGCACACACAAAAACACAGAGATACACAAGACAGAAGATAACATACAGAAGAGCAACAGAAATTAATAATAACTCGCACAGAAACAAGGCACAGAAAAGTAGCGTGCAAAGGCGGACTTATCACTTTAAGTGATTTCTTCCAGTCAACCTTTGGGTGATGAGAGTACATGAAGAAGAAACATGGCAAGGGTAGTGCAAACACTTTTAACCTACAATTTCAATAAATTCATTTCATACATACTTACAATTACATAAATTTTAAACAGATAAACAAAATATATTAAATACCTACATGCATAATGCAGTTTCCATACAAACGAACACACTTAAAACCGAACGGTACGTACGGAACCCTCTCCGCGCGAGTTCGACTCGCTTGGCTGCTTTTTAGTGTTCCGTATCAGGTACGGGACCCTATTACTAAACCTACGCCGTCTGTCTGTCTGTCTGTCTGTCTGTCTGTCTGTTCGTCCGTTCGTCCATCTGTCCGAGGGCTGTATCTCTGGAACCGTAATAGGTAGCCCGTTGAAATTTTCACAGAATATGTGTTATTATGGCCGATATAACAACAAATAATAAAAATAAGAAAAAGTAAAAAATTCATGGGGGTTCCAATAGAAGAAACCAAAAAGTGTATGCGCGCCATGTATACGGAGTATGAAGTATTTTAACTAATCATGACAATTAACTAATATGAAGCATTTCATAACACACCATAGATGGCGTGAGTGGCGCTGACCATGACATGGCGATACGGAACCGTCTGTGCGCGAGTTCGACTCGCACTTGGCCGGTTTTTTTAATACAGTACCTGTAAGCCTGTAATCCGTATGCGATGTAAATGTTCTTAACTAAATTATGTATGTAAATGTACTAGATACTCCGGTAACTTGCTAATGAGTGTAATCCTATAGCCTCCGAGAGCGCGCGCCGCTACGTGGCGGCTAGTCTAGGCGGTTTACAACGCTTGGCCATAGATTACTTAATAGTTACTTCGTAACAGATATATCACTCCATAGAAAATGTTCCTACCTTCGGGCTTTAATAGCCTACTGTTTCACATCGCCAATCGCTGCGTGCGAAAATGTACCTTAACGATCGAGTGTAAAGTGGTTATTGCTTTGCAGCTGCGCGCAGTTGCAGGTACAAAATGTTTCATGATTTTTAATTTTGAAAATGTATGATAGATAAATGAAAATGCCTTCCGGCCGCGTTGAGAGTATTATGGTCGAACTGATCGAACTGAATGCAATATCGAAGAACCCAGTAAGATTAGTACCTAATAATTGTAGTATTAGTAAGTAGTAACTCGCCTCCGCACCTTCGGCCAAAGCCCAAGCTCCAAGCCAAAAAGGCTTTTTGGAGCGATAAAATGGAAAATAAACGGGTCTATGAACATTGTTTTGAAAAATAAACACGAAGGTATATGACTCCCTTCTTATATTACTAGGTGGTAGGGTTTAACCAAAGTGTTCGTGCAGCAACAGGGCAGAAGCCACCTGACGAAACTTAAAACTGCAGATGGTCGAGCTGTCTCATCGAAGCCAGAACTACTCACAGAAGTCGAAAAGTTCTACGAACGGCTATATGACTCACGAGCTGCTGCTCCTACAGTCCCCGACAAAGACGACCGACGAGCCAGATTAACCCGCCACTACACGGAGGATATCCCAGACGTCAACATGGGCGAGATCAGGATTGCTCTAGAGCAGCTTAAAAATAACAAGGCTCCTGGTGAAGACGGAGTTACTACAGAGCTTCTCAGAGCCGGGGGGACAAGGGTCCTCAAGGAACTACAGAGGCTCTTCAACTCTGTCATACACGGTGGCATTACGCCAGAGTCGTGGAACAGGAGTGTGGTCGTATTGTTCTTCAAGAAAGGAGACAAAGCCTTGTTGAAGAACTATAGGCCCATCTCGCTCCTGAGCCACGTATATAAGCTGTTCTCGAGAGTCCTCACCAATCGTCTCGCCCGAAGGTTCGACGACCACCAGCCGCCAGAGCAGGCCGGGTTTCGGAGGGGTTACAGTACCGTAGACCACATCCACACCTTACGGCAGATTATACAGAAGTCCGAAGAGTATAATCGGCCACTGTGTCTCGCTTTTGTGGACTACGAGAAAGCCTTTGACTCTATCGAAACCTGGGCTGTTATGGAATCCTTACAGCGATGCCAAACCGATTGGCGATACATTGAGGTGCTGAAATGTCTCTATAGTGCCGCGACAATGACCGTACAAATACAGGACCAGCAGACGAAACCTATCCAATTGCATCGTGGAGTCAGGCAGGGAGACGTTATATCTCCGAAACTGTTTACGAATGCATTGGAAGATATATTCAAGCTGCTCGATTGGGAAAAGCACGGCATTAATATTAACGGCGAGTACATTTCACACCTACGTTTCGCGGATGACATAGTCGTGATAGGCGAATCGCTGGAGGAGCTGAATCACATGTTGAACGGCCTCAATGTCGCCTCCCGCCGAGTCGGCCTCGGGATGAATTTGGACAAGACGAAAGTCATGTTCAACGAACACGTCGTCCCGGGGCACGTAACAGTTGGAGAGGCGACCCTCGAAGTTGTGCAGAACTATGTCTATCTTGGATAAACCATCCAACTAGGGAAGCACAACTTTGACAAGGAGGCCAACAGAAGGATTCAGCTAGGCTGGGCGGCATTTGGGAAACTCCGCCACATCTTTTCATCCTCCATCCCACAGTCATTGAAGACGAAGGTCTTCAATCAGTGCGTTCTGCCGGTAATGACGTACGGAGCGGAAACGTGGACCCTGACGATGGGCCTGGTCCACAAATTTAAAGTCGCTCAGCGAGCTATGGAAAGAGCAATGCTCGGCATTTCTTTGACCGATAAAATCCGTAACGACGTGATACGTCAAAGAACTAAGGTAGTCGACATTGCTAAGAAAATAAGCAAGCTGAAGTGGCAGTGGGCTGGGCACATCTGTCGTAGACCCGACAACCGATGGGGTAGACGGGTGCTCGAATGGAGGCCACGCACAAGTAAACGTAGCGTGGGACGCCCCCTGGCTAGGTGGACAGATGACCTAAAAAAGGTAGCCGGGAGTGGATGGATGAGAAGAGCGGAAGACCGCGTGTGGTGGCGTGCCTTGGGAGAGGCCTATGTCCAGCAGTGGACCGATACAGGCTGATGATATGATATAGGGTTTAACCCGCCCGGGTTGATGCCACCGCACTGAATGAAAGGTCGGTCAAAACGGCTATGTAAATAGTTTGTGTTTTCCGTCCAGTTCAGTGTAGCCGGCACGTCCGAAGGGCAGCACTGACGTGGCATCAAGTTCACCCGGTGTTATGGGCTGACATCACGGATGTTGTAGGTGATGTAGCCAATCGTGTCAGATTCAAAAAAAAAAAATGTACACTAGTTCATTTGAGATCCAGAATCACCGCTTTTGTCTTGAAATAAAAAAAATCTCTTTCTCCACACGCTTTTGGAGTAGGCACTTATTTTAACACGTGACTATACCTACGTACGCATATGCATATAGACATTTTAAATTATGCGAAATCTAAAAAATATATTTACGTTTAGTTTAAAATAGTTTACGTTGTTAAATATATTTATATATTTATTATATATTTACGATCTTCATACATTTTTGTGGCGATAAAATGGAAAATTAACGGCTCTATGAAATTGTTAAACACATAGATCAAGTTGTTCATTTGAGCTCCAGAATCACCCCTCAATGTGTTGGTACCTAGTCTGAACCAACCTCCTTTACTTAATGTAATAAATAATTATGTACGTGTTAATCAATAAAACAAATCTTCCTACAAGACAGAGTTTCTCTAGAGCAGGAGACATGATTATATGTAAAAAAGGCTTTGAAACTTTTTGTAGATCGACTAAATTCCTCAGGTATATCTTGACTCTCGTCTGACAGATGAGATAATAGTCAAAAACCTTGACCCATCTTTTCTCTGAACTTTTTCATTATATAACATTCTGAAAAAAAAAAAACGTGTAAAGAATATCTTTTATATTTAAAGATAAATCAATTAAAAATTTAAGCGAGAATAAACTATTACGTTTGGAGTTATTCCGGAAAATATAAATACATCATGCCAATATTTTTATGAGTATCTATATGAGGAGCTATGATAACTTTTCTAAATAAATAATTTTCATTTCATTTTCATTTTCATTTCATTTCATTTCACCTGAATGTACAACAGACTCGCGCGAAGCACGCGTCCGTCGGTGTACGTGGGCGTCTTCGAAGATGTGGCGTCGGTAAATTGACAAGCAGCGGTGGCCTAAGGCGCTGAGCCTATAGCGTTCCATCCCCCACTCCCTTCCGGCCTGCCTCGACATCCCTCAAGCCGATTTAATCTGATACCGCCCGCCTGTAGTGGGGTTGCGACAGTTTCCGAAATGGGCACTTTCACATGGGCAGGAGTTGTGCCGGACCGGTGAATTTGCTGTGCCGGCGCGGCGGAGGCGACAAGACCGAAGAGTAACGAACGGCCACAACATTTTGATAATTCCGTTTTCTAAAATAAAACAATTTTCACCATTCTCACACATTTTGTAAAATACTGCTACATAGTACGTGGATTGTGAATTTTTTAGGTTTTGGAAAGATAATGGGGTAAAAACTTTGCTTATTATTTTGACTTTAAACACCACTTAAGACTTCTCAAATGTTATAATTTTTGGGACATCATTCTATCAACGATGTTGGCTTCTATTTGTCAAAAAAATTTATAGGTAATTCATTCATGTCTTACATGAATGAATTACCTATAAATTTTATAAATTTACCTATTACCTCTTTGTCAGCCTCGGTAGCTCAGTGGTGCAGACAGTCAACTGTCGCTATTGAATGTTAAGCAACGCTGGGTGCGGTCAGTACTTGGATGGGTGATCGCTGACCGTTGGACGCTGACCGAGGTTCGGATTCCTCGTAAAACTGTAGGTCCCTTCCCTCCTAATCTTACTTGGTGGTTGGGTTTAACCCGGCCGGATTGGTACCACCGCACTGAATGAAACGTCGGTCAAAACGGCTATGTAAATAGTTTGTGTTTTCCGACCAGTTCAGTGTAGCCGGCACGATCAAAGGGGGAAACACTGACATGGCACCTAGTTCACCCGGTGTTATGGGCTGACATCACGGACGTTGTAGGTGATGTAGCCAGCCGTGTCAGTTTCCATAAAAAAAAAAAACATAAATGCATTAATTTTAACTTTATATAAAAATTGTTTTTATGGGAAGCACGACATATGGTGCCCGCCACACTAACGGAGAGGTGTAGTCCGACGGCACCTACGGGCATTCGGATATTGACGGGCGCTGCGAATACCATGTTGGCCGGCTAGATGCACCTTCACATTATGTTTGAAGGACGCCAGATTGTACTGTTTTTTTATTGATGCAATTAAATTATAAAAAAGCGGAGAAGTGCAAGTTGGACTCGAAAGTGTCACATCGCAGCTCCAACGATGTGCCACTAACAAGTTATGTGGTGGCAATTAAAAAAAAAAATTGAAAATTTCTTCTAGAGCTTGGGCAAAATTATTATTCTCTAATTTCGTACTAAATTTCAACTTTATACGATAAAGCATTTAGAAGTTATGACCTTAGTTAGTTCATAGTTAATTTATTTCATCTTTGGACAAAACTGCCGCTCATACATGTCACACATTACATTTCATCCTTACCTATAATAAAATCCAACGTCTGCTTTCTGTCTGAGTGTCTTGAGTGTCTGAGTGTATGTCTGTCTGTCCGCTTATAACTCGAGAATCACTGAACCGATTTTAATAAAAAAAAAATCTACGGATAGCTTGATTCTTCCCATCAACTATAGGCTACTTACTATCACGCTAAATGGCTTATGAGGTTAGCAGTGAAGTGAAATATGAGCGGGCGGAGCCGCGGGCACAGCTAGTATATTATATTATTTTATATTTCATTTCATTTGCACACACCTAAAAAATTATAAAAAATACAAAGAAAAAAAAAGTTTTGTGCATGAAAAGGCCATTAAAACTTGAGCAAAATTACAATAAAACATTAAAATACATCGCATCAATAGAATTGTCAAAGGTTAAAAATAGAAATAAGTCAATATAAAAAAATTAAAAAAGCAAAAAAAAAGCTTGTGACGGACAAACGGACAAAATGCAGACTATTAAGTTTCGTTTTCACCTCTTTGAGGTAAGAAACCTAAAAGCGGAATGAAATTATAATTATATATTATAATTATAAATTAAAATTTGGCATGTCGGATCCGGAACGCCTCAGTGATTTAACGGCAAGGAAGAACTTATACGGTACTCAACAAATTTGCCGTGTACAATTTCCGTTCCGGCAACCGGCAGAAACAATTTGTGGTGAAAGAGGCCTTTATCCACACGTTATTATTGTATTAACCACAATGAAATTGCCTGGAATTATCAAAATGGCATTAAATATTAATGGCATTAGTTGAGTATACGTATATGTGTGTACAATTTTCTTTATAGATAAATCCATTTTCAGATGGCAATGCCGCAATACATCGTCACGTTCAATACATGTCTCATCCATCATCTTCCACGTAAAACTGTAGGCTTCTTAGGGTTTAACCCGCCCGGGTTGATACCACCGCACTGAAAGAAAGGTCGGTTGAAACGGCTATTGAAATAGTTTGAGTTTTTCGTCCAGTTCAGTGTAGCCCGCACGACCGAAAGGAAGCACTAACATAGAAGGTATCTAATTCACAAAGGTGTTATGGGCTAACATTACGGATGTAGTTGGTGAAGCAGCCAACAGTGTCAGTTTCCATAAATAAAAACAAAAAAACGTGTAAGTACGTGGTTATTTATTAATTTATTTTTTTATTAAACGAATGCAGTACTTATAATAATAATTATAGCCACTGCCAATCTATACAGCAGTTTGTTGGTTCGAATCACACGTAAAACTGTAAGCCGGATTCGGATTGATAACCGTACCGAATGAAAGTCGGCTGAAAACGCTATGAAAAAATTCCTTTCTCTCCGTTCAGTTCAGTGTACCCGACACGACCGAAGGGACGCACTGACGTGGCTCATAGTTCACCGAGGTGTTATGGGCAAACGTCACGGCTATAGTAGGTGAAGTTAGCCAACAGACCTCATAATGAAATGGTGAAACGGTGAGGCAATTTCACCATAGGCCCACGCTTGGCCCACGCGTACCAGACAGGGAATGCATCCTTATACTGTAGAGCTGCCTAAAGTGCGGACTAAGCGCTCCAGTATTTCTTTTATCTTCCGCACTACGAAACTCTGGAATGCACTTCCTCCCGATGTGTTTCAGTGTATGACTTAGGATATTTCAAGAGAAGCGTAAAAAGGCATCTGTCACGCCGGCGCGGCATTCGCAGCCCCCGTTCTAAACCGAATGCTTTTGGGCGTAGCCGTCGTCGTCGACTCAACAATCCACGCTGGCGGCGCCGCCGCCGCGCCGCGGCGCCGAGTGTCTCGCGTATTCATAAAAAAAAGTACGAGTCGAACTCGCGCACCCAGAGGGTTCTGTATCGCCATGTCACGGCCACTCACGCCATATTAGTTAAAATTCATGATTAGTTAAAATGCTTCATAGTCTATTCGGTATATATATATATATTTTTTTTTTTTTTTTTTTTTTTTTATGGAACCTGACACGGTTGGCTACATCACCTACAACATCCGTGATGTCAGCCCATAACACAGGGTGAACTAGGTGCCATGGCAGTGCTTCCCTTCATTTCATGTCGGCTACACTAAACTGGACGGAAAACACGAACTATTTACATAGCCGTTTCGACCGACGTTTCGTTCAGTGCGGTGGTACCAACCCGGCCGGGATAAACCCTACCACCTAGTAAGGTAAAAAGGGAAGGGACCTACCGTTTAACGTGGAATCCGAACCACGGTCAGCCTCCAACGGTCGAGCGGTCACCCATCCAAACACTGACCGCGCTCAGCGTTGCTTAATAACAGTTGACTAACCAACCGCGCCACTGAGCTACCGAGGCTGACGAATTTTCTTATCCCTTAGTCGACTTTTACGACATGCGACGGGGAGAGATGCAGTGGGGCTATTCTTTTTAAGTACCGACCCCACGCGGTATATGGCGCGCGCGCATACAACTTTTTGGTTTCTTCTATGAGAATTGGGAACCCCCATGAATTTTTAACTTTTCATTATTTTTATTATTTGTTGTTATATCGGCCGTAATAATAACACATATTCTGTGAAAATTTCAACGGGATACCTAACACAGACAGACGGACGGACGGACGGACACACAGACAGACGTCGTAGGCTTAGTAATATTGTCCCGTACCAGATACGGAACCCTAAAAGAACAGTGTCAGTTTCCATAAATATACCTATGGTTTGTGGGCAGGGTAATTCGACGTCAGACCAGCTTGTCAATACGACGACGCTTGAAGGCCCCTCGATCGCCAAATACGAGCCCTAGGTTGAAAGTTTGTTTGCATAACCTTGACACAGGCGCGCTTGCTGTGGTAGCTTAGCGCGACAGTTGTTTGCATAACCCACAGTCAGTCCGCGTGTATGCATGCACTGCTGGGAATACACCTCCAATACCCAATATTGGAGGTGTATTCCCACCAATACCCAATATTCTATATATTTAGTATTTTTTTTATGTATTAACAAACACCATGTGTGTGTTAAGTTGCCCAGCGAGCAATGGAGCGAGCCATGCAAATCCCCATACAAGAAACGTGCTAACAATACCTTACTCACAATCCCAGGCATGACTGGCAGATAATGCCTTTAGGCTTTAAGTCCGCCTTTTGTCACGTTTTGTGCAATAAAGTATATTTTCATTTTCATTTCATTTCAGCAATCAATTATGTTCACGCTTCTCAATAACAGATGGCGAGACATGCAGTTTGGTATGACAGGTAGCGGATCTACGGAACCCTCTGTGCGTGAGCAAAATTCGCGCTTGATCGATTTTTAGAAGCCAACCTTCGTTTGCGGTGTGGCCGGACCGTACCGACACATTCTGGGCTTTTATTCCACGTCACTGAGCGTTCAGTCAGATTGCAACCCTCCCGTAAATTCCTTTAGTGCGCCGCGACAGATTCGTTTAAGATTTTAATTAAAGGATTATTGAATTGTGAGAGAGTGTATAATATTTAAATTGAATTCATTGAGCCTTTTGGTACCAACTTTGATTTGACAGATGTGTTGGGAAATCTGGTCCATTGTTAAAATTGGATCAGATTTAATATTAGTGACTCTGTACTCACAAAAGACCCTCAACATCTAAAGCACAGACATATCATTGGATCATTGAGCCTGTTTTATCTGTACTACTATGGCAACTGTTCTGACGAACTTGCTTCCCTTATCCCTCCTCCTCCTGTTGGCCTTCGCCAAACCCGCCATATTATCGCGGAACACCCCTTTGTAGTCGACAGAAGAGTTCTTCCAACTGCACGATTCTCTAAATAGTTTTTGTGCCGCACAGCAAAGGTGTGGAACGGGCTCCCAGGGATTATCTTTCCCCACTCATACAATCCACGGATCTTCAAATCGCGGGTTAATAGCCTTTCCCCAGCGACATTAGTCCACCTCCAAGCCGGACTGGCACCTCCTCGGGGGTGAAATTGGCTACGCCTGAGGCTTCAACCTCGGGCAGAGCCACCCAGTTCGGTAGCAATAAAAAAAAATAGTGTGTGATATTTTTTTTTAATTTTGATTTGAACTAACACATTCGTCTTAAGACCGATTTCAGCACCTCCGATTAGTTCTCGTCGAACAGGTTAAAGTGACACATTTTCAGAATTGACGGGAGCAGCTACATTTTTTTTCCGAAGGTTTGTTTAACTATTCACGGTCAGTACTTGGATGGGTGACCGCTCGACCGTTGGAGGCTGGCCGTGCTTAGGATTCCACGTAAAGCTGTAGTTCCCTTCCCTTCTTACTAGGTGATAGGGTTCATCCCGCCCGGGTTGATACCATGCACCGCACTGAATGAAACGTCGGTCGAAACGGCGGCTATGTAAATAGTTTGTGTTTTCCGTCCAGTTCAGTGTAAACAACATGAAATGAAGGGAAGCACTGACATGGCACCTAGTTCACCCAGTGTTATGGGCTGACTTCACGGATGTTGTAGGTGAAGTAGGCAACCGTGTCTGTTTCCATAAAAATTAATAAATAAATACGTATATACGGCGGTTGTTGTATTTTGTTCTGTTATGCCGAAAAATGTATGTGACGGCAGTCGGCACCGAACTAAATGTCTAGAAGAGGCTAGCGCGATGAAACGCGTGCCTTATCACATGCAATTTTGTAACCATGAATAAATTAAGATGGTCGCAATCACAGAGCATGAAATGCGCGCGCCCGCCCCTATAGAGGTGCCGTAAGCGCGATTTCTTCACAACGCCGTTGAAGCCTGTGGGCGTGGCCTATGACTTACTTAAGTGTGTTGTGCGTGTGCATTTGTTTTGTGCGTGTGCCTAACTTGCTCCTCTTTGTGTGTAGTGTCGATACTAGCACACACACACACATACGAAGCGCTAGCAGCTCAGCGTACGGTTATTGGTTTCAAATATCATCGCTTAGGGCGCCTCTAGTAGGGGGCGCGGGCGGTAGGTATTTGATGCTCTGTGGTCGCAATAATAGCCATCTCATGCTATAAATCCGTAACGCGTATTAAGCTTATTTGTGGACTTAAGACGATTAAGTGAGCCATACAACACAAGCATGGTCATTTCAAGTCATGAATTATTGCATCTGACATGAATTGTGTTGTGTGCTGTTTCTGAATGAAAATTAAAGAGTGAACAGAGAATAAAGATAAAATTTACATGGTGTAGGCAGTGGCAAACATTTTTTAAACATAGATGTTGAAAATATTTTCAGCGAAGTTTCTTGCCAGTTCTTTTTCGCTGTGATAACTGAACTGGCGAATTGTAAATACATTACAAATCGGAGTGCAGTGTAACGCCTATGGATGATTAATAAACAATACAAAATATACAATAAAATAAACAGTAAACAATAAACAGCAATCAGTCATGGTGAACTCAGCTTATAAGCGGATTAGGCCAGTGACATTCTTTTTCGGGAATGCTGTTATGTGGATGGCTCGTCTAGGCACAATAGATCTATGTATCTCAGTACCAAAGCGGACGTAGAATCAAATCCTTAAAAGCTATTCAAATCGTTCGGCCCATTTTAGGGAGCCTTGTTCCTCAGCTTAAATTACATCATAATACAAAATTATACTAACAAATTGGGTTTGAACTTTCTTATTTTACCTTTGTTTACCTAAAATTACATGTTTACTGTTTCGGGGATTTAAAATTCGGTTGGACATTTTGATAAATATGTTTGATATCTTTCTCACAGATCTCTATTGCTTTCTCAATTTCTCATCCATTTTTATACAGTTACGTAATCGAGTTAAAATTTGTGGAGCTTTATCTAAAGTGAGCTGGGTCACCTCTGGGGTTGCTCTCCCTGAACCCTCCCGGAATTCCAGGGTCCATAGATAGATAGAAATACGTTATTCCTCCAAAAACATGCATTCTACTGAAACAAGCTCGATATATAATTAACATGAGGGGCAAAGGCGGACTTATCCGTTACAGAGATTTCTTCCAGCCATCATTATTTTGGATGTTTGAGAGTACCTATATATTGTGAAATATAAGTAAGTAGGCAAAATACCAATTGGAAAAATTCATCTTTGTTGTTGTTATCTTTATTCTCTCTTCACTCTTAAATTTATCATTCACAAACAGCACACTGAACAATTCAATTTTAAGGGAGAGAATAAGCTTCGCTGTGCAGAGAGGGAATGCTGCGAGCGTTATGGGCACATTCCCGACATGCCGAACTCTAGAGGAGCTTTTTTATGTGTATTAGGTAGTTCTTATTGTATTTTAATTTAACTTATTATTATTAAATAAATTTTTATACAAATATAATGAATATAAATATTAATATTATAACGTACTACATATAATTATGTACTAGTTAAACTAGAAAATATTTACTTGTCAATTCAGGCTTGAAATAATTTATTTTTAACTTCACTTCACTTCAGGAGTCTTCAGGACTTCAGGAGTCTCCCGAATTCAAACTCTCTTTCAAAATCTCTCGTCTCCCGGAATTGTGCATAAAAGTCCCGGATATATAAAAAAATACAATCGGCAGGACCAAACAGACCCTACCTGCCAAAAGGTCCTATCTTATTTTTCCGCTTGAATGGCTATCGCGTTGGGTAATTATGTATGCCCGCGTGCGACTGGTTTTAGAACGCAACTCAGAGCTATCAAGTCGAACTTGTGTTGCTTACAATTTTATCATCCAGCTATGACGCACACGCTAGCTAGCTTGTTTCCTCCAAGAATTTTATAAACATGTGATCGGGCGATCACGAAGTTATACCCACTGCATGGCTAAGTCAATGCAATACCATGAGGTTTTCTGCAGAAAGTAAATGTTGTACTGAATTGGATGAAATAATCCATTATAATCATGTAAATAATAATATAACAATATATTTTAAAATCTTGAAACGGCATCTACAGACACCTTACAGCTGCATATGCCGCGCTTTTAATACAAAAAATTGTTTGTCTGAAAATACTTAAACAATAAGCAAAGACGTCAGCCTCGGTAGCTCAGTGGTGCGGTCGGTCGACTGTTGTTAAGCAACCCTGAGCGCGGTCAGTACTTGGATGGGTGATCGCCCGTGGCAGGGTTTATGCCGCCCTGGTTGTTACCACCGCACTGAATGAAACTTTGGTCGAAACGGCTATATATGTAAATAGTTCGTGTTTTCCGTCCAGTTCAGTGTAGCCGACATGAAATGAAAGGAAGCACTGACATGCCACCTAGTTCACCCGGTGTTATGGGCTGACATCGCGGATGTTGTAGGTGATGTAGCCAGCCGTGTCAGTTTCCATAAAAAAAAAGCAATGACGCTACGCTATCTAATCCTAGGGCGGTCACAGTAAGGTCGATTAACGAGCAAGCTGCCGACGGAATTGTCACAATACTAAAGCTAGAAACTCATTGAGCCCACGTACGCTACGCACGCGTACGTGGGCGCGTCGGTCTCCATACATTTTATAAGGAAGAGTGCAGCACGCAGTGTGTCGCGTAGCGTAGGGTGGCGTGGGCGCAATAAAACTGCGTGCTGTACTCTTCCATATAAAATGTATGGAGACCGACGCGCCCAGATTCGCGTGTGTGGCGTACGTGGGCCCAATGAGTTTCTAGCTTAACTTTGGTGCACGTCGTCGTAACCTGGGGGTCTTCAAAAGGCATGTAATTTAATTGGACGCCAACCTTTTTATCCGCCTCGTACGTGGTAAGGCATCTTGCTAATAGTGATTAGTAAATTATGTTCGTTTAGGCTTTTACCGCTATTACACATTATAGAAATATTTTCGGTTACGCGGTATACTAAAAGCGACTCACTTGTTAGAGATGTCCAACCTACCCGCATCGGCCGAAGTACCCTGGCATCGCTACAATTTACGTCAGCGGCGACCGGCAGTTGACATCTGACTGGACGACGTGTCGGGTGTCCTCCAGGTCGTCGCAGTACAGTACAGTACAGTAGGAGTCGCGATCTAAACATGTCGCTTGCGAGGTTACATAATCACAGCGCCTCCGGTGTGTGGTTCGGTCGCTCCAGCCGGTGCAGGCTGTGTCCCGTCCACCCGCCCCAACTCGAAGGCTGTTTTATTTTTACAGACACCCTATCGATTCGAAAATGAACTCTCTAGGCAAATACTTGTATGGACGTACTTAATAATATTAATTTTACGTGACATATTATGTCACGTATCATCCGTCCAATGGTTGACAGATAGTTAGTAGGAAACTGAATAAGGCAATACAGACGAAAATCTAGAGACTATCTCCGATCACACGCATGGTAACAGTATAATTATGTACATAGATACAACTATTATATTGGCTTCATTTTTTTATGTAAACCAACATGGGTGGCTGTGTCGAGGGACCAATGGTACAGTCGACAGAGCCAAAAATACCTTTCCTCGCGAAACCGCGCTCAGTGAGGCGCCATGCCAGCAGATTTGCTGACTGTTGCTAGGCTGTCTAGCCTATTGACACGACGTTGTTACTCTGTTTCTTTTATGTATTCTAGAAAATAAATATTTTGGATTTGGATTTGTTATGAGAGAGGCATGAATCAGATTTTGGTGTAACAGTGTGTATTGTGACGGAATCCCTCGCGATGCCGCTTTCTTCTATGTATTTATGTATAGAGGCAGATGCACTAGAGGCAGACTCGGGGCGAGGCAGCCGCTCGACCCGAGGCCGCACAAGTGGAGACGCTATTTACCTGAGGCAAATTCGTCGCCTCGCGCCGAGCCATATTTTGTCGGTTTTTTGCCGCGCTCAAAGGAGCCTCAGTCCGAGGCGTGCACTTGGTGGAGACGGGCGGGTCGCCTCAGGTCGCAATGGACAACGATACTGCAGTTAAATTAATAAAATTATACGAGAGTCATCGTGTTCTTTGGGATACGTTAAATAAAAAGTACTATTTTTATTAAACCATTTTTATTAAAATTACTATTAAAGCAGCAGCTACTCTACGCGCGTCTGGTGTCATCGCGTTACTGGCTCCGGATCAAGCTGAGGCGACACGCCTCAGCTTGTGCCTCGAGCCTTGCCTCAGGCCGAGCAGCCTCAAGTAGAGGTTGCTCGTCCTGAGGCTGCTCTAATGGATACGCAGCTTTACGTTTGTTGTTTGTAGTGTTATTTTGGTTTGAATTACGCGCGGGTTGTCGCTTATTATGTTTGCTAGTCGGATTAGTGCGAGGCATATTTTCTACTTGTTAATGTAGACTGTGTGCGTCGGATCGTCGTCCCAGTTGTCTCGGATCGAACGCATCTGTCATAGATCCTAGTGTCGTCGCATTCGGCGCAGTCGCCGTTTGTTAGTATGCTTTAAAGTTCAAATACATACATAGGTTGCTGGGAATTTTAGAAAACCGAACGGTGCCCTTCGTATTGCGTGGTGTGATATTTTAAAATCTCCTAATGGTGAACAATGGTCTCATTCAACGGTCCATATGTCGAAGTGAAATAATCCTTTAGTGGCTAGAAGCCCATTCTTGTAGAACCCGTCTCTCGTGCGAGTGGTTTATGGCTCGAGACACAAATGGGCATAAATGAGTTTTTTTTAATTTTAGAAGATAAGTTAGAACCACGGTAATTATAGGTAATTATTATGCACTAACAATGGAAGGAAGAAAAAAAATTTTGCAATAAATCTGCCAAGCAGAAAGGTGTGACATACATACTTTTTTTTTTCATGGAAGTTGACACGGTTGGCTACATCACCTACAACATCCGTGATGTGAGCCCAAAGCAACTTTGGTGAATTAGATGCCATGTCAGTGTTTCCCTTTAGTTCTCCCGGTTTTATTTATATTTTATGTAATTCTGTATGGGTGGCTGAGTCAGAGGGGCTAGAGCACATGGTTCGAACAGCCAATATCACCTCCGAGAAGGTAGGTGCCATACCGGGGACTTCCCTTTGGATTGTTGGCTATACTGGACTGGAGGAGAACACAGCCGGGTCTGCTATGCGGCCATTTTACTTCCAGTACGGTGGTACCAACCCAATCAATTTGAGCCACCACCTAGTAAAGGACAAGGGAAGGGACCTAGCAGCAGCTGGTAGGTATGCGCGGAATTTTTTCCGTGAGAAAAAAAAATCATTGGGTTTGCCCAAGGGGATTCGAACCTCGAACCTCTCGCATGGGAAGCCGACTCCCAGACCGCTCGGCCACCCATTCCGCTTTAAAGAACCGCCGCCGGCTACACTGAACTGGATGGAAAACATTACGTATGCTCGGGTACACTGTACAGTAGTTGGTGAAATGGGACCAGCTCCGCTGGTACGTTCTACATAAACCAGTTCTCTGCCAACTTCGCCTTCGCCAAACCCGCCATACTCTCGCGGAACACTCCTTTGTAGTCGACAAAAGAGTTTTTCGAACTGCGCTATTCTCTAAATCGTTCTTGTGCCGCACTGGAAAGGTGTGGAATGGGCTCACATGGAATATCTGTCCCCACTCCTACAATCCACGGATCTTCAATTCGCGGGTTAATATCCTTTCCCCAGAGAAATTAGTCCACCTTCAAGCCGGACTGGCACCTCCTCGGCGGTGAAATTGGCTGCGCCTGAGGCTTCGACCTCGGGCAGAGCCACCCAGTTCGAAAGCAATAAAAAAAACTGTCGCACCAGGCAGAGCGTTCACGAAGCTGGGCCATACATATGTTTTGGCCCGAAACATCGAGCCACATACTTAGCTCGTAGACGACAGTGAGTAAATCCGAGAAATTTTCTAATAATATATCCTAAATAAATTTTCGAAAAATCGAAACTCTAGATTGCAACCTTTTACGTACGGGTGTGAACGTGGACTCTGACGGTCGCTGTTGTCCAAAGGACGAAAGTTGCCCAGCGAGCAATGGAACGAGCCATGCTGGGAATATCGCTACGTGATATGGTGCGTAACGAGGAAATCCGCCGACGCACCAAAGTAGTCGATATTGGACACCGGGTGGCTAAGCTCAAGTGGCAGTGGGCTGGGCACGATAGCCGAAGAGACGATAACCGTTGGAGTAACCGTGTCCTACACTGGCGGCCGTGGACAGGAAACGGAGTGGGAAGACCACCCGCCAGGTGGGACGACGATATCAAGTACGTCGGCGGAAAGCTGTGGTTCCGTATCGCTGAAGGCCGGGAGGACTGGAGGAAAATTGGGAGGCGTATGGCCAGCAGTGGACGCTTACACGTTTGACTGAATGACTGTGTGCCCGATCTACTCATTCTCGCCTTTTCCATATTATCCCTTTCTTATTTCTCTTATATTCTGTTCTATATTATTCCGGCTATACTGAACTAGTCAGAAAACCCACAGAAAGTCCGCAGGTGAAAATCGGCCGACATTCATAGCTTATTAACGAATTGACATATAACTATCCATTTACCGTAAAATTTCCATTCTCGAAATCCAATCCCCGTCATTTAATTATATCGGAAGAATTATTGGAATCGAAAACTATTGGACCGCTATAACGGAAAGTAGATCATTCACGGGCAACATTTTCAATATTATCTGTCAAATCGACAATCCTATTTCAATCTATCATTCGACGGATAAAGTGCTGACTCCACAAACAATACGAAATTGGCTGCTTTCGCACTAGACTAGACGATACTAGCACGGCAATTTTAAAACGGCATAAATTATACATATATTAATACAATTTCACAAAGTCGTTTCGACCGACGTTTCATTCAGTGCGCTGGTACCAGCCCGGGCGGGATAAACCCTATCACCTAGTAAGGTAAGAAGGCCCTTCCCTTCTTACAGTTTAACTACTACTGTACCTACAGTTTAACGTGGAATCCAAACCACGGTCAGCCTCTAACGGCCGAGCGGTCACCCATCCAAGTACTGACCGCGCTCAGGGTTGCTTAACAACAGTCGACCGACCGCGCCACTGAGGTACAGAGGCTGACGGATTTCCTTATCCCTTAGTCGACTTTTACGACATGCGACGGGGAAAGATGCAGTGGAGCTATGGAGCAGCGCGGCCAGTACTTGGGTGGGTGATCGCTCGACCGTTGGAGGCTGACCGTGGTTCGGATTCCACGTTAAACTATAGGTCCCTTCCCTTCTTACCTTACTAGGTAGTAGGGTTTATCCCGGCCGGGTTGATACCACCACACTGAGCGAAACGTCGTTCGAAACGGCTATGTAAATAGCTTGTGTTTTCCGTCCAGTTCAGTGTATGTAGCCGACATGAAATGAAGATAAACACTGACATGGCACCTTTTCACCCGGTGTTATGGGCTGACATCACTGATATTGTAGGTGATGTATCCAACGGTGTCAGTTTAATAAAAAAATACCTATTAGTGCAGTTGGGAGGCCAATTGGTGACCAATTAGTGAGGTAATAAGACCCCGTCTATTACAATTTTCTCTGCGGGCTGGATTGTTTCGCAGTAGAGTCAGGTTACTAGCTAATGTCATTAAGGAGTTACGGACTCCTAACTATGCGGCGTTAACGTAGTTTAACTGCTTGTAACTGTGACCGAGTTGAGGGGACGCCAAATTAACGGTCGAGTTTGGTGGACATTAATCTGACAGGTAGTTAATATAGGACAAATTGTGACAAATTCGAGTGCAGAGTTATACTGACATAATATGACAGTATAACTCTACACTCTGCACATATATATATTATGTGCCCGCGGCTCCGCCCGCTCTCATATTTGACTTCTCTGCTAACCCCATAAGCCATTTAGCGTGATAGCCTATAGTTGATGGGAAGAATCAAGCTACTTGTAGAATTTTTTTTATTAAAATCGGTTCAGTGGTTCTCGAGTTATAAGCGGACAGACAGACAGACAGAAAGCAGACATTGGATTTTATTATAGGTAAGGAAGGAAGGATAAGGAAGGATGAATGATCAATAAACAATAAACAATAATATGGGCTGTTTTTAACCCCCGACGAAAAAGTTGGGTGTTATAGGTTTAACGTGTGTGTGTATGTGTGTATGGGTGTGCTGTCTGTGGCATCGTAGCTCCCAAATGGATGGACCGATTTGGATGCGGTAATCATGTAATTAAGTAATGAAAAAATTTATTATCTTAAAAAGTGGACCGATTTACATGCGTTTTTTTTTTTAAAGCTTGAAATAAAAGTTTCCCCGACCCTTAAAAAGTTAAAAAGTAATTTCTGTTTAGGTACTTACTTAAAGGAGTCGGGGGACCGCTTAGTAAATAAAATATAAAAACTCAGAGCTGCGCGGGAATTTACTTAGCGGTTCATCGACTCCTTTAAGTAAGTATACGGAAATTATTTTTGACTTTTTAAGGGTCGGGGTTTTTATACTAGAAATTAGAGTTAGCAGCAACTCCTCTCTATCTATCTTCGTCGTGCCCAGTACTTCGGCTTCGGCCTCGCTAGCTACATACGAAACAGTCGGAAAAATGATTTGTTCACGTGCGGTAAACCAAATTGTGAATTGACGCAGCCACCTGCCCGGATATGAACAGGAGATTTATCTAGATTGGTCCATCATAGAAATACAAGTTCCGTTTACTACGACCAACTCGGCTACGGAAATTGTATGATTTAAGACGAGACGGAAGTTAACTTTCTCCATACAAAATCGTCTTTCGGCATTTATGTTAGGCTTTCGGCATATTCGGCGTCTAGCCTCCTAAACCTTATTCGATTTTTACAATATTTTTTTGTCTTAAGGTGGAAATAAGACTCAAACCGTGCTACCCGAGCACTGATGATTGAAACACGAACCGTATGCAGATGTAAATAGGTGCGAGATTCATTCTACTCGTGCGGTGGCTGATACGTCGCGCCGACAATGAAAGTTTGCGCGAAAATCACACTATTTATTAAATTTCACGTGTTGGAAAGATGGAACAAAATATTTATTTCGCTACGATTGTAGGGAAAAATATTATCTATATTTCTATGAGGGTCTTGTATTGAAATAATTTTAAGCTTCTCAAGATAATTTAACTTGAATGTACAATTTTCGTACTTTTCGTTATTTTATGGAGATTTATTTAATACCTTATCAAAGTAGTAAAATATATTTTTTTCGCTATGTTTGTTAATTAAAGATCAATACATAACATATATTTTTTACAGATTTTTCATCTTTACCAATAGCTCAATAATTTCGTTTAAAGTTGTCCTTTTGACCCTTACTCTCGCCTTAAGGACAGTCCAATCTACGTTGCTGTAATTTTTTTGTTTAGATATTTTTTATTATTTTATTGAAAGCGCGACATTGGTCGTTTTGTCTCGACAAAGGTCGACATTGGACATTTGGTCTATATGGGCGAATGCCATGCCGGCCTGACAGGTGCCCATTCACGCCCCTCTTGAAGGACCCGAGAATGTACTTGGGGGGAAATATATGAGCAGGGAGAGCGCTCCAGAGTTTACTGGTTCTGTAGAGGAAAGATCTCCAGAATCGATTGGTACGCATCCGCAGTAAGTTCAGCGTGCTGGGATGCAATCCCTGCCCAGTGCGCGTGGTGCTGAGGTGGAAAGGGGACGGCGGGATCGCGTTAAAAAGCTCCTCCGAGCACTCCCCGTGGAATAAGAGATAGAAGACACATAGGGTGTCGACAACCCTACGGTGTTGCAGTGGTTCTAGATCGCGGGACACTTCGGGGTCACCCACTAGTCGCACAGACTTTTTTGAAGTCGGTTCAATGGTTCAACCACCGTATTACACTGAAAATGGTCGCTTAACATCGGATGTGTTTTCAAGTCCAGTATAGCCAGCAATCCAAAGGGAAGTCTCCGGTATGGCACCTTCGGAGGTGATATTGGCTGGTCGGAGCATTGGCTCTGTTACCTCTGACTCAGGCCAGCCACCAGTATCGAATTATCTACATAAAAAACATTGTTTTACAGGGCCGATTTGGCAACGACCTGTCAAGTCAACTGTATGAAAAATTTAACTTTAACCTGCAGATAACTATTTAGACGAGATTTACCCGGAGGCCCTGAAAGCCATTAGTTGCTTGTTCGGATGTCCCATACAACCCAAGGTCGGAGTCCCAGGCACAGCCAATTTCACCCCCCGAGGAGGTGCCTATCTGTCTTGTAGGTGGAATAAAGTCTCTGGGGAAATACCTTTTATCCGTGGATTGAAGATGCGCGACCTTACAATAAATGTAGTAAGGAAAAATGCTCGCTGAGAGCATTTTCAACATTGGAACAACTTTAAAAAAAAGCCACAAACACAATTTAATATATAAAAAAATCTGTTAAGTGCGAATTTTACTCGCGCACGGAGGTTTCCGTATCTAACCGCTATTGTCCGCCTATCTTTTGTCTTTCAACAATGCAATGTATAAAAGCCTGTGGCGCCATCTATTATTCAATAGTGTGACTAATAGATTTTTCGGACGTTTGTTGTATGGGAGCCCCCCTTAATTTTTAACATTTTCTGATTTTTCTTAATTTTTGTTATATCCGCCATAGTAAGTAACACATATTCTTTGAAAATTTCAACGGGCTACCTATTACGGTTCAAGAGATACAGCCCTCGGACAGACGGACGGACGGACGGACGGAGGCTTAGTAATAGCCTTCCGTACGGGATACGGAAACCTAAAACACTTTTACTACATACGTACATAGCACACGGTGTATCCCGACAATTGGGATTAGCAGAGTGATCGGTGTTGTACTGCAAGGACTTTGATAAATTGCAGCACAACACGGACCACCACGCTTAGCAAAGTATTGGAACAAGATATCAACCAAACAGCAAGTAAGCACGAAAACCCACCTGCTGAATGATTCGGTGGAACGACATTTACTCGTTTCAATCGTTATAACAAGAATACCTACATGATTTAAAACGAGACGGAAGTTAACTTAACTTAACTTTCTCCATACAAAATCGTCTTTCGGCATTTATGTTTTCTAACACCCTGAACCTTATCCGATTATTACAATTTTTTTTTCTTATCTTACGGACAGTCCAATCTGTCCAAGTATGGTTCTTTATAATTGTTTTTTGTCATGTTCCGTTCAGCAATGCAACTATAAGGAAGGACCGGGTAAGAAACCTTATAGAGATTTTTTTAAAATATAACTTACATAAGTACTAAGTTTTAATTACATTATATAACATACTACTTATATCTAAGGAAAAAATTAAAAATATTAAGTCAAAAATAAAGGATACAAATCCATAAAAAAAACATAATAAAATACAAAGAACATAGGGTTCAGTCAAGTTAATAATACAATTTGAGATTATGCATATAAACAATTTGAATCATCAAAGTCAGCAGAATTTGTATTTACAATAAGAAAAAAATTCACTTAACTTATAAAATGTATTTTCTAAAAGAAATATTTTCATCTGTCTCTGGAACACATTGCCACTATTTATAGATATAATTCAATTAATAAAAAAAATTCAGCCACCAATACTGGATTACATAGAAACCTACTACTACTTAAGGTGACGTGAGGCTGCGTCTGACTCCAATTTCAAGAAGTTTACCACCAATATTACTCACCTGACAGATTCAGTTTTAATATATGTAATACTTCATTTATCATCAGCGCTGATCGATAGCTTTTTCGTATTTTGAATAGATTAACTTCGCTCGATAGAAAAAAATCATGAACATGCCTCTGAGTTTAGTTATAAAAAAGTATATTTAAGGCATAGGGTTATAAAATCAATGATTTAAGTCAACAACGTGACCAAATCAAGGCTTTGGAAAAAATATATTTTATTTGTTGAATATATATATCTAAATCCGTAAGATTTTTACTTTTTTGTTTCGATCCGTAGTTTTGGAATAAAAAAATAAAAGTCTAATTTTTGATAGATTGATTGTGTTGCATCCTACTCCAACCAGCGAAAGCGGCGGCGCGCCTTGAAAGAGCAGCACGGGTGAATACGGGTTGACAGGGCCTTAAGTAAGCAGGCGTACCGAGTAGCTCTTATTACATTAACATTGCAGATAGCATACGAATGTGTGTTGCCCTGGGAACGCTTTTAAATTGGACGAACACGTCAAGCGCCTGAGTGATTTTTTTCACGATTATTCAATAAATTATGCACGAGTCGGTCGGTCTGTCTGTCTGTCGACTGTGTGCACTGCTGGGAAATCTAATATTGCGAATTGAGACCAAATTGCTGGCAGATTTTGTTTATTGGATACACGTAGATGGGTGGAAATATTTTATTGTTCCACACAAATTTTACAAAAAATAAGCACATAAAATATTTTACATGAGGTGCGTAAAGGCATAGATACTTATCCAAGACAATCCTTTGGATGTTTAATAGTCGCCTGGAAATGAAATAAAATAAAACAATTAATTATTAAATTAAATTATGTAGATATGTAATTCTAGAAATAGGTCATTCTAATAGATTATGAAAATCTCTACACCTCTTCTCCTCTTCCCTATATCTAGTGTATGTATGTTCGCTGATAATAACTCAAGAATAATGGCTCAACTTATTTATTTACCATTGTAATACGACATATCTCCTCAAGGTTATATGCTATATATTATAGTATCACGCCATTATTCATATGAGCTAAGCAGTTGGAGAATTCCGACTGAAATCCGATTTGCTACTAAACCGACTTTACCTCGAGCGTAGTCGTGGGCACCGCTAGTAAGTACGTAAGTATAGTTATTTGAAAGCACAAATGGTTACATTTAAAGGGCACATACGAATCTATTTTGTAGGCTTCTGAAGTGCCTTTCGGTCGTTCTTCTGTTCGTCTGTCAGCGATTTCAATTCATTGAAGCCATAGTGATGCACCGCACACGACGGTTATCCGTCAGGAAATATTTTCCGAGTGGATCTTGCCTGATAGAATTATCAACAATATGCTGGTTTATATTTCTTCATTAGATAAATGCAAAGTCAAAAATGAAGAGAAAAATGCGGCCCGACCAGGATTCGAACCTGAAACTCCGGCTTGACGTATCTCTCTAATTTTTCGAACCGTTGCTTGCATTTTTCTCTTCATTTTCGCTTTGAATTTATCAAATGAAGAAATATAAAAAGCGAGTACATGCTTAGTCTAATATATAAAAATAAAAACATAGTGCTGGTTGGTTGGCTGGAGATATCCACATTATATAAAAATGCACGGCGGACCGCTTTACGTCCGCTGATAACTCTATCATAACTGATATATGGTTGGCTACATCACCTACAACATCCGTGATGTCAGCTCATAACACCGAGTGAACTTGGTGCCATGTCAGTGCTTCCCTTCATTACATGTCGGCTACACTGAACTGGACGGAAAACACAAACTATTTACATAGCCGTTTCGACCGACGTTTCGCTCAGTGCGGTGATACCAACCCGGCCGAGATAAACCCTACCACTTAGTAAGGTAAGAAGGGACGGGTCCAACAGTTTAACGTGGAATCCGAACCACGGTCAGCCTCCAACACGGTCGAGCGGTCATCCATCCAAGTACTGACCGCCCTCAGGTTTGCTTAACAACAGACGACCGACCGCACCACTGAGCTACCGAGGCTGACAACAACCTATTATATTCAATCAAACTCTATATATTTCTATCAAATTACCAGAGTGTATCCTATCAATAAATAAACGGATTAAACGGATTCAATAAAGCCAAAAATATCCTTCCAAAAGCTTTCCTTTCATCGCTGCAAATTTTCAATGCCTGCATTAGCATACTTTATCGAAGCTGACTCTGTCGCCCTGCTCGTGGGGCTATTTTGAATTTAAAATCACTGGTCTTTGAGTGAGTGTCACAGCTGTGTCTAAACCATACTGTGTGTGGCTGTGTCGAGAGACCAATGGTACAGTCGACAGAGCCAAAAACCCCTCTCCTCGCGAAACCACGCTCAGTGAGGCGCCATGCCAGCAGATTTGCTGACTCTTGCTAGGCTGTCTAGCCCGTTGATACGACGTTTGAAGACACCCAGGTTAAAGGATTCGGGAAACACACTTGCCGGGAGACAGTTCCACACCCTAGCGATGCGACAAAGAAATGATTTTGAGAACCGATGGGTTCTCAAAAGCCCAATGTCAACAACAAAAGGGTGCTTAGTTTCTCTGCGGTGAGTGCTGCGAAGGTTGAATGGCAAGGAATAAGGGAAGCAAGTTCCTCCGAGCAGCGTCCATGATAGTACCTGTAGAACAGACTAAGTGACCCTACAAATCGTCTGTGACTGAGAGACTCCAGATCATCCGTCAGTTTCGGGTCTCCCACCAGACGCATGCATGACCCTGCCGCCCATGGACCCTTAGACAGTCTTGCTTGAAATGAAATGAAAAATATAGATTTCTCCTACAAGACATAAAACAAAACAACACAAACATCATGGATGTTGTAGGTGATATAGGCAACCGTGTCAGTTTCTATGAAAAAAAAATGCTAAGATGTGGCTCTCATACAAACCGAATTGTTCCGCGCGCCGAAATAAAGGAACGGTAGCCAGCTTATTTATGTACTTTCTTCTTTTTAATCCCCGACGCAAAAAGAGGGGTGCTATGTGTAATGTATGTATGTGTGTATGGGTTTGTCTATGGCATATGGATGGCATCGTAGCTCTCAAACGGGCGAACTAATTTGGATGCGGTTTTTTTATTAGAAAGCTGGTTTAATCTGGATGGTTCTTAGCTATGTTTGTAATACTTGATTACAAACAAACAAGTAATAATTAATTAATCAAAAAATGGACCGAATGCGGCTTTTTTTAAAAAGCTTGAAACAATAGTTAAATTACAAATTCAAAAAACCCCCGACCCCTAAATAGTCAGAAATAATTTCCGTTTACTTACTTAAAGGAGTCGTGGGAGCGCTAAGTAAATACAATATAAAAACTCAGAACTGCGCGGGCATTCACTTAGCGGTCCTCCGACTCCTTTAAGTAAACGGAAATTATTTTTGACTTTTTAAGGGTCGGGGTTTTTTCAAATCCTATAGTCAAATGACTAATCTATCACTAGATGCTGATCCGCTTTAGAACAAGCCTCGTCTGTTTTTCCAACGAAAATGGCGTTCGGTGAAAATATGTATTACTCAAAGAGTTTGTATTACGTAATACAAACTCTTTGGTATTACTCTTCCTTCACCCAACCGATTATCCGGCCATTGCCGGCGTGCGCACACATTTCGACAAATATGTTTTAGTGTCTTCCCGCTCTGACGCACGAGCGAAAAGGAGATGAATGGCGAATGAATGTTTGGCGGAATAGCCGAAATTTCGGGTCGCGGTGACATTGAATGATGACGTCATCAATAGCTGCAGTCCTCGGTAGGTTCTCTGTCTAAAGAAATTGAAAAATCGTGCGCACCCGATTGAGGACATATCGTGAGGACATCAGTCAAGAACATGAGGAATGGCCCGGGATTCATCATGCCCGGTTCAAAACGATGTTAGAATATAAGTAGGTACCTACTTGTTTTTGTGGGCTGTACTTTTTTAGGGTTCCGTATCCGGTACGGGCCCTATTACTAAGCCTACGCCGTCCGTGCGTCTGTCTGTCTGTCCGAGGGCTGTATCTCTTGAACCGTAATAGGTAGCCCGTTGAAATTTTCACAGAATATGTGTTATTATGGCCGATATAACAACCAATAATAAAAATAAGAAAAAGTAAAAAATTCACGGGGGTTCCCATAGAAGAAATCAAAAAGAGTATGCGCGCGCGCCATCTACTGAATAGAGGGTGAAGCATTTTAACTAATCATGACATTTAACTAATATGAAGCATTTCACAACATGTCATAGATGGCGTAAGTGGCGCTAACCATGACATGGCGATACGGAACCCTCGGTGCGCGAGTTCGACTCGCACATGGTCGGTTTTTTTTATGGAAACTGACACGGTTAGCTACATCACCTACAACATCCGTGATGTCAGCCCATAACACCCGGTGAACTAGGTGCCATGTCAGTGCTTCCATTCATTTCACGTCGTTTGCACTGAACTGGACGGAAAACACGAACTATTTGCATAGCCGTTTCGACCGACGTTTTATTCAGTGCGGTGGTACCAATCCGGCCGGGATAAACCCTACCACCTAGTAAGGTAAGAAGGGAAAAGGCCTACAGTTTTAGTAAATCCGAACCAAGGTCAGCCTTCAACGGTCGAGCGGACACCTATCCAAGTACTGCCCGCGCTCAGGGTTGCTTAACAACAGTCGACCGACCGCACCACTGAGCTACCGAGGCTGACACGTTATCGTAATACGTTTTAATCTAATAATGTAACGTTGTAATGTAAAATATACGTAATAGGGGCGTCAATGGTCATCTGTCAGGCCGGCATGTCATTCGCAAAAACTGCATACTTAGGTAAGACCGAATGTCCATGGGCGTGGTTAGCTTACGGGTGGCGCGGTACCATATTTCGCGCTTTCAATAAAAAAATCCCTGTAGGCCGGACCTAAGTACCGCGGACCGTTGAAAAAACACGTTTCTTGTACGGGGACCGCCAAAGTACCTAACACATATTCTGTGAAAAAAAGCAACACCAATTTAAACTCCAATACCTACTTAAATAAAAATAAAATTCCTGAAAAAACTAAAAAATAATCTTTTAAAATGATTACTATTTTATACTATAACAAGCTGTGCCCGCGGCTCCGCCCGCTCTCATATTTCATTTCACTGCTAACCTCATAAGCCATTTAGCGTGATAGTAAGTAGCCTATAGTTGATGGGAAGAATCAAGCTATCCGTAGAATTTTGTTTTATTAAAATCGGTCCAGTGGTTCTCGAGTTATAAGCGGACAGACAGACACTCAGACACTCAGACATTCAGACATTCAGACAGAAAGCAGACGTTGGATTTTATTATAGGTAAGGATAGGTAAGGATGAATAATAAATATATAAATGAAATCTAAATTCAACGCATTTTTGTGCCAAAATAGTTAAATTTTATTATTCATATTTGAACCGGCTAGCTATTACGGTTCCAAAGATACAGCCATCGGACGGACGGACGGACGGACATACAGACGTTGTAGCTTAGTAATAGGCTTCCGTACGGGGTACGGAAACCTAAAAAAACTTCACCCGTTATGTCAACCCCTTGGTGAACTAGGTGTCGGTCTAGGTCACAGTAGCTGTGTAACACAGTCCTTATACTAGCTCGGAGCCGGTTTTGGAAACCCTACCCCAGTTCTTCCTTTTGGTCGCGCGGCGCGCCGGCTACACACACACTGGACGGAAACACGGAATATTTCCATAACCGCTACGACCGATGTTAAGTAATTCAGTGAGCTGGTACGGTTCCGGACGAGTTAAACTTGTTCACCTAGTGAGGGAAGGGAGCCAGTTTTACGTGGAATGACGGTCATCCACTCAAAATCCGACCGCGCTCGGTGTGCTTAACTTCGAAGACCGTATGCCGGCGCATCGCACCACCGTGCTACCGAGGTTGATAAACAGCTATTTTCTTCAATTTATCCAATTAGTCAACACGGGATCGATTTAATTGGCACGGCGAGTAAAAAAGGGCTAAGGAAAAACACGTTTGCAGTAATTTTTTAGGGTTTTGTTCGTACCCGTACGGGGAAGCTACGCCGCCGTCCGTCTGTCTGTCTGTCTGTCTGTCCTACTTTTAAGAGGCTGTATCTTTTGAACCGTAATAGGTAGCCGGTTGAAATTTTCACACAATAACACATTATGGCGGAAATCCTAACACAAAAAAAAAAAAAAAAAAAATACGGGTAAACAATTACGGTTAGTTACAAGAAACGTGTTTTTTCAACGTTTTTTTTTTCATTTTGGTCTATCGTAAAAACGGTCATACAAACAACAGTCAAACTTCGTGTAAATTATATTGTAAACTCTAACTAAAGAAAACAACAAATAATAAAAATTACTTGACGGTACGGAACCCTCAATGCGCGAGTCCGACTCGAACTTGGCCGATTTTTTTTAAATGCACCTAAGCACGTTTGCTAAATTAAAACCGCAACTTTAATATCTAGTAATAAAAGCCAAAAGTGTGCCTTACCGCCAGCTCTTTCCTGCCTGCGCCGCCGCGGCATTAGTGTCAAACCGCACGAAGCACTCCGCGGTTCGATTGCACTTTACGAACTCCGGTACCTACTGAAAGAACGCAACAAGTTGCTGGGAACATGCGGCTCGCTCGCCGCCGCGCGATAGACTGCCGCGCCGCGCCGCCGCGCCCCGCACCGCCCCGCCTCCAACCTCTATCAGTACCGCGTCCGGGGGACTATTTAATTACAAAACAATATTACAAAAAAAATTAAATTTTATGTAGCACGGCCGAAAAAATCTCACGGGAGAGCACCACCCTTTTATCAATCATTTTTTCACCACGGTTTTCGAGTGTCGCAACCACTCCAGGAGTGTGGCGTGGTCCTTCAAGAGTCCAAGTGCGAGAGAAGAGGAGCGTCCTGGTACCAGGCGAAGACAATACGAAGAAGAATGCGATAAGCGGTACGAGCTTCCACGTCCACAGTGTGGACTCCACACCCAACATCTTCTTGGTTTTCTTCGCAGCACGTACCGTGTGGGGCCGGCACTTTAAAAGAATAGCCCCACTGCATCTCTCCCCGTGTATGTAGTAAAAGGCGACTAAGGGATATGACTCCCTTCTTATATTACTAGGTGGTAGGGTTTAACCCCCCCCCCCCCCCCCCCCCCCGGTATGGTACCACCGCACTGAATGAAAGGTCGGTTTAAACGCCTATGTAAATAGTTTGTATTTTCCGCCCAGTTCAGTGTAGCCGGCACGAACGAAGGGAAGCACTGACGTGGCACCAAGTTCACCCGGTGCTATGGGCTGACAAATTCAATATTACCGCCAGCGCGAGAGCAGTTGCTTCAGCGTCTTCAATATTACACAAATGCCGGCTTCAGGCCTCTGCATAGCATACGAGAGCATCTGGCATTATATTTCAAGAGTGAAAATCCCTTCAAATACAATGTTTTATAAGAAAAAATAAAAAAATTCACTTCTTTCATTTAATGTATTTGGATTAAGTGGAGATGGCTTCTTTAAAATTACATTTTTTTACGTCACCACCTTTGAAAACGGTAACACTGGATTCCCACAAGAATTCTTTTATAATATATATATTTTACTATATTAGATGGAAATTTGAAAAGCTACAATAAAATCAACAAAATACCAGAACACTTACATGATTTTTATTTACAGATTTTTGCTTGTGTTTTCTTTGTTTTTTTTTATTGAAAGCGCGACCTGTGGCGCCGAGGCATCCATAAGATGTCTAAGGACGCCCATGGAAATTTGGTCGAATGTGGGGGTTGCGAATGCCATGCCGGCCCGACAGGTGCCTATTCACGCCCCTCTTGAAGGACCCGAGTCTGTACTTTGGAGGAAATATATAGACAGGAGAGCGTCCCAGAGTTTACCGGTTCTATAGAGGAAAAATCTGTAGAAGAGGTTGGTACGCATCCACGGTAAGCCCAGCGTGTGGGGATGCAATCCTTTTTAAGAAATTCCTCTTTTCAAACAATTTCCCTTTTAAAAGCTGATATTTGGCAGAGCCATCCCACAGGTGCAAGCATTACTACTCCAAGCATGACCTGATCTGCGATTTGTGCAAAAGGACTTAGGTGCACAAGAAATTTACTTGTTTCTTTCTTGGTTGGTTCTTGTTTGATTCTTACAGATTTTGAATTAAAATTTATTTGCTTTATGAAAGGTATATGACAAAGTGGTTCAAAAAAGTTAACATCTAAGGGAGGAATACGAAAATATGAAAACTGGTCTCGTTTAAATAGTTAGTGAGAAATTATTATTTAGGTTGACCGCAAAATTAAGTTTGTTTATTATTTATGTATCACAAAGGCGATGAGTGGGGGTGAGAAATGTTTTTCTTTTTATTACCAGTTTGGTGGTTTAAAAAAATTATCAGGGTTAATTCATAGAAGATGCGTCACTACGCTCCGAATCTTCTATAAATTAACCGTAACCTAATAGGGACCATGTCGAGGCAGCCCATGTCGTTTTTGCATACATGTCTATTCAAAATCAATGTTTTTGTAGTTAAAAAAAAGTAAAGTTTTAATTTTGCATGAAAGATTAAAAATTAAAAGTTGTATGGAAATCTGTTTCTTTTTTTAAGTAAACTAAATAAACTACGCGTCCGGCAAAACATTATTTCACTAAAATTTCTTTTTTAACTTCAGTCTACACAATAAGCTTACTAGCAATTTGCTAGCAAACTTCCCCACTTCAAAGCCACGCCACCATCGTATTTGTGCGGAACCCTCGGTTTGTGGGTTGGTCGACTTGGTCTGTGTTTTTAATGTTAGTAACATATTGGCTTTATTTCTAGTAGATACTTCACACTATTAAAGCTAAAATTGAGATATTCCTGTCATTATTGTCATTTTGAGAAAGAAAGACAGGAGATGAACAAATTATTTAATAATCTTAATTTAAGAGCGTTCCGTGCAAAATGACAGGCGAAGGTGCTGCCACTCAAGTGAATAATTATATCGTAAACAAAGCCGTAACTAGAAAAAACAAGCCATGAAGCTGTAGTTAATTTTGATTATGATATTCTAAGACACTCGAAACAGTTTTGTATTGCTCTGATTATCCATAAACATAATAACGGATTACGGTGGCCATCGAAATCCGTTATAATGATTGTGCATAAACTGAGCAATACAAAACTGTTTCCAGTATCTTAGAATATCATAATCAAAATGAACTACAGCTTTATGGCTTGTTTTTTCTAGGTATGGCTTTGTTTGAGAGATATATATTATTTATTTGAGTGGCAGCACCGTCGCCTGTCATTTTGCACGGAACGCTCTTAAGCACATCTGTCAAATTTTAGGTGATTTTAGTTGCAAGTGATATAAGACACGTCTAAAGTCGACATAAATTGACAAATTCGTTTGAAATTTTTATAAAATAATTCACTCATCGTACATAGGTTTTCTTTCACAAATAAAGGAAAAAATTGCGATAAATGTTTTTAATAAATAATTTAATAATAAGAAGTAAAAAGCCACCTCCATAGTTTTGAGCCGTTGAAGCAAGCGGCTATTTATCGATCGACTACGTGCGACATTCGCTTGTTTTGGAACACGTAAATGTTTGCGTGGAGCGTGCAGGCAAGCGATACGAGATTACTGCGCGTGGAAAAAGGATAACACAATATCACTGCGATCTCTTGAGATGGTCGGTCCTGTATTACGCGATACGCACACTACCATAACCACGGTGTCTCGTTATAGTAATAATTGAAGTATGAAGTGCGGAGTCCGGAACTATTTTTTCCGTCTACGGTGCAAAGACATTCGCCAAAGATCGCATAAAGAAATATTATTTAAAGCAAGAAAACGTATTTTTATGAAAAAAATTATAATCATCATTATTTTCTTAATTCAGCGACAGCAATAGTTGAAGCAATCTTATTCTACACTAGCTTTTGCCCGCGGCTTCGCTTGCGTGAAATTCGTATTTAAAACGAAGAAAGTAAGTTAGCCCGCTACCGTACCTTTATTTCGGCCCATGGAACAATTCGGTTTGTGTGAGAGCCACGTCTTAGCGTAACCGGAACGGAATCTATCCTGTGTCATGTATAGTTAAATGTGCTTATACAAAGTTTTATCGAATTCGGATGATCGGTTTAAGAGTTAAGGAGGAACATACAAACATACAGAAAATATTTGTAAAAATCGTCAATTTAGTTTTAGTATCATACATAGAGTCTACAAACGCAATATCTTATAAAACAAAGTAACTTACTCCACGATCATCGTTTTTTTAGGTTTGTTATTTATTAGTATTGATTGTTTGATGGTGATTTGGAGAGTAGATATTTGCAATTATAGCGAACGCCGGGCGCTGTACTATACAAGCGACACTCTGCACTCACGCACTCAACAGAGATGTTCGACAATAGCAGATAGCGTCATATCGCTAACGCACGAGCGGGCCATTTAGATAAATCTGAAACGATGAACTCGCGCAATCCAGCCTTACTACACCTGCCATAATCCGTGTGTAGACCTTGTCGATGAAGTTTATAAAATTAAATCAAATGGGAGTGGACCAGTGCTGCGATTTTTTTGACGTGATAACGTCACGTCTTATAAATTGATGAACACCGGCTGCACGCACGAAAAAGTGTCACGTTCCATCTGAGCCTGTGTGTGCAAGCGAGAGCGCGTAACAAGCGATGGAGAGGGTAGTCTTACCACTTTATGACGTTATCACGTAAAACTATCGTCCGTAAACCGACTTTACAGACAACCAATTTGTTTTATGGAAACTGACACGGTTGGCTTCATCACCTACAACATCCGCGATGTCAGCCCATAACACCGGGTGAACTAGGTGCCATGCCATCGGCTACACTGAACTGGACGGAAACACGAACTATTTACAAAGCCGTTTCGACCGACGTTTCATTCAGTGCGGTGGTACCAACCCGGCCGTTATATACCCTACCACCTAGTAAGGTAAGAAGGGAAAGGGACCTACAGTTTTACGTGGAATCCGAAGAACGGCCTCGGCCTCCAACGTTCGAGCGGTCACCCATCCAAGTACTGACCACGCTCAGGATTGCTTAACAACAGTCGACCCACAGCACGAAATAGTTCGTGTTTTCCGTCAAGTTCAGTGTAGCCGACCTGAAAATGAAGGGAAGCACTGACATGACACCTAGTTCACCCGGTGTTATGGGCTGACATAACAGATGTTATAGGTGCTGTAGCCAACCGTGTCAGTTACCATAAAAAAGAAAACATTCCCTTAGACATCGATGCCCTTAGATTGAAACAGCTTCGTCAAAAATAATCAGTGTTTTTCGTCCAGTTCAATTTACCACGCGCGATTAAAGGGAAGCGCTCTATGGGGAACTACCTTAATTCTGAACATTTCAGTCTTCATCAATCATGTAAACGTACTTTGAACCATTTGGTAAGCGAACTGTACCTAAATATTGACAGAGAACCAATGTCGTTAACATGGAGAACATGCGCAGAAAATTCACTAACAATGGACATCAAATAGTTCGCGGGGCTGATTCAGTAACAGTGAAATCGTACATCGTGTACGTTTTTTAGGATTCCGTATCCGGTACGGAACCCTATTACTAAGCCTACGCGCTGTCTGTGTCTGTCTGTCCGTCCGTCCGTCCGTCTGTCCGAGGGCTGTATCTCTTGACTTGAACCGTGCTTTATAATTAAAATAAGAAAAAAAAATCGGAGTCATTTGTTTTTTATGATATGAGCATATTTTGAAAAACGTTGAAAGTTGACATTTTAGGTACTACGATTACAAATTAGCAAATATAATTGTTCAAGCGTTTATATTAGAAACCTAAATAACTCTGCTATTGATAACTATCCGAAATAAAATCAGAATGCCTGTAGCTTTACCAAAACAAATATTAAGTTCAATTTTTTTCTAAAAAAATAAATTACTCAAGTTTTTTTTTCGTATTTTTCCCTTGGGTAGTCATAAACTGGCCTACTCCCTGGTTCCCGCTTGACGTTGAGTTTTGGGACACGTTGTATAATATCTTCCGGAGTGACAATTTTTACTGCAAATTACTCGATCTAACGAAGGATCGAGTACTCGACCGCTCTGCTACCGAATTCACCTCCAGGAGTATAAATATTTAGACGGCTGGGTTGCGACCGCACGGGCCCTGTGTTCGAGTTCCCGGCCGAAAGGGTCGTTTTCGCTATTTCCGTGTGAACTGTCATCCCAAAATAAACCCAACGATAGGGGCCGCCAACCGTCGTCATGGTGCAACACACAACCGCGAAAATAGAACAATTCCGAATTCACGTTGTCGCTGCTCGTAGCAAGAATCGAACTTCTAGAAATTGTTATTTCGCATATTTGTAAATAATATGCGACTATATGTAGTTAGCTTATGATATACCTAATCAGCTTGTTGTGTCTTGTGTACCTACTTAGGGCAAAGTCACATATTAATCTTAAGACGAGAAGGAAGTTAACTTTCTCCATATAAAATCGTCTTTCGGCATATATATTTTTTTTAACCCCCTAAACCATATCCGATTTTTACAATAATTTTTTTGTTGTAAAAAGGATAGTAGAGTTCCTGTATTATAATTTTTTTATATCTAAACTGATGACTCAATAAAGCTGAATGAACTTCATAATTCATAACATAAAAAAATAAAAAAAATCAAATTTGTTTGGTCGAAATACAAACTTTTAGCTCTGGTGTGTGGTAGGTATATTTCATCTAAACAAAAAAATAACAGGAAAGTAGATAGGACTGTCCTTAAGACAAGACAAAAAATTGTGAAAAACAGATAAGGTTTAGGTGGCTAGTAAACATAAATGCCGAAAGTTAACTACCTAATCAATATTTCTTTTATTTCTAACATTTAAATTCAATTAAATTTCTTGTTGTGTCTTGTGTACCTACTTAGGACACATAGTCACATATTAATCTTAAATGACATAGGTATAGCTGTTTTACCTCGAAGAAAAAAATTCTCGAATTAGATAAAAAAACATTTTTGTCAATGTTTTTTTTAAGTGAAATGAGTAAGCCTAACTCTACGTCATATTTATTCTTATAAATAAATATTGCACTGTAACGGATAGGTCCGCTTTAGCACACAATTTAAATAAACTGATTGTCCTTTTTTCTGTAAAATGTTTTTTTGGAACATTAAAATACCTATTTTGTACCGTGTGGGGCCGGTACTTTAAAAGAATAGCCCCACTGCATCTCTCCCCGTGTATGTCGTAAAAGGCGACTAAGGGATATGACTCCCTTCTTATATTACTAGGTGGTAGGGTTCAACCCGCCCGGGTTGGTACCACCGCACTGAATGAAAGGTCGGTCGAAACGGCTATGTAAATAGTTTGTGTTTTCTGTCCAGTTCAGTGTAGCCGGCACGACCGAAGGGATCACTGACGTGGCACCAAGTTCATCCGGTGTTATGGGCTGACATCACGGATGTTGTAGGTGATGAAGCCAACCGTGTCAGCATCAATAAAAAAATAAATAAAAAAAAACCTATAATTTGTATTTATAAACTTCGAAATATATATACTACGAAAACTGTTTGTATACTGTATATGTACAACCAATAGCTTGTAATCTGAACATAATCACGTGTTCTACAACACATGATCGGCAACGATAAGATTCGTTTATCAAGTTTGACAGCACAACTCTCGCGCTTAGCGACTCAACCCACGGAGGAGAGAGTGAGAGGAGTTGTTGCAAGATATAATAATTTCTATAATAATTTCTACTAAAACATAGTGTCGCCAGTGCAGTAGCCTGTTTTCTCTCGGCGTGCCCCCACTCCGTTCCAGGAGTACGCAAGATGAGCTATGACCCCTAGCATTGTAGGGTCCATTCGGTATAACTCGAATACCCTTATTGAGTTGTGAAGAACTAATTTAATAATAATTTATGTGGGTTTTGATATGAAATATGGCAAAACTGTACACTCAATATTTCAATCTATGATAAATATATTTTGAATAGACTATAGGCGATATTATTATGTGGGTAGTCACTAAAATACTTGTAATTATATGCATGATTGATGAATGATGATGATCGGTGGATGATGAAGATGAAGTCTTTTGACGGTTCTTCTTCGTGGGTTTAATCGAACCGGATACTACAAATTGTGACAAGTTCGAGTGCAGTCTAACTGCAATATGAATGATCAATCTATTATTACATATAATAAAATCGTAGAGGTAAGAAAGTCTGTACATTGAATGTATTCGGAAAAAAACTAACCAGGGTGGCTTAAAATGAGATACTGAACATGTTAGAACAGTTTTTAAAATTTTTGTTTGTTTGTTTGTCTGTACGCGCATCACGCAAAAACCACTGAACTGTATTTGACGAAACTTTGTATAGTGACAGTTTATATCCCGGAGTAACATAATAAATAAAAAAAAAAATCAAATGTCAAAATAAATATAAAAATTATTGTGCATTTAAAATCACGTAGTCCAAAGTAAAGGTTTCTAGACAGTTGTTTTTGGCGTCAGCTGGCCGGTGAGGAATATTTGATTCATGACATGCAAAAAAATTAAAAATGTCAAGTTGCCAACGGAGACCTGTCATCTTTACCTCTTAGGGCTGGCCGGTGACAAATTATTTTATTAATAAAGAAAAATTTAAAGTTGACGTTTGACGTTTTGTCGATGTCATTGATGCAATTTATGCTTCTATTGCCCACGGCATGGCTCGCGTGAAATTCGTATTTCAAAAGAAAAAAGTATGTAACTGAAGGCGGGGCCGAAGGCGTTCAGGAAGAAGAAAAACATTCTTGATGAAAATTAGTAACTTCTTTTTAAGGGCGAGGGCGGACGCAGAACTGCACTCTGGAAGACCATAAACGTTCTTGAAGAAAGTCAGCTAAACAAATAAAGTAACTAAAGCGAAACCGAAGGCCGAGCTACGTTCATATAAATCATAAACCATCTCGAACAAAGTAATTAACTAAAGCGAGGCCAAATGCCGAATTACGTATAGATAAATAATAAAAAATCACCTCGAAGAAAGTAAGTAACTAAGTAAGTAAACTGCGTTAAGGAAGAAGCTAAACCTTCTTGAAGAAAGTAAGTAACTAAGGCGAGGCCGAAGGTCAAGCTTCGTTCTGATATTAATAAACTATCTCGAAGAAAGTAAGTAACTAAGGGCGAGGCCGAAGGCCGAGCTGTATACTGAAAGACGACAAACCTTCTCGCATAAAGTAAGTAACTATGGGCGAGGCCGGAGGCCGAGCTGCGTTCAGGAAGAAGATAAACCTTTTTAAAGAAAGTAAGTAACTAAGGGCGAGGCCGAAGGCCGAGCTGTATTCTGTAAGACGATAAAGGTTCTCAAAGAAAGTAACTAATTATGGGCGAGGCCGAAGGCCGAGCTGCGTTCAGGAAGAATAAACCTTTTCGAAGAAAGTATGTAACTAATGGCGAGGCTGAAGGCCGAGCTGCATTCAGGAAGACGATAAACCATCTCGAAGAAAGGAAGTAACTAAGTGCGAAAACTTCTTTTTTTTTATTGAAACTGACACGGTTGGCTACATCACCTACAACATCCGTGATGTCAGCCCATAACACCGGGTGAACTTGGTCCCGGTTCTTGAAGAAAGTAAGAAATAAAGCGAGGACGATGCGATGACCGAGCTACGCTCAGATAAACAATCAACTATCTCGAAGAAAGTAAGTAACTAAGGGCGAGGCCGAAGGCCGAGCTCCGATCAAGTAAACGATATTATTCCCGAAGAAATTAACTAAAGGCGACGACGCCGCCGATGGACGAGCTGCGTATAGCTAAACCATATACTTTCTCAAACAAAGAAACTAAGAACGATGTCGAAGGCCGAACTACGTTAAAGTAAACAATAAACCTTCTCGAAGAAATTAAGCGACTAAGGCCGAGCTTCGATCGCGTAAATGATATTATATTATATCGAAAAAAGCAATTCATTAAGGGCGAGACCCGAGGACGGAAGAGGGTTTATTGTTTACCTGAATGCAGCTCGGCCTTCGGCTTCGCACTATGTTACTTCCTGTTTCTTTGGTAAGTTTTAATATTTACATGAACGGAGCTCGGCCTTCGGCCTCGCACTTAGTTACTTCCTTTCTTCAGCCTCGCCATTAGTTACATACTTTCTTTGAGAAGGTTTATAGTCTTCCTGAACGCAGCTGGGCCTACGGCCTCGCCCATAATTAGTTACTTTCTTTGAGAACGTTTATCGTCTTACAGAATACAGCTCGGCCTTCGGCATCGCCCTTAGTTACTTACTTTCTTTAAAAAGGTTTATCTTCTTCCTGAACGCAGCTCGGCCTTCGGCCTCGCCCTTAGTTACTTACTTTCATCGAGAAGGTTTATTGTCTTCCAGGATGCAGCCCGGCCTTCGGCCTCGCCCGTAGTTGCCTACCTACATTCTTCGTTGAAATGCGAATTTCACGCGAGCGAAGTCGCGGGCAACAGCTAGTAAACAATACAATAATACAATACAATACTCCGTGGACTCGACTGTTGCAGCGCGCCACGCCCAGTTGGTGGCGACGTAGCCAGTTTGCTTATGCGGTCTACTGACGTCCCTAAATTAGAGGCCATATCGGTTAAGTCGTGGGGAGCGCCCTAAATCGCCACATATACAGGGTGTATCAGGATAGATTTGAGAAACTTCAGGAATAGAAAGTACTCATTATTAGAAGAAAAAAATCCTTATCACTCAAATCGAAATTCCGTTGTTTTTTTTTTGTCATCCAAAAGTTGGAAATTGTAATAAAAACTCGATGGACAGTGAGAATGGAGAGTGCAGTGAACTAATTCAGTCCTCTTTTTCTTTTGAGGTCATTTAACTTTCAGTGTTTGGAATATAGCTACACGCAGTTCAATTGTACTTGTTATGTATGCAACCTACCCATTTTTATTCATGAGTTAGAATTTATATTTTATTTAATAAAGGCGGACGTTAACCATCCACCAAATCTTGAAGAATAGATTTTCACCAAAAAGTACTGTAAAATGATCGAGTCTGGGAAAAAGTTTCAGAGCTTTTCGTCTTAAAATATGGGCCCCTTTCGAACCCTGAAGTTTCGAAAACCTATCCTGATACACCCTGTAGGGTGTATAGAACAATCGGCGTCAGTCAGTCAGTCAGAGGGTCTAGAAGAGGGTATGCATTCATTGCTGGGCATATACCTATATACCTCTCCAATTTTCCTCCAGTCCTCCCGGCCTTCGGCCACGCTCGGCCGTAAGCGGGGTGGTACGTGTTTTTTTTTATAGAAACTGACACGGTTGGCTACATCACCTACAACATTCGTGATGTCAGCCCATAAACACAGGGTGAACTAGGTGCCATGTCAGTGCTTCCCTTCATTTCATGTCGGCTACACTAAACTGGACGGAAAACACGAACTATTTACATAGCCGTTTCGACCGACGTTTCGTTCAGTGCGGTGGTACCAACCCGGCCGGGATAAACCCTACCACCTAGTAAGGTAAGAAGGGAAGGGACCTACAGTTTAACGTGGAATCCGAACCACGGTCAGCCTCCAACGGTCGAGCGGTCACCCATCCAATCACTGACCGCGCTCAGCGTTGCTTAATAACAGTTGACTAACCAACCGCGCCACTGAGCTACCGAGGCTGACGAATTTTCTTATCCCTTAGTCGACTTTTACGACATGCGACGGGGAGAGATGCAGTGGGGCTATTCTTTTTAAGTACCGACCCCACACGGTACATTAGGTACACATACAGCCTCCAACGGTCGAGCGGTCACCCATCAAGTACTGACCGTGCCCAGGGCTGCTTAATAACAGTCGACCGACCGCACCACTGAGCTACCGAGGCTGACTAAAATTACGTGTATAGCCAAATCGAGGCAATTTTGCCGAGCTGCAGGGACTTGTGAAAAGTGGTACCCGATTTTACTCCCACCGGTGGTGTGGTGCTATCGGTTCTGATTTTAGAAACGTGAGTAGCCTAATCTCTCTTCTCTCAACTGTTTCCTTCGTGGACTCGACTCCAAACAAATTGTTCGGGATACTAAGTTTACCTTAACCCTTACCCTCTTACAAATTGTTTCAATCGGTAATTGATTCGGTCCTCGAGTCTTGCAAAACTTTCGAAGACGCGTCTCCCTTGACATAAAATACGCACGTCCACGTCGACCGATGGAGACACTCGAAACAAATTTATAAAATTAATTAATAATGATGGATCACTTAGAAAGGATTTTACAAGTATATAAAACGAGAGACTATTTTGTGATGCTAATATACTTGGCGAGTTTTGCCTTAACTCGGAATATGAATAAGGCGATTGGGAAAGTTTTGAGTGAGTTTAGCCGTCAAGCTGGCGGCGTACAAAACATCCCTATTTGCAAAGATTTGTCTCGAATTATGGACAATGAGATTAACCCGCTGAAGGAATTTATAAATTTGATGACAGGCTACTTAATTTTATTGCATAATCGTATATCGTACGAGTAATACCACAGAATATCTAATAGGTACTGTCGTAATACATAAATTATATCGCTACCCGTGCACGTCGCAAAAGGCGGCTTTATTCTTTATTCATCATTCGTATCGGTATCAGTAATTACACCCACAAAGAAGGGGTAGGTACTAACACAGCTAAGGGGACAAACTATCACAACTAAGGACAAGATACCGTGCTAAAGGGCTACGGGTAGCCAATACTCACCTTGGCATGATCCTACCACCGAGCGATAGAACGCTAGAGGCATGGACCAATAATACTGGATTGATCATACATAGGCGAGCGGAGTAACCACGCACGGGCGTCAGGCTCACTGACTGCCTGAGCGCGTGCGAACTGCATCTCGCTCACTCACGAAGGCACTCGATCGCCTTATCTCTTTCTCCTCTTTAAGTGTGTGTAGGTGAATTCGTAGACGAGGAAAGAAATACTCTGCGACTGCGTGATCGACAGAGATGGAAAATCATCGCATACGCAACGTTCCCCGCTACCTCGCCGTCTTCTTACCCCTTTCGCGCGCCAGCTAACACGATATTAGTAAAAACGTACCAATACCATTCGTTACCACCCAACACGAGTCAGTAAGCCTGGAGGCGCTATACATAGGAGGACAGGGGTAGCCGCGCGTCGGCGCACACGCGCCAGCGCGTCAGTCTAGCGCCGGCGACCGATCTTAGTCTCCGTCCGCCGCTCAGGCGGAGCGAACGTGCGCGTCTGTCACAAAATGCCTCATTGTGCAGTGCTTTGGTGCAAAAAGTCGTCGAAAAATTCAAACTTGAACACAGATGGAGTCACCTTTCACGAGTAAGTACTTTCATTCAATTTGATAGCATTTTTCGCTTGAATTTCAGTAACAAAAATCGGCGTAAATATGTATGGAGAGCTCTTTTCTGCTTACCCACCATAGGTCGACTATCGTGTTGGATGCAGTTAGCTCTTGTAATTTTTTTTGTTTATTGATAAATATGTATGTTAAATGTATACAGATATTTCATGCATTCTGCCTTATTGCCAAAGGACATTTCTTCTAGTCAACCTCAGCAGGTTTCCTCGTTCAATATTCGTTTATCGCGCTTTTTTCATTCAACCAGTACCTACCGCTTTTTACTTTTGAGCGACTCTAAAGGAATTAATTTCTTTAGGTCATGCGTCTACCGGGAATTAGTCTTGTTATGCTTAGCATTAACAAAATTAATTCATAATGAATACCCCGTTAGCATTTAGCACTGCTAAGCGCCCTGATGAATAAAAATTAATGCTAAATGCTAAGCAATAATCACATTTAATTTTAATTAGCATTGCTGTTTCGTTCGTAAAACTTTGTTGGTTCGTTTGTTTTGGAACGCACAAAGCAATGAAGTATGTGCTATTTATCTGTGGTACTGCTAAATGCTAAATGCTATATAGCGCCTGCGCTCCGCTGCTAGCTAGCTAGCTAGCATCTAAATGCGAAATGCGATGCGATCATGCGAGTGAGGGGTCGGAATTATCATCTGTCACGTGATCATTAGTTTTGGTCATATCTACAGAACCACTGGACTTAGACCCATCGTGTTGGTACTCAATCTGAACGTCTCGATGAGATCTATCCATCTGTCACATTAACTATTGTTTTGGTCATAACTCGAGAACCACTGGTGCTAGACCCATCGTGTTGGTACTCAAACTTCAGGTCTCGGTGAGATCTAACCATCTGTCACATGAACTTTTGTTTTGGTTATAACTCGAGAACCACTGGTGCTAGATCCATCGTGTTGGTACTCAAACTTTAGGTCTCGGTGAGATCTATCCATCTGTCACATGAACTTTTGTTTTGGTCATAACTCGAGAACCACTGGTGCTAGACCCATCGTGTTGGTACTCAAACTTCAGGTCTCGGTGAGATCTATCCATCTGTCACATGAACTTTTGTTTTGGTCATAACTCGAGAACCACTGGTGCTAGACCCATCGTGTTGGTACTCAAACTTTAGGTCTCGGTGAGATCTATCCATCTGTTGCGCGACCATCTCTCGAGACACATGTTAGTTCTTTAGTTCTTTAGTTCAACAATAACAATGTAAATGTCAACAATGTAAACAGTAACAATGTAAATGTCGTAAATTGTGCTTTTAAATTTAATTCAATTATTCAAAAGTTACCAAATGAAAATTTTAATATAGATACCGATCTATAAATAAACAATTAAGTAAATTATTGTTCTGTTTCAAATATATGTTTCTATTACAGACTACACAGCCTTTCATTTGTTATTTTATTAACCCTTATATAACAAATTCACACCGTCAAACTGACAGAGAGACGCATGGTACATTTTATAAGGCTCTAGCTGCATGGCTGGTTAGTTTGTTAAAAAAGGCAAAGCCTGGAAAACCTCATTTTACCCTAAAAAAATTAAATATCCAGGTGGGTATGGCTGGTTAGTTTGTTAAAAAAGGCAAAGCCTGGAAAACCTCATTTTACCGTAAAAAAATTAAATATCGAGGTGGGTACTCATAAATTTTTTATGGTAGGGTAGATTTTCGCGAATTTTTCGCGAAGTCATATTGCAATATAATTTGTCATATCGTTGGCTAAGTAATTAGCAAATAGTTGTTAATAATATAATAATTTTTTTTTTTGGTTACAAAACTTTTCGACTTTCTAACATTATTTTTTTAATTTTGGAAAATTCCAATAACAAATACTCCAATAAGATAATACCAATGTACGAGGTCTTACATATCATTGTTTTGGAAATTTGATGTAGATTTATAATAAAGTATCCGAGGTATCTCAGAACTTAGAACTATTATCGTGTTTATGCGAAAATCTGCAAATTCGCAAAATTGTGAAAGGGGCGTTGCCTTTGTTCATTTAAGAGAAAGTTATATTATTCCCTTGATGTAAAGAAGGGTTAAATATTGTTAAATCCGTTTCATCTTTTCATCGCGAATCGACACAATGAGCGACTTATTGTATGAATCCCGTTCAAACGTATGGAAGACTGGCGTCACGTGGCTACCTACTCGCTCGGCCAATCACGGCGTTCCATGCGCCGCTCCCGCCTCAGACTTCACACCCCTTTGGCGGCTACCTCGGTTCTCATACAAACGATGCCGTATTTCGTATCCAGGCTTACTGACTCGTGCCACCCAATCAGAGCGCGATACCACCCGATACCACCCAATCAGAGCGCGCACCGTCCCCTCCGCTACCCGCGGAGCTCGGCGACGCTGGTTCTCATATAAGCATTGGACAGTCCGACGTCCAACCTCTTCTAACGTTCTTGGATGCAGTATCTTCATATATTTTGTCTTCGCAGCACTGTTACCTAGTGCATGACTGTGGACGGACCGTGCCAAGGTGAGAGGTAGCTAACCTTTCGCCCTTTAGCACGGCACTTTGTCCTTCTCCCTTAATCGCCTTTTACGACTTTGCAGTGGGCGTATTCTTTTCACGTAGGTACCACACACTGTACTGCCCACATAGCAGCGATCGGCGTGCCGGCCGTATTCCCCTAGTTTCTCTCTCTGTGCGCCGAATACGACAATATTATAGAACTCAAAAAGCGTGCCAAGGTCAGTGGATTTAGCAGGCAGGGTCAGCTCACCCTACTTGTCGCTTGAAAGGGTCTAAATCTAAACAAAAAGGCGACGGGTCGTGCTGTCTACACAGCGTGTCCCTTGTCGCACAGCCTAATGCGAGTTCTCTACCCGCTCCGTAAGTATAGTAAACTTTTAAATGTAAGATCCTGGCGTAGAACCTTTGTAGAATTAATCTACCGGTTCGTTAAGAGCTTCTTCTATACACGCATGGAGAGATAGCGAGTGCGGTATGGTCCTAACTGGTTATATTTTAATTTATTAAGTAACACACGTACTCGTAATGAGCCATCTCGTACGGTCTGACACGACTTTGAAGTCTTTCATTTTCATACCTATGGCGGCACCTAGTTCCGACAGGAATCAGGCGTAATTCGCACATTTAGTACCTCGAATTACCTTCGTTCCCTCGGCACAGTCATACTACTGGTTATCACACAAAAAAAAAAACAAACCAACAAAATTTGCAGACAATATCATGGGTGATGTAGCCAAAATTACATTTTCCATAAAAATAATTAATAAACATAATAAAAATACATGCCAGGCCGGCATGGCATTCGCAAACCCCGCATACGACCGAATGTCCATGGGCGTCGTCAGACACCTTATGGGTGGCTCGGCGCCATATGTCGCGCTGTCAATAAAAAATAATATAATAATAATAATTATGAACACAATTTCATGTATCAGGTGTGTATGATTTATTTAAAAAGAAACAATTATGGCTAAAACATTATATAAAAAAAAGAACAGAGTAATATCTAACTAAATAACTAAATAAAAATAAATACCTCTTGGGACTGTAATAGTAGTCCCAGGCTGACATATTTTACACATAATAAATCCACCATGTTTGGGCTCGTTGGATTTGTTTTCGCAAGTACTCTAGTCATATATGATTTCCAGGGTCCTGATGATAGAGCCGGATGGAAGCCATAGGAATATAGGTTAGGTTAGGTTCTTCTACTAACCTATCCTATATTATATTTTTATATTTGACTAGCTGTGCCCGCGGCTCCGCCCGCTCTCATATTTGACATCTCTGCTAACCTCATAAGCTATTTAGTGTGATAGTAAGTAGCCTATAGTTTATGGGAAGAATCAAGCTATCCGTAGATTTTTTTTTATTAAAATCGGTTCAGTGGTTCTCGAGTTATAAGCGGACATACAGACAAACATACAGACAGATAGACAGAAAGCAGATGTTAGATTTTATTAAAGGTAAGGATAAGGATATTTATTATTTTGTTACTTTAGTTAAACATAATGTCCAGCTTATCTCTTTTTCTGTCTAAATTTTAGTTTACATTTTTTAAGCTGCTTGTGTTTTCGAAAAATAATAAAAAATATATAAATGTAATACTTTTTTTTATTTTGTTGTGTTCATTTTCAATGTACTGCGACGAACTAGCCTCCCACCAAAGTATATTTTGTATTTATACTTCACCCGATAGGTGTTGTCGAATAATTATTCCGAAATTCCACGCTTCCGCGAGTAACCTCTAAAATAAAACATGGCCTGCGTTTAGCATTCAAGTGATCTCTAGGTAAACTCAAGCAATGTATACATACGTATACACTGAATTAAGTGTAGATGGACCCTGTATCTTCCTCTCTTCGAGGAAGCGTTGTGTAACCGTATAACCCAGAGTACTAACTCAATCCCTAGCTTTCTATCCTAACCTTTGTTCTTCGAATAATATTCTAAATACATATGTAATTTTCTGCCTAAGTCCGCCTCTCCTATATCACTGTGTCTCTTCCATCACATTGTAATTGTCTGTATTCTCTCCTCCCAGAAATTGTGTCAACCAGTAATTTTCAAATTATTCAAACAATTTCCCCCCCGGAGGGGGAAGTAAGGAGCTCCACGAGTCCGGGTTTCCTCACCCGGGCTCTCCACGCTCCTCACAGTGGCCATCATCCATATAGGGCTGCTTTACTACCAGCAGCTCTATTTTGTATACCTAATGGCCCCCTTTGATTCCTATCCTGTGAAGAAACTGTTTCTCTTAGGAAGAGATTTAAAATGAAATTCGTGGTGTAATGTGGATGATTTAGGGCCCCTACGGACCCCAAATCCTAAAGGCGTGCGTGTGTGTGTAAGTGTGTGTGTGGTCCCTATCCTAACCTCGTAGTACTTCGTCCGACGGGCTCCGCCTATCGAAAGAAGGCTACCACAGGTTTCCTCCTCAGACGGTCAGCTCAGCTTGCACCGGTCCTTAGAGTACCGCCACCCCTTCGCCAGATAGAATAGGTATCGCTCTAACAGATCATAACAATTTGGACCTCTCCCCCCTAGCAGGACTAAGGAGAACCACTGTGGGGTATTTACCTGGTCTTCCTAGTACCTAACCTCACTAAATCCTACACACTATGGTACTACTCGTTCTCACGAAGTGAACCCTCTCTCCCTTGCATAATTAAGGAGAATTAATTCACACAGCTACATGGCTAACCTACCATATGACTTTAATACTAATAAAATGAAAAGGTCCCCACGGCCTAGCAGGATTAAGGAGAATTACTGAGGGGTACCTACCTGGCCTTCCTAGTACCTACCTCACTAAATACTACACACTATGATACTACTCATTCCCACGAAGCGAACCCTCTCTCCCTTGCAGAACTAAGGAGAATTAATTCACACAGCTACATGGCTAACCTACCAATATGAATTTAGTGTTTGAAGAACCTAACTACCCACGTTATAATTTGATAGTATAGCCAGAATTCCAGTTGCTCTTCGACCTTATGTTACGTCTTCTTACCACGAGGCATTTTCTCGTGATATCATAGAGAATGAACTGAATCTTGTGCGAACAAGCGTGTATGCTTATTCAGCATAGCTAGCGTTATATTTCAGCGTACCCGCTCCCTCACCCAGTGCTCCAAAAGGGAAAAGAGCCCTGTAATAGTATGCATGTATGCATATTTCAGCATAGCTAGCATCCCACACAGTGCTCCAATGATGGTCCATATAAAAATATTTCACATCCCTAATACTAGCAAATAATTTCTGAAAAGCCAGTATTGTTTCCAAAACTAGCCCAGCCACCAAAAGAAGACTTCAAGACAATGCAATTTAATAGAACTGGTCGAATTGCAACTAGAAAACTCCAAAATATCGCGCGGCGTCCGAGACTCACCGAAACGTTGATGCCGAAAAGCAATGGCGCTCGATGCGACTTAGCGATGACCGGGGCTCAGGCAAGTTGTTCCTTCGAGGCTCGCAGCTGCAGACCAAAGTGCTCCTCCCGTGTTACACGCCCTTAAATAGCCTCGCTTTCTTACTCCCACCCTTACCCCCACGACCAATCGGAAATCATCCCCAACATCGTTTCCGCGTTTCCCATTGGTCAACCAATCACAATGCCTGAAGCAATTTTCCTTAAAAATGCGTTCCATATTTCCCTAAAACTTTCAGTAGCTAATCTCTGAAAAATGCTACGAATTCACAAAAGTAGATGTAATACAGTCAATTCGTCCTATATCTTACTGCATGCCGACGTATAATACTTATCTATCATCATTTATCGCTTATACGGTGTTGCTAGCTATTTCTGTTCAAAATGTATGCAAGTTGTATTATCTGCGCCTGACTACATGCCACCCGCTACAATTTATACGCAACGCGGTCTCTTTGCTATACTCACTACCCAGGCGCTAAACTAACTCCTACGCCTTATAACATTTTACCAGCCAGCCTTCATACGTCCTATTGCTAGCTATTTTCATTGAGGTAGGTTGTGATTCGTCACAGTCGCCCGCCTAGAGGCGATTTTCGCGGCATGGGAAAGAATCTATTTTCTCCTTCCATGATCGCGACTAGCGTCTCTACACCATACTATAGTCTATGTCTGTCTGTCGCCAACATATATTAATGCTATGGCTGCAGTACTGCTTTTCGTAGATGTGCCTCTGTTAGGGTGTTTGTTCCCTGTCCAGAAGGTCCGTAGTACCAACAACTTCTTCTAATAGGGTGTTTGTTCCCTTACCAGAATGATTGTGGCATTTTATTTTGGTGCTAAGCAGTCCCGACCACACAACACAACATATGGGCATTCGTCCTAGTATAGTCAGGTTAGACTCATCAGAAGCTCAAAATGAAATTACTAAACACTTAATACCCTGTTTCATGCCATAGAAAGATTTCCCACCAGCTCAGGAAACCTGTAGTCTTACCCCTCGCTGGTAGGGCAGGATCAGTACTTCTCTCCAGGAAGAGCGCACAACATACCTTGCCACCTCCGGTTTAGACACGCCGCACATTCCAACACCTTAACCTTTCTAGTTATAGTCAGGAAAACTGGGAAATTATTACTGAGAAAATTTTAAATTGACTTTGCTTCTTCCGAATCATAACCTTTGCTAACTAACTCACCCGTTGACAAATGGATGGGCCCAGTCTGATTGTACACGACTCTACTTTAATCTCATCCAACATTGCTCCGGTCAATGGTTCAAATTGCTATGTTCTATCACTTTCCATAGACCGGAAAATGTCACCACTAACTTTAAACGCTCCTTTTTGCTTAGTGTAGAACGCCCTCGGTACATGATAACATTTTCCCTCCCGAGTGAGAACAAATTAAGGTCTCGATGAAATGTAAAGTTCTGCACTATGGCTTTGTTCACCTCACATTTTCCAAGTCCCATTCGTGTGTTCAACACACTGAGTTTACGTTCACATTCTTTTCGGAGCAATGTATGGGGAATGCAATAAAAATCGAAACCAAAGTGTCCTGATTCATTGTAAAAGTCCCTTCAGGTCAGAGCTCTGCTCTCATTAGAAGGAAGTTTCACTACCGAGTACAGACACTATAATACCCAATGGTTTACTCGCGTATTTCTGTATTTACACAACCATCCAAACCCAGCATCTACCAACAAGTCTATTCTAAGTCTTAAAACCTTTTGTTCATAATTTATCAATAGCTCAACTCCCCCACGCCGAACAGGATTTTATTCCTATTTATCCGTAGTGGGTATTATTCGTTAGAGCTTTCTATTTCCTAGCTATATGCTATAGTCTCTACTGTTTCCGTCCTTTAATTAACCCCAGAATCTATATCTACAATTGTACCTCCTAACTCGTCCTTACTTCAGGACAGCATAATTTCACTCGCCAACCTACACACGATCCGCGGCTACGTTCGACGCCCTAATTACCAATTTTACTTCATTTTCATACTCTATTCGCCCGCCTGACTATGTAAAATCCGTGATTAATCTATGAACACCGTATTAACTGACTGTTTTAACTGATATTTTATCCGAAATATACCCTTTGTACACGCTCTATTTATCCCTATATAAACCATGACCCCAATCCCTAGTCTGTCGCTCAAGACTCCCTTCTACCTACTCCTCTTGTACCAGGTGGACGGAACCCTGTCGTTAGTAATACTTCACCGTCCCCTTCCTATAGTACCTTTTGAACGGAACCCCATCAATAGTAATATTTTTCTATAACCTTTATTCCAAACTCCTCTCTTATCCTATTTTACTATATTCTATCTACGTAACAGCCCAAGCAATACGCCCGCCAGACTATGTTTACTCTATAGCTCGTCCAACAAATGTCGATCGTTCCTTAATGAGTTCCCTGCCTATATTGCATATAAGAAATATAAATAACCTACCTAGTGACCTACCTCGCCCGCCGGACTCTATCCTATCCTATGACAACTACGTGGCTTTGTAATCCCATGGGGCTAACCTCTAACCTAACCTTACTGCTCTATTATCGCTCACTCCTTCGTTACCACCCGGCATTCCTTACTCAGGTTCCTGCCCACTTTGTTCCTGCTTATTTATCCTTGTTATGTTGCTCTACTCTCACCAAATTCCTAAGCCTTTACCTATGACCAATCGGTTCAGTAGACCAAACGTTACCTTCTCCACATCTATCTTCATGTACCCGATTTTACTAAATTGTGGCATCTCATACCAAACTTACCGAATTTTACTAAACCGAGTCAAATCGTACCACCTTACCGGATTTTACCAAACTGAATCAGTTTCAATTCTGAAATTTCAGTAGTGAACAGTGAATAAATCATTAATCTACTACTGCTCTAGGTTAAACAGTATCGCACTGTAGCAATACTAACCTAACAACGTAGGGTCCTACGAACTAGACGATCACGGCCCTCCCTAAACCTATGTTCTACACGTACAGATTCGCATTCCCTTAAGACTGCGATAAGGAGGTAGTTTTTATCTTTGATCATTACCATACCTATTTTATTCTATAACATTTATTTTATTTTCTATCTAATTTTAACCTATTCCATTTTCTCGCCCGCCTAAACATATGCATTCCGTAACCCTAAAGACAACAAGTATGCTCTTGTTACGGCACAATATGATGCGCGTACGCCGTAAAGGAGTCGTCCTTTCAGTTACCAGATAAGGAAATAGGAAATCTCTACTGTACGTCAAACCAAACTTCTCCCAATTCTTCGCCCTCCAAATTCCGCGTTCTAAATAATAGTATACATGCATAACATAAAGGTTAGTACGATTGTTGAAGACTCACCGTTCGCCCGCCAGATTCGTCGTATCCTCCATTGCTCATCCTCCCATAAAATTAATGTATCTTCCCCAACCTCTCCTAAATAACTCACCACCCAAAACAAATGCATAAAGATCCGCTCAACATTACCCGCCTTCAGCTAGCACGATGATAAAACTTTTTTACACAACACTCGTCAACTCATACAGCATTTATCAGCCCGACGTACAATACTTTAAACAGGTTGAGATACTTATAAAAGACCCCGCAATGTCAATGCGATGTGTGTAACAGTATTCTGCTTCACACAACCCGAACAATAAAACCAGATTCTTATTTTATAAGTAATTTTATATATAACTTGAAACATTTTACCACCTGTTCGATCATAATATGAGACAATAGGACCTTCTAATAAGAATAGATACAGGGCACCGTTTAAATGGTCCAGTGTACCTAATAAAACGCCAAGTTTAATTCGTATAAATATATATTTTTTTTCGATCTTGATTACAAATTAATAATAATGCAATATTGCCCTGCAATATTGCAATCCGTATGTGCATCGAAGAATATTCGTTGATTTTGGTATGCGTAGACTTATGTAAACCCCACTATAAATAAAACGTTAACACTAACCGCACTCAAGTACCTATTTATTCAAAGACGAATAAGTATTTTCCTGAAAAGGAAAAATCATAATTAAAACAATATTCAAATCCTCTACCTCTTATTTGGTCTAATAATTAATTATAGAATTGATATTTAAAAAAAAATATATATAGTTAAGTACATGTAAGTATACACCCTATAAACACGTGTTTAATCTATGTAAAAATGTGGTTTAGTATTCATCCATGAAAATAAATTATTTAACATAAATAGATAAATAATAATTCCCAACCGTTCGGACACATCTCACAGAAACATGCACGGTACATAATTTACCTGAGGCGTAAAGGCGGACTTATTCCATTATAGGAATTTCTTCCAGTAAATCTTTTGGATGATTGAGAGTAGTAGCAAAATATTTCATCAGCATCTTATTTAACTATAAGTCCTTGTTCTATCATTTTAAAATATAATATTGCGAGATACACTTACCTTTTGTTATTCTTTTGGTTATTTTTTTTTTCTTTTCTCTTCTTACTCTTTTTTTTCAGTAGGATAATATTAACATGTACTCAGCTCACTCACAAATACTTAGCCAGATCATAAACCGAAGAGTGACGAACCACCCGCAGTCCGGGGTTCGAAGCCTGTCCCCGCGCATCCACATCAATCCCTACCGACGCAGGTAACCACGTAATATGCATGTACGCACGGATACGCAAGCATAGTCATACCAATCAGCAAGCACGCACACAATTACATATGCGCACGAACGCCTGCACGCATCCACGCATGTACGCACGCAATTAGGTATCTATAGACACGCAAGTAGATATGTAAGTAAACAATTAAATATGCGCCCACGCACCCAAACACCAATGTATTCACGATCCCTAAGTACGCAAGTATCATTCGTGCACGCGAACAGACATGCCTGCGCATGTGGGGAAAATGTCCTCTATGCAAAAGCAGATATAGCTAAGTTCAAAGATAAGAAAGTAAATTACTAAAAATAACTAATAATTAACACAATAAATCACATCCAATTCATGATAGTCTATCCAATAATCAACCCTCGAGTTGAACCTGTATACACACACAATATTTGATATTTTGTTTGACCGTGTGTATTGGTGTTTATTAGAATAAAGTTTCTCCTTTTTTCTTCCCTTTTTAATCGAGGGAATCAAACGAATAGCGAATTCGTTCACTACTGCCAGCATCGAGTGACAGCGCTGCACGGTATAAATTTATAATTACTTACAATATCTCCAATAGCCCATTACCGTGTTCTTGATTCGCGTTAAGTGCAATATACATAACACACTTCCCTTACATTCCAAGAGAATAAAAGTATTTCTAAAGTATAGACCCCTGAAATATTCAAAATCCGAAACACTTTGAAAGTTGGGAACTCCTGAACTCAAAACATATTGAAAGTCGGACTCCTCCCTAAACATTCCTAAAATTAAAATATTTCTAAAGTCGAGAACCCTAAACCATTCCAAATTTGGCAATATTCTTGAAAGTCTGAGGACCGCTTAATCCAAAATATTTGGAATTTGAACCCTCCCTTAATAATCTGGAAAATGAAAGTATTTTTCTAAATTTGAGAACCCTAAACATTTAAAATTTTAAAATATTTTTGAAAGTTGAGTGTCTAACTTCAAAATATTTTTTTTTTTTTTTTTGGAAGTTGAGACCTCCCTTAAATACCCTGGAAGAATAAATGTATTTCCCTAAAGTTGAGAACCCTAAACACTCAAAATTTGAAAATATTTTTGAAAATTAAGAACCGTTAAGTTCAAATGTTTTTGGAAGTTAAGACCTCCTTTAAATATCCTGAGGAAAAATAAAATATTTTTCTAAAGTTGAGACCCTAAACATTCAAAGTTTGAAAATATTTTTGAAAATTAAGAACCGCTAAGTTCAAATATGTTTGAAAGTTAAGACCTCCCTTAAATATCCTGAGGAAAATAAAATATTTTTCAAAAATTTAGAACCCAAAATAATTTAAAATTTGGAATTATTTTTGAAAATTAAGAACAGCTAAGTTCAAAATATTTTGGAAGTTAAGACCTCCCTTAAATATCCTGAGGAAAAATAAAATATTTATCAAAAATTGAGAAACCTAAAAAATTCAAACTTTGAAAATATTTTTCAATATTTAAGAACCGCTAAGTCAAATATTTTTTTGGAAGCTAAGACCTCCCTTAAATATCCTGAAGAAAAAAATATTTCTCTAACGTTGAGAACCCTAAGATGTTTAAAATTTTAAAATAATTTTCAAACTTGGGAACCGCTAAATTCAAAATATTTGGGACGTTGGGAACCCCTGAATTCGAAAATATTAAGTAAATAAAGTTGATAACCCCTGACATGTCATGAATTTGAAATGGTTCGAAATCCCTAACACATCCTAAATTTCGAAAGGTTTGAGCACCCCTGACTTATCATGAACTTGAAAAGGCTTACAATCCCTAACACAACCTGAATTTCGAAAGTTTGAACACCCCTGACTTATCATGAATTTGAAAAGGCTTACAATCCCTAACACAACCTAAATTTGGAAAAGGTTGAGAACATCTGACTTATCATGAATTTTGAAGGGCTTACAATCCCTAGCACAACCTAAATTTGGAAAAGGTTGAGAACCCCTGATATATCATGGATTCGAAAAGGTTTGAAACCCCTGCTACAACCTAAATTTGGAAAAGGTTTGTAACCCCTGACACTTCCCTTTAGAAAAGTTAGAAACCCCTGACACCACCTTGTAGCCCGCACAATAACCAAACTTAGTTATAAAATAATTTGCAAAACGTGGTGATCGGCGTTGTGCTGCAATTCACCAGAGCTCCCGCCGCACAACATCAATCACTCCGCCCACCCCGACTGTTTTCTTTCAACGCGTGCAACATGTACACATGTATCAAATATTATTTATAAATTAGTCTAATTAATTAAACAAACACATTTATGGGCAAATCTAAAACCACTCACTCGATATGGATCACAAATCGACAGGCTTAATTCGACCTCCAACCGCACCAACACTCACCAACTGGCCTTCTCACCTTTTGACACCTATACATACGACCGCAACCTAAAATCGAAACCTGGACCTCTGTCATGGCACCTAATTCCTATACTCTTTATAATCCATTCCTTCCACATTCCGCACGGACCGACCAAAAACACTCATGCATGACCGACCAAAATTCAATATCTCGTCCGGTACGTTCTCCGACATGGCACTTACTCCCCCTTCTAACCCTTTGACTCATACATTCTCCATACCGCAAGCAACTGGAACCCCCCATTCCTCATACCAGCCAATCAGCTCCAAAATAAACAAACTTAATAATCCATTCCCTATCAATAAACAAACACTACATTCAAGCCCAAAGCCACTCACTCGATATGAACCACATATTCGGCATGTTCACTAAGAGCCTCTATTCGCCACACACACACAAAATCTGACCAAGACTCAACCTCACGACCTAACCAACATTGTACATGGCACCTAATTACTTCCACTGGTCAACTTGTACACCATGACCTTCGTTTACCACTAACCTAATCTAGTAAGTACCATATCGCCCACACACGCAAAGTCAGACCTAAACACAACTTTACAACTAACCTTCACTTGTACATGGCACCTAATTAGTCACATCAATTAACTGGGATCCCCTAACCTTAACCTACCATCACCTACTAGTAAGTGCCATACCTTCGCTCGCTACTAATTCGCGAAATACCTACTATGGAGCCTAAAATTCACACCTTATCACTACTACACAAATTATTTACTAAACCTCCATTATACATTTTCAAAATGCTATGTTTCGTTCTTCTCGCATTCCTCTAAAATGAAATAAAGATTCGAATCTTTTTATTCCTCGGCGACAATCTCAACCAAAATTAAATGAGTCTGTTGGAACCCGGTCAAACATAACCACTCTTTTCAAACACACATATTTTACGGTTTTTTTTATTTTACAAAGGAATCTTACACCCCAACTAACTTCTTTTCCACAAAAACAACTAGAAAATTCCCTTTATTGACCTCAAACTGGCCCCGATAAACTATTTCGCGCGCGAGTGTACCTAATTATTACGCATGACAAGATTATTTTCAACATAACTTCAGTGTTTTAGGTATGAAGCCCTCCGCGCTCAGTTGGCGTGCCTTAACTTAAGTAGAATGGCTATCCAATTTTACAACTAAGGTTTTCATAGAATATTCTTACTACAATATTGTTGATTTTAGTTCATTCTAGGATTCTTAATTAATTGGCTTTTAGGCTTATAGCACAATTTTTCCGATAACCCATATAAAAAAAATTTTCCTCTTCCTGCCATATCTCGGTGTACCCGGAATAAATTATTGATTTTAGTTTCACAATCTCTGGATAAAATATTTCCCTTTGGCCCCACCTTACTTCTACGAAGTTGCTAACATTCCGCTTAGAAATATGCCTCACACCATTCATACATACCATTCCCCTAACGTCCACTTTGTTTAGTCTATCACCTCTCAACCCGACTACATTCTTCGTGCAAACAGATTTTTTTTCTATCACGGCGCTGCTCATTCTAGCCAATAGCGAACGCCATCCCGCACCGGCGCTCACATCCCATTGGTCAAAATTGGTTTTCACTTAACTATTTCTAGTTGTCCGCAGAACAATGATAATGAACTTCCTAGAAGGAAATGTAAGCAATTTTCTTTTACGAACTCAAAGATTAATCTCTAGTCGACTTTCTGGTGACAATTCGTTCACGTTAAAATCGGTTTTCTAGCAACATTGTCGGCAAATTGTAGACAATATTTCTGTAAATTAACTAATTGTACACAGACTGCACTCGCGCCGGAAAATGAAATATGTACTCACTCTCAGCTTCAAGCGGCGAAACCTCCCGCCTCGTAGGCGGGAGTCCAAATCTCTTCTCTCGCGAAACTGCCAGTCAGCACCGCGTTCCACGAACCACTTTTCACGCATTTCACTCACCGAATTCCTCACTTAATCACTTTCCCGGTATCACTTCCTATAACGCTATTTACTTATATCGCTAATCCCTATGAGTTGGATTTTTTCCTATCGCTTTTGAGTATATAAGACCCCTATTATTGTCCTGAACTACTGCCTAAACCGCAACGAACTACATTTTTCTTCTATTTTTCCCTCTTTTTTTTCTGAACCCTAAGTATCCTAGATTTGGATAGAATCTAGCCTGATCTTAAGGCTCCACTTCAATGAACTAGATTTTTTTTCAATTTTCCTTTTTATTTAATAAAAAAATTTCAATAATTTTTTTTATTTTTTTTCAATCATTTTTTTTTTTTTTTTTTTTTTGAACCCTAGGTATCCTAGATTTAGGTAGGAACTATCCTGGTCTTAGGCACCACTGCGACGAACTAGCCTCCCACCAAAGTATATTTTGTATTTATACTTCACCCGATAGGTGTTGTCGAATAATTATTCCGAAATTCCACGCTTCCGCGAGTAACCTCTAAAATAAAACATGGCCTGCGTTTAGCATTCAAGTGATCTCTAGGTAAACTCAAGCAATGTATACATACGTATACACTGAATTAAGTGTAGATGGACCCTGTATCTTCCTCTCTTCGAGGAAGCGTTGTGTAACCGTATAACCCAGAGTACTAACTCAATCCCTAGCTTTCTATCCTAACCTTTGTTCTTCGAATAATATTCTAAATACATATGTAATTTTCTGCCTAAGTCCGCCTCTCCTATATCACTGTGTCTCTTCCATCACATTGTAATTGTCTGTATTCTCTCCTCCCAGAAATTGTGTCAACCAGTAATTTTCAAATTATTCAAACAATTTCCCCCCCGGAGGGGGAAGTAAGGAGCTCCACGAGTCCGGGTTTCCTCACCCGGGCTCTCCACGCTCCTCACAGTGGCCATCATCCATATAGGGCTGCTTTACTACCAGCAGCTCTATTTTGTATACCTAATGGCCCCCTTTGATTCCTATCCTGTGAAGAAACTGTTTCTCTTAGGAAGAGATTTAAAATGAAATTCGTGGTGTAATGTGGATGATTTAGGGCCCCTACGGACCCCAAATCCTAAAGGCGTGCGTGTGTGTGTAAGTGTGTGTGTGGTCCCTATCCTAACCTCGTAGTACTTCGTCCGACGGGCTCCGCCTATCGAAAGAAGGCTACCACAGGTTTCCTCCTCAGACGGTCAGCTCAGCTTGCACCGGTCCTTAGAGTACCGCCACCCCTTCGCCAGATAGAATAGGTATCGCTCTAACAGATCATAACAATTTGGACCTCTCCCCCCTAGCAGGACTAAGGAGAACCACTGTGGGGTATTTACCTGGTCTTCCTAGTACCTAACCTCACTAAATCCTACACACTATGGTACTACTCGTTCTCACGAAGTGAACCCTCTCTCCCTTGCATAATTAAGGAGAATTAATTCACACAGCTACATGGCTAACCTACCATATGACTTTAATACTAATAAAATGAAAAGGTCCCCACGGCCTAGCAGGATTAAGGAGAATTACTGAGGGGTACCTACCTGGCCTTCCTAGTACCTACCTCACTAAATACTACACACTATGATACTACTCATTCCCACGAAGCGAACCCTCTCTCCCTTGCAGAACTAAGGAGAATTAATTCACACAGCTACATGGCTAACCTACCAATATGAATTTAGTGTTTGAAGAACCTAACTACCCACGTTATAATTTGATAGTATAGCCAGAATTCCAGTTGCTCTTCGACCTTATGTTACGTCTTCTTACCACGAGGCATTTTCTCGTGATATCATAGAGAATGAACTGAATCTTGTGCGAACAAGCGTGTATGCTTATTCAGCATAGCTAGCGTTATATTTCAGCGTACCCGCTCCCTCACCCAGTGCTCCAAAAGGGAAAAGAGCCCTGTAATAGTATGCATGTATGCATATTTCAGCATAGCTAGCATCCCACACAGTGCTCCAATGATGGTCCATATAAAAATATTTCACATCCCTAATACTAGCAAATAATTTCTGAAAAGCCAGTATTGTTTCCAAAACTAGCCCAGCCACCAAAAGAAGACTTCAAGACAATGCAATTTAATAGAACTGGTCGAATTGCAACTAGAAAACTCCAAAATATCGCGCGGCGTCCGAGACTCACCGAAACGTTGATGCCGAAAAGCAATGGCGCTCGATGCGACTTAGCGATGACCGGGGCTCAGGCAAGTTGTTCCTTCGAGGCTCGCAGCTGCAGACAAAAGTGCTCCTCCCGTGTTACACGCCCTTAAATAGCCTCGCTTTCTTACTCCCACCCTTACCCCCACGACCAATCGGAAATCATCCCCAACATCGTTTCCGCGTTTCCCATTGGTCAACCAATCACAATGCCTGAAGCAATTTTCCTTAAAAATGCGTTCCATATTTCCCTAAAACTTTCAGTAGCTAATCTCTGAAAAATGCTACGAATTCACAAAAGTAGATGTAATACAGTCAATTCGTCCTATATCTTACTGCATGCCGACGTATAATACTTATCTATCATCATTTATCGCTTATACGGTGTTGCTAGCTATTTCTGTTCAAAATGTATGCAAGTTGTATTATCTGCGCCTGACTACATGCCACCCGCTACAATTTATACGCAACGCGGTCTCTTTGCTATACTCACTACCCAGGCGCTAAACTAACTCCTACGCCTTATAACATTTTACCAGCCAGCCTTCATACGTCCTATTGCTAGCTATTTTCATTGAGGTAGGTTGTGATTCGTCACAGTACCTCGAAGGTCGTGTAATGCACGAGATCTGTGATTTTTTTAAAACGTCTGTAAATGATTTCCTTTTTTTTTCAACATTAACGCCTGCTAATGTTTTTCGTATTTCACTTCGGGCGCATTGAGTCTCACTCTAATGAATTTAGGGAACACTCTCTCTCTTTTAACGTTTTTATCGTAATCCATTTATACTATGGGTACATTTATTTGGTTGACTGACCCTCAGGCAGTTAGCTCTGCGTGTCTATATAAATCGTACATATTGTCACCTGGATTTGAGAGATACTCTATATATATATATATATTTTTTTTTATCGAAACTTCACGGTTGTCTACATCACCCACTACATTCGTGATGTCAGCCAATAACACCTTGGTGAGCTAGGTGCTACGTGAGTGCTTCCCTTCGGTCGTGCCGGCTACACTGAACTGGACGTAAAAGACGAAATATTTACATAGCCGTTTCAACCGACCTTTCATTCAGTGCGGTGGTGCCTAACCGAGCGGGTTAAACCCTACCACCTAGTAAGGTAACAAGGGAAGGGACCTACAGTTTTATGTAGAATCCCAACTACGGATCACATCCGAAAATATGCCACGCCGGAGACTTTTTGACCCTTTGCATTGCTGACTATACTGAATTAGAGGAGAGCACAACCACCTTACGCCCAGTACGGTAGTGACAACCCAGTCGGCTACAATTTGAGCCGAACACCTAGTAAGGAGTAAGGGAAGGGACCTGTTTTGCAGCGGTTCCGAACGGTGAAGCAACCGGTTTACGTTTGCAAGTAAAACCTCGAACCTTGAGATAAAGAGTCCAAACCAAGGTCGTACCGACCACCCGCCACTGAACCTATTTCATAAATCCGATCATTTCCGGCCCCCATAGGTCCGCAGTTCGTGCAGCTAACTGTGCATTTTATTCAGAGCGCAGTGAACCAGGGTTGTACTCAGCAAACAGCTCTCTGAAAATCCTCGTACGCTGTTGTCGCTTAGAATCTGGCGAGGAATTCTAAACGATAGAACCGCCATTGCATACTATTTATTTCGGCCCGAGCATAATTTGGAACCGGTGTAAAACTGTAGTAGGTCTCATTACTATATACTCGTAGATTTCAGTTAGCCGGGATACACCACGAACCCCTCCAGTTTTCTGACCACAAAAGGCTTTGTTGTGATTGCTGGGTTCTCCCCGACGACGTCGATAATCCGGACTATTTATTTTGGCCCGAACATAATTTGGAACATGTATAAAACTGTAGGTACCTTGCCCCTTACTATACTAGATTTCAGTTAGCCGCGATGCACCACGCGCCCCTCCAATTTTTGTGGCCACAAAAGGCATGGTTTTCATTGGTGGGCTCTCCCCGGCGACGACGTCGATAATTCGGACTATTTATTATGGCCCGAACATAATTTGGAACATGTGTAAAACTGTAGGTCCTTTGCCCCTTACTATACTAGATTTCAGTTAGCCGCGATGCACCATGCACTCCTTCAGTTTTGACAACCAAAGTCTTGTGATTAGCGGGTACTCCCCGACGCATTGACTTATCTGCCCCGACGACGTCAATAATCCGGACTATTTCACACGCCCGCTTTCTTTTAGTCGTGATAAAGACTTGCTAGAGTGCGGACGTGTTTACCGTTTACTTATTTGCAAAAATTGGCGGTGACCGCATTTGACAGTACTCAGTACCACAGGACATTATGCCGCCTAGTTTAGTTAATTTTTATGCCACTGAGTGGCGCTTTTGTCGGCGTAGTGCTGCCCTCTATAGTTTCAGCTAGGTCTCTTGAGTTACTAAAATACTATTTCGGTTATTCTTCATGGGTGTACACAAACCGGATTGAACAAATAGCAATAAATAACAACAATCAATTCACATGAACTTTTTATCTTGTTTTCTGACAAATCTAAGATGGTTAGGTTAGATTAGGTTAGGCTTATTTTTATTTTTATTTATTTATTCAGGAAACACAAACAGTTACATACATGCAGTAGTTATAAGGAGTAAATAATTTAAAGTAATTAGATATGTAACCAGCGACGCATTTCACAAGTCGTAAGTATAAGGATGGGCTATATCTCTTTTGCTACTACCTACTTACATTCCACTATATTATCGAATCTCAAACATCCTAAGGTTGACTGTAAGAAATCTCTGTAAGGGATAAGTCCGCCTTTGTACCTTATGTAAATTTTCTAATGTATTTGTTACTGTTTAATGTTTACTGGAGCAATAAAGAATTTTCTATCTATTTATCTATCTATATCTACAAAGATATACACGGATGAGTAAAAATTGGCAATATTTGTGAAGAAAAGAAAAAAAGAAATTAGAGATATAAAAGCACAAACAAATCATTCACATACCACTCATTGATGCCTGTTCAATGCATCACCGCTACGTGAGCAGACACCTCACACCATGTAATGTTCCAGGTTAGGTTTAATAACAATGGTTGTACAATGTTCTTGGATATTCTCTTCGGCACGTCAGCCGAAGAGACGACGACCGTTGGAGTAACCGTGTCCTACACTGGCGCGGCGACCGTGGACAAGAAAACGGAGTGTGGGAAGACCACCCGCCAGGTGGGACGACGACATCAAGTGCGTCGTCGGAGAGCAGCAGTTCCGTACCGCTGAAGGCCGGGAGGACTGGAGGAAAATTGGAGAGGCGTATGTCCAGCAGTGGACGCTTACACGCTGATTGACTGACTGACTGATACGATATTTTGGCGGAAAGAGACTCCGTGGGAACATACATAATTTAACATAATTTACTTTTCACTAATTCCACCATTTGGTGCCCTTATAGAACTTTGAATTCTTCGGATCGGGGCTTTTATACATTTTGTTAGACCCGCGGGCTAGATACAGTATCTCTACCGCACCCCGCAGTATCTGTTGCTATTTATACCCATACGTGATAGCATCATTGGGTGAAGGACCGATCTTTACGCGGGCGGTGCTTCGTGCAAAATACTCGGAAAATGCTCGCGAAGGTATTCAGCTTAACCATTCAGCGGTACATTTTCATTGCACACATTGAGATGATTTGAGAGATTGTTTATGGACTCACGGACAGTTCGACCGTGTCGTTCGTACGGACCACATTGTAAACTGTAGGTCCCTCGTGATCAGGTGGTACCAATCCGTTCGGTTTGCCCAAAATTTTGCAATGTAGAATCTATTTCCATATGGTGTTTCCAATCTATTTCCGAGCCCCTGCATCTTCAATCCAGTTGAATGAAATATATGTAAAGTATGTATGTATAGTATATAATAGTTGATGTAGGTATATTATAATATTTATGTTTTTATTGTATATATGTAATTAATTATGTATATGTAAGGATTTATATTGATTGTATGTATCTTTGTACAATTTGTATATTATGTGTGTATTTATATTTCATACTACTGTTCCTCTCTAGTACTGTATCGTCCGCCCCTACGTGTTTTCCACATCCCAAAGGTTAGTTCGTAAAGAATGCCGCAAGGCATCAAACTCGCCTTTTGTAACCTTTTTAAACAATGGTGTACAATAAAGTATATTTTCATTTAATTTCAAGTTCGCGGTGAGCTACACTGCGAACTTTTGAAAGACTTTAGTATTGCAGTTGAAGACGTCTAGATCCGGAAACATGACCAAGCATTCGGTTGAGTGCGGCCAGTGCCCGGTGAATCGGAATCGGGCCATAGTGGAACGTCGGTTGATACCACAGAGCATGAAATTCCCCCCCCCCCCCCCCCCTTACTAGAGGCGCCGTGAGCGCGATTTCTCTACAACGGCGTTGAAGCCTGTGGGCGTGGCCTATGACTTACATATGTGTGTTGTGCGTGTGCATTTGTTTTGTGCGTGTGCCTAACTTGCTCCTCTTTGTGTGTAGTGTCGATACTAGCACACACACACACACATACGAAGCGCTAGCAGCTCAGCGTACGGTTATTGGGTTTCAAATATCATCGCTTAGGGCGCCTCTAGTAGGGGGCGCGGGCGGTAGGTATTTGATGCTCTGTGGTTGATACCGTTCGGTTCCTTCCACACTGCACTACCAAGCTGCACTACCGTACCTTTCACTTGGTCCGTACGTAACATATACAGGCTGTTTCAGGATAGGGTTTAAGTAACTCCAGGGTTCGAAAGGGGTCCATATTTGAAGACGAAAAGCTCTGAAACTTTTTCCCAGATTTGGTAATTTTATTGTACTTTTTGGTTAAAATTCTTTCATCGAGCTTTGTTGGACGGTACGGTTACCATCCGCCTTAAATAATAAAAATAAAATTATTAACTTACATGTTTAACGAGTAGAATTAAAGTGAATATAGGTAAATTCCGAACACTTAAATTTGAATGACATCAAAAGAAAAAGGGGTCTGGACTAGGTCATTGCACTCCCTAGACCTAGACAACACTTGCCAAATCTCCCCATACTCACTGTCCTTCGAGTTTTTATTATAATTTAAAATTTTTGTATAAAAAAAATACGGAATTTGGATTTGAGTGATAAGGATTTTTTCTTCTAATAATGAGTACCTACTTTCTATTACTGAAGTTTGTCAAGCCTATCCTGAAACAACCTGAATAATTGGTAAGAACAACGCCGGACAAAATATTTTTGCGCTTCAAGCCTTTTTCTTTTTTTGCCTTTGAGAAATCTCATGTACCTACTGTCGTCGCGGGCTAACTTATTTTAGAGAAAAAAAAACATCAAATTCATGAAAATAAGAAATATAAATGCAATTACAGATTGCCATATTCAATTGCTCTAATAAGACTCAGCGGAGAAAGTTTTTGGAGAATCGCGGTCGTGCGAGGTTTTTTCTTTTTTTTTTCCTCTTCAGCTATTCCCGGGGGAGGTGACGGGAGCGTGTCGTGTCTGAGGCTATTGTGTCTTGATTTCTTTCATAACTTTTTAGGGTCACGAATTGCGAGAAAAACGGCCTTATGAGACAATACTGGTGTCGTTCCATCGGTCTGTCGGTCAGATATTACACGAATGTGGGCCGTTTTCTTTTCGACTTGTTTCTTTCTTGGTGAAAACATTTCAGCGTCTTCCATAATTTTATTCTTTTTATGGAAACTGACACGGTTGGCTACATCACCTACAACATCCGTGATGTCAGCCCATAACACCGGGTGAATTATGTGCTATGTCAGTGCTTCCCTTCATTTCATGTCGGCTACAGTGAACTGGACGGAAAACACGAACTATTTACATAGTCGAAGATTTATTTATTTCGACCTAAGTTTCATTCGGTGCGGTGGTATCAACCCGGGCGAGATAATCCCTACCACGTAGTAGGGTAAAAAGGGAAGGCAAATACAGTTTAACGTGGAATCCGAACCACGGTCAGCCTCCAACGGTCGAGCGAGCGGTCGCCGGTCACCCATCCAAATGCTGACCGCGCTCAGACCGACCGCACCACTGAACTACCGAGGCTGACAGACATTTTAGGAAAGAATTATGTTCTCAAACTAAAAAGTTAAAGCTGTACTGACTGTTTTCTTAATGGCCTATTATTATTATTGTTTTTTATTGAAAGCGCGACATATGGCGTCGAGCCACCCATAAGGTATCTAACGTCGCCCATGGACATTCGGTCGTACGCAGGTGTAGCGAATGCCGTGCCGGCCTGACCGGTGCCCATGCACGCCTCTCTTGAAGGACCCGAGCGAGAATATACTTGGGGGGAAATATGTGGGCAGGGAGAGCGTTCCAGAGGTTACTATTTCTGTTGAGGAAAGATCTGCAGGACCGATGGGTACGCATCCGTGGTATGTCCAGCCTATAGGGATGTAATCCCTTCCAGTGCGCTTTGTGCGGAGGTGGAAAGAGGACGGCGGCGGCGGGATCGCGTTAAACAGCTCCTCCGAGCATTCCCCATATTGAGCGATAGAACACACTAGGGCGCCGACATCCCAACGAAGTTGCAGTGGTTCTAGATCGCGGGACACGTCGGGGTCATCCACTAGTCGTACAGCTCGACGCTGGATCCATCCCACAAGTGCGAGCAGTACTCCAAGCAGGACCTAATCTGCGATTTAAACAAAAGCAGCCTTTAACCCGGCGTGAAGTACCGTCGCACCTTATTGAGTACGCCCAGCTTTTTAGGCTTCGTTCATATTAATGCTCAAAGCATTCCCTCTCACTACGCCGATCTACTCCTGAGTAGATCGGCGTAGTTCGACATCTTCAGGTAGGCTCATCCACGTAGTCCTTGTTTCCGAGACCTTCTTAAAGCCCATACTACCTTCCACTTCTTACTCTCTTCCTGGTTTTAAACTCATCCGTAATGACAGAACGGGGAAAGGTTGCGGTGGTGTAGCAATATACCTACGCAGCCACATACCCTACACAGTCATTGCCCAGTCTCCTTCATTGTATTCAGAATCTCATGAATACGTTTTCCTAGAAATCACCATTAACCACACCAAGATGCTCCTAGGCGTCTACTATAGCCCTAATCTGTCCATTAACTATTTTTCATCTTTTGAGTCATTCCTCGAAGAGCACTGTCCCCAGTATGCTCATACCATTATAATGGGTGATTTCAACACATGTCTGATCAAGGATGACCACCGAGCCAGAAGGCTCAGGTCCTTGGTCTCCTCGGTCAACATGAACATTCTTCCATTTGATGCCACACATCACTTTCCTAACTGCGAACCTTCTTTGCTGGACCTCATTATAATATCTTCCTCGTAGTCGGTCGTTGGAGGATTGTATAGGGGTGCATCCCCTGCCCAGTACGCGTAGTGCGGAGGTGGAATGGGGACGACGGAATTATATTGCATAGATATAATTTAGGGATTTTATATACAGAAACTCTTCTATCTTTCATAATAATATGAACGTACCTAATACCAGTTTGTTAGTAAACAGAAAAGAAATATTTTCCAAGCGATTTGTTTGTGCTGTGTGATTGCCAAGTCACAAATTTTATTTTATAGAATTTTTAATATGGATAGAGTAACTACATATGTAACATAATACATATGTTAAATGTAACATATTATTTGAAAATAAAATATTAAAATAAAAAAAAAGAAGTTACTAAGTACATTCATTGTTATTAATTAGAAAATATAATTTATTGCAACACTGTTGTCTTGGGGCTTCAATGATATGAAAAGACTTGGCTCTGCGTGGGATCTTACGTTTTACGGTGAAAAGTTTGCGTGCGAGGCTTGGCATATTTTTATTTACATTATATATTTTTGTCGGGTCATAATTTCGTCCTGCACCGTTCAGTGTTTGTGCCTATGTGCTCACACTAGTGGCTTTTAATTTGCCGTTGTTAGTGCGAGTGATGCGCGCAAGGTGCTAACTTTACCATTACGCCAAACTCCGCCAAATGGTGGCCCTGCCTGAAAACACGATGTGAGTGGGAGTGTACTCTGCATCTGTTACATCTCTAGGCAAATGTGAATCTAAGTAGTTCAAACTTTATTAAAAAAAAAACTTTAAGGGGGGGGGGGGGGGGGGAGTAGACAAATACCACAGTCAGTCACAAGGAGGGAAGGGGGGGGGGGGATAACATAAAAATAAACCTATTATATTAAACTAACAAACAATCTTTAAGTATCTTAATAAAATTTTAACCGATAACCTAGAGAACTCTTAACAAAAAACCGGCCAAGTGCGAGTCGAACTCGCGCACTGAGGGTTCCGTGTCGCCATGTCATGGTCAACGCCACTCACGCCATATGGCGTGTTTATGAAATGCTTCATATTAGTTAAAATTCATGATTAGTTAAAATGCTTCATACTCTATTCGGTAGATGGCGCGCGCGCATACACTGTTTGGTTTCTTCTAAGGGAACCCCCATGATTTTTTTACTTTTTCTTATTTTTATTATTTGTTGTTATATTGGCCAAAATAACACATATTCTGTAAAAATTTCAAAGGGCTACCTATTACGGTTCAAGATATACAGCCCTCGGACAGACCAACAGACAGACGGCGTAGGCTTAGTAATAGGGACCCGTACCGGATACGGAACCCTAAAAAACCAGTACCGACGACCGACGTGGCGTCGTCATTGGTGGCTCCCGACACCTCTGCAATTCCGGCTCGTCTAGTCGTCTGTCTCTGTACGGGTTTTATTATTTACTAAATTTTGCCCGCGGCTTTGCTCGCGGTAGACTCGGTTTAATAGCAAATCCGATTTTGAACTCAAATATGTATTGTAATAAACGATCACTTCTCTTATATTCTCTCTCTCTCTCTCTCTCTCTCATTCATCCTTTGATACTGCTCAGCCCTAATGCTATTTAGCGTGATGGTATTTAGTCTATAGTTAGCCTCAACAACTACTTTTTTCATTGGTTCAAACCGCATCAAAATGAATGTACTTGAAATACAATAAAATAAAAAAATAAATAAAAAAAATCTGGTCCGGAGTTTACTTCAAATATACATACATACAGACAGACGTTCCCTTTTATAAGAAGTAGAGAGTAGAGATAGATATAGAGAAAGATCTAGCCCTATCGATATTCTTACTGTTTTATCATGAGCTCCAAATTTATTTTTAGTCCGTGTCACTCGACCGCGGCAGTAGTTCCAGAACAACCAATGAAAATTAGTTTTATCGTCAGCTTCAAATTTCGAAATTAGTTCAATTTCAGCAGTAGTTCGAAAGTTCGAATGTGGTTTATAGTACCTACATACATCAGTACATCATTTGCTGCAGTCGTGATGTCAATAGATTAAAGCCTCGTTCCTGTTGGAGCTATCTGCCATGTCAATGCTTCCCTGTGGTCGTGCCGGCTATGCTGAACTGGAAGAAAAATTTACTATTTACATACCCGCTTGTACTTTTCATTCAGCGCGGTGGTACAAATCCGGGCGGGTTAGCCTTACGTAAGGAAAGAAGCGAAGGGACCCACAGTTTTTCGCGGAATTCGAATCACGGTCAGCCGAAGTTCTGACCACGTCAAGGTCTGCTTTAGATCACGAAGTGCGGTCGCACCACCGAGCTACGCAGGTTGACATTGTCTACTCCTCTCTGGCTATTTGTGGTTGATACTCTGGCTGGTAGGGACTTATTAATAATAAAAAAAAAACCGGCCAAGTTCGAGTCGAACTCGCGCACCGAGGGTTCCGTATCGCCATGTCACGGCTAGCGCCACCACTCACGCCATCTATGGCGTGTTATGAAATACTTCATATTAGTTAAATGCCATGATTAGTTAAAATGCTTCATAATCTATTCGGTAGATGGCGCGCGCGCATAAAATTTTTGGTTTCTTCTATGGGAACCCCTTGATTTTTTTTTTTTAATTTTAACGGGCTACCTGTTACGGTTCAAGAGATACAGCCCTCGGACAGACAGACGGACACACGGACAGACAGACAGACAGACATACGGCGTAGGCTTAGTAATAGGCTCCAGTATCGGATACGGAATCGTAAAAATGCACCCACTGAGTATATTTCCTTCATACATAATTGAAATATCTTATCAGAAAGTTGATTTATACGGGGTTATTACATTTCACTATACTATATTAACCGAATCTCAAACATTCAAAGGTTTACTGTAAGAATTCTCTGTATTTTTTTTTATGGAAACTGACACGGTTGGTTACATCACCTACAACATCCATGATGTCAGCCCATAACACCGGGTGAACTAGGTGCCATGTCAGTGCTTCCCCCTTTGTTCGTGCCGGCTACACTGAACTGGTCGGAAAACACAAACTATTTACATAGCCGTTTCGACCGACGGTTCATTCAGTGCGGTGGTACCAACCCGGGCGGGTTAAACCCTACCACCAAGTAAGATTAGGAGGGAAGGGACCTACAGTTTTACGAGGAATCCGAACCACGGTCAGCCGCCAACGGTCGAGCGGTCACCCATCCAAGTACTGACCGCGCTCAGGGTTGCTTAAGCCTGTTCCACCCATGCCACAGAATGTCTAGTTTTAAGCGCTCAAAATAGAGACGGCTATGGCTCAGCGGGTGGGGAGCGACGCGAGACAAAGCGGGCGCGAGGCAATTTTATCTTTACTAGAGCGGGATGGAACTCCCCACAAGGCGCTTACGATAAAACAAAGCGAAAGCGAATAACGCGCAAATCTTTTTTATTTTAATAAGGCCCACTTGCACCAACACGAATTTAACTATAAACCAGTTTAACTCGTTAAGCTAGCACCCGTTGTATGTGGGAACCGCGTTTAAACCGCGTTTAAATCCATAACTCGCTACTTAACTCTAAACTCGTGTTGGTGCAAGTGGACCTAAGTATGAAAAATTTTAGCTCGACTCAGCCTCCAACAACGGTCAGCGGTCAGCCGGTCACCCATCCAAGTACTGACCGCACTCAGCGTTGTTTAACATTCAATAGTGACAGTTGACTGTCTGCACCACTGAGCTATCGAGGCTGACTGAAGATTACTTACTATTTATTAAAATATCACAACATATTTATGACAGTTTAACTGTAGATTGATCTTTGCACAGACAGCTAAATCTAAACTCTTAACAAAAGTTTATCAAATTAAGTCATATGATAAAATTTAATAATAGGAACTCAATAATCTCCCGCACTCTCCTCGCTTGCCATTTGTCTCGCTAGTTTAATATGTTCACAGATGGAGACAACTTTATTCACATACCCTCTCGTAACTTAAGCGCACAAGCGGGTACCGCAACCGCAGCACTGCCAGATTATACCTGAGATACCCGGCAGCAGGAGTGCAAAAGAATGGAAGGAGTTTAGTTTCACAAGCAGGCGAAAAGCAATACACGGTGCGCGCGCATAAATAAATGATTTCTCATCCTCCATTCCGTAGTCATTAAAGACGAAAGTTTTTAAGCGGCGAGTGGCCTAGTGGTTTGTTCATCGGCTTCTCATGCAAGAGGTCCGAGGTTCGAATCCGGTCGGCGTGCACCAATGAGTATTTTCTGGCGAAATAATTTAGGTGCATGGAACCGGCGTAAAACTGTAGGTCCCTTCCCTCACCCCTTTCTACGTGGTAGGCTCAAATTGTAGCCGACTGTGTTGGTACCACCGTACTGGATGTAAGATGGCCGCATAGCAGCCTCGGCTGTGATCTCCTCTAGTCCAGTATAGCCAGCAATCCAGGAAGGCTACGGTATGGCACTTTGTCAGCCTCGATAGCTCAGTGGTGCAGACAGTCAACTGTCGCTATTGAATGTTAAGCAACGCTGGGTACGGTCAGTTATTGGATGGGTGACCGCTGACCGTTGGAGGCTGACCGAGGTTCGGATTCCTCCTAAAACTGTAGGTCCCTTCCCTCCTAATCTTACTTGGTGGTAGGGTTTAACCCGCCCGGTTTGGTACCACCGCACTGAATGAAACGTCTGTCAAAACGGCTATGTAAATAGTTTGTGTTTTCCGACCAGTTCAGTGTAGCCGGCACGATCAAAGAGGGAAGCACCGACATGGCACCTAGTTCACCCGGTGTTATGGGCTGACATCACGGACGTTGTAGGTGATGTAGCCATACGTGTCAGTTTTCATAAAAAAAAAACCTACCTTCTCGGAGGTGATATTGGCTGGTCGGAGCATATGCTTTGGCCCCTTCGACTCTGCCACCCATACCGGATTACATAAAAAAAATTGTGTGTTCTGCCAGTAATGACTTGCGGAACTGAAACGTGGCCATGTGGTGAGTTTACCAAAACGTGGCCAGTAGGTCGACTCAACGATAGTTGTGCCCATTATAGTCGTGTATCGGCGCACGGGCTGATAGCGAAGAGTGACAGATCCAGAAGGCATCCCTGCTCGAAACTGAGCACATCGCCCGGAGGTTTCTATGCCTAGGGCCCGATCGGAAGCATAATTAGTTACAATGTCTATATGTGTCGGCTTGTAGACTCGGCAGACAGTCTATTTGTGTATCCTCGTGTTTGCCGTTTAATTGTCGAGCCGTTTGATGCCAATTGATGCAAATCGTAGATTAATTTCAGAACGAAATCAACATTTTGTTTTACATAGCGTCACGCCTGTTTCTCGGTGGGGTAGGCAGAGACAACGGATCTCCACGTGCCACGATCCTGACACACATCTGCCGCCTCTTCCACTCTCATAATGTTCCTCATGCATACTCGTCGGTTACGGATACTACGCCAAGTGCGTAGTGAGCACGCTTTTTGAGCACGTGCCCGATCTGGTCCAGGTACGTGCGTGTAGGGCGACCCTTCCCGACTCTTCCACTCACATATTTTGCTTCATAAATTTCCTTCGGTAGTCTTCTATCATCCATTCATCCAACATGACCGAACCACCGAAGCATTACTTTCTCAATCCTTGTGACTATATCTTCTTTCAGATCACAGCGCTCTCGCACTACACTATTTTTCAATCTCTTTCATTGTAACTCCACACATACTCCTCAACGCGCGCATTTCCACAGCATTAATTCTGCTTTCATGCTTCGCTTGCCCTGCCCAACTTTCACTCCCGTACATAAGTGTAGGGGCCAGGACTCCACCATGGACAGCCAAACGTGCCCTAGTTGACATGCCTTGACATGCATTCACTTGGTTGCCGGCTTTCACTCTCTTTTCTACATCTCCTTCACATTTTCCATCCCGCGTGAACATATTCCCCAGATATACGAATTCGTTCACTTGCTCCAGTTTCTCATCCCCAATCCTTACATCGGATTCGGACACTATTTCATTCCTCTCCAGTACCATTACGTCTTGTTTACATTCACTTTCATTCCCGTTCTTTTAAATGCTTCAACCAGAACAGTTACCATGTCCTGCAACTAGCGCACCGACCAATTTTGTTTTTTTTTTAATTTTATTTCTTAAGTAGCATACACTATTACATTTCCACACTAATTTGTGTTAATATATTTTCAGCTAAATGTAATTTTATGCGCATTAAATTTTCTTATTATCAAAATTTGTTTGCGTTTCTTTGTCGCAAGCGTTTCTTTGTCGCACCGCTAGAGTGTGGAACTGTCTTCCGGCGAGTGTATTCCCTGAATCCTTTAATCTGGGTGTCTTCAAGCGTCGTATTAACGGGCTAGACAGTCTAGCAACAATCCGCAAATCTGCTGGCATGGCACCTAACTGAGCGTGGTTTCGCGAGGAGAGGTGATTTTGACTCTGTCGACTGCACCATTGGCCTCTCGGCACAGCCACCCATGCTGGTTTAAATAGAAAAAAACATATTTATGATTGTATGCATTGCATGAAAATAGCGGATCTACACTTTCGCCTTCTTCGCCAGAGAGTACATCTGGGCTCATTTACTTCATGAAAGTTTTAAAAACGTTTATTTCGAAAATGGATAAATATTACCATTACATTATTACATTACATACAAAAAACCATATGGACACGAAAAAAGGAATATTATAAAATTTGCTTCCTTTTGAAATACTTCTCATAATTTAGAGGATTCAAAAGAAATATTGTGCGCATTAGAATTTACCTTTAAAATAAATATTTTAAAACAATAGAAAATTAATAAACACCACATAGATTATCTGTTTTCTGGCGTCAGGGTCAGCCCCTTATCATATTTCTAAAACCCTTGCCCACACTTTCGGGGTTTTGGCTCAAACATTCCTAATTTATTACAGTTTCAAGTAGCTACGGTTCAGAACCCTTATAAGCACGTGCACGGTGAGAAATATTTTTATTGGGTGGGTGTGAAAAGGTCTGAATCGCTTCAATTCTCAAAGGCATCTGGAAAAACCCCCCGTAACTTCTGAAAGCGCAGTGCGCGTGAAATAAAATCCGCGATCAGTCATAAATATGCATGTGCAGACGTATTCTAATCGCTCCATTATTCAAATTTGGAATGTCTCGACAACGCAGTCGATCGTCTTGCACGCGGGCAACGGTCCGGTGGATCAAATGGCCCAACTACGGGATAAATGGAGCGACCACGGACTGGAATGGAGCGAGCGTGCACTGACGCGAAAAGTCGAGCTAAGAGTACTTAAATAATATGTATGGCTGCACGTGACAGTCGGAGTCTCACAAATATTTATAAACTAACTTTTGCCCGCGGCTTCGCTCTCGTGAAGTTCGTATTTAAAAAGAAGAAGTAAAACAGCAGCGGGTTAAGTAAACGGTAGCGGCTACCGGACCTTTATTTCGGCGCGCGGAAAAATTCGGTTTGTATGAGAGCCACATCTTGCTTAGCAGGAACTGAATTTTAAATAGCCTATCCTGTGTCCTGTATAATCAAATGTGCTTGTACTAAGTTTCATCGAATTCGGATGATCAGTTGAAGAGGTATGGAGGAACATACATACACACATACATACGGAAAATATTTCTAAAAATTTCTAAAAATCTGTATTGCAGTCAGTGGTTACGGACAAAGCGACAGCCGACAGCTTCGATCAGCCGACAGTAATTGTAGAAACATTAAGATGGTTCTTGATTTAGCTCCGGAACCCTAGTAACTAGGAACAAGCTTAGATATTTTACGCATGAATGGAGCGTAGTACTGTATGTCTTTTCAATGAGCATCAGAAAGCCGGCCTCAGCTACAAAGCGAACGAGTTAAGGTAGCTATGCACAGATAATGAAATACGTGCTTTTCCGATACATGCTTCGTTGGAGCTGAAAGCAATTATTCGGATTGTCCTATATTGGATTTCATCTGTAAATTCCCTTCGGTACATTAACTTTCGCTTTCACACAATGTTCAGGATTTATTTTCAGCGAATGAAACAGTACGTTATTGCAATGAAAGTTTTAGAAATTGTAAGTAAGTATTTAAATGCTCGCAACCTAGATCGCCCTAAGTGAAAAGTCAAGTCAAGTGCGTAGTAGCCGTAACCGGCGCGCATGTGTGAAGAGTATTGTGTGAGTAGAAGCGGCGGCAGAGGTGTGTCAGGTTCGCGGCGCGCGGAGATCCGTTGTGTCTGCCTACGCCATTGGGAAACAGGCGTGACGCTATGTATGTATGTATGAGAAATTATTCCTCAAAATTGAGTATGTAATCTACTTATCTTATATATAAGTATATTACACCGAGGCTGACAAATGATTACGTATGTAATCTACTTGTCAGCCTCGGTAACTCAGTGGTACGGTCGTTCGACAGAGCGCGGTCAGTACTTGGATGGGTGACCGCTCGACCGTTGGAGGCTGACCGTGGTTCGGATTCCACATTAAACTGTAGGTCCCTTTCCTTCTTACCTTACTAGGTGGTAGGGTTTTTATCCCGGCCGGGTTGGTATCACCGCACTGAGCGAAACGTCGTCGGTCGAAACGGCGGCGATGTAAATAGTTCGTGTTTATCGTCCAGTTCAGTGTAGCCGACATGAAATGAAGGGAAGCACTGACATGGCACCTAGTTCACCCGGTGTTGTTGGCTGACATCACAGATGTTGTAGGTGATGTAGCCAACCGTGTCAGGTTTCATAAAAAAAATTAATAATAATTAGTGTCTGAAATTCAATACTGATAGCGGTGATGATATTAAGAAATTTGAAAACGATTTATTATTTTAATTAACTGCGCCAGTTCGACCTTCACTATTGTTTTCGCACGATTTACATAAATTTTCAGCTTTCTTATTTGTTTTGTTCCAAATAAGCCGAAGCGTGAAGAATGAACCGCCGCCCGCCGCTAGCGCCCGGCGGCGGGAGGGGGTGTGGGGGTGGGGGTGAGGGGTGAGGGCGGGAATTAATCTTTTCCAGCGTTTCACGAAGAACAGTCCAGCGAAGTCGGCGATTTTTGTAATAAATGAGTCTGTGCGCAGTTGGGGAGCGCGAGTTGAGATTTTAGTCTTAATTTAGTGAACGGAATTCGCTTGGGCAACCAGTCGACGTTTAGCTGAACGGATATGACGGTGTGAAGTTGAAAGGTGTAATTATGTGTATGTGCACACAGTACGAACTTACACGTCTCTGTGCGACAGGGACGACGATCTTTAAGCGGATCGTCTCTTTCTAAAGCCCGATAAGCATTATTTATGGTTTGGGCATCAGCTTCTCGTGCGAGAGGTCCCAGGTTCGAATCCGGTCGGCGTGTACCAATGAGTTTTTTCTGACGGTAAAAATTATGTGCATACGTACACCTGCTGCTTCACCGTTCGGAACCGGTGTAAAACTGTAGATCAGCTCCCTTGCCCCTTACTAGGTAGGCTCAAATTGTAGCCGGCTGGGGTTGATACCACCGTACTGGACGTAAGACGACCGCATAGCAGCCTCGGCTGTGTTCTCCTCTAGTCCAGTATAGCCAGCAATCCAGCAATCCATAGTCTCCGGTATGGCGCCTATACCTTCTCGGGAGGTGATATTGGCTGGTCGGAGCATGTGCTTTGTCCCCTCCGACTTAGCCACCGATACCGGATTACATAAAAAAAAAACCGGGCGGGATAAACCATACCACCTAGTAAGGTAAGAAGGGAGGATATATGACGTTGTGAAGTTGTAAAGTTGTAATGATGTGTCCTGTGTACACAATACAAACTGTCAGCCTCGATAGCTCAGTGGTGCAGACAGTCAACTGTCGCTATTGAATGTTAAGCAACGCTGGGTGCGGTCAGTGCTTGGATGGGTGACCGCTGACCGTTGGAGGCTGACCGAGGTTCGGATTCCTCGTAAAACTGTAGGTCCCTTCCCTCCTAATCTTACTTGGTGGTAGGGTTTAACCCGCCCGGGTTGGTACCACCGCACTGAATGAAACGTCGGTCAAAACGGCTATGTAAATAGTTTGTGTTTTCCGACCAGTTCAGTGTAGCCGGCACGATCAAAGGGGGAAGCACTGACATGGCACCTAGTTCACCCGGTGTTATGGGCTGACATCACGGACGTTGTAGGTGATGTAGCCCACCGTGTCAGTTTCCATAAAAAAAAAACTCGCACGTCTCTGCGCGACAGGGACGACGATCTATAACCGGATTGTCTCTTTCTAATGCCCGATGTGCATTATAAATACTGCCGGTTACTACCTACGTAAAAATTACCGTCCTAATTTTTAGTCCCGCACCGTCGTCACTCATATTAAATTATGAAATCGGTTTATCGGCGCGATGATGGCGAGCGCATCGCTGCAGCTCGACGTTCGAGTCCTCTATGGGACCCGTTCTCAAGAGGACGTGCTAGCTCCTCCGGCAGCCAGCACGTCACTGACAGGAGCCCGCCTGCTTCTCAAATTGTAGTGGTCGGTAGTTATTGAATCCGGAAGTGATACCTACCCACAGAGGACTCGAAACGTCGAGCTGCAGCGATGCGCTCGCCATCATCGCACCGGTAAGCCGATTTCATAATTTAAATTACCGTCCTTTTTGCTTCGCGCAGTCGGGTAAAAATACGAACGTTCTTTGGTAAGACGTTTATCAGCCTCGATACCTATGTAGGTGGCGGAATGGAACGCGCCCAGCACGAACAAAAGGAAGCGCTGACATGGCACCTAGTTCACCAAGGTGTTATTGGCTTACAACACGGGTGCATGTATCCAACCAGATCGGACTACAAAACAAAAAAACTGGCCAACTTGGACTCGAGCGCCGAGGGTTCCGCGGCATCATATAATTGGTCGGTTTTTATTATTTGTCGTTACACGTCTTTAGACTTTTGCACGACATCTCTATCTCAATCTCTACCTGTACCTCTACCTCTACCTCTACCTCTATCTCTACCTCTGCCTCTGCCTCTGCCTCTGCCTCTGCCTCTGCCTCTGCCTCTGCCTCTGCCTCTGCCTCTGCCTCTGCCTCTACCTCTACCTCTATCTCTACCTCTGCCTCTACCTCTACCTCTACCTCTACCTCTACCTCTATATCTATTACAATCTCAATCTCAATCTCTATCTCTATCTCTATCTCTATCTCTATCTCTATCTCTATCTCTATCTCTATCTCTATCTCTATCTCTATGTCTATCTCTATCTCTATCTCTATCTCTATATCTATGTCTATCTCTATCTCTATCTCTATCTCTATCTCTATCTCTATCTCTATCTCTATCTCTATCTCTATCTGTACTTCTATTTCTATTTCAGACGTAAAAATTTTACGTATATTTTACAAAAAAAGCTCATTTAGTTTTCTCCAACGAAACAGAGACAAGAATAATTTTGCAAGGAAATGCAACCCGCGAAGCCGCCCTACTGCAGTTGGGAGAGCAGCCGCATTAACTTTTCTCCTTTCATTATCTCTACAATCTGCTCCAGGAAACGGAGTGTGGCTCACAGAACATAAATAAGTGTTCAGTTGCATTATGTTATGCCGGCACTTCACTTGGCTGTATGCACACAAATATTTGGCAAACATTTCCGTTTCGTCTCCCTTTAATGGCTTGTTTAGAGCGAGATAAAACTAAAATGTTTGCAACAATCGCGAATACGCTAAGCCAAGTCTTCACTTGGCTTAGCCACCATTACGGTACACTAAAATCGAGTCGAGGTCGTAAGTGGGTGTTGCCCGGTGTAGAACAGATCACAAGCAAGGTGTAGTTCCGCGCATTTGAACTCCGCCCATATCGTCGGCGGCTGTTAAACCAACGAGCTTTTTTAAAAAAAAACCGCATGTAAAACGGTCCACTTTTTAAGATGAAATTTTTGTTAATTACTTGTTTACTTCTTTACAATCATAACTAAGAACCATCCCGATTAAACCAGCTTTCTAATAAAAAAACCACATCTAATTCGGTCCATCCGTTTGGGAGCTACGATGCCATAATAACGTCCTTTAGCGTCGGCGGCGGCGGTTCAAAACCAAACCGGGTAAAAAAAACATATTTTTTTTTTATGGAAACTGACGCGGTTGGCTACGTAACCTACAACATCCATGATGTCAGCCCAAACTCCTTGGTGAACTAGGTGCCATGTCAGTGCTTCCCTTTGGTCGTGCCGGCTACACTGAACTGGACGGAAAACACGAACTATTTACATAACCGTTTCAACCGACCTTTCATTCAGAGGGGTGGTACTAATCCGCGCGGATTAAACCCTACCACCTAGAGTAAGATAAGAAGTGAGGGGCCTACAGTTTTACGTGAAATCCGAACTACGGTCGAGCGGTCACCCATGCATCCACTGACTGCGCCCAGGTGTACTTATGATCCGACCGACAGTTGACCGACCGCACCACTGAGCTGAAAAGTTAAATTACAAATTTAAAAAACCCCCGACCCTTAAAAAGTCAAAAATTACTCACTTAAAGGAGTCGGTAGACCGCTAAGTAAATTCCCGCGCAGCTCGGAGTTATTATATTTTATTTACTTAGCGGTCCCCCGACTCCTTTAAGTGAGTAAACGAAAATTATTTTTGACTTTTTAAGGGTCGGGGGTTTTTTAAATTTGTAATTTAACTTTTATTTAAAGCTTTTTAAAAAAAACCGCATGAAAATCGGTCCACTTTTTAACATAATTAATTTTTTTATTACTTAATTACTTGATTACTTGATTACAAACATAGCTAAGAACCATCCCGATTAAACAAGCTTCCTAATAAAAAAAACCGCATCCAAATCGGTCCGTCCGTTTGGGAGCTACGATGCCACAGACAGACACACACACACACACACACACACACACACACACACGTCAAACTTATAACACCCCTCCGTTTTTTTTCGTCGGGGGTTAAAAAGACAAATACACCAGATATAGGTAATGTAAATAGGCAGTGTGGTCAGATTCTTCAGTATTCATGTTTATGCTGTAAATATTAATGTTCTTGTTAGCGGTAGTATGGGTTAATTATTGTAAATTATTTTAATATAATACTTATAAGGTACTAACAAAACATTGTGACTTGCGAAGTTTGTTTGTCAGTTCTTCTTCGGTTTGAATTTAGAACTGGCGGAATTTTCGACATTCCAAGCGTAGGTTACCTATTTGGATGATATTATGCAATAAAAAACAATCATGGCATTGCGCGACCTCTTCTCAGTTCATATGTTCTGTGGCGGTGGTTAGGAAGTCGCTCCTCCTTTAAAATAAATTACTTCGTCGTTCTTACTCATTTTATTTCAGCTTTTCCTTTGATAACTCAATTTATTCTTCTCTCTCTCCGTTAGCGAGCATAAACAGGAACTGGTCTTAAATTATTTTAAAATGGTCTACTGTTCAGATTTTCTTTAATTTAATTAGCATTTACTCCTTTGAAGCTACGAGCTTGTTTAGAAAGAAGATCATTGCCATTGATCAAACCACCTGCTGTGCTGCACCTGTGAATTCAGCTCATTAGGTGCCATGTCAGTGATTCCCTATGGTCGTGTCGGTTACACTGAATGCCGGAAAACACATACTATTATATACGTTTATACATACTAATATACACGGTGTTGCAACCCCAACCGTAAAACCCGAGAGGGGTGATTCTATAAATGAAATAGAACAACTTTTGTTCTACGACTTTTTTATTAGAAGAAAAAAAATATTTTTTTCTCCATACATTTTGAGAATAGGTATTTAAAATTTGTATGGAAAAAATATTTTTTTTTGTTTAAAAATTTTTTTTTCTTTACAGAAGTTGTTTATTTTCACATATAGAATAACCCCCTTATGTCAGTTAAAAATATTACGGGGGCAACTGCAACACCGTGTATTCATAATTTATAATGCGCGGGGCGGATCTCGGCGTGTCGCCGCCGCAGCGGATCGTCAGTGTTCTGCCTCGCACCCGCACCGTATACTTGTATAGTGTATTCGCGTGGCGGGTCGCCCGCTGCGGGGACGACACGCCGAGATCCGTCCCGCGCATTATACGTACTTATGTGTAGTGTATATTATAGTATATCATAGTTATTTTCCTTATATTATATTTTACATTCCCACACTCAAGTCTTTTGCTACTACCTACTCATATCTCACAACATGCGACTCTCAAACATCCAAAGGTTGACTGGGAGAAATCCCTGTAAGGGATAAGTCCGCCTTTGCCCCTCATGTAAATTACTTATTGTTTGTTTATGTAAAAATGTTTTTTTTGAGCAATAAAGTATTTCTATCTATCTATCTACTATTTCCCTTTCTGTACTTAAGATTGGCGACATACCTCATACGTTTACCCAAGTGTGGCATAGTTTCACGTCACCGTTCTGTTACGTCGTCGTCAAAGCGAAATAATTTACAAGATTCCGTTCATTGATTAATTTCAGTTGGTTGGGCTCCGTTAACGTGAACGGAGCGCGCTCTCACCGCGCCAGCCTCTTACACTTATATGGGAAGTAAACAGCTACATATAAAACGTCTCGATGAAGTGTGAGTGTCGTTTCAGAGATGGCGCCACGGTTGGTAAAAGAGAAAACACGATTTTCATACAAATTGAGAATAACGTTCCACACGCTAGGAAACCGATTTTATTTTTTTGGCATGGAGATATTATAGTTCAATATCAAGCGAATTTATTCTATATAAATACATTATTATGCCGATATAATGTATAATGTTTTATGGTAATGATTCTGGAGGTCAAATGGTTATTTCATGCTTCATCTCGTGTTTCATTCTTTTATATCGCCATCTTCATGCTTATTTAGTACAGAAAAATAAAATAAAAATTTACGCACATAATATTATCCTGGGCTGACGTAAAATTCACAACCAACAATGTAAAAAATTTGTTTTAAATTTTTTTTTATGGAAACTGACACGGTTGGCTACACCACCTACAACATCCGTGATGTCAGCCCATAACACCGGGTGAACTTGGTGCCACGTCAGTGCTTCCCTTCGGTCGTGCCGGCTACACTGAACTGGACGGAAAACACAAATTATTTACATAGCCGTTTCGACCGACCTTTCATTCAGTGCGGTGGTACAAGCCGGGCGGGTTAAACCCTACCACCTAGTAATATAAGAAGGAAGTCATATCTCTTAGTCGCCTTTTACGACATACACGGGGAGAGATGCAGTGGGGCTATTCTTTTAAAGTATCGGCCCCACACGGTACAAAAATTTGTCATATATAAATGGGCTAGCTAGCGGAAATAAATTATTGACTATTCGATTAGGTAGGTACACAGAGCACGGAATACCCCCCGCGCGCGCCCCCTCCTAGAGACGCCCTAAGCGATAATATTTGAAACCCAATAACTGGACGCAGTGCTACTAGCGCTTCGTATGTGTGTGTGTGTGTTAGTATCGACACTACACACAAAGAGGAGCAAGTTAGGCACACGCACAAAACAAATGCACACGCACAACACACATATGTAAGTCATAGGCCACGCCTACAGGCTTCAACGCCGTTGTAGGGAAATCGCGCTCAGGGCGTCTCTAGGAAGCGCGGGGCGCGGTATTTCGTGCTCTGTGGGTAGGTACTAGCATTTGCCCGCAGCTTCGCTCGCGCGAAATTCATTGTAAGTAAGTAAGTAAGAAGGCCGAGCTGCATTCCTGCGTTACCTTTATTTCGGCGCGCGGAACAAGTCGGTTTGTATGAGAGCCACACCTTAGTGTAACCGGAACAAAATTTTATCTTGTGTCCCGTATAGCTAAATGTCCTTTCACTAAGTTTCATCGAATTCGGATGATTGGTTTAAGAGTTATGGAAGAACATACATTCAACAAAGTTTCAACCGGCTACCTATTACGGTTCAAGAGATACAGCCCTCGGACGGACGGACGGACGGACGGACGGACGGACAGACAGACGGCGGACGCTTAGTAATAGGCTTCCGTACGGGATACGGAAACCTAAAAAGTATAATGTAAATGAGCTGTTCGTGTTTTCCATAGATTTGTACGTCTATGGTGTTTTCATTCCAGTTCACTGTAGCCGGCACGAACAAAGAGGAACACTGATACGGCACCACGTTCGCTTGTGTATCGATGTAGTCAATGGTGTCAGTTTCCATACAAAAAAACCGGCCAAGTGAGGGTTTAGTATCGCCATGTCATGGTCAGCGCCACTCACGCCATCTATGTATTAGTTATAACGCTTCATACTCTTTTCGGTAGATGGCGCGCATACACTTTTTAGTTTCTTGTATGGGGACCATCGTGAATTTTTCACTTTCTCGTATCTTTATTATTTGTTGTTATATCGGCCATAATTACTGTTAAAAATTCTGTTAAAATTAAAACAGAAAACCAGAAGTCGTTATAATAACATATTCTGTGAAAATTTCAACGGGCTACCTATTACGGTTCAATACAGCCCTCGGACGGACAGACGGACTGACAGACAGACAGACGGCGTAGGCTTAGTAATAGGGTCCCGTACAACGGATACGGAACCCTAAAAACCACTTCAAATGTATAGTAAATACGTGTAATAAATAGATAATAATAATACCTTATACTCAAGGACTTTTTATTCTATAAAGAGAACCCGCCTAAGTCCTTTTCACTTTGATGTTTTTCCCATATACCTACCTACAAATCTTTTTTCTACTCGACATTACGGCTTAGGGATCTCACCCTTATAAATCTGTATGAATACAGCCCTTAGGCTAAGCCGTTAGACTCGTTTCGATAGAGCAAATAGAGGTTAGCTACATAAAATAAAATGTATGATTGTGCTGGTTACAATTTTATCGATTCAGAACAGTTGATATCATTGTATATGTAGCACATACCACAGAGCCATGCTGGGAATAACGCTACGTGATATGGTGCGTAACGAGGCAATCCGCCGACGCACCAAAGTAGTCGATATTGGATACCGGGTGGCTAAGCTCAAGTGGCAATGGGCTGGGCACGTCAGCCGAAGAGACGACGACCGCTGGAGTAACCGTGTCCTACAATGGCGGCCATGGACAGGAAAACGGAGTGTGGGAAGACCACCCGCCAGGTGGGACGACGACATCAAGTACGTCGGCGGAAAGCAGTGGTTCCGTACCGCTGAAGGCCGGGAGGACTGGAGGAAAATTGGAGAGGCGTATGTCCAGCAGTGGACGCTTACACGCTGACTGACTGACTGACTGACTGACTGATATCATTGTCCTGAATCCTTGCGAGTCTATTGTGCGTCCTGAGACTACCAGGCGATAGGATTGGGTCACACTGGGTAGTGAAATAACGGATGCGGTTGTACAAAAAAAAAAAAACGCTCAAGCGAGTCGAAGTCACGTGGACAGAGTTCCGTACCATATTGTTTTCCGTGAGAACGAATTGTAACCAAATACGTTAAAAAAAAACCCTGCGAAGTCTTTTTTCCGGCTATTCTTTGTGGCTGTAATCGACCGGACTGTGATAAAAATAAAATAGGACAAAATATTCAAGCTTAGTATGCTACATACTACGAATTATGAATAAAGTATAAAGAATATAAAACCCGACTATGAAAAACGAAGAAAATATCAAGGAAAGGTCGATCGATCGAAAATGCTGCAGTCGGGCTGTCTGTCAATTGTAATTCTTCTATAGTATACTCGCCAGCCTGATTCATTCCTGCGTCGTACGAAGTAATTATGGAACAGTCTTCCTGTGAGTGTGTGTCTTCCCTACTAACTATGTATAACATTAAGATCTCCAAGAGGATTGCCAATAAATAAGACGACGACTTCTTTGTCCACCTTGTCGCTGGTGGTGGTATCACGAGGAGTGGTGTAATTGACATTGTCTGATTGTCCGACAAACTCCTGGGCACAGCCGCTGTACCAATTTCCATATAAAACATTGCACAGTACAAGTACGAACTACAGTTATAGTATATTGCCTATTGCCTAAATTGGTTCACAAGATAAAACAAAAAACCGTTACTTCTAATCTAAACTCAATTTCGGTTATTCTCTTGGCAGGGCTAGGAGAGTTTATTGGTCCATTTACCTAGCATATCTAATCGTGATCTAAAATTGTATTTGCGGAAAAAAACTACAGCGGTAGCGTACGTGGACCGCTCTTGTAAAGAATATTTTTAGTTTTCCTTTCCCCTTACCAGCAGGTCTATTCTTGTAAATTCTGGCAACGGAATCAGCGCTGTTGTGGCGCCTCGTGTGACGTGGCGCTGAGAGCCTCTTACCAAAGTGGCTCTCAGCGCCACGTCAGCGCTGATTCCGCTGTCAGAATTTACAAGAATAGACCTGCAGGTGGTAGGTTCAAATTGTATCTGAACTGAATTGATACATAAGATACCTATGTCAGCCTCGGTAGCTCAGTGGTGCCGGCGCGGCGGTCGACTGTTGTTAAGCACACCTGGGCGCAGTCAGTACTTTAATGGGTGACGGCTCGACCGTTGGAGGCTGACCGTGGTTCAAATTCCACGTAAAACTGTAGGTCCCTTCCCTTCTTACGTTACTAGGTGGTAGGGTTCATCCCGCCCGGATTGGTACCACCGCACTGAATGTAACGTCCGTCGAAACGGCTATGCAAATAGTTCGTGTTTTCCGTCTAGTTCAGTGTAGCCGGGACGACCGAAGGGAAGCACTGACATGGCACCTAGTTCACCGACGCAATAGGCTGACATTACAGATGTTGTAGCTGATTTAGCCAACCGTGTCAGTTTCCATAAAAAGAAAACTTTTTACTTTAACAATATTTTCAGCAACTGAGATTATACACTAATCGAGTTCATGTAAGATGTCGACTCTATGTCGGCGTAGTACCGTGCGACTGGTGGATGACCCTGTGGTGTACTGCGAATTAGAACCTCTGAAACTCCGTAGGGACGTCGACACCCTGTCATCTATCTATGTATATTTCACGCAGAGTGTTCTGAGGAGCTTTTTAAGTGTAAGCGGCGGGTGGCCGAGTGGTTTGGGCATCGGCTTCTCATGCGGGAGGTCCGAGGTTCGAATCCGGTCGGCGTGTACCAATGAGTTCTTTCTGACGAAAAAATTTACGTGCATACCTACACCCGCTGCTTCACCGTTCGGAACCGGTGTAAAACTGTAGGTCCCTTCCCTTGCCCCTTACTAGGTGGTAGGTTCAAATTGTAGTCGACTGGGTTGGTACCACCGTACTGGATGTAAGATGGCCGCAAGCAACCTCGGTTGTGTTCTCCTCTAGTCCAGTATAGCCAGCAATCCAGGGAAGTCTCCGGTATGGCACCTACCTTCTTGGAGGTGATATTGGCTGGTTAGAGCATGTGCTTTGGCCCCTCCGACTCAGCCACCCATACGGATTACATAAAAAAAAAAAACTCGATTCCACCATCCTCATTCCACCTCCGAACTACGCGTACTGAGCAGTGGTTGCACTCTTACACAGTCGACCTAACTCGGATGCGTAGCAATCGGTTCTGTACCCTTATCACGAGATTTAACCTACTACGCTACGCCGTGTTCTCCGCATAATTTTGTATGGAGAAACGAAGTTCGCAAATCTATCACTAGAGGCGCTGCTCCGTTTCTCCATAGCGTAGTGTAGCGTAGTAGGTTAAATCTCGTGATTAGGGTACTGTAAGTCATTTATTTATTCACAGAACCGGCAAAATGTGGAACGCATTCCCTTCCCTTTTTTACCCGAGTACGGCGAAGCAAAAAAAAGTTTTAAAAAACATAAAACCGACTTCCTAAAAAAAGTAAAACTAAAAAACTATTTAAAATAAAAATATAAAAACCGCCTTCAAAAATATATGAAATAAAAACCTAAAAAAAAAACGAACCCTAGAGTTGAAGGCGGTGCTAAAAAGGCTACACAAATCACAAAGGATATTATCATCCACTCATGTTTTCTTTCATGCATCATTTTTGCTTGCTTTAGCACCGCCTTCAACTCTAGGGTTCGTTTTTTTTTTAGGTTTTTATTTCATATATTTTTGAAGGCGGTTTTTATATTTTTATTTTAAATAGTTTTTTAGTTTTACTTTTTTTAGGAAGTCGGTTTTATGTTTTTTAAAACTTTTTTTTTATTTCACAGTTTTTTTTAGTAATTTTTTGCTATTAATGTACTCGGCGGAATCGCTCGGCCTTCGGCCTCGCGATTCCGCCTCGCTTTCCAATCCGATCTTGACCCAATTAAAATAGGACCACGTCAGCTTCGATAGCTCAGTGGTGCAGACAGTCAACTGTCGCTATTGAATGTTAAGCAACGCTGGGTGTGGTCAGTACTTGGATGGGTGACCGCTGACCGTTGGAGGCTGACCGAGGTTCGAATTCCTCGTAAAACTGTAAGTCCCTTCCCTCCTAATCTTACTTGGTGGTAGGGTTTAACCTGCCCGGGTTGGTACCACCGCACTGAATTAAACGTCGGTCGAAACGGCTATGTAAATAGTTTGTGTTTTCACAAATCAAATCTCATCAAAGGGGGAAGCACTGACATGGCTCTTAGTTTACCCGGTGTTATGGGCTGACATCACGGACGTTGTAGGTGATGTTGCAGAACTTAGTAGAATGGACAGACATAAACGTGTAACGGAACCCTACTTTTATTATAAAATAACCGTCGGAGGACCTTGGTTGAAAATTGAGAAAATTAGTAGAACGGACAGACATACATTTGTTACGGAACCCTACTTTTATTATAAATAACCGTCGGAGGGCCTTGGTTGAAAATTGTAAAATTTTGTAGAACGGACAGACATACATTTGTTACGGAACCCTACATTCATTTTGAAATAAATGTTAAATTTTGTAGAACGGACAGACATGCATTTGTTACGGAACCCTACATTCATCTTGCAGAACTTAGTAGAATGGACAGACATAAACGTGTTACGGAACCCTACTTTTATTATAAAATAACCGTCGGAGGACCTTGGTTGAAAATTGTAAAATTTAGTAGAACGGATAGACATGCATTTGTTACGGAACCCTACATTAATTTTGAAATAAATGTTAAATTTAGTAGAAAAGACAGACATGCATTTGTTACGGAACCCTTCATTCATTTTGCAGAACTTAGTAGAATGGACAGACATAAACGTGTTACCGAACCCTACTTAACAGTTGCACTCCGGCAGTGCCGGCAGATCCCGTGCCACTCTAACTTAACCCTTAATGCAATGACTTAAGGTTTCATTTTAAAAATGACGCTGACGCGATGTCGCGAATTATACATTTTTTACCCACCTAAAAAAGTGCCAAGCGCCGCTAAAGAAGTTTTCACTTCAACAACCTCAGGGTTATCCCCTTTCAAATAAAAAAAAAAGAATTTTCAAAATCGGCCCACAATTGACGGAGTAATCGCGTAACAAACATGCAAAAAAAGAAAACATACCGTCGCTGAGAATCTCTTAGGTCTAAAGTAAATTGCTCGTGAAGACAAATGCAACGAGCCCAAACACGATGGGTTTATCATGTGTAGTTGAGGAGTTCCTATGGCCACCTTCTGTCTCCATCATCAGACCAGCTCGATGGTACTCGTACCCAAATAGTTTGAATTACGTCGCCGACGTAATACAAACTCTTTGCTCGTACCATAATAAATTAAGCGCACCTGGCCGGTCGGAAAAGATAAAAAATTTCAAATTTAGAATATTCATGAAACAAGGGTCCGAATATGTATCACTAGTATATCGATTCATGTATTTCAACAGGACAGAGAAAATTTCAAAATATTAAGTATTTAATACTTTTTAGTTCTTTTTTTTTTTGTTTTTTGGAAATCGGTTTAATATTTTTTAAAACAGTTTTTATTTCATTCTTTTTAGTAATATTACATAAAAAAGAATAATCGAAATCGAATAATCGAAATCGATTGAAGTGGTACAGAATTATTCGCCATATGTGTCAGACTGCAAATTGCTGAATAAGTCCACATCACAAAAGTTTTGCTGAAGGTAACCACACACCATACTAATTTATCAAACTAAAAATTGCCGAATACGACCACATCACAAGTTTTGCTGAAGGTAACCACACACTATAGTATTATGCTGATTTTACGAAAACCACTCAACCAATTTCGATAAAATTGAAATGGGACCACCTCGGAAGTATGACCTAACTAACAAAAAAAGAATTTTCTAAATCGGCCCTCAATTGACGGAGAAATCGCGTAACAAACATACAAAAAAATAAAAAAATAAAAAAATAAAAAAAAAAATAAAAAAAAACATACAGACGAATTGAGAACCTCCTCCTTTTTTGGAAGTCGGTTAAAAAAGGAGGGTTATGAATTTGACCGGTATGTATGTGTGTATGTATGTTCATCTGTTCCCTCATAACTTCTACTAAACTACTTATCATAATTTTTATTTCCTCCCAAGTACAACCTGTGGTTGTCAAAAGGGGCTTGAAAAGGCTCCTGTCAGGCCGGCATGGAATTCGCAATCCCCGTGCATCACAGAATGTCCATGGACATCGTTATATAGTCACCTACTTGTAGGAGCGACGAAGCCACATGTCGACCTTTCCATAAAAAAAATGTAAGCTCAGTTCATAGCACAGTTATGTTTATCTGTCGCCATACGTAGAGTCAACGTCTGCTTAAGAAATATTAAATTTAAAATAAATACAACTTCTTCGTCATTCAGCTCACCAGCTGATACACTTTGGATGGCAATCTCAAATAAATCAGTTTGTACCAGAATACTTTATTCCGAGCACAATCCATTAGGATGTGCTACAAGTTTTCTACTTTGTCACAAACCTTACACTTTCTTAAGTCAATCAATACTAATAATAAATCTGCAAGGAATGGTCATGGAGGAAGTTACTTTGTTTTATGAGATACTGCGTCTGTAGACTCTATGAATGATACCACAGACATCTTTTCTGTATGTATGTATGTTCCTCCATAACTCTTAAACCAATCATCTGAATTCTCTGAAAGTTAGTACAAGCACATTTGATTATACGGGACACCGGATAGGCTAAATCATATTCAGTTCCAGTTACGCTAAGATGTAGCTCTCATATAAACCGAATTGTTCCGCGCGCCGAAATAAAGATACGGGCGGGCAGGCTTACTTATTTTCTTCTTTTTTCACATTCCTCCTCCTTTCGCTTGCACTACCCATACTTCTTTCTCTGTATTTTATTCCTCATCACCCAAAGGTTGACTGGAAGAAATCACTTGCAGTGATAAGTCCGCCTTTGCTCACTCCTGTATTTGTTTGTTCTAATCGTGTACTGTTCTTCTTTCCATTGTGTGCAATAAAGAGTTTCTATTCTATTCTATAAAGATCGTACAAATAGGAAAACAAGCAAACTGGCACCCGGTGGGCACTGCTGGGTATAAATACGCGCCCACACCACCGCGACCGCAGCCCCCTTTCTCACCCCTATCGCCGCGCCCCACCCCCGCCCGCGCCCTCACGTTTACAGGCAATGTGACGCTTCACAATACTTTGCTTCGACTTAACTACAGGATATGCTCGGTTTGTAGAACTAAAAAAAACCGGCCAAGTGCGAGTCGAGCTCGCGCACCGAGGGTTTCTTATCGCCATGTCATGGTCAGCGCCACTCACGCCATCTATGGCGGGTGTTATGAAATGCTTCATATTAGTTAAATGTCATGATTAGTTAAAATGCTTCACACTCTATTCGGTAGATGGCGCGCACGCATACACTTTTCGGTTTCTTCTATGGGAACCCCCGTGAATTTTTTACTTTTTCTTATTTTTCTTATTTGTTGATATATCGGCCAAAATAACACATATTCTGTGAAAATTTCAACGGGCTACCTATTACGGTTCAAGAGATACAGCCCTCGGATAGACAGACGGACGGGCAGACAGACAGATGGCGTAGGCTTAGTAATGGGGTCCCGTACCGGATACGGAACCCTAAAAATATCCTGCGTGCTGGGACTCACATTTAAGGTATGTGTACATCTGTGGTGTACACTGATCTAATAGTACCTAGGTGGGCCATTCTCATGCATCACTCCTGAAAAAACATGTAACCGACTAATCCGCTTATAAGCTGAGTTCGCAATGACTGATGCTTGTATTGTATGGCTCACGACCTTGTAGTCTTATGTCCGTAATTACGCGAGTGAGGAGGTTAGTCATCAGTTATCGCAAGATATGACTTTTAATGCGATCCTTTGAAAGTATTATATACATTATAGTGCGTAATATTACATAACGCATAACGAATAACGCACAAAGCGAATTGCCGATTCACTCCCATCTATATAAATACTATATGGTTATTATATTTATTTATTTATATATTAGATAATTCCACAGTTTATATTAATAACAAATTTAAAAATCAACAATATAAAAACTTAATAGCCAAGAATAGAATTCCTCCGGTTTACATGCGGTCTATATACCTATAACCGGGGTATCTTTAAAAGGAGTCTTAATAAATTAGATAACGACCTTTTTGTTTTCGTTTGTAGCTGGCATGGCGCCTCTCTGAACGTGTTTGCGTTCGAGGTGTAGCGATATTGGCTACACCTCGAACGCGATGATTTTCTTTCGAACTTTTAGGCACAATTAGCCGTGCCGATTGTTAATAAACAAAAAAATATTGATGATAATTGTATATGAAAGTACTCATACTTGTTTAATGACGAGTGACATGTTTCATCTCGTTTTGCTTAATCTACGTATTTAATTCGAAGTATGTGTAAACATCTGCGTAACGTGACAGGGCATAACGCACAATTTGAGTTGCCAGTTCACTCCCATTAAAAAAAAATCCCCAGGCGAGCGCTAATATAATCATGGCAAGTGCAAGCGCAACGTGTCTCCGCCTACTTGGAGGTGACTAACGATGCCTACAGACATTCTGTGAGGCGAGGGGATTGCTAATGCCATTGGCATGCCTCGGCCTGACGCAGGGCCTTATGACGCCCCTTTTAATAATAATAATAATAGGACTATAGGACTATTCTTGCGAATAGACCTGATATTGTGATAGTGGACCGGGAGGCGAGGCGTGCAACGCTCGTCGATATCGCCGTGCCGCACGATGGTAACCTCGTCAGTAAGGAAGCAGAGAAGATGCTGAAGTATCTGGATCTGCAGCACGAGGTTACCAAAATGTGGCCCGTCGACTCGACGATCGTTGTGCCCATAGTCGTATCAGCGCATGGGCTGATAGCGAAGAGCCTCGATGACCACCTTAAGAGGCTCTCGCTGAGTGGTTGGGTCAAGGGCCAGATCCAGAAGGCAGCCCTGCTCGACACTGCACGCATCGTCCGGAGGTTCCTCTCTTTGGGACCCGACCATCGGTAGCCTGGGCTCGCCCCGCCGCCGGTGGTGGAAACTCCGTTTGTTTTTATATTAATTTTAGGTTTTAATAAAAAAAAAAAATGTAAAATTTGTATAAAAAGAAATGTGGAAATAAATGGATAAAATAATAATAATAATAGTTATAATATATGTAAAATTAATGTAAATGTATTTAAAAATGTGAAATAAAGATAATAATACACAATCAATCATAATTTTTATAATCTGTATATTTAAAATTAATGTAAATATGTAAATGTGATAATAAATGAATAATAATAAAACTTTATTTCAGGTAATACATTTTACCTATAGTTAATTAAATTATAATTAAATATGATTAAAATTGTAATTAAATTAAAATTAAACATAGTTGAAACTAAATTAAATAAACTAAAATCAGCTAAAATATTATAAAATCGGTATAGTATATTCGCCTATATACATTTTCAATTATGGCATTGTTGCATTTTGCCAGTCGCTCCATGAAGGCTGCTCTTGTTTTCCGTATTACGGCAAAGAAATCATCAACCCTGTTCTCAGCAAACATACCAGATTTCAAACCCAGCATACACCGGAAGCCATTATTGTATTGTACACGCAACGAATTTATTCCTTTTAATCAGGCTGTACTTTGGAGGAAATAAATAGTGTTAAGGGACCGTGTCATACCACGTGACCGGTTTTAGGCCCCTCTTGGACCCCCTCCCCCCTTGTGACCACGCGTAGTGTCTTGACTAACCCCTCACCCCCCCCCCCCCCCGCACCCCTAGTTTCACATAGTATTTTTAACCCCCGACGAAAAAAACGGAGGGGTGTTATAAGTTTGACGTGTGTGTGTGTGTGTGTGTGTGTGTGTGTGTGTGTGTCTGTCTGTGGCATCGTAGCTCCCAAACGGATGGACCGATTTGGATGCGGTTTTTTTTATTAGGAAGCCTGTTTAATCGGGATGGTTCTTAGCTATGTTTGTAATCAAGTAATTAAGTAATTAAGTAATAAAAAAAATTATTATCTTCAAAAGTGGACCGATTTGCATGCGGTTTTTTTTAAAAAGCTTGAAATAAAAGTTAAATTACAAATTTAAAAAACCCCCGACTCTTAAAAAGTCAAAAATAATTTCCGTTTACTTACTTAAAGGAGTCGGGGGACCGCTAAGTAAATTAAATATAAAGACTCAAAAGTTGCGCGGGAATTTACTTAGCGGTCTACCGACTCCTTTAAGTAAGTAAACGGAAATTATTTTTGACTTTTTAAGAGTCGGGGGTTTTCAAAGCATTTACGTGAAACAATAAACTGACAAAATTTACCCACTGATTTACATTTCAGTAACGAAAGGACTACACATTTCAAACAACATCCCTGTCGCAAATTTCAAACGCAAACATTTAATTATTGCAAGCTAGCGCGTTTCACGTGCGCGTGACGTGAAGTATCAAAGGTTTGTCGACAAGAGCCGTTAATTTGTTTTATCTGAAAATGTACAAGCTGTAAGCCCGAAGCGACGACGCAGGCGGATAAAACAGTGTTGCTGTCATTTGCACAATATTCCGAGTATTTTATTTACAATTTCTATAAACAATCCGTGCATACGCCACCATAATATGTAATTAACTTTTACGTACGTACGTCCCAACTCCCACCCACCTATCAAGCCTTGGTATACCCACTCGGCTGGCAAAAGCACACCTGAAAATTAATAGATGGACCCCTTTTGTGATTTTGTACCGCCTTCAACTCAATGGTCCGAATATTAATCAAAATATTATTTCATTTTATTAGGGTTCCGTATCCGGTGCTGGGCCCTATTACTAAGCCTACGCCGTCTGCCTGTCTGTCTGTCTGTATCTTTGGAACCGTAATAGCTAGCCGGTTGAAATTTTCCCAGAATATGTGTTATTATGGCGGATATAACAACAACAAAAATAAAAAATAGAAAAAGTAAAAAATTAAGGGGGGCTCCCATACAGGAAACGTGTTTTTGCAATGTTTTTTTTTGTGGTGCGGAAACCTCGGTGCGCGGGTCCGACTCGCATTGGCCGGTTTTTAATATAATTTGTGTCACTTATAGTTAAATGTCCTTGCACTGAGTTTCATCGAATTCGGATGATCGGTTTAAAAGTTATGGAGGAACATATATACGTACAGAAAAGATTTCTAAAAATCGTCAATTCAGTTTTAGTATCATATATAGATTGAGTCATAGAGTCTACAAACGCAGTAGGTATCTCATAAAACAAAGTAACTTACTCCATGACCATCCCTTACAGATTTATTATTAGTATTGATAAGTAAGTATATCGTTTCTACCTTCTCATCCAGCTGGCGAGGAAATTAGAATCCATCCATCAAAGGGAATATTTCTCCTCATTACATCGCGTCGTGACTGCGAGAGCAAAATTAGTTGTTTTATGTGCACTTCAACGTACTTCAATAAGAGAAGCAATGGCGGCCTCTCCTTCGCAGCCTTACGAGCATCGTAAAGCCTAGAAGATTAATAGCGAGTGTACCGCCCCACTTGACCCCACAGATCAGATAATGAAATGCTAGATGGACTGTAATAATGTGCGCTCTCCATGTGCATACGACGCGTCGCCAACATTCCTAACAATAAAAACACCACCTTACCTATAAACTGACAGCAATGTGCACACAGTGGAAGTAAATAATGCGTGTCGAGCTTTAGAAAGAGACCATCCATCCAACGAAACGTTATGACTTGCGAAGTTTGTTTGTCTGTTCTTCTTCGCACTGAATCAGAACTGGCGGAATTTTCGACATGTCCACGCGTTAGTTACTAACCTATGGATGAAATTATACATTAAACAATAAACAATTGTAGAGCGTCGTCCCTGTCGCACGAACTCGCACGCCTCTGTGCGAAAGGGACACCGCTGTACTACCGGTTGGTCTCTTTCTAAAGCTCGACAGGCATTATTTGCTGCCTTATTATTTGTAAGTATTCTTTTAAATCAAGCAGCTCTAATCAGCTTATTATTTGTACACTATTTTGCGGCCTGCACTGCAGATTGCATGTCGATATCTACGCCAATGAGAACGATCTAATATTTCGACATCCAGCGACGCACGGCGCAATAGGGCCAACCAAAATGGGGGGTTTGTAAGGCATTTCTATTTTTCGCACTATTATATCGACCGAGCCAAAACTTTTCAAAATACTAATTCCTAAATAGTGCGAAGTATGTACCTACTTATCATATTTTTTTGCAATAAACCCGTATGGGTTTTTAGGGTTCCGTATCCGGTACGGGGCCCTATTACTAAGCCTACGCCGTCTGTCTGTCTGTCTGTATGTCTGTCTGTCCGAGGGCTTTATCTCTTGAACCGTAATAGGTAGCCCGTTGAAATTTTCACAGAATATGTGTTAATATGGCCGATATAAAAACAAATGATAAAAATAAGAAAAAGTAAAAAAATCATGGGTTCCCATAGAAGAAACCAAAAAGTGTATGCGAGCACGCCATCTACCGAATAGAGTATGAAGCATTTTGACTAATCATGAATTTGAACTAATATGAAGCATTTCATAAACACGCCATAGATGGCGTGAGTGGCGCTGACCATGACATGGCGATACTGAACCATCGGTGCGCGAGTTCGACTCGCATTTGGCTGGATTTTTAATTATCGCGGTTATGTTAAACATTTCCAAGCTATGTGGCTCGACGTTTCGGGTCAAACTTGTGGTCCATTTGCTCAGATGAGTGCACACGAGGATGGGCTATACCGTGAGTAAAGCCGTATAATATTTGATTATTAAATCCGCATTTGGCCTAAGCTCTTTATACGAGACAACTTTAACCATAAAGAAGTTCCAATCTAGCCTGTTTTATCTCTTCTCTGGCGTGCCCCACTCCGCCCCAGAAGTACGCAAGATGAGCTATGACCCCTAGCATTGTAGGGTCCATTCGGTATAACTCGAATACCCTTTTTATGTCGAAGGAGTTGGGAAAAACTAATTTAATAATAATTTATGTGGGTTTTGATATGAAATATGCCAAAACTGTACACAATATTTCAATCTACGATAAATATATTTCGTAAGCAAGGCTAGTCACTAATGCGAGGTTTCTTGTCGGTTCTTCTCCGTTGGTGTAATCGAACCGGATGGAACATAAATGGTGAAAAGTTCGAGTGCAGTCTATCTAAGTGCCATATGAATGATCAATAAACAATATCAATCAGCTGGCACGATTTTTTTATTTTTATTGTAACTGACACGGTTGGCTACATCACTTAATACATCGGTGATGTCAGTCCATAAAACCTTGGTGAACTAGATGCTATATCAGTGCTTCCCTTCGGTCGTGCCGGCTACACTGAACTGGGCGGAAAACACGAACTTTATTTACATAGTCTTTTCAACCGACCTTTTATTCAGTGCGGTAGTATCAACCCGGGCTGGTTAAACAATACCACCTAATAAGGTAATAAGGGAAGGGACTTACAGTTTTACGTGGAATTCGAACCTCGGTCAGTCAGCACATGCTCCGACTAGTAAATATTACCCCCGAGAAGGTAGGCGCCATAACGGAGACGTCCCTTTGGATTGCTGGCTATACTGGACTAGAGGAGAACACAGCCGAGGCTGCTATGCGGCCATCTTAAATCCAGTACGGTGGTACCAACCCAGTCGACTAGGTCAGCCATCAGCATAGGTTCTCCAATTTTCATCCAATCGTCTCGACTTTCAGCGACACGGTACCGCTACTTTCCGCCGAAGTACTTGATGTCGTTGTCCCACCTGACGGGTAGTCTTCCCACACCCCATTTTCCTGCCCACGGCCGCCAGTATAGAACGCGGTTACTGCAACGGTCGTCGTCTCTTCGGCTGACCTGCCCAGCCCACTGCCAATTGAGCTTAGCCATCCGGTGTCTTTAGTGCGTGTCGGTGATAGAGACACATTGTGCCAAAATGTCATTCGTATAAAGTCGGGCTCCCAAATAATATCACAAATTGCATGAGAAACTATTTCAACAGAGCAGTCAGCGTTGCCAGATATACGGATTTTTCCGACTGTGTACGGATTTTTGACTCTGCATACGAACTACGGATTTCGCTTTCGCTTTCATTCTGCATACGAATATTTACGATTGAGAGGTTAAGAGAGTGTTCTCTTCAATTAATGATCTAAGAACGAAAGATCACAACAAGTTGAACACGGAAACTAATGAATGATTACTTTAAACAAAGCAATTATTGGGAGATACGTATTTTAGTTTTAAGTTAGGTTCTGAATTATTGTTAAAAATTAACTCGATATCGATTTTTTTGTGATTTCATCCATTAAAAACTAGTTAAATAAAAGTGTTAAAACTAAGTTGACATGAAATGAAGAGAAGCACGGACTTGGCACCTAGTTCACCCGGTGTTATAGGCTGACATCACGGATGTTGTAGGTGATGTAGCCAATCGTGTCAGTACCTAATAAAAAATAAATAAAAGAAGTTATCTAAAAAAAATTTGTACACAATTTATTCCCAGTGATTTTTTTCAATTATAAAAAAAAATCACGTTTTCGTAAGTAATTAAGCAAATACGGATTTTATATTTTTATTTTCATATGTTAGTACTAAGCATGTACTCGCTTTTTATATTTCTTCATTAGAGAAAATGTAAAGTGTGAAAAAATGAAGAGAAAAAATACGTCCCTGTCCCGATTCCTGGTCGGGGCGTATTTTTTCTCTTCATTTTTGACTTTGCATTTTCTCTAATGAAGAAATACGGATTTTATGCGGAACTTACGCAGTTTTTACGGATTTTTAGTTTTTGGACCTGGCAACGCTGAGAGCAGTAAACATCCCGCCTCCGTGCGGTCAAGATGTGTCGGAGTTGATCGGCAGGCAATTTGAGGGCTCATTACCCGCGCCTCTTGTTCCATCACTATTCCCATCCCACCGACGCGACACGCGACGCGACGTTCAGACAGGCTTGCTGGGAAATTCGGTAGTTCAGGATCGTATCGTATTATTTTGAATGATTTTTAGGGTTCCGTATCCTTCGTACGGGACCCTATTACTAAGCCTATGCCGTCTGTCTGTCCAAGGGCTGTGTATCTCTTGAACCGTAATAGGTAGCCCGTTGAAATTTTCACAGAATATGTGTTATTATGGCGGATATAACAATAAATAATAATAAATAGAAAAAGTAAAAAATTAAGGGGGGTTTCTATACAAGGAACGTGTTTTTTTCAATGTTTTTTTTTGCGGTGCGGAAACCTCGGTGCGCAAGTCCGACTCACACTTGGCCGGTTTTTTATAGAATCTGAAATGGTTGGCTACAACACCCGTAATGTTAGCCCAACCCACCTTGTTGAACCTGTCATAGAGCAGGCTCCAATGAGATGTTTGTTTGCAAAAATAGCGGACCGCGAAATGTTTTGTGATTCGTCTACCTGATACCCTCGACATTATAAAAAGCCATGTTGCCGCGCGCGCTCACGGTCCTTTGTCATTTGTCAATTACAGCTAGTGAAATTTATATGCAAGCATGCCTCGACTTATACAAAGTCAATGAAAAAAGCGATCTATATATATGTGGTGGATTTGATGACCCCACAAAATGTTTTAAATTGCAAGGCCTTCCGCTGAAGTTACCGATTTGAAATCTAACCACACAGAGGCCGATTCAAGAATGTTCTGCCATATTTTTCATTCTGTCAAACACAACGACAGTGCAGAGATAATTATTCTGAGCCCTGACACCGATATCTTTGTATTGGGCCTTTATTTCTAGCATAAACTTGAAAATATATGTAGGTTGCCGAGGTTTGTGGTTTGAGGGATCACGAAAGAAAAACCGTTTTCTTGGGTGCCATTTAGCTGCACGAACTCTTGGCGAAAATATATGTGATATTTTACCTGGGTTGCACTATTTAACTGGCTGCGACACCACAAGTCGCATAGGTACAAAAAAACAAAAGTTGAACGCCGCGAATCTGGATTTTGTTCAGGATGCACTTCCTGCGTTGGTTTTTTTTTTTATTGAATCTGACACGGTTGGCTACATCACCCACAACATCCGTGATGTCAGCCCATAACACCGGGTGAACTTGGTGCCACGTCAGTGCTTCCCTTCGGTCGTGCCGGCTACACTGAACTGGACGGAAAACACAAACTATTTACATAGCCGTTTCGACCGACCTTTCATTCAGTGCGGTGGTACCAACCCGGGCGGGTTAAACCCTACCACCTAGTTATATAAGAAGGGAGTCATATCCCTTAGTCGCCTTTTACGACATGCCCGGGGAGAGATGCAGTGGGGCTATTCTTTTAAAGTACCGGCCCCGGTACAAACGGTACAAATGGGTAATGGGTAATGGGCTTTTGACTAGTCAGCAATTTAAAGATCTCGAAAAAGTTTGCACTTACTTACTTTCTAAACAACAAACAACAGCAGATGATCTTCGACATAAATTGATGTGCCAAAACATAGGATTTGCCTTAAATTTGACAAGAATAATATGTACCTATGATGCATTGCATTTACACTGTTTTAAGAGCATCCGCTCAAGTTTATCTGTGGAAAAGCTCTTCTGAACCGATATTTGAGCACATTGATTTCCTTCAATTTGGTTACGAGTTACGCGAAGGAAACATTTACCCAAAGCAAATGACAAAAACAATCCCTACCTGACTCTTTAATAAAACCGTGTAAATGTCAATCCAACTGTCGCACAATATCGTGTACCTGCAAAAATTCAGCACTGAAAAGTATATCCTTGTGTAAATGTGTAAACAATAATTGCAAAAACTCGTAACAAAATCAAACTGTTTCTTGCATGTGTAACGACTAATTACATAGCCGTTTCGACCGACTTTTCATTCAGTGCGGTGGTGCCAAACCGGGCCGGTCAAACCCTACCACCTAGTAAGGTAAGAAGTGAAGGGACTTACAGTCTTACGTGGAATCCGAACCGCAAGCCTCATCTTTAATCTTCAAGGTGGTAGGGTTTAAACCCGGGCGGGTTGCTACCAAACGTCGTCGATCGAAACGGCTATGTAAATAGTTCGTGTTTTCCGTCCAGTTCAGTGTAGCCGACATGAAATGAAGGGAAGCACTGACATGACATCTAGTTAACCCGGTGTTATGGGCTGACATCACGGATGTTGTAGGTGATGTAGCAAACCTTGTCAGTTTCAAAAAATAAAAAATAAAACACTGGACCGAGGGACTCACATTACAACTTCAAAGACTTCGTCCACAACAGCAACTAATGACGCTTGATAGTAATTTTGGCCAATTTGGTTGTAACTTGACCGCACTGACGTCAACTCTAGTAATTGTGCGTCGGCTGTGTAATTTGTAACTGAGGACAAGCGAACTAATGCATTCATGCAGACGACAGTATTAGTAGAATTTTATATACTTATTTATGTATACATCTGGTATATATATTCAGGATAGGCCTGAGAAACTTCAGGACCAGAAAGTACTCATTATTAGAAGAAAAAAATCCTTATCATTCAAATCGAAATTCTATGTTTTATTTGTCATACAAAAATTAAAAATTGTAATAAAAACGGATGGACAGTGAGTCTGGGGAGATTTGGCAACAGTGCTAGGGAGTGCAATGACCGAATCCAGTCCCCTTTTCAAAAATATGTAAGCACACACAGGCTGAAAAGTCACAAGTACACAACAGAATTAATGTTCCAGAAACATTGTTTAAAATCGCAGAAAACAAATCGATATTAATATTTGCATACAATTGAAGACACATTCTTAAAACTAAAACGTACTAACAGATGGCCAGTAGGTACACCACTATTAAATTAAAATAAAATCTAACTTATCAGTTAAGAAAATTCCGCCCAAACACCACATCAAAGCCGCAAGTGGTATTTTGGACAGAAGCTACATTGCACACAATAGTTGTGTAAGAGTTTCCCGATTCCAGCCTCCTTCAGATCGTCCCAAATTCTAATCACTCCATTCTATACAGAAAAAAACAACTTCCTCGGAAACACTGCCATTTCAGTGAATTTATCATAGATACAAACAAACGAACAGTAAATACAATTGAAATATAAGACCCTTGCAAAGCTTCGCCGCCCAAAAATAATTTCCAATTAAATTTTACAAATTAATTAAAACGTCAGTAGGATGTACTAACCCTCTTCCTAGTTGGTACGAGTGCCAAGCGTAGAGAAAAAGGAACAACGAGTGATCCTATACTGGTGAACTGTCTTTGGACACCATATGGTAACCATACGAGTGAAATTATTGAAATATGCACAGTGAAATATATAAATTATAGAGCGTACTTTTAACAGCAGCTGATTCATGATTCTGTCTTTAAAATACGAAAGTTATTGAGTATGACATATAGAATATCTTAGATTTCGGGTTATATGAAATGGCTATAGATTGGCATATCTACTCAAGAGAAATGATGCATAATTTGTGTATAGTATAATAAATGGTGCCGATAGTCGCGGAGGACACGTGACATTTTCGTCGATTTTGACAGCTCATAGGAGTGTATCGACTCGACGTATTTTACGTGCGATCTTATTTATTACTACCCTCGCTTTTTTGCAACCACGGCTTTTTAGGGTTTCGTACGGTACCGTACGCGCACGGCAGCCTATTACTAATACTAGTAACAGACGTTCCAACTTGGTTGGAGCCGAGCACCCGACCAAGACCAAAACGGAACGTGTATAAGGTGGTCGGTCGGACCGACATAATTATTATTAATACTGGTTGGACGTGGTCAGCTCGCCTGCGCATCCGACCAGCCGACCGTCCAACCAAGTCGGCACGTCTGGAGGTTTCGCCCGACTTCTTTAGTACTTATGCGGTCGAGACTTCCAACGGCGAACCTCCTAACCAGTTCTTATGCCCTGGTACTTCGCTAGACTTAAGCAATAGGCAACTGACTGTTGGATTGCCGACCCTCGGAATGTCTGAAGCAATGTCCCACGTGGGCCCTGAGTTGGTCGGGTCGTGGTCGGGTCCAACCAAATCGGTACTTCTGTTAATAGCTTAAGCCTATGCCGTCTGTTTGTCCGTCCGTCTTACCTTTAAAAGGCTGTATGTTGGAACCGTAATAAGTAGCCGATTGAAATGACGACAGAATATGTGTTATTTATTATAGCAGATATCCCAATAAATAATAAAAGCAAAATGTAAAATATCCACATACAAAAAACGTGTTTCATTCAAAGTTTTTTTTGTTTGTTTTTGCTATATCGTGAAAACGGTAATACATACAAGCGTCAAACATGGTGTGATAATAGTGCAAACTCGAAAGTAAAACAACAAATAATAAAAAATGGTCAATTACGTGGCGGCACGGAAACCTCGGTGCGCTAGTCCGACCCGCGTTTGGCTGGTTTTTGAAGTGAAACTTCTTTAGGCGCGTTGAGACATTTTCGCTAGGGGGTAAAATTATGAATTCGCGTGGCGTGTCGACATGCATGTTGACGCATGTTAACAAGAATGTTTTCTTAAAAAGTTGCACTGTCAAACAGCCATTGGGTGACGGGCCGCTCTGCGAATTTACTATCGTCAGCCAGTTCTTTTTATTATTCCAAACTTTCAAGTTTTCACTTCTGTGGGCAATCCCCATGACTGCCAATTTTTTTTCATGAAGTCGCTCGTCACATCCACATACCTTAGCTTCAAAACATCAATTTGTTATGCGGTTACTATATTATATCAATTTATTGTGCGTCCTCTGCCCTAAATGTTCTCTTTGGTAGCGACCCTAACCTCCTCCTTTCCTCACCGCGCGCCTCTCATCCCCGCAAGCACCTGCCGCAGACATTCTTTCAATTATAATTTCCTAATCAATATTGTGGGTGTCATCGAACCGGATAGAACAAATTGTGACAAGTTCGAGAGCAGTCTAACTGCCACATGAATGATCAATAAACAATACAATACAACAATATAAATATTCTCGCTCATAAATATTCTTCACCAGAAATTCCAATTTATTTACTTACCAGATCCAGCTTCTGTCTGAAAATAATATTTGGGCTACCATTTAGAGAAATTGCCACAACATATATAGGTGTCCCCGGACTGGTGTAGTTCTATTGGTGAGGCTATTCTACGCTTTGTAACAAACATAATTACTAAATTACCCAGGGGGAAAAAAAAAATCGGAGTCATTTGTTTTTTTAAGATATGAGCATTTTTTGAAACACGTTGAAATTTTACATCTCGTACAAGATTTTAGGTACTAGGTACAACTACAAATTTGCAAATATAATTGTTATAAATTTTATATTGGAAGCCTAAATAACTCTGCTATTGATAACTATCCCAAATGAAACCAGAATGCCTGTAGTTTTACCAAAAAAAATATTGAGATAATTTTTTTTTTTTTTAATTAATGACTCAGATTTTTTTTCTTATTTTTCCCTGGGTAGTCATAAACTGGCCTACTCCCTGGTTCCCGCTTGACGTTGAGTTTTGGGACACGTTGTATAAGTTATACGTATAACCGTATAACTTAAATCAAATAAATAAATTTAAGTTTTTAAGTATTGCTATGTTCTTCGTAAGTGTAACGAATAAATGATTTTATATTTCTATACAATTTGAAGTAGCTACTTATCCAGAACGTGTCTGCTTAATTAAAACAGTAATTTAATTAAAATAAGAGCACCTCTCCCAGCGGAAGTGGAATTCCTTGTTATCTAATAAGCGATGAAGGGTTAATAATGTTTGTATAGGATAAGATTGCAGAGGATTATGTGTGCGCGGTTCACCTCGTCACCACAATCCTTCTAGTACCCTACTGATACACCTGGCATAACGGCGAAGAGAATAGAAAATATAGATACACTTTTCGTTGAACTGTGTTAACTTTATTTTTAAATTTATAATTCCCCTTCCCATATATTTTCACCCAAGTACAGTCTCGGGTCCCTCAAGAGGGCACTGAATGGGCACCTGCGAGGCCGGAATGGCAATTTATGGTTGGCTTAGAGCAGCATGTCGCGCATTGAATAAAAAAAATATTATTTTTATTTTAATAATATATTAAAATAAATATTTTTAGTGTTGAAATAAAAAAAAAACGCTCCTTCCACCGAGTCATGCATCAGGTGGGTGGATAGTTATCTTGTCCGAATACATTGCTAAATGTGGTGGGCGGTGTTGTGCTGTAATTTACAAGAGTACTTGCAGCACAACACCGACTACTCTGCTTACCCCGATTGTCGGGATGCAGCGTGTAGTATCGTCCTTATATATTTAATTCTTCTGTACGTGTCAACTGGACCGATTTGGATGAAATGTGTGTATATATTTTGAGTGGGCCTTGGATGGTTTGAAAATACAATTGAACCCTGTAGATGGCGTCGTGATAATTCCAAGCGGACGAAGTCGCGGGCACAGTAGTGTATGTATAAAAAAAACGTCATCCTATTACCACTTCTTTTTTTACAGAATGTCGGAAAAATTTTAAATAAATTTTAATTAATTAATACACTTTACGCCACTTAATGTGTGGCGAAGGCGGGCTTATTGCCTTAGACAATTTACTCCAGTCAACCTGTTGGATCTACCTGGAAATAAAATTCGAAAAGAATCTATACCACTATACTATTTAGTAATCTGTGACCACGTCTGCTGTGCGTAAGCAGTCAATTCATACATGAAAACCACGTACAGATTTAGTAAAACCTTAGTAAAAAAGTAAAGTCAGCCTCGGTAGCTCAGTGGTGCGGTCGGTCGGCTGTTGTTGTTATGCAACCCTGAGCGCGGTCAGTACTTGAATGGGTGACCGCTCGACCGTTGAAAGCTGACCGTGGTTCCGATTTCACGTAAAACTGTAGATCCCTTCCCTTCTTAGCTTACTAGGTGGTAGGGTTTATCCCGCCCGGGTTGCTACCACCGCACTGAATGAAACGTCGGTCGAAACGGCTATGTAAATAGTTCGTGTTTTCCGTCCAGTTCAGTGTAGCCGACATGAAATGAAGGGAATCACTGACATGGCCCGTTCACCCGGTCTTATGGGCTGACATCACGGATGTTGTAGGTGGGTGATGTAGCCAACCGTGTCAGTTTCCATAAAACATAAAAATCCATAAAAAAACACCTTTCTCGATTGAGCGAACACACAGACATACCTAACTCTATGCAAAGAGTTTGTATTACGTCGCTGCGCAGCGACGTAATACAAACTCTTTGACTCTATGTTATCTAGCGATAGAGATGAAATAGCGAAACTGTGTGTAGAAATTGTTACGCTGAAAATGTGACAGGTTAAAAACACGACTAATCCATTGGGAGTGAAACAGTGCGAGTCGAACTCGCGCACCGAAGGTTTCGTAGCGCCACTCACGCCATCCGTGGCGTGTTTTATGAAATGCTTCATATTAGGTAGTTAAAATTCACGATTAGTTAAAATGCTTCATGCTGTTTGCAGCAGATGGCGCGCATACACTTTTAGTTTCTTGTATGAGGACCCCGTGAATTTTTTACTTTTTCTTATTTTTATTATTTGTTGTTATATCGGCCATAATACCACATATTTTGTGAACATTTCAACGGGATACATATTACGGTTCAAGAGATACATCCCTCGGACAGACAGACGGACAAACAGACGTACAGACGGCATAGGCTTAATAATAGGCTTCCGTGCGGGATACGGAAACCTAAAAATTACGTTTCATTCCCATTGAAAAAAGTAACACAATGCTAACGCTCATGAAATGAACTATTATTTTTTATCTGATATCATTAAGGCGAATTGTACAGTTTTATTTGGTAATTTATGAGTAGCAACGAATTAAAATTAATGGAAAGCTGTTAAATGTTACAACTTGTATGATGTACCTACTTCAATCAGGCCGATCGCAAATCAATAAACATGTTCGTGTACATTTATGGGTAGACAATCATTATCAGCATATAATAAATATTTATATCGGGGAAGTACCTTTTATTATCAGTCAAGTATGCGTCTACTGCTGGACATACGCCTCTCCAATTTTCGTCCAGTCCTCCAGGCCTTCAGCGGTACGGAACCACTGCTTTCCGACGACTTTTATTAGCAACCACTTTCCACCTCCGCACAACGCGCACTGGGCAGGGATTGCATCCCTATACGCTGGATTTACCGCGGATGCGTACGAATCGGTTCTGCAGATCTTTCCTCCTCAGAACTCGTAAACTCTGGAACGCTCTCCCTGCCCACATATTTCCTCCCAAGTATCGTCTCGGGTCCTTCAAGAGAGGCGTGAATAGGCACCTGTCAGGCCGGCATGGCATTCGCAACCCCCGCGTACGACTGAATGTCCATGGACGTCATTAGACACCTTATGGGTGGGTCGGCGCCACATGTCGCGCTTACTATAAAAAAATATGTATTTTGAAATATGTATATCAAAATTAAATAATATGTCCAATGAATTAGTGATTTTGGAAAAAAAAAGGATTTGTAGGTAGAGTACAGCTCGAATTTTATAGTGAAAACCTTAAATAGCTAACTCTCTTTCGCTATTAGTGGGCATTCTAACGCAGGATCTAACCTGTAATACTTCGGCTATTATGGCAGCGACACAAACCCTTATTTCCAGGAGTTTCTAAGTAATCCCACCGCGCGACTCGCCACGCCAGGCGCGGCGGAGGCGAAGCGTCGTCGCGGCGGAGGCGTCGCGCTAGCCAGCGCGCCGCGACGCCTTCAGTCAGTCGTGTGCCAGAACGCGCGTCCGTCGAACGCATCACGCGTACCGACCGCGAGCGAAGTTCGCCCCAAACTTTTGTGCCGAAAAAGTTTTCAAATTAGGAACGATATTCTTTGCCGAACTGATAAGTTTCAAATTCGGAACGGAAAAAGGGTACTTGAATTGAACGTATGGTGGGTTTCGAAAGATTTCGTTAGTCGCCTATAGCGACTCCCCGGAGGCAGTGTTTCGAGAACTTTGAGAAACTTTTTATTTTGATTAATTCGTTCGAAATATGAAAATGGGAACTTTATGCCTGTTCAGAGTTTAGATCACATAAACAATATTAAAATCAAAACAATATTTTATACAGCGAGTGAAAGCAACACTTTCGTGCATAAAAACACTATAAAAACACACTAAATCTGTGAACGACAATTAAAAAAAATAATATAAAAATATTGTTTTATTTTCATCGGTAAGACATAAAGTGTGTCGGCATAGTGACAACCGGACAATCATTAGCGGCGGAGGGGCGGGCGGGGCGCGGGAGAGGGTTCGGCAGAGACGACAGATCACAATCGGGCATCTTCAAGGATTCTGCACCGGGGCACCGGCGATATAAGTCTTTTATGGTGAGCAAATCTCTGTTATCTGCGGATCTGTTTGTGTGGGATTTGGGCGGGGCTCAGCGGAGGCAGTCGGCTGGCTTAATGTGGAGAGTGACCTTAGATCTGCTAACTTGTACGTGATGTCGGCGATACGGGCTTCCATGAAAAATATACGGAATCTCGATAGTAATGTGAATTTATTAGGAACTAGCTTTTGCCTGCGGCATCGCTCGCGTGAAATTCGTATTTAAAAAGAAGAAAGTAAGTAAGCCCGCTACCGTACCTTTATTTCGGCGTGCGGAACAGTTCGGTTTGTATAAGAGCCGCATCTTAGCGTAACCGGAACTGAATATTTAGCCTATCCTGTGTCTCGTATAGGTAAATGTGCTTGTACGAAGTTTCATCAAATTCAGATGATCGGTTAAAGAGTTATGGAGGAACATACATACATACAGAAAATATTTCTATAAATCGTAAATTTAGTTTTAGTATCATACATAGAGTCTACAAACGCAGTATCGCATAAAACAAAATAACTTACTCCATGACCATCCCCCTTACAGATTTATTATTAGTATATTGATGATTGATAGATGATTGATGTATAAATAGGTTTGCGCTTTTAACATTTTATAGTGATTTATGCGCCGTATCATAGTAAAACTTTTATTAAATATCTTTTATTAGACAGCTGCAAAGCCCAAAATAAAAAGACACATTAATCCTAGACTAAGATTTTACTCGTAACATGACGATATCTAAAAACCGGCCAAGTGCGAGTCGAACTTGCGCACCGAGGTTTCCCCACCACAAAAATAGCGTTTAAAAAGCACGTTTCTTGTATGGGGACCACCTTAATTTTTCACTCTTTAACTTTTTTGTTATATCCGCCAAATTATCACATATTCTGTGAAAATTTCAATCGGGTAGTTATATGGCTCTAAAGATACAGCCATCGGACTGACGGAAGAATGGACAGACAGAGACGTTGCAGGCTTATTTAATAAACTTAATAAAAATTATTATAAAGATGACAGACGGAAGGACCGACGAACGGATTGACGGACGGACAGACAGACAAATGATCAATTTTATAAGCATCGCTGGTTAAGGACCCTAAGAAGTATCTCGGGTTCTTCAAGAGAAGGTTCGTGGCATTCGTAACTTCCGCTTGAGACCGAATGTCCGTGGGCGTCGTTAGACACCTTATGGGTGGACCGGCGGCACGCGTCGCGCTTTCAATAAAAAAAAATGTCATGTCATGATATCCTGTTTTTTACCAGCGATTTTTACATTGACTCGACGGTGGGGACTTTTTTTCAAATATTTTATGTACAACGTTTTTACTACTATATATTACTATATATTTATATACTTTTACGAGTCTCGGACAGGTAAAATCAACTAGTACTGAAAACAACTCAAGTTTTTATTCAGACGGTTCTGTAGCTATACATCATCCATCAGTTATGCTTCCGGACATAACAGAACATTGTCCCTCTAGACGTATTAATAATTCCAAAGGGTATTTGATTTTCACATTTTAATATAATATTTAAATTAGATTTCCTTTTTACGGTCCCTGCGGCGTTAAAATCCCAGGGTTTGTTTATTTTCTTAGCGTCGTCCCTAATGAATTATAAACATTTAAAGATTCAACGAAAATACCTCGAGTGTGTTCTTATCCGCAGATAATGCGCGGACCGACTGATCGACATGTTATCGATTTTATAATGGTGCCCTTGTTTACAATTTCGGTAATAGACTGTACAAACACATTATTCTGCGGCGCTAGCGAATGCATTTTGTAAATTGTTGACGGTTTTACGGTATTCTTTGTCTATTGTTGACATTGGGCTTTTGAGAATCCATCATGGGTTCTCTAAATCGTTTCTCTGTCACACCGCTAGGGTGTGGAACTGTATTCCGGCGAGCGTATTTCCTGAATCCTTTAACATGGGTGTCTTCAAGCGTCGTATTAACGGGCTAGACAGCCTAGCAACAGTCCGCAAATCTGCTGGCATGGCACCTAACTGAGCGTGGTTTCGCGAGGAGAGGTGATTTTGGCTCTGTCGACTGCACCATTGGTCTCTCGGCACAGTCACTCATGCTGGTTTACATAAAAATGTATATATTCTTATTTTTAGGGTTACGTATCCGTACGGGACTATATTTTTTTTTTATATAATCCGGTATGTTTGGCTGAATCGGAGGGGCCAAAGCACATGCTCCGACCAGCCAATATCACCTCCGAGTAGGTAGGTGCCATACCGGAGACTTCCCTGGACTGCTAGCTATACTGGACTAGAGGAGAACACAATCGAGGCTGCTATGCGGCCATCTTACATCCAGTACGGTGGTACCAGCCCAGTCGGCTATAATTTGAGCCTACCACCTTGTAAGGGGCTCGGGAAGGATCTCGGAAGGTTTCGACCACTTTTGAGGACCCATTTAAAAAAAAATTGCTGGTTTAACACCGGTTTCGAACGGTGAAGCAGCAGGTGTAGGTGTGCACGTAAATTCTTTCTTCAGACAAAACTCATTGGTACACGCCGACCGGATTCGAACCTCGGACCTCTCGCATGAGAATCCGATGCCGAAACCACTCGGCCACCCGCTGCTTAATATTACTAAGCCTACGCCGTCTGTCTGTCTATCCTAGCTTTAAATGGATGTATCCTTTGAACTGTAATGGTCTACCCATTACAGTTCAAAGGATACATCCATTTAATATTTCCAGTTGAAATATTCACTGATTAGGTATGTGTTATTTATTACGGAGGCTAACAAACAAATATTAAAAAAAACCCCCGACTCTTAAAAAGTCAAAAATAATTCCCGTTTACTTACTTAAAGGAGTCGGTAGACCGCTAAGTAAATTCCCGCGCAACTTTTGAGTCTTTATATTTAATTTACTTAGCGGTCCCCCGACTCCTTTAAGTAAGTAAACGGGAATTATTTTTGACTTTTTAAGAGTCGGGGGTTTTTTAAATTTGTAATTTAACTTTTATTTCAAGCTTTTTAAAAAAAACCGCATGCAAATCGGTCCACTTTTGAAGATAATAATTTTTTTTATTACTTAATTACTTAATTACTTGATTACAAACATAGCTAAGAACCATCCCGATTAAACAGGCTTCCTAATAAAAAAAACCGCATCCAAATCGGTCCATCCGTTTGGGAGCTACGATGCCACAGACAGACACACACACACACACACACACACACACACACACACACACACACGTCAAACTTATAACACCCCTCCGTTTTTTTCGTCGGGGGTTAAAAAAAACAGTCAAGTGCGAGTCGAACTCGCGCACCGAGGGTTCCGTATCGCCATGTCATCGTGGATTAGTTAAAATGCTTCATACTGTTTTCGGTAGATGGCGCGCATAGTTACACTTTTTAGTTTCTTGTATGGGCAACCCTTGAATTTTTTTACTTTTTCTTATTTTTATTATTTGTCGTTATATCGGCCGTAATAACACATATTCTGTGAAAATTTAAACGGGCTACCTATTACGGTTCAAGAGATACAACCCTCGGACAGACAGACAGACAGACAGACGGCGTTGGCTTAGTAATAGGGTCCCTGACGACGGATACCACCGGCTGCACGCACGAAAAAGTGTCACGTTCCATCTGAGCCTGTGTGTGCAAGCGAGAGCGCGTAACAAGCGATAGAGAGGCACAATCGGCCCAAGCGTCGGCTTGTACACATTTATCTCTCTGGTTCTAAAGTACCAGGGCAGCAGAAATTGATGACGTTATCACGTAAAACTATCGTCAATAAACCGACTTTACAGACAACCAATTTTTTTTGTTTTGTTTTTGGTGTTCCTAACTCGGAACCCTCGATGCGCTATTTCGACTCACACTTGAACGCTTGAACACTTTTTGTCGTGTTTCCGTTTCCATTGGTTTTGCTGGTTGAGACTTTCAACGTTACTTTACTAATCTGTACTGAACTTTATTTTATGAGTTAGTCATGGTAGCTCGATGGTGCTATAAATGGTCGTTCGATCGTCCAAGTGAAGCACACCGGGAGCAGTCGAATTTTGGATGTTTGCGACCATGAAACTATAGAGGTCCATGGGCGTCGTTAGACACCTGTTAGCTCGGTATGGTATGGCTCGGCGCCACATGTCGCGCCTTTTCTATAAAAATAAAAACGTTCCGTTCAAAAATGTACCCAAACGAAAGCGACCCTTAGTTTTATTTCCCTAAAATAAAAGATTTAAAATTACAATAAATACATTACAAAAGGTTTTTTATTTACAATTTTAATAATTCGGAACGTTTCTTGCCTTAAGCACAGGGTCGAGTTTCGTGATGGTAGGTATATTTTTTTAGGATTTTTTTGTCTTTTTATCCTTTATACCTTTCCTTTATCCTACATACTCGTACCTTTACCAGCAGTAGTTACAGGTCATTGGTTATTTAGGCACTGAATACACTGTCCTACCCCGGCCCTAGTGTACATTGAGAGAGTATACACTTAAGAATGCATGTATTAATAAATCTTCTTAAATAAATATTAAACTATGGGGGTTCATAAAGGATAAAAAATTAAAACAAAGTAAAAGACAAAAAATAGAAACAAAAAACGAATAAACCTCGTGTGTTAAATTTCAAAGTTTCCCTAAACATTCTAGAGAGCCGTTTTAGAACCCTTCGCAAAAAATGCGAAAAAAAGTAACCCTAATGTAATCACTGTGACACAGATTACTTAATAGTTACTTCGTAACAGATAAATCACTCCATAGAAAATGTTCCTACCTTCGGGCTTTATTAGCCTACTCTTTCACAACGCCAATCGCTGCGTACGAAAGTACGAAAATGTACCTTAACGATCGAGTGTAAAGTGGTTATTGCTTTGCAGCTGCGCGCACTTGCGTGGGCGAGCGTCTATGTATACTTCGCGCGGCAGACGAATTTCTACTGAAAAAGACCGCCGGCGCGGCGGCCCGTCGGGCGGTAGGTAGTTAGCGCGCGCAAGTACATAGAGTGCGTGAGGCCTGACTCTGGTGTATGTCTGTCTGTCCGTCCGTCTGTCGGTCAAAATGGAGTTAACTCCGGATCTACTGCACCGATTTTTATCAAATGTATGCCAAAATACGCAGAGTTTCTGACCGCAGAGAGACTAGATACATTTGTCTAATAGTTTGGTGGAAAGTACAGATATTTTTAGTTTTCTTAAATCAAGGCGCATGCCATTCCATAGGTATTTTTGAGACAGTTTCAAAAAATATACACGGTGTTGCTATTGCCGTCGTAATATTTTTAACTGACATCAGGGGGTGATTCTATATGTGAAAATAAATAGCTCATGCGGCGAAAAAAATTTGAAACAAAAATACGATTTATTTTTTCCATACAACATTTTAATACCTATTCTCAAAATGTATGGGGAAAATATATTTTTTTTTCCTTCTAATTAGAAAGTCGTAGAACAAAAGTTGTTCAGTTTCATGCACAGAATAACCCCCGTTCGTGTTTAACGGTTGGGGTTGTTGCAACCGTGTATAAATGGATATAATCACTAAGTTTTCTTTAAGAAAAAATCGTTCAAAAGTGACAAAAAACTGTAATTTTGTGGTCTAACTTTTTCCTATTACGGATTGTTTTAAAATTATGAAAAATGTCGACATACCTATATTAATTTTAATAGATATTGAATAAAATTATAATACTTACGTCATTGTGCATAAAATTATTCATTTGACTCATAAAGTAATAGATTTTCAGAAAATGAGCTTGCGCCGCTAGACTCAATCCAGCGTCGTGCCGTGCGACTGGTGGGTGACCCCGTGGTGTCCCGCGACTTAGAACCTCTGCAACTCCGTAGGGACGTCGGCTCCCTGAGTGTGTTCTATCGTTTATTTCATGGGGAGTGTTCGGAGGAGCTGTTTAACGCGATTCCGTCGTCCCCATTCCACCTCCGCACTACGCGTACTGGGCAGGGGATGCACCCCTATTCAATCGACCTACCACGCATGCGCACCAACCGGTTCTGTAGGTCTTTTATTCACAGAACCGGGAAAATGTGGAACGCACTCCCTGCCCATCTATTTCCTCCCAAGTACAGCCTAGGGTTTTTCAAAAGGGGCGTGAAAAGGCTCCTGTCAGGCCGGCATGACATTCGCAATCCCCGTGCATCACAGAATGTCCATGGGCATCGTTAGACACCTACTTGTAGGTGTAACGATGCCACATGTCGCGCTATCGATAAAAAAAAAATAAATGATTTGCTGAAAATGCTGAAAAAATCATTCGAGGTTGACATTGGTGACTAGAACATCGATTGCGCGGCATGGTGACTAGTTTTCTGAAGCCTCCGCCATAGCCTCCGCGCCCCGCGTCGCCACATAGACTACTATTTCGATAAGGTTTTCATTGCACCGTTGCGTATTTACGTTACGTACGTACTTATTTATTAGTATTATCTACCAAACGAAGTCACTTACATGGCACCTAGGTACGACAGAAAAATATGCTTCGTTCGTGCCGGCTACACTGAAATGCACGGAAAAAAGAACGATTTAGATACCAGAATGCAACAGTGAACACCGTAAATCCATAAAGTGGTTCTCGAGTTATAAGTATAAATAAATAATATAAATAAAATTGTAATTTCCATATGGCAATAAGTCGGCCTTTTGTGGTGCAAAATTCATTTAATTTTCTTTATATTGTAAAATCTTTTTATGAAACGGCTTAGCGTAACGGCTTACGAGTGAAGAAACGCCGTGCAAGAAATAAAAGATAAACCGTTTCATACACATATAAGTAACGATGTAAGTAGCACTGTACAGTTTAGAACATGGATTTCGCTTTCATTCACGACAAACTATACACGACCAGTAGCTACGCAAAAATCGTGTATCCTTCCTTACCTATAATAAAATCCAACGTCTGCTTTCTGTCTGAGTGTCTGAGTGTCTGAGTGTCTGAGTGTATGTCTGTCTGTCCGCTTATAACTCGAGAACCACTGAACCGATTTTAATAAAACAAAATTCTACGGATAGCTTGATTCTTCCCATCAACTATAGGCTTATACTATACTTAAACTATACCTACTATCACGCTAAATGGCTTATGAGGTTAGCAGTGAAGTGAAATATGAGAGCGGGCGGAGCCGCGGGCACAGCTAGTTATTTATAATCGCAAAATGTGGAAAATTGCATTCCAAAATATACACGAGGTTTTACCTATGGCTGCGTAATGGCGTTGTATAGAATGGAAAGACGCTGCATCGCTTTAAAAAATATTGTATGCTATTAAAAGCAAACATTATGTACGCATAATTATAATTTTGTTTCCACTAGATGTGATGTAGAAAGAACGATTACACCGTGGATCTTTGGCGTGATATTGGTGCTTATGAATATGGATAGCGAGTACTGCCAGTATGTTTTGTCACTCGTCCATGTCGTCTCTCTGTAATCTCGCTGCTAATCCCTCCGTCCTCCGTCTCGACGCGAGTCGTAACGACACCGTGTCCCCGATGAAGGGCAAGTGACGGGCACTTACAGCCAAAGTCAAGTCATACACGTTATTTACTCATTCAGTTTAGTTGCCATGACAAAATAAATTTGAATACAATTACTGTTGTTGTGTTAATTTTTTTTTATGTGTTTTTTTTTTATGGAAACTGAGACGGTTGGCACCGGGTGAGCTAGGTGCCATGTCAGTGTTTTCCTTAATTTCATGTCGGCTACACTGAGAACTGGACGGAAAACACGAGCTATTTACACAGCCGTTCCGACCGACGACGTTTCATTCATTTAACGTACATAGTTAATTATTATGACTTTTAAATATATGACTAAAAGTATATGACTTTTAAATATATGACTAAAAGTATATGACTTTTAAATATATGACTAAAAGTATATGACTTTTAAATATATGACTAAAAGTATATGACTTTTAAATATATGACTAAAAGTATATGACTTTTAAATGACCATGGGCGTTTTGGTCCTTATGTGACATAAGGACCAAAACGCACATTGTCCAATCAAGATGAGTCATACATCGTTGGATAGCTCTTTTCAAGTGAACAAAAAAATACTATGACGGCAAACCAACCCACGCGGACCCACAAACCAACCCGCACCCAATGGCGCGGAGTTGTCCATTTTGAAATATACTCTTCAGAAAATACCAATTTTTCTCCTCTTAATATAATTATAAAAATTCATATCTCCGCTTTAAGAACCAATGTTCATCGACTCGGTCATAAATCGTCAGAGCGAGACAGCGACATAATAATAAAAAAAACTTTCAAAAATTAAAAATTAACACAACAGAAATAATAAAAAAAACTTTCAAAGTAGGATTACTCAAAATGGACAGCGAATCGGGACTAACGCCTCAGTTATTCTTATTATACAAAAAATTGGGTAGGCAGTATCAGGCTACTGCCGTCGTCAGTCTTCGTGAATACATGAAATTTTAGATTGGGATTGGATTGGGGATATGAATTATTCTAGTAAAACAAAAATTGAGGTGGGTAGGAGTCGCTTTGCACTCCTGACGTTATACGATTATTACGTTATCACGATCGACGTTAATCACGATATAACATGTGAGCATCATTGATATTCATTGGTCAGCCAAACAGGGATTGAACATATTCGTATATATTTCGGATATATCGCGTTTAACGCTTGATGCACGATCGTATCACGTTCAGATACTTTTCCTCTGTCAGAATATTATCGTTAAGATCGATTGATGTCCGCCATCCAGGGGCCCACGTTTCCTGTGACATGTCTCCGGTGATATCTTCTCGTTGTTCTTCCGGATCGTCCTCATCCATTGGAGTCGATATCAACGACTTGATCGAGTTTGACACGAGGCGGACGGTAACTGGGTGCGCGCGATCAAATTTTCATCACTTCGCCCGACTCTTGCCCAATGACATTTTGTCTGATGATGTTTTCCTTCTGCTATTTCTTCTTCAACCTGTATTGACGATATCGCTCTGCATGTGTAGTGTGTTCCTTTAAAGTTTTCTCCCGTTTGGGCTTGGATTCATGCATTTTTCTCACTTTTTTGCGTGCCATTTTTTTCCATAATTTTTTTTTAAATGTTATTTTTCAAAACGTCGTGTTCTATCTGACTTATTGTTTAGAGCGGTTCGATAGCTACCGAATGACACCAAAACCGCTTCTATACATTTGTCCATTCCGAAGTTATAAGTCAATTTAACTTTGGGCGCCGCTGATTTTTAGGATTTTTAGTCAATTTTTGTTCACTTGATTACGTCATCATTCCAAGGCCAAAGTGACCTGTACCATTTCGAAGAGTCGCTGAAACGAACTTTACAATGATGATTTCACCTTTTGGCTATCAATTATAGTTTTCGAGAAATCGCCGTGTCATTGTACACAATTTTTATGTCGCTCGAATTTCTGGCGTGCACCCCCTTTCTGAAAAAGAAGAGGTTCATGTATTCACGTCAAAACTACCTTCCGGTATGTCGAGTCAAACTCTAGATCCCTTCATCTACCTAACTACGTAGTTGGTAGGATTTAACCCATCCGGATTAATACCACCGCACTGAAAGGTCGGTCGAAGCGTCTATATGTAAATAATTTGTATTTTCCGTCCAATTCAGTTTAGCCGGCACGCAAAGATTTAAATCTATAGATAGCGCATAGTCACATGGCGTACGTCAGACAATGTCACAAATGAAAGGGCCGCATGCAGCTACTTCGCATCATACGCAGCGCCACGCGCGTGTTGAGAGGTTGTGCCACGGAACGGAACGAAACGCGCCGATGCGCTAGTGCAGAGCGTTAGCGTTTTGTTAACATGCGGCAGATTTTGATGCGATTCTTGATGACTACTGTATATGCATTTGTATTAATACTGTACTCATCGATGCCCTTGCATCTTCAATCCACTTGAAATATATGTAAAGTATGTATATAAGTATGTATCTATGTATAGTATATAAGAGTTGATGTAGGTATATTATAATTTTTTGGTTTCTTATTGTTGTAGGTATATATGTAATTTTGTATACGTTAGCATGTATATTAATTGTATGTATATTTGTATATGTGTGTATTTATTTATACACATAAAAGAAACTTTAACATTAATACACTGATTACAGCATAATTTTTAAGACAGTGAAATTTATTTGTACATCGAGCAACCCCTGCTCCCTAAACTAGCGCAAGCCCTATTATAGGGGGCAGGTAACTGTCAACATTTACTTTATAAATAAGTCTTCCTTTTCTTAGGTGTGTGTGTGTGGGAGTGTGTGTGTGTGTGAGGGAGCGTGTGTGTGTGTGTGGGGTCGAATGTAAGTGTAATTTTGTGTGTGCATGCGAGGATGAATGCGTGCTTTTAGGGAATAGCATAGGGATGTGTTAGGATCAAAATAATTTAATATAGTAGGTATTGGTTAGGATATACACTGCAACAATTCATCAGTTCTAGAATGACCTAGTTCGAAAAGCCATTTATGAATAATTTTTTTGAATTTATATCTGCTAATTATGTCCCTAGTAGAAGGATCTAATTTGTTAATTATAGAGGGCCCAAGGAATGGTGTACAATAAAGTATATTTTCATTTCAAGTCACACACACCGCTATGTCTAATCGGTGACGAACTCTTGAGCGCTTTGCTCTATCTATCGATTTAAATCTTTGCCGGCGCTGATGTAAAAGATGAAGTAGCCAACCATGTAATTTTGCATAAAATATACAAAGCGTCAAAAGTTGATTTTTTTCTCACATTAAAATATCAACAATTTCTGTTCTGTGTTATTTTATGAGACCCCAACGTTGTTTCAGGTAGCACAATCCATGCAACATAATATAAGGGACTAAGTCCGGTGCGCGCGCACACAATTACAGCTTAAAGGATCTGCATAATCGCGCTGTTTACGATTTCCCAAAATTAATACACTCTGCGAAAGATTCTGCTTGTTCAGATATTAGCCTCCTGTAGACTTTATGAGTTTGAGCACCCACTTGAGCACTTAAGTAAATTTCAGCGGGGAATTATGCTCGACTTTTTTTAATGGCAGTGGAGAACGTAACGTGAGTAGGTATATTTTTATCGCATAATAATTTTGCTGTTTAGGGTTCCGTATCCGGTACGGGAACCAATTACTAAGCCTACGCCGTCTGTCTGTCTGTCTGTCCGTCCGACCGTCCGTCCGTCTGTCTGTCCGAGGGCTGTATCTCTTGAACTGTAATAGGTAACCCGTTGAAATTTTCACAGAATATGTGTTATTATGGCCGATATAACAACAAATAATAAAAATAACAAAAAGTAAAAAATTCACGGGGCTTCCCATAGAAGAAACCAAGAAGTGTATGCGCGCGCACCATCTACCGAATAGTTTATGAAGCATTTTAACTAATCATGATATTTAACTAATATGAAGCATTTCATAACACGCCATAGATGGCGTGAGTGGCGCTAACCATAACATGGCGATACGGAACCCTCGGTGCGCGAGTGCGACTCGCACTTGGCCGGTATAATTTTTTTCATATTAATCAAATATGGTTTTTATACGAACTCATTTTCTGATCACGCAGCTCGACTGTGGATACCACACGTTATCCGAAATTGTAAATCGCTTCCCATAAGCAAAAAAACACCTAAAACTGTATTATCTCCATCAATGTGAAGTAAAAACCTAAATAAAAAACAAAAACAACTTTTGTTTCATACCTGGATGGATGTTTATTTGTATATTATATTTTATTTATTTAGTCATGTATATTTATTAACACATGTATGGCTTGTATTTAACCAGCATGTACTTATATGTATTGTTAATAAGTATTCTTATTATTATTTTATCTTCAATTCTCACGCTCAACTCTTTTGCTACTACCTACTTACATTCCACTATATTATCGAATCTCAAACATTCAAAGGTTGACTGTAAGAAATATCTGTAAGGGATAAGTCCGCCTTTGCATTTTCTATCTATCTAAATAATATGAATATGAACATAATAATTTCCCTATTCTCATCTACACTATGCTATGTGTGCATAGATTTTAAGTTATAATATGAGAACCAATTTTTTTTTATGGAAACTGACAAGGTTGGCTACATCACCTACTACATCCGCGAAGTCAGCCCCTTGTTGATCTAGGTGTCATGTCAGTGTTTCCCTTCGGTCGTGCCGCCTACATGGCACTGGACGGAAAACACGAACTATTTGTTAAACTCTACCACCTAGTAACCTAGTAAACTAGTCATCAAGTAGTATTTTAATATATGTATATATAATATACAGGAACAAGTACTATGTATACTTATATATTATATATTGTAATCATGTATGTATGTTTATTCATACCAATTTACTTAGTTACTATTCTCTCACATTATCTGTGCGCCTACTTATACACATTTACCACATCCCAAAGGTTTGCTCTAACATAATGCAGATCTGCATTCAGCCGACCTTTTTGTACCTTATTTTATCGAAAAATGGTGTACAATAAAAAATAAATACAAATACAAATAGTAAGAAGGGAAGGGGCCAACAGGACATTTTAAAATCTTCACTTTTCAGTTAGGTACGATTTTTTTCCATGTGTGGCTATTGCTTTCACATTTCTGACGAGATCAGGGCAGGACTTCACAACCATGTCAATTTCCAAAACAAGTTTAAATTTTACTGTTAATTTTCAATGTTCATTGCCGTTCATTCTCAATTGAACTTAAACAAATTATCTGTGCATAGTTATTTATTAACTTTATTTTTAATCTCAGATATTATAACACCCGCAAATTGCTAATACGCTGGAACCTTGTCATACTAATATGTAATTTATTACGGACAGTTACGCACACATAGTCCATTAAGACGATACCCATAGCTGGCTGCTTTGCATAGAAAAAGTTCGTAAGTCGGTGTTGTTTTTTAATTTTTAAAAATGTATGGTAATAAAATTTAAAAATCTACAATAATAGAGTTCTGTGCTTGTGGTTTAGTTATTTATCAGTGCAATACAATTTTCGTTTTATTCATTCACTTTTGCGTCAGATGAAAAAAGTCGAAATTAAATCATTGAGAAGCCGTTGAGACTCCAAAAGTCTCAACGGCGTAGGCGCAAATTATTTTTAATTTGGGAATATATCGAATGTTTTAATTTTTCGGCCTTCGTCTCAGCGTAACCAGCTGCCTGAGAAGTTCCCGCCACATGAATGGGAGCTACTGTATCCGTACACGTTGCATCCCACACCAGTGGTCTTACCTGCCTCCACGGAGCAAGAGTTGATAACGTCTGGTCTTTTGCCATCTGATCTTGAAATTCCAGACCGCTCCAATCTACATGGTATTCGCGCAGATGCGAGGGAGCGACTGATGATCTGGTTGAGGCTGGTGTGGCAGGACCACCTGCCGGCGCTCTTAAGACAAGAAAGTCCATGGTACCCCAGTTCCCCCACAGCCTCACCACACACACACACGTGTGGGGCACACGTAGAAACTTATTTATTAATGAAATTATTTTCTTCCTCTTAAATAGAGTAGCTAACGTACGAATCCGCCGCTGTCTCGGTGGCTCCAGACTTTAATTTCGCTTGTAATGGAGTCCCACTCAGGCTGCTTTCTGTAAAAATAGCTTTACGACCAATTACGTACGGTTTTATTGCGAAGTGTGAGCTTCTGAGCGAAGCTAGGCCGGGAGGTGAGTAGATATGTGACTATAGGCAGTTACTGCGCAATAAAATGAGAAATCTCAGGAAAGCACTCAATGCGTCTGTTGACAGTTGGATAACTGGGTAAATAGCGATACCGCTCAACACATCATACAGGTAGCTCCAACACATCCATCCAATTCGTTTTCGGCATGTCTACAGACAAGGCAGCAAACACTGCACCATACCTTAGGACTGCGCTGTGTATACCAGGGTTGTTGCTGATGCACATTTTTTTCACATCAGCTGATGATGATGTTGATGCTGATTTTAATTATTTTCTTAAAAAAAAGGTAAAAATACTAAACTATTTGAATTTTATGAATTTACAAGCTGTGCCCGCGGCTCCGCCCGCTCTCATATTTCACTTCACTGCTAACCTCATAAGCTATTTAGCGTGATAGTAAGTAGCCTATAGTTGATGGGAAGAATTAATCTATCCGTAGAATTTTGTTTTATTAAAATCGGTTCAGTGGTTCTCGAGTTATAAGCGGACAGACAGACTGTATGTCTGTCTGTCCGCTTATAACTCAGACACTCAGACACTCAGACAGAAAGCAGACGTTGGATTTTATTATAGGTAAGGATAAGGAAGGATATCCAAAGTTTTGGTTGGTATTGAAATAAAAGATTGTGTTTGAATAATTTTGTGGCATTTAATAAAAAAAAAAGAATCAATCTGATACCAGTACCAGTTTAGTAATTATCTTAGCAATTAAATTACTTATTAGTATTGGATGGAACTCTGGAACTATTTGGAACTGTATGTGCTGCTTTTTTCGGCTTCGAGTCTGTTCCGAGAAGGTTTGTCACGACTCGAACATCAGCAATCGATCAATGCGGACGCTGATGCGATGCTGGTGTTGAAAATGATGCTAAATTTCCGCGGATGCTGATGCTGATGTTCGCAACAACCCTGGTGCATACTTACAAACTAACCTAGATTAAATGATTACATTAAAACTGCATCTTTCCCCATGCATGTTGTAAAAGGCGACTAAGGGATAAGGACAAGATGCCGTGCTAAAGGGCGACAGGATAGCCACCTCTCACCTTGTCACGGTACTTCCAACGAGTGATGCAGCAGGTGGGTCTTCGTGCCTTACTTGCTGCTTGATCGATTTGATCTTGTTCGAATACTTTGCTAAACGTGTTGGTCGGTCTATAGTACTGTAATTTACCAGAGTTCTTGCAGCACAACACCGATTACTCTGCTTGCCCCGATTATCAGGACTCAGCCTGTGTGATATGTATGTATATTAAAACATTAAATCAGCGGCGTGTGGTCGGCGCGGTCTTGGTTTGGACCCTCGATCTCAGCATCCGAGGTTTGATCCTGGTCATCACTGCACGGCAGTGATGAAAAACTCTATAACGAATGCTCGTAGAGGAGACAGAATTTACTAGTACAGCGGCTCTCAATCTATGGTAGTTGTAATGCGTATAGACACGCGCTCCTGTGTGTGTGGTAGCCACGTGGGTAGCCAACACTGAGCCACAGAATAGAAAAGAGTACTCCGTACAGAAGCTGCTCTGTACAAACACTCACAAAGAAATAGCTACTCTGCGACGACGCGATAAAGTACAAATTGACTCGCACAGAGCTGCATGCCTAAACACGATAACTGCCTACATTTCGCTTCTCTTTCTGTCGTGTAACTCTATCTCGAAAGCGCGTCGTTCAGCGCGTCTAAGGGCTGTGTCTTTGTGCTGTCTTATTGTGAGGAATAAAATGAAGATGATACCTACCAACTTTTATCGTTCTAGCTACCAACGATACGATATTTAGGTACGGCAAATTCATGCGAACAAATTCATGCATGCGTTAGCGTCACAATTAGTTTCTCACATCGAAGCGTGCATTGCGTGCAACCTTCCAGTGATAGTTTTGTTTGATCAATAAATTTAATGATCAATGATCATCTACAATGTACCTATTATCCTTATACAAATTAGGCCATACATACCACGCTGTTCGGCGTCATCTAACTAATGTTATTGGCAATATGATATTATTTTTAAATCTATGACCTCCTACTAATATGAATAAATAAATTACTAGAAATAAATCAAAATGCTACTAAACAAAACACTTACCTTCCTTCGTCTCTCGGCAATGAAAAAAAAGACAAGTTTTCATTTGTCTTTTGACTTTTCCACCCGTCCACTGCACAATAATTTACGTGATTTCGACATTTTCTAAATTCGAAAGCGCCACGCGCCCGGTCTGGCTGGATAGCAGCAGCCCACTGTTAATTGTAGATTAGTCGGTACGCCAAGCGGTAGGCATTTAACTCGCGACCTTGAGCGAGTGACGAAGGCCTGACTGAGCGCTCCCGAGCTTACGCAGACAAAGATAGTGTACATGTATATTTGTATATTTACACACACAAGCGTGGTTCACCCGCGCTCGTGAGATAAAACGTGAGAAAAAATGAAACATTATGCTCTACAAAATTTTAATAAGCAGCTAAAAAAGTGCCATAATCCTAATTCAGAAAGTTTAGTTTATGAACATAAATAGAATTTCAATTCTGATTTTCTTATCGATATAAAAACCCACTCCCAAATGCTCATTGCGAGTTCCGAAGAATATTTTAAACAAGATTTTTTATTCGATTCCGAGATCACTAATTGAACTTTGAGGAAAGAGAATCATTTAATTGAACTTTGGTTTGATGCTAAGCTCCAAAGAGAATTTAAGAATGTAGATATGGAATATAATAAATATAATTATTAGCTTGTTGTAGGTAAAGGTGGTACGCCGCCAATCATATTTACCTTGATTGGTTGATTTTTTTTTTTTTTTATGTAATCCGGTATGGGTGGCTGAGTCAGAGGGACCAAAGCGCATGCTCCGACCTGCCAATATCACCTCCGAGAAGGTAGGTGCCATACCGGAGACTTCCCTGGATTGCTGGCTATACTGAACTAGAGGAGAACACAACCGAGGCTGCTATGCGGCCATCTTACATCCAGTACGGTGGTACCAACCCAGTCGGCTACAATTTGAGCCTACCACCTAGTAAGGGGCAAGGGAAGGGACCTACAGTTTTACACCGGTTCCGAACGGTGAAGCAGCAGGTGTAGGTATGCACGTAAATTTTTTCGTCAGGAAAAACTCATTGGTACACGCTGACCGGATTCGAACCGCCGACCTCTCGCATGAGAAGCCGATGTCCAAACCACTCGGCCACCCGCCGCTTCTTATCTTACTAGGTGGTAGGGTTCAACCCGCCCGAGTGAATGATCAGTGCGGTGGTTGAATGAAACGTCGGTCGAAACGGCTATGTAAAAAGTTTGTGTTTTCCGTCCAGTTCAGTGTAGCCGGCACGACCGAAGGAAAGCACTGACATGGCTGCTAGTTCACCCGGTGTTATGGGCAGACATCATGGATGTTGTAGGTGATGTAGCCAACCGTGTCAGTTTCCATAAAAGAAAAATTGGTTTTAGTGCTACCTGAAAAAAAGATTGAGAAACCCTGTACTAGTACCACAGATTACTTAATAGTTACTTCGTAACAGATAAATCACTCCATAGAAAATGTTCCTACCTTCGGGCTTTAATAGCCTACTGTTTCACATCGCCAATCGCTGCGTGCGAAAATGTATCTTAACGATCGAGTGTAAAGTGGTTATTGCTATGCAGCTGCGCGCAGTTGCGTGGGCGAGCGTCTATGTATACTTCGCGCGGCTGACGAATTTTCACTGAAAAAGACCGCCGGCGGCCCGTCGGGCGGTAGGTAGTTAGCGCGCGCAAGTACATAGAGTGCGTGAGGCCTGCTAGTACTTTCGTTCTTTACTTATAGCTATGTTGGACTTAAAAAATAAATGGTTATTTATTTTTTCCACTCCCAAAGATGATCAAAGCCGGAGATATTTGATTGCCTTCTCAAATACACCGATGTTTGAAGGAATCTATAATATCAATAAAAATATTCCGCTCTTTCAATTGAATACCTACTTTCACTTTAAGAATGTCTCGTGACGATGCATGCAGGCAGTTGAAATGAAAATGTAAATGAAGATTGGAAATTATTTTACGTATCTAGCAAAGAGTTTGTATTCCGTCGCTGCGTTGACGTAGGTAATACAAATTCTTTTTAACCGACTTCCCAAAAGGAGGAGGTTCTCAATTCGACTGCATGTTTTTTTTTATGTTTTTTACGCGATTGCTCCGTCATTTGTGGGCTGATTTTGAATTTTTTGTTTGTTAGGTCATACTTCAGCGGTGATCCCATATAAATTTGATCGATATTAATTCAGCGGTTTTTGAAAAATGAACAAAATACTATGGTGTGTGGTTACCTTCAGCAAAATGTTTGTGATGTGGACTTTTTCAGCAATTTGCAGTTTGATACATGGCGAATAATTCTGTACCACTTCAACCGATTTCGATTATTCTTTTTTATTAGGTTTCCGTATCCCGTACGGAAGCCTAATATGTAATATTACTAAAAATAATGAAATAAAAACTGTCTAAAAAAATATAAAACCCACTTCCAAAAAAAAAAAACTAGAACTAAAAAAGTATTAAATACCTAATAATTTTCTCTTGAATTTTCTCTGTCATTGTATTGAAAAATATGAATCGATATTGTGATACTTATACGGACCCTTGTTTCATGAGTATTAGAAATTTGAAATCTTTTCAGACAGACAGACAGGCAACTGCTCGATTTGTACTTGCCACAGCGGCTGACTACGGATTCCAAAAACAGACAACGTGCAGACGACATCTGAATTTTAAAACATTAGAGAGAATCTGTTCACGAATTCGGAAGGTCACCTACAACACATTATACAAATAGCACTCAGTATTAAAATGGGTACCTACATTTCCACTGCGTAAGACCAGAATTACGAAATATCATAAATACATTTAATTCAACGTGATCTACATAATACTCCCGCGATTATGATAACATCTTGCTATTTTCACAGAGTTTTTGTCTGTAATTAATTCACATTCAAATAAATGCTTTGTAACATTACTTCTTGGTACTTATATTTATAACGGGAATTAAAATGTATGTGAGAATAATCACGAAACTGTTTTTGAATAAAACCATACAAGGTACCTCCACGCTGGACTTACCGCGGATTCGTACCAATCGATTCTGCAGATCTTTCCTCTACAGAACCGGTGAAATCTGGAACGCTCTCCCTGCTCATATATTTCCCCCCAAGTACAGTCTCGGGTCCTTCAAGAGGGAATGGCACCTGTCAGGCCGGCATGGCATTCGCAACATACCGAATACCAACCTACAGAAGCGACCTACAGTTTTACACCGGTTCCGAACGGTGAAGCTTTTTTCGTCAGAAAAAACTCATTAGTACACGCCGACCGGTTTCGAACCTCGGATCTCTCGCATGAGAAGCCGTTGCCCAACCACTCGGCCACCCGCCGCTTAAACTAAACTTGCCTTAACTAGCACTTGAGGCTACATTGCTTTGCAAACTCGATTGAGTGCTCTTTTTTTCAACTTCTAGAGGCCGCGCCATCTTGAATGGAGTAACGCGTGTTCCCTTACAAACTTTCGCAACTCACTTACAAAACGTTAGCTGCTCAAAGGAGTTTTAGGTGGATACAAGAAAATGGCTTGAACTTAATAATTAAATGTCTTGGGTTTCGATGATAGAAGTGTGTACTTTATCTTGGATTAAATATAATTAAATCCCTGCCTTCCCTATCCTTATCCCTCCCTACATATTAAGATTCAACGTCTGCCGTTTGTCTGTGTGTATGTATATATGTATGTTCGCTTATAACTCAAGAATGGCTCAAACTAAGTACTTGTCCTTAGTAAATTACTGTTTCATATTGATTACTTGAACGAAGCTCGGCCTTCGGCCTCACCCTGACTTGCTTACTAGCGACTTACTTTCTTTAAGAAAGCTTATTATCGTTTATCTGAACGTAGCTCGGCCTTCGGCCTCGCTCTAAGTAACTTATTTCTTCGAAAGAGTATATTATTTACGTGAACGCAGCTCGGCCTTCAGTCTCGCTTTAGTATATTTCAATGGGTCTCGCCCTTAGTGACTTTGTTCGGGAAAATATAACGTTTACGTAGATGGAGCTTGACATTCGGCCTCACCCTTACTGAACTAGATCAGTACCCTTATCACGAGATTTAACCTACACCGCGTACTACGCTACGCCGTGTTCTCCGCATCATTTTGTATGGAGAAACGAAGTTCGCAAATCTATCACTAGAGGCGCTGCTCCGTTTCTCCATACAAAATGATGCGGAGAACACGGCGTAACGTAGTACGTGGTGTAGGTTAAATCTCGTGATAAGAGTACAGATGCCAGTGCCTTAATTGTAATGTGTAGGTATTACTATTAAATAAAATGATTTCACTTTACTTTAGTATTAGTTCTGTGTAGCCGGCACAACCAAAGGGAAGCTGCCATGGTACCTAGTTTATCAAGGTATGATCGGCTGACATCATGGTTCATGTGCCCAACCATGTCACATTCATAAAACATTGTAAAATATAAGGTCAGCTGTAAAATCAACAATGAACGAAACGGTCAACGAAAATTCGATTATTTACTCAGAGAAAAGAACTTCGATTACCCACACAGGGGAAAATTTCAATCATGCCTTTATTTCTTCAGATATCCCCTGGGATATTAACCTGGCGTCTGCTTTCGATGCGGTTCTATATCATACCGCAATAAAACATTCACTGATTATACGACAGAACAATGATCGGCGGCAGTCTTCGAAACATAAATCTTCTCATCTGGTTCTTCCGTTGAGAAGGCACTTTTTTTTATTGACAGCGCGACATATAGCGCCGTGCCAGCCATAAGGTGTCTAACGACGCCCATGGACATTCGGTCGTATGCGGGGGTTGCGAATGCCATGCTGGCCCGACAGGTGCCCATTCACGCCCCTCTTGAAGGACCCGAGACTGTACTTAGGGGGAATATATGGGCAGGGAGAGCGTTCTAGAGTTTACCGGTTCTGTAGAGGAAAGATCTGCAGAATCGATTAAAAACTAAATTGATAAAATATTTCCTGAATTATATTTCTTCGGCGCATATCACTAATCAAATCACGTTAGCGACTTGTGTATACACGATCAGTCTACAGGATAACTCAGTAGCCGCCCGTGGCATGTGGGTGTCACTCAGGAGCGGCGTGTTTTCCTCGACCGCAGCGTTTGTCACAACGGATATATTTTATCAAAAGTGCCGGCTATTCATGTCAGCCGTTATCTACGAGTGCATATGACGATAGCACAGAATTTAGCAGCGGCATGCATAGATATTGCTCACTGAAGATTATTTAAATCCACATTACAAGAGATAGGGCGGTAACTTTTATGCAGTAGGGTAGAGACAAAAATCGGCCAAGTGCGTATCGGAACGCGAACAGTGAAGAGTTCCGTAGTCGGGAAGAACGCGCACGATTTAGGGTACTAAGTACTTTTTGTACCGTGTGGGGCCGGTACTTTAAAAGAATAGCCCCACTGCATCGCTCCCCGTGTATGTCGTAAAAGGCGACTAAGGGATATGACTCCCTTCTTATATTACTAGGTGGTAGGGTTTAACCCGCCCGGGTTGGTACAACCGCACTGAATGAAAGGTCGGTCGAAACGGCTATGTAAATAGTTTGTGTTTTCCGTCCAGTTCAGTGTAGCCGGCACGACCGAAGGGAAGCACTGACGTGGCACCAAGTTCAACCGGTGTTATGGGCTCACATCGCGGATGTTGTAGGTGATGTAGCCAACCGTGTCAGTTTCCATAAAAAAAAAAAAAAAAAATTTCACCCCGAAAAGTTGCTCTAATTGGTCATGCGCCAAAAATATAATATGAAATTAGTAATAATTTGTCACGTCTCAAAGAAGTTGCAATTTGTCAAATATAAATATAAGTTTCAATTCGTTATATATTAATTTAGTTTTAACTTGTCATGCATTATTTTAGTTTCGATTGGTAATATCATGTCATGCAATTGCCCTATTTACCTTCACATTATATTAATGAGGGTTGGCTTACAATATGACAAAATTACCCAGAAGCTATCAATATTAACAAATTTAAAGACTACTTTACAAATTGGTGGTTGTCTAGTACAATAATCCCGTGTATCAGTTGTTACTGTGAGAAACACAAAACTAATAATCCTGTCCAGGGGTGGCATAACCGCCGCGCCGGAACAACAAGATAAATAACAGACACAGACTGTTACATTTCATTGAGGTTATGAATAAAGAAATGAAAATTACAAAGTTATTAATTATGTGTAGACTGCAAAAACCAAAATACGAACAAGCTACCAGAATCTAATTTTTCACACACTTTTCAGATAGGCATCCATTTTGTGACTCTTGCGAAAAATCAAAACGCTACCTCTACCACAGATTACTTAATAGTTACTTCGTAACAGATAAACCACTCCATAGAAAATGTTCCTACCTTCGGGCTTTAATAGCCTACTGCTTCACGTCGCCAATCGCTGCGTGCGAAAATGTACCTTAACGATCGAGTGTAAAGTGGTTATTGCTTTGCAGCTGCGCGCAGTTGCGTGGGCGAGCGTCTATGTATACTTCGTGCGGCTGACGAATTTCCAATGAAATAGATCGCCGGCGGCCCGTCGGGCGGTAGGTAGTTAACGCGCGCAAGTACATAGAGTGCGTGAGGCCTGCCTCTACTCACAGAACTATTTTAAATCCTACCACCTTAATTTTTTTCAGAAGTTTACACCGTAAGGTGATGTGACTGACTCGAATTTGAAGAAGTGTACCGCCAATATTACTTACCTGACAGATTCAGTTTTAATATATGTAAAACATCATCTATCAGCGCAGATCGATAGCTTTTTGAAAACACGGTTTGATAACTTCGCTCGATAGAAAAAAATCCATCGAGCGAGACCTATAGGATGAGCATGCCTCTGAATTTAGTTATAAAAACGTATTTAAGGCAACGTGACCAAATCAAGGCTTTGGAAAAAATATATTTTTTTATTTATTGAATATATATCTAAATCCGTAGCTTTTTACTTTTTTTTTTCGATCCGTAGTTTTGGAATAAAAAAATAAAAACCATACTTGCGCTAGAGCTAAAATTGATTGATTAGTTGCATCCTACTCCAACCAGCGAAAGCGGCGCCTTGAAAGAGGAGTTTATTGTTTAATGTTTATTTAGCATCTATTGGCATTACACTGCGCTCAGATTTGTCATATTTACATTGTAACATTCCGCCAGTTCGATTATCACAGCGAAGAAGAACTGACAAGAAACTTCACTGGAAATTTTTTCAATGTCCACTTAGTCTATACAAAAATGTTTGTGACATGCAGCTATTCATGACAAAGTGAAAACATTTCGGGCGAATAGGGTTGACAGGGCCCTAAACATATTTGAATTGTTGGGGGCACACTTTTGACGACATTAGAAGTACATATCTCACCAAATATTCACTTAAATTGTAATGTGTGCCACCCGTATTTTGTTTATCCTAATTTAACCGCACCATTGTATAGCGGTTCATAGAATATACGTTCCTTCCAAATTTCGTGTATCTGTATATGTAGTGTCAATAGTCTCCGAGTAAAATGGCTGTGACATACCTACGGACGGACGGACAGACGGACAGGGCGAAATTATAAGGGTTCCGTTTTTTTTGCCATTTGGCTACGGAAACCTAAAAATGCGATTGAAGATTTCAGATTACACACACACATTTATACATACATACACGAACACGTACATACATACATACTCGTACATATTGTTGCCCACTGTGCTAACCCACACCACGTTACGTTATACATGCTACACTACAAGTTAAGCAGGTTACCTACACACTTGTTGGTGTAGCAGCATGTAATGTATCTGATACTGTATCATCCTACAAGTGAATACGCCTCGGCCATCGTCACCGCGTATTGCCAGCCATGAGGTGTCTAACGACGCCCATGGACATTCGGTCGTATGCGGGGGTTGCAAATGCCATGCCGGCCTGACAGGTGCCTATTCACGCCCCTCTTGAAGGGCCCGAGACTGTACTTGGTGGGAAATATATCGGTAGGGAGAGCGTTCCAAAGTTTACCTGTTCTGTAGAGGAAAGATCTGCAGAAACGGTTAATACGCAACCGCGGTAAGTCCAGCGTGTAGGGGTGCAAACCCTGCCCGATGAGCGTGGTGCGGACGTGGAAAGGGGAACGCGGTAACGCGTTAAACAGCTCCTCCGAGCACTCCCCATGAAATAAGCGATAGGCAAGTCTTCCGAAGTGGAGGCTAGTGCTGCGTTCATCAATCAATATATCATCATCAATACTAATAATAATTCTGTAAGGGATGGTCATGGCATGGAGTAAGTAACTTTGTTTTATGAGATACTTCTTTGTAGACTCTATGTGTGATAATAAAACTAAATTGGTGATTTTTACAAATATTTTCTATAGAAGATCCCGCCAGGGCTGCATTCATCGCACAATGCAAACAATGGACGAGTGTTTTCCCTTGTGTTGGCACAATGGACAAAGGAGCGAAATAGACTAACTGTAGAATCCCTCAAAATATAATCCTGAGTACAATTTAAAATATTTAACATGTTCTAACTTTTATCCTTATCTTCTAAAAAATTACCAGCTATTGTCAAAAAATAGGTAGTTCTGATAATAATGAATCGTTAATTTTTTTTTATTGTTTCCGAACTAGCTGGCTGTGTCCGAGGTCGAAGCCTCAGGCGCAGCCAATATCACCCCCGAGGAGGTGCCAGTCCGGCTTGGAGGTGGACTAATGTCGCTGGGGAAAGGCTATTTACCCGCGATTTGAAGATCCGTGGATTGTAGGAGTGGGGAAAGATATTCCCCGGAAGCCCGTTCCACACCTTTGCAGTGCGGCACAAGAACGATTTAGAGAATCGTGCAGTTCGAAGTACTCGTCTGTCCACTACAAAGGGGTGTTCCGCGAGAGTATGGCGGGTTTGGCGAAGGCGAACAGGAGGAGGAGGGATAAGGGAAGCAATTTCGTCAGAGCAGCGGCCATAGTAGTACCGATAAAACAGGCTCAATGACCCAACGATACGTCAGTGCTTTAGAGGTTGAAGGTCCTTTGTGAGTACAGAGTCGCCAATGAGGCGAATGGCTCGTCGTTGAATAGAATCCAAGGCTGAAAGAAGGTAGTCAGGGGGAACGCTCCCAAAGATGACTGCAATATTCCATCACCGGTCTTACTTGTGCTTTGTAGAGTGTAAGCAGTTGGGCCGGCGTGAAAAATCGCCGGCATCGGTAGAGTATCCCTAATTTTCGAGATGCTAGTTTCGCCTTGGATTCTATGAACGATCGAAATCCAACGTCCCTGGACACCTCCATACCCAGGACGCCCAGACTACCATCATTGGGGACTTGGCTGCCCTGGAAAGTTGCTTGGAGTGGAAACAGATCAGCCTTAGTAGAGAAGGCACAAGCTTGCGTCTTAGCTACGTTGAAGTTGACCAAGTTCTCCTTCCCCCTATCGAGAACCAGGTCAACCCGAGCAACAGTTTCGCGTCTCGCGTTTGCTACTGAGGCCTCTCTACCCTTCCAGTGTTTGATGAACCCCTCGTGCACCGTGCTGTCGTCCGCGTAGCAATGTATTTCGCCGAGCGATAAAGTTTGTTTTACTTAAAACATTTCTCTAATTTAGAGCCTTTCCAGAGTAAATGTCCTCCTTTTTTAATTTTGCACCTGGTAACGCTACCCGCAGCAAGCTCGCGGCATAGCTCGCGGCGATGTACTCACTTGATACAGTATCAGATACATTGTATGCAACACCTATTAGTGAGTATCATGCTTTATACAGAGCCTAATTAACTGCAGCTTAACGGTCTGGGATTACGTACGTTCGAGATAACGCGTTACTGTTCGTTGTGTTGTATACAGGGTGTTTCAGGATAGGGTTTCGTAACTTCAGTGTTCGAAAGGGGCTCATATTTGAAGACGAAAAGCTCTGTAACTTTTTCCCAGATTCGGTCATTTTATAGTACTTTTTGGTGAAAATCGTTTCATCGAGCTTTGGTGGACGGTTAACGTCCGCCTTTTTAAATAAAAATAAAGTGACTAACTTATATAATTAACTACTGGAATTGTACTGCATGTAGGTAAGTTCCAAACACTGAAATTTTAATGATATAAAAAGAAAAAGGGGACTGGATTAGGTCATTGCACTCCCTAGACTTAGACAGCAATGTTGCCAAATCTCACTCATCATCAAGTTTTTATTACAATTTTAAATTTTTTTATGAAAAAAAAAATTATAGAATTTCGATTGGAGTGATAAGGATTGTTTTCTTCTAATAATGAGTACTTTCTATTCCTGAAGTTTCTCAAGCCTATCCTGAAACACTCTGTATACTCGTATCTAGCGTGCTATTAGCAGGCCAGGCGCACTCCGCACTTTAGGTATGAAGCTACAAGTAGATCGGCGGGCCCGGCTTGACGGTCCAATTCAATGCAACGTGCTATAAAGAGATAGAGATAGAGTTACGCGATAGAAAGAGATGCATGTAGTAGGTGCATATAATTAATATAATAAGCCTACGCCGACTGTCTGTCTGTCTGTCCGTCTGTCTGTCCGAGGGCTGTATTTCTTGAAGCGTAATATGTAGCCCGTTGAAATGTTTACAGAATATGGTGTTATATGGCCGATATAACAAAAATAATAGAAATAAGAAAAAGTAAAAAAATCACGGAGTCCCCATACAAGACACTAAAAAGTGTATGTGCGCCATCTACCGAAAAGAGTATGAAGCATTTTAACTAATACATAAATGGCGTGAGTGGCGCTGACATGGCGATACGAAACCCTCGGTGCGCAAGGTCGACTCGCACTTGGCCGGTTTTTTTAGCAAGCAGCGCTGTGCGAGCTGAGTTGCACTTTATTGCGTCGTTGTAAGAGTAGCTATTTATTTGTGTGTCTTTGTAGAGTGATCCTTCTGTACGTCAGTACTATTAATGTATTCTGTGCTATTAGTGTGAAAATAACGAGTGTGGACATTTTCTAGGAAATGCAGTTGCTTTCATCAGACTAAACGTTTTGTTGTATGAGTAGGAGAGTGTAGAACTATTTATGGGAAGAATATACTATAAATATAACAAAAATGTAATAATACAAATTTAAAATATTTGCATGGAGAGTGCTCGGAGGAGCTGTTTAACGAGATCCTACCGTTCGTTTTTCCACCTTCGCAGCACGCGCACTGGGCAGTGATTGCATCCCTACACGCTGGACTTACCGCGGACGCGTACCAATCGGTTCTGCATATCTTTCCTGGGTAAATTCTGAAACGCTTTCATGAGAGTCGTGAATAGGCACATTGTCATGCCAGCATGGCAACCCAAAATTTTTAATTTTAAAATGCATAGTTTAAAAGATATTAACGAAATATAGAAAGACCAAGCACGACCAAAGGGGGAAGCACTGACATGGCACCTAGCTCACCCGGTGTTATGGGCTAACATCACGGATGTTCTAACTGTTTCAGTTTCTATAAAAAAAAAATCCCCCTTTCCCCTTTATCTCCGAAACTGCTCAGTATAAAATTTCGAAAAAAAAATCTAAATCCGAATATTAGTCGACAGTCGGCTAAAGCCCTATTTCATAAAGTAGAAAAAAAAGGGACTCTCTTAACGTTTACAGAAAAATCTATACGTAAATCATAAGTCTTCAATTTCTTACGGAATACGGGATGGTACGGAGCTCTCTATAGGGGTCCAGTACGAGTTCGACTCGTATTGACCTCTTTTTTTAGGACCCTCTTGACCCACCTATTTGAAGGACCCGAGATTGTACTTGGGCGGAAATAAATGAGCAGGGGTAGCCTACGTTTTTGGACTTTATGTATGTAAAAAGTAAATTTATGTAACTCCTCATTGTTTCTGATTTCGTTCATTTCTTACCCTACTGCCCTATTTAACACTTTCACTGACACTGTGATGAACTTAGGTTTCGTGATTTATGATTATGACACTGAAAATTTCCATTCCGCCTGTCGGCGAACTGTTATATCGAACAGGTTTAAGTGATATGACGATTCGTCCACAACCGTTACCGTCCACTGGCTGTATGGGTACGGGTAGCCACGGCCACCGCCGCCGTAGCCTCGTACTATGACGTATCTATAGTGTGTGATGTGTGCGGGGAAATCATTCTAGATGTGTTCACTATGACAATAATTAAAAGTGAGTGAGTGCAATACGACACAAGATCACGTGACTCCATGGTAATCTATACAAATTCGCTCCTCCCTCGCCGGTTCGTCAGTTTTAGCTTGCTTAAGTTCACCGGCCACAGACGTGGCGTCGCCGTACCGTACGCGAACATTTAACCGCCTCTCGACGGAGTGTCCGTGAAAGTTATATCAAAATTTCAGAGCTTACAAATACATAATATGTAATAGATAGCAGTACCGAAAACCGCACCTAAGTCGGTTAAGCCGTCCTCAAGTTTTAAGCGCACGTAAATGCATACAGAGAAGAGAAGGGGATATTTTATCTGTTGAAAATGCAGCTTTGCACCGGGGAAAACCTCTCTCACTGTCTCAGTAAATCCTTCCCACAGTTCGTTCGGTGCTGAGCGCATCATTACCACGCACATGGAATGCAACAGCTAGAATGGTCATTCACTTTTTTCACGCACATACACTTTTTAGTTTCTTCTATGGGAACCCCCGTGAATTTTTTACTGTTTCTTATTTTTATTATTATTTGTTGTTATATCGGCCATAATAACACATATTCTGTGAAAATTTCAACGGGCTACCTATTATGGTTCAAGAGATACAGCCCTCGGACGGACAGACAGACAGACGGCGTAGGCTTATTAACAGGGTCCCGTACCGGATACGTAACCCTAAAAAACGAGATTCAATAACAAAATTGTATGTCATCTCTGTCATACTCTGACATACTTACTCACTTAACTACTGCTACCAATGAAGTGCATGCCGACCAAATAAGCGGAGGGTGTCGGCGCGGTCTTGGCTTGGACTCTTGACCTCAGGGTCCGAGGTTCGAATCTGACCAACATGTACCAATGATTTTTTTTCTGACGGAAAAATATACGTGCTTACCTACACCCGTTCGGAACCGTTGTAAAACTGTAGGTTCCTTCTCTTGCCTCTTACTGGCGGAATTTTCGACATAAATCCAAGCGTAGGTGAATGAATGGATGAAATAATACAATAAACTAGGTGGTAGGTTTAGTCGACTGGGTTGATACCACCGTACTGGATGTAAGATGGCCACATAGCAGCCTCTGATGTGTTCTCCTCAGTGGCGACTCCTTTCAGTTGGCGAGGTTGGCGCCGCCAAACCAAATAAAATGAATGACACCATTACTACAGAAGTATCAAGCTAAAATAAATGTGAAAAAATATCGGAGTTAAATTATTTATATCATATAACTATAACCCACGATTCATAAGATAAAACGTCAATCCCGTACCCGATACATAATATGAAATTTCGCGCGCGTCAAACGCGGGCGACGACGAATGACGACACATCAAGGCATTCATTGGCCGGTTGGCTACATTTTGAAGCGCCATCGTATTCTATACAAGGCAGAAGCGGCCGAATGTCCCCCCCCCCTCCCCCCCCCCCCCGTCCCGCGCGGACCCGCTGCTCAGCCTTTCGAGTTGGCGCAGCGGGGAGTGCATTTAGTGACGCGGTAGCGAGTAGAGCGACTAGCGAGCGAGCTAGGTGTGTGTGTTGCGTGTGTGTGGGTGTGTGCGCGCTGCGACCACACGACGAGTATTCTTGTGCTGTGCGACGTGCGATGCGATGTGACTATTATATAAGCTAGGTGTGTTGTGTGCGCGTGTGTGTACGCATTGACTCGCGAGTTGATAGCTGCATATATTGTAGGTATGGACTTTGTATGGATGAATCCTGTGCAGTGTTGTTAAATTTAAGTGATTTATTGGTAATTATAATGGCAAACTCCTACCGAGCTATCTACGGAGCACTCAAGGACAAGAGAGACTCAGTAATTTGGCACTCTTATCTGTGGGAAAGGAGTTGCTAAGAAAATTGAGGAAGAAAGAAGATTTTCACGATCGGAGTCATCGAAAATTTCTTGTCTGGGGAACGAAGAGTGGACTTCATCTATACATATAATAAAATCGTAGAGGTAAGAAAGTCTGTACATTGAATGTATTCGGAAAAAAACTAACCAGGGTGGCTTAAAATGAGATACTGAACATGTTCGAACAGTTTTTAAAATTTTTGTTTGTTTGTTTGTTTGTCTGTACGCGCATCACGCAAAAACCACTGAACGGAATTAGACGAAACTTTGTATAGTGGCAGTTTATATGCCGGGTTAACATAATACGTAAAAAAAAATAACAAAACTAAAAAAAAATAACAATTATAAACATTATTGCGCGTTTCAAATCACGTAGTCCAAAGTACAGGTAAAAAACAATTTTAAATGTCATGTTGACAACGGAGAAATGTCATCTCGACGTGAGCTGGCCGGTGACAAATTGTTTGATAAATAAAAATAATAATTGAAAGTCGAAGTTATGTCGCTGTCATTGGTGCAATAAAATTTATATATCTGTTGCCCGCGGCTTCGCTCGCGTGAAATTCGTATTTAAAAAAAAGAAAGTAAGTAACTAAAGGCGGGCCCGAAGGCGGATCTGCGCTCACGTAAACGATATTCTTTCTCGATGAAAGTAACTAAGGGCGAGGCGGAAGGCGGAGCTGAGTTCAGGAAGAAGAAAAACATTCTTGAAGAAAGTAAGTAACTAAGGGCGAGGCCGAAGGCCGAGCTCTATTCTGGAAGACCATAAACCTTCTCGAAGAAAGTAAGTAACTATGGGCGAGGCCGCAGGCCGAGCTGCGTTCAGGATGAAGCTAAACCATCTTGAAGAAAGTAAGTAACTAAGGTGAGGCCGAAGGTTGAGCTACGTTCGGATAATTGAAAAACCATCTCGAAGAAAGCAAGTAACTAAGGGCGAGGCCGAAGGCCGAGCTGCGTTCAGGAAGAAGCTAAACCGTCTTAAAGAAAGTAAGCAACTAAGGCGAGGCCGAAGGCCGAGCTACGTTCTGACAAATGATAAACCATCTCGAAGAAAGCAAGTAACTAAGGGCGAGGCCGAAGGCCGAGCTGCGTACAGGAAGAAGCTAAACCATCTCGAATAAAGTTAATTAATATTAAGATTGAGTTAATTTAATTTAAATTTGATTATAAAGTCCACGCTTCTAACGGCAAATATACCGTGCTTCCTAGAGCCTCGCGGTTATTCCCGGCTGGATGGCAAGAGGCCCGATGCTATCACCTTAGTGCCATGGACTAAGGGTAGTTCTTTGATGTGGGACGCCACTTGTGTTCTCACATTGGCTCCAAGTCACGATAGGACATCTTCAAGAGCGGCTGGCGCGGCCGAGGCTGGGGCGGAGAGCCTCAAACGCAGCAAATATAGAAATATAATTCAAGATTTCGAATTTGTTGCGTTTGCGGTTGAAACCCTCGGTCCGTGGAGCAGTGAAGCCAAAAGAGGCTTGAGCTGGTTGACGCAACTGGTGTCCCGCCATCAAGGGCTTATGTACTTCATTCAAAGGGTAAGCCTTGCCATCCAGCGGGGTAATGCCGCAAGTGCTCTAAGAACATTTGAAAATGCCCGTTTTGATAGTTATTTTAATGTTTGTTAGGTAGGTTTAATTCTTTAGTTATTAATATTACTTTTTTATTTTTATGAAATAAATAGATTGAGTAAACGATATTATATTCTATAGAAGAAGGGAAGTCTTTAAGGGCGAGGCCCGAAGGCGGAAGAGGGTTTTTGGTTTACCTGAAAGCAGCTCGGCCTTCGGCCTCGCACTTAGTTCCTTCCTTTCTTCCAGAAGGTTTATCGTCTTCCTGAACGCAGCTCGGCCTTCGGCCTCGCCCTTACTTACTTCCTTTATTTGAGAAAGGTTTATCGTTTACCTGAAAGCAGCTCGGCCTTCGGCCTAGCCCTTAGTTAGTTACTTTCTTTAAGAAGGTTTTTCGATTACCTGAACGCAGCTCGGCCTTCGGCCTCGCCCTTAGTTACTTACATTCTTCTTTGGAATACGAATTTCACGCGAGCGGAGCCGCGGGCTCAGCTAGTGTACAAATAAAATGTAACAATTCAAGCTTGTATGCCTGTCTCGTCGTCGTCGTCGTGCCAGAGGAGACGTCGCTGTTGTCGGCTACAACTCGACTGCTTTGACACGACCAGTAGGTACCTATCTACAGACAAATTAATCGTAAGTGAGAAAAATAAATCATTCAAACTAAATATTATAAACTATCTATATCGTAATCGTCTTTCAGTTTTTGAACTCATTATGGTAGAAATAAATTAACGCGTAGGTACCTAAGTTATGAAATTATGAAAAAAAAAAATCCTTAGTCAGAGCCAACCCAATATTCAGGACCAGGAGTCGCGACTGGTTCTCCTCTAGTCCAGTATATGTAGTCAGCAGTCCAATGGAAGTCTCCGACATGACACCTTATCGTAGGTGATAGATATCTGACTCACCCACCCATACCGGATTAAATTCAAAAAATAAAATGTACCGCGTCGGGGCGGTACTTAATAAGAATATCCCCACTGCATCTCTCCCCGTGCATGTCGCTCACTCAGGACCACTCTCACAAACTCACAAAGGACCGGGGACCTCTAAAGCACAGACGTATCGTTGGGTCTTTGAGCCTGTTTTATCGGTACTACTATGGCCGCTGCTCTGACGAGCTTGCTTCCCTTATCCCTCCTCCTTCTGTTCGCCTTCGCCAAACCCGCCATACTCTCGCGGAACACCCCTTTGTAGTCGACAGAAGAGTTCTTCGAACTGCACGATTCTCTAAATCGTTCTTGTGCCGCACTGCAAAGGTGTGGAACGGGCTCCCAGGGAATATCTTCCCCCACTCCTACAATCCACGGATCTTCAAATCGCGGGTTAATAGCCTTTCCCCAGCAACATTAGTCCACCTCCAAGCCGGACTGGCACCTCCTCGGGGGTGAAATTGGCTGCGCCTGAGGTTGCGACCTCGGCAGGGCTCGACCACACAGTTCGGTAGCAATAAAAAAAAAATCGTTAAGGGCGACTAAGGGATGAGGACACGATGCTGTGCTAAAGGGCGACAGGTTAGCCACCTCTCACCTTGTCACGGTCCTTCCATCGAGTCATGCAGCAGGTGGGTCTTCATGCCTTACTTGCTGCTTGATGTAGTTATCTTGTCCGAATAATTTTCTAAGCTTGGTGGTCGATGTTTCGCTGTAATTTACAAGAGTACTTACAGCACAACACCGATTACTCTGCTTACCACGATTGTCGGGATATAGCGTGTGATAACTCGTATGTATGTATGTAATAAAAAGTTGGTAACTAGATAAAATGTATGGACTTCATGTCTATGGCGCTTCTTGGATTTTATTTCCCTGAGCACGTGTAACTGATGGGGCAGAGAGAGCTAGACAGGTGCACTCGCTACAGCAGGCGCTTTAGCCAGAGAAATACACCCGTATTCATAGTCAAGTTATAGTAAAATTATTATAATATTTTTTTTTTTATGGAAACTGACACGGTTGGCTACATCACCTACAACATCCGCGATGTCAGCCCATAACACCGGGTGAACTTGGTGCCACGTCAGTGCTTCCCTTCGGTAGTGCCGGCTACACTGAACTGGACAGAAAACACAAACTATTTACATAGCCGTTTCGACCGACCTTTCATTCAGTGCGGTGGTACCAGCCCGGGCGGGTTGAACCCTACCACCTAGTGATATAAGAAGGGAGTCATATCCCTTAGTCGCCTTTTACGACATACACGGGGAGAGATCCAGTGGGGCTATTCTTTTAAAGTACCGGCCCCACACAGTACAACTATTAACCGACTTCTTGTAAGAGCCTGTTTTATCTGTACTATTACGGCCGCTGCTCTGACGAACTTGCTTCCCCTATCCCTCCTCCTCCTGTTCGCCTTTGCCAAACCCGCCATAATCTCGCAGAACACCCCTTTGTAGTCGACAGAAGAGTTCTTCGAACTGCACGATTCTCTAAATCGTCCTTGTGCCGCACTGCAAAGGCGTAGAATGGGCTCCCGGGGAATATCTTTCCACACTCCTACCATCCACGGATCTTTAAATTGCGGGTTAATAGCCTTTCCCCAATTAGTCCATCTGCAAGTCGGACTGGCACCTCCTCGGCGGTGAAATTGGCTGCGCCTGGGTCTTCGACCACGGCCAGAGCCACCTAGTTTTTCATTTTAATAGCTATTCCTGACCAAGAGGTCTGCTCAGTCAGAGTTGATACGTCCACTGTGGGGCGTGTGCCTCTCCAAATTGTCTTCCAGTCCTCAGCGGTACGGGAGAGCTGCTTTCCGTCGACGTACTTCATGTCGTCGTCCCACCCGGCTTGGATTGAGTTTGGTCATCCCAAATTCCGTTTTCCTGTCCACGGCCACATTTAAAATACTTACTTAGTATTCGACTATGAATTCTGCACTACGAGGTTTAGTCGGTTTATCTGCAAGAGATTACTCAGGCTCCTTGTTGCTTCAATCGAAGGAAGTACACGTATTACTCCACACTGTGGAATACCGCTGTGGAATACCGCGAACCGCTGTGGAGTCCACAGCGGTGTACGCATTACATACTATTTCATTATTCATTGATTAGTTATCCCGATGGTATCACCATAGTGCCATGGACTAAGGGTAGTTCTTTGATGTGGGACGCCACTTGTGTCGAAACATTGGCACCCAGTCACGTACGGGCCTTTTCAAGAACGGCTGCCGCGCCCGCGCGGCCGGGGCGGAGAGCCTCAAACGCAACTAATATAGAAATATCATTCAAGATTTCGAATTTGTTGTGTTTGCGGTTGAAACCCTCGGTCCGTGGAGCAGTGAAGCCAAGAGCTTCTTGAAGAGGCTTGGCCCTCTGCTGGTGGACGCAACTGGCGTCCCGCAATCAAGGGCCTACTTCATTCAAAAGGTAAGCCTTGTCATCCAGCGGGGTAATGCCGCAAATTTTCCAAGGAACATTTGAAAACGCCCCTTTTGATAGTTACTTATTTTAATGTGTGTTAGGTAAGGTCTCTCGGAAACGGCTCTAACGATTTGGATGGCATTTTGTATTGAGATAATGTAATTTTTTTCAAGTTTACCCAGATAAGTGTAAACGCCGAGCGAAGCTCTTACTGCTCGATCTGCAAAGCTCGTACTTTGCTAGCAGAACACTTTATATAGGTACATATTTTTTTGTCCGTTAACTTTTTAAATTCACTTCCTTTGTACAAAATTATTCATCTAACGAAGATTAGGGTAAAACAGACTATTAAAAGTTGGCGGCGGCGGCGGCGAGAGGTGAATTAATTTGTATAATACTTTGTAGCATATCTTTTTTCTACCTTTTGTAGTATTTTTTTAAAAGTAAGGTTGTTACAAGTAAAGGAAATTTATTTGACAAAATTATAATTACTTAAACTAAAATTTATTTAAAATAATATAGCGTTGTTACTTTGTAAACCTTTTAATGGTTATGATGAATCGTGATAAACCCCGAAAGTGCTTCTGAGAATGAAACTTTTATTTACACCAATATTTGGTTTTAGATTTTTATAATATACTAGCTGAGCCCGCGGCTCCGCTCGCGTGAAATTCGTATTCCAAAGAAGAATGTAAGTAACTAAGGGCGAGGCCGAAGGCCGAGCTGCGTTCAGGTAATCGAAAAACCTTCTTAAAGAAAGTAACTAACTAAGGGCTAGGCCGAAGGCCGAGCTGCTTTCAGGTAAACGATAAACCTTTCTCAAATAAAGGAAGTAAGTAAGGGCGAGGCCGAAGGCCGAGCTGCGTTCAGGAAGACGATAAACCTTCTGGAAGAAAGGAAGGAACTAAGTGCGAGGCCGAAGGCCGAGCTGCGTTCAGGTAAACCAAAAACCCTCTTCCGCCTTCGGGCCTCGCCCTTAAAGACTTCCCTTCTTCTATAGAATATAATATCGTTTACTCAATCTATTTATTTCATAAAAATAAAAAAGTAATATTAATAACTAAAGAATTAAACCTACCTAACAAACATTAAAATAACTATCAAAACGGGCATTTTCAAATGTTCTTAGAGCACTTGCGGCATTACCCCGCTGGATGGCAAGGCTTACCCTTTGAATGAAGTACATAAGCCCTTGATGGCGGGACACCAGTTGCGTCAACCAGCTCAAGCCTCTTTTGGCTTCACTGCTCCACGGACCGAGGGTTTCAACCGCAAACGCAACAAATTCGAAATCTTGAATTATATTTCTATATTTGCTGCGTTTGAGGCTCTCCGCCCCAGCCTCGGCCGCGCCAGCCGCTCTTGAAGATGTCCTATCGTGACTTGGAGCCAATGTGAGAACACAAGTGGCGTCCCACATCAAAGAACTACCCTTAGTCCATGGCACTAAGGTGATAGCATCGGGCCTCTTGCCATCCAGCCGGGAATAACCGCGAGGCTCTAGGAAGCACGGTATATTTGCCGTTAGAAGCGTGGACTTTATAATCAAATTTAAATTAAATTAACTCAATCTTAATATTAATTAACTTTATTCGAGATGGTTTAGCTTCTTCCTGTACGCAGCTCGGCCTTCGGCCTCGCCCTTAGTTACTTGCTTTCTTCGAGATGGTTTATCATTTGTCAGAACGTAGCTCGGCCTTCGGCCTCGCCTTAGTTGCTTACTTTCTTTAAGACGGTTTAGCTTCTTCCTGAACGCAGCTCGGCCTTCGGCCTCGCCCTTAGTTACTTGCTTTCTTCGAGATGGTTTTTCAATTATCCGAACGTAGCTCAACCTTCGGCCTCACCTTAGTTACTTACTTTCTTCAAGATGGTTTAGCTTCATCCTGAACGCAGCTCGGCCTGCGGCCTCGCCCATAGTTACTTACTTTCTTCGAGAAGGTTTATGGTCTTCCAGAATAGAGCTCGGCCTTCGGCCTCGCCCTTAGTTACTTACTTTCTTCAAGAATGTTTTTCTTCTTCCTGAACTCAGCTCCGCCTTCCGCCTCGCCCTTAGTTACTTTCATCGAGAAAGAATATCGTTTACGTGAGCGCAGATCCGCCTTCGGGCCCGCCTTTAGTTACTTACTTTCTTTTTTTTAAATACGAATTTCACGCGAGCGAAGCCGCGGGCAACAGATATATAAATTTTATTGCACCAATGACAGCGACATAACTTCGACTTTCAATTATTATTTTTATTTATCAAACAATTTGTCACCGGCCAGCTCACGTCGAGATGACATTTCTCCGTTGTCAACATGACATTTAAAATTGTTTTTTACCTGTACTTTGGACTACGTGATTTGAAACGCGCAATAATGTTTATAATTGTTATTTTTTTTTAGTTTTGTTATTTTTTTTTACGTATTATGTTAACCCGGCATATAAACTGCCACTATACAAAGTTTCGTCTAATTCCGTTCAGTGGTTTTTGCGTGATGCGCGTACAGACAAACAAACAAACAAACAAAAATTTTAAAAACTGTTCGAACATGTTCAGTATCTCATTTTAAGCCACCCTGGTTAGTTTTTTTCCGAATACATTCAATGTACAGACTTTCTTACCTCTACGATTTTATTATATGTATAGATATCAGGTGCTTCGTTATTCATGTCAATAACTTCGGGAGGGTTACATACGCACTCAAACAAACACCTCACGGAAAAAAAAACATATGTTTATACGAGCATTTTTTCTCCTAACAAAAAATAAAATCAAATAAGTAGCTGTAAAAACCAATCATAGTGACCTTGTGACTTACTTACAACAAACAGCTGTTCTGCGTTTGAGCATATGTAGTACGGTCATTGACCCCGTACAATGCAAGTTAACTACTGTTACACACAGGTTAATGTTTAGGTAGCAAACATGTTTTGTTAAATTTCTCGAAAAGTAATGCTAAAAACTATAATTTTTTTTGCGTAACGTGTTTATTTGAGTGTGTATGTAACCCTCCCGAAACATTTGACATGAATAACGAAGCACCTTTTATTTTATACACAATAAATTAAAAATACACATATTTTACATCTTATATTTCGACTTTTTCCGTCGTCAGAGAACAAAATTTAATATACCTATACGTCATTGTACCTATACAAGTTTAATGTTTCAAATCATACGAACGATACGTCATTGCATACGAATGATAGATAGCGTTGAATTTTTCTAATGTTTGAAATTCGAAATATAAGATGTAAATATTTGTATTTTTTAATTTATAGTGTACAAAATATATATTATAAAAATCTGAGAATGAAAGTGTGAGCCTAATTCTTTTCTCGTTCAAATCAGCTCAAAAGGTTTTCGATAAAATCATAAATACACTTATTCAACATAAAACTTTTCAACTTCTGTTAAACACAACAAACAAAGCATTAAACTCGTACCTTACAGATAAAATATTATAAAGTTTGTTTTGAAAGTCCATTATTTTCGCCAAACACCGAACATACATTCCTCTCGTAGGTATCGATGTTTTCGAGTCTCGGCTATATTATTGCAGCATAAATAGCTTCCTCGGTATTCGTCTGTCTGTTTATTCGCTACGCGAGTGCACATTACTTTTCATCAATGTCGATAGACTTCAATAGGCGGAACGGGAACGAGAGTAGAGAGGAGTGGGCTAGTGCGGCCTACTCACGCCCCTAAATCAGAGGCGATATCGGGGATTTTTTTACATTCATTTGTACCGTGTGGGGTCGGTACTTTAAAAGAATAGCCCCACTGCATCTCTCCCCGTGTATGTCGTAAAAGGCGACTAAGGGATATTATGACTCCCTTCTTATATAATATAAATAACCTATACTAAAATTTTTTTTTGTTATATTTGAGTCTAAAATCATTTTAGTTATATTTCATTATCTTTATTTATTAAATTTATTTATTATATATTATTTATTCTTCTTATTTTTTGCTTTAGTTTTAAATCAGAAATGTCAACTTTAATAATTTCTCTGTTTCACGGCACTGTGGTACAAAATTTTTTGTAAATGTCTTTAATGTTAACACAAGAAAATCTTTTACTGGTTTAGTAATTTATATGAAAAACTGCTGGCAACTTTATGTATGTACTATAAACTGTTGATTTTCCAAATATGTAAAAATAAAAAAAAATAAAAATGTATTAATAGGTGGTAGGGTTTAACCCGCCCGGGTTGGTACAACCGTACTGAATGAAAGGTCGGTCGAAACGGCTATGTAAATAGTTTGTAATAGTTCAGTGTAGCCGGCACGACCGAAGGGAAGCACTTACGTGGCACCAAGTTCACCCGGCGATACGGGCTGACATCACGGATGTTGTAGGTGATGTAGCCAACCGTGTCAGTTTCCATAAAAAAAAACAAACGTCTTTTCGATCTCTTCAGTATAGTCCCCGATTTCCAGCGAGAGTGCGAATTCGCCCTGGTGTCGTGAGTTTTAAGGTTACTTGAATATTTATGGTGTCAAATGATGCGTTTCGACGAGTGCTAGAAAAAAAAAGTTTGAGTTTTTGAGAAAATCGCAAAAACGGTACGTGGCCACCAACCTGTGGGCATACGTCGTCGAAGTGAGCGACGCATTGCAGCAGTCACAGCGCTGATTGGTCGACTGCGAAGCTGTACCTCCTACCGCTACTCGTGCGCTTGCCAGGGCCGAATCTAGAATCTGTAGACCCCTAGGCTGAATCTGTGGTGCGGGCCCTTCTGGGGAACCCTAAAATCGTATTTTAAAGAAATTTGTATTAGGTACTAAAAACCTGAAAAGAAAACGATTAATGAAATTGTAGAACTTCAAACATCATCAAACGTCAAACATCCAAAGGTTGACTGTAAGAAATCTCTGTAAGGGATAAGTCCGCCTTTGCACCTTATGTAAATTTTCCAATGTATTTGTTACTGTTTAATGTTTACTGGAGCAATAAAGAATTTTCTATCTATATATCTATCTAACTTTTTTTTTATATTATACTGTATTCAAAAGTTTTTGTAATACTACTTTAATAACGTACGTAACTACATAATAACGTAGGTAAGAAGAGAATAGAGGCATTATTACACCATGCAATTAGTTATGTAGGATTTCGGCGTGTCTTATGATTATTATGGGGGCCCGAACCACATAATTTGTATTGAAAAAAATTCATTTTGCGGTGCCGGCCCCTAGGCTGCAGCCTAGGTAGCCTGCGCGTAAAAACGGCTCTGGCGCTTGCGACGGGTTTTACTAGAAGTTATATAGCTGGCAACAACTGTTCTGTTTCTCTATTCTCCGTGGATAGCGGTTTCGTAACGAGAAAACTCTCAGTACTTAATGGCGGACGGTCGGTTCTACGCACGCACTCACACGAGAATACCAGTTGAATTGATTCGAAATTGATGGATAAGACCGCGCTTTAAATCGACTGGGCAAACGTATTTTCGACTAGCCAACGAACGAAATAAGCGAGAACATTCGAAAAGGAAATAATGTTCAGAGAAGTATAAAACTCATTAACGTTGACTGAATACCTACAGGATGTTCGGCACGTCGACCGACAATTTTATTTTTGTAGGTAAGTGGGGTCATTTGCAAGGTTTTGACTTTTGACCCATAATACCTTTTATCAGTTGTCACGTGGTATCGAGATACCTACGATTTATTTTCTTTACAGCGTGTGTGATACATACATATCACACACGCTGAATCCCGACAATCTGGTTAAGCAGCGTAATCGGCGTTGTGCTGCAAAAACTCTGGTAAATTACTTAATTAATTGTTTTCTTTACTTTTGAAAATTACCAACATCCCAGCTTTGACCCCTTGTAACTTTGTTTATGATTGTATCAGCACGAAATAAAATGTATTGGATTTTAGAATGTACCTTTGTTCCAGAAAAAATATTATTTGATAAATTTAACAAATAAAGTTGTGCAAATTGTGATGTTCTCAAAATTTACGCCGCGCAATGGTCGCCGAATTATTGTTGCGATAAAACTCGCGTACACACAAAGTGCGATCGGCACAGGTGAAACGCTCCATGGCGATTGAATTCCGAGAAATTTAATTTCGAATTAAGAACCATAGACGCGGCTTTCCCGCCCCTCATATGTTTTCAATTCGAAATACAAATTTCTAAGGACTTATGGGCCACCCTGTATTATGACTTATGACGAGTCATTTGTACTCCATTACCATACATAGGAATCCGCGGGGCACGAATGATTCAAGGTTGTTTAGTGATGGGACAATGTATCCACAAATATCGAAAAACGATCGTTATTTTAGAATAATTTGAAATAATGTCGATTATTAAAACTAAGAGTATTTCTATAGAAAATAAGATATAATAAACAAATGTTGTATTTACTTTGTAGGTACAATACAAATCTGTTCAAACCACAATATTAGTTTTATTAGTATGGAATAGAAAGAATTTGATTTTTTTTACCAACTTACACGTGTTACATCATAATGATATTGAAGACTTTTTTGTTACTGTTATGAAACTGAATCGATTAGGCTATAAAAATCAACCACCTATTTTTTTATTTTTTTATTTATTTTTATTTAAACACATAAAAAAATATTTTACATAAAAAAAAGGCCAAAGTCCAAAAAAATAGATCTTACAAAATTTGTTCATAGTAAGCTAAGGGGGGGGGTTCTGTATCGGAAATAGATCACTTTTGAAGAACAAAGATTTTTTTTTCACAAAAACTTTTTTTTTAATGTTAAATGTAAAAAAAAAAATTTTCTTAATCGTTTCGGTTTCGTGCTAGGAATAAAAAAGTCTTCCAACACGTATATCTCTTTCTTTCAGAAATTGGGAAAAACCACAATTTTAGTTTTATTAGTATGGAATAGAAAGAATTTAATTTTTTTTACCAACTTACACGTGTTACATCATAATGGTCATGAAGACTTTTTTGTTACTGTTATGAAACTGAATCGATTAGGTTATAAAAATCAACCACCTATTTTTTTATTTAATTACCTACATAAAAAATTTTTTTACTTAAAAAAAGCCCAAGGTCCAAAAATTTTTATATAGGTTTTACTCCCTATATGATACACAACCCCCCCTTAGCGTACTATGAACTAATTTTGAAAGACCTTATATAAATATGTATTATATTTACTGAATCGTTAACATAAAGTATACATGTTTATATAAGTACTGTAGGTATATAAGTATTCAGGTCTGAAATATGACATGAATAAAATACGATAAACAAATAAATATGAGTATCGATAACAGTGTCGATTGTTTATTGATCGCCGTAGTCAATCCCTAACAAGGTCGTATTCGTGCCCCGCGGATTCCGATGTCTGTCCATTACTGATTTGTTTGTTTAGACGTACTGTGACCTTAATAGGTCGGGCGCTCTATAATGGATATGTATGACGGAGGTCAGGGTTGTGTTCAGTGGGGCTTCACAGATTTAGGGTGGCAAGGCAAATCAATAATGCGTGGAGAACACGAGAACATAAACCACGTTTAAACAATGGTACGGTTAATTTAATACGGTTGTCGGTACAATAAATATCTACATACCACAAGATAAGTAAGTAAAAAAGTGAGTAAAACATTTCTTTATTCAATAATAAATAATACTCTTACAATGTAGGTACTGTCCCCTGCACTAATCCGTAGGCGGTGCTGCAGAGGACAGCGGGTAGTAAAGTTTTTTTTTATTATTTTATTTTGCTGGTACAGTTGAATAAACTGCTTACGGATGTAACCCGACAATCGGGGTAAGCAGAGTAGTCGGTGTTGTGCTGAAGTACTCTTATAAATTACATCACTACACCGATCACCACATTTATCAAAGTATTCGGGCAAGACAAGCAGCAAGTAAGGCACGAAACCTACCTGCTACATGCATTGACTTGGTGGGAGGGCCGCGCCAAGGTGAGAGGTGACCAGCTTGTCGCCCTTATGCACGACTTCTTGTCCTAATAAAATTAAATATCTCTTTTACTTTATAGGTATACATAACCCGAACCATTTATGAAAATAAATGAAAATAAAATAATAAAAAATCAACCATACCCCCCCCCCCCCCCCCCCCTCTCCGTCCCCCCTTATCTCCGAAACTACTGAGTCTCTAATATCGCAATAATATAAAGCTTTCCTTATAGTTTACAGGAAAATATAAACGAAAATCGTAAGTCTTGAAAGTTCTCACGGAAAAAGGAATGGTACTGAACCATTGATGTATATTTAGAGATATGCCCATCCCATACATTACTCCCGAACAAATTTGTTCTCGACGAGAACTGCATAAATTGCAGATTTCACGGACAGCCGCTTCATACGGCGTGTGCAGCGCGTGTTGAGCGTAAGTCTTACTGTACCGAGTCTGTGGCGCAAAAGTGCTTGTGTTCAGCATGCCGGTTGCTGTTACAAGTATTGTAACAGCTCAGATCGAAATTACGTAAAGAATGGCGTCTCCTTCCATCAGTAAGTATTTATTTTGCTGGTTTTTTTCTCAAATTTTATGTTAAACAGATTTTTGTATACGTAATTAATATAAAGAGCGAACGAGAAAGAGTAAAGCTGTGTTTTATGCAAGAGTAACAGTGACAAACGTTGTTGTTTGTTTCGCCTGAGCATGTTATGACGTGTTAAGAAGCCATGCTGACTTGTGTGACGTAGCTATCGCGTTCTCGTTCCCACCTGCCTACTGATCATAAGAGCGAGCGGAAATACGACAATCGCGCCGATGGGCGAGCGATGACAACTTTCTCGCTCACTCTTATCATCTGCAGGCAAGTGAGAACGCGACAGTAACGTCGTAGGGATCGCGTCACGTGACAGCATGGCGGTGTGTAAAATGCAAACACGAAAGTATCTCGTGGCAGGAGGCGCGGCGCGCTCCGATGCCCGCCGTTTACGGACATGAAACGACTATATGATGTAAGTGTGTGCTTGTGTGAGTATCACAATACTGTGTGTGAATGCACGCATACTTGGTAAGACGAAACGTAGTACAGGTTAAATCGCGCGACGTTCGATCTATAAAATTAGACATCAATGTACTGAACCCTCTCCACGCCAGATGGATTCGCACTTGACCGTTTTCGGGTTCCGTATCCGGTACGGGACCATATTACTAAGCCTACGCCGTCTGTCTGTTTGTCTGTCTGTCTGTCTGTCTGTCCGTCCGTCCGAGGGCTGTATCTCTTGAACCGTAATAGGTAGCCCGTTGGAATTTTCACAGAATATGTGTTATTATGGCCGATATATCAACAAGTAATAAAATTAGAAAAAGCAAAAAAATCACGGGGGTTCCCATAGAAGAAACTAAAAATTGTATGCGCGCCATCTACCAAAAATAGTATGAAGCATTTTAACTAATCATGAATTTTTAACTAATATGAAGCATTTAATAAACACGCCATAGATGGCGTGAGTGGCGCTGACCATGGCATGGTGATACGGAACCCTCGGCGCGCGAGTTCGACTCGCACTTGGCCGGTTCTATTTAAAGTTTATTATTATTCTTTTAATAGACTCAGCTGATGCGTGTATATCTTAGTTTCGGTAATTATTGTGCCGTGTGGGGCCGGCACTTTAAAAGAATAGCCCCACTGCATCTCTTCCCGTGTATGTCGTAAAAGGCGATTAAGGGATATGACTCCCTTCTTATATTACTAGGTGGTAGGGTTTAACCGCCCGGGTTGGTACCACCGCACTGAATGAAAGGTCGGTCGAAACGGCTATGTAAATAGTTTGTGTTTTCCGTCCAGTTCAGTGTAGCCGGCACGACCGAAGGGAAGCACTGACGTGGCACCAAGTTCATCCGGTGTTATGGGCTGACATCACGGATGTTGTAGGTGATGTAGCCAATCGTGTCAGTTTCCATAAATAAAAAAAAATTATACTATATTTTATGTATACATACGCATTGACATAGCGAGCTTCTAATCCCCTCGAAGCTTACATAATATCGACTGGTAAACCCAATTAGCGCAAAACATGACGTATTACCTACGTTACTATCAGTGGCGGCTGGCCCTTAAGTGCGTTCGTGCGCCGCACTACCACCAAACAGCGCCTTCACCCGAAAGAAATAAATAAATTAAAATATTAAACATTCTCCATGAATCTCGCCGATCGAAGTAAAAATATCGAACTGAATTCGTTCCTATTTCCTAGACAACAAGGCACGATTTTGCTGTACGTAATACGTACTACTTACTACGTATCGCCGCCGAGCTCGCCGCCGTGTGCATCACAAAACACCGCGAACGTGTTACTATGAAAAAATTTTAAACGCCGCTGCCCCGCCGTGTGAAACAAAACACTCTTCATGCGATTATGTGTGGAACAAGGATGCATTCTGCGTGTGACACACGACGGAAAAAGAAGGACAGTATATTGTGGATAGACGCGCGTGCGACACGTCGCGACCGAGCCAGCCGACGATGAGCCGATGTAAGCCGAGATCGTAAACCCGACCGCAGGCACGCGCGGGCGGGGGGCGCGGGCGCGGCGGGAGCGATCTAAACTCTGCGTCTCGTCGCGCCGCGCCATCTCTCTCAGTTCGGGGCGAGGCCCGTCGTCGTCGCGTCGACCGATAATGGCCGCTCCGCGCCGCGGCGCCGCTTAGATGAAATATTGTACGTAATATAGATGAAATATTGAACGTAATATATCTTTGCCGCGCCGGGATGTTTTGCAAATCAGTTTTTTGGCAGTTTGAACGACTTTTCGTCAGTTAACAGTACATTGTGAAGTTTTCTTCATTGCCCGGCGCGGCAAGGCTGGCCGGCGGTCGGGGGCGCGCGCGCCGGCCACGCCTCGCGCGCGGCGGCGCCCCGGCTGCCGCGGCTCAGTGGCCGGCCACTGCGCAGTGAAGCGTCGCTTTGGTTCTTCGAGCAATTAGGACTCTGGTTGTGTTTCTAGTGCGTGACAAAAAAGTGATAGAAATATTTGCGCAAGATAAAACCCGACGAATAGACTTACATTATAAATAGAACAATATTAGACCTACCCAATCAAACTGTAGTGTGTGTGGTGTGTGTGTGTATGTGACTGATTTCTTCATAATTTTCATAAATTCGCTGGCGTGTTCTTCAAAACACCATACCTACATATTTCAATCTAAAAGTGAGTACATTTTTATTACATATAATTTTAATAATTTTATCACTTATATCCTTACCTTATTTTGTCTTTCAACTATGTATCTGTTGAGTGAGAATACTTTAACATTTTTTTTTTATGGATACTGACACGGTTGGCTACATCACCTACAACATCCGTGATGTCAGCCCATAACACCGGATGAACTTGGTGCCACGTCAGTGCTTCCCTTCGGTCGTACATAATTTGGGCAATTAACTCAGACATGAAAATAAAATAAAAAACACGTCTCGGTATCCATTAGATTCACGTTTGGGTTTAGTACTACGAGTAAGTTAGCGCACATCGTGCGCTAGGTACCTATGGGACTGGGTGTGCTGTGCGCCGCACACCCAGTCCCATAGGTCACCAGCCGCCACTGGTTACTATCGTGTTTCGTACAGGAGGAACCAACCTATCATACCGCGTTATCTGGTTCACATGAGGAGAAGAGACTTGGGAGCAGTGGGTCTTTATTCTTTATTCTATAGTCATCATTCATAGACAGTACACTGCACTCGGATCCGTCATATTTTAACATTTAACATTTAGCATTTTGCCAGTTCGATTAACACAGCGAAGAAGAACTGGCAAGAAAGTTTCCGTATCCCGTACGGAAGCCTATTACTAAGCCTACACCGTCTGTCTGTCTGTCCGTCTGTCCGTCCGTCCGTCTGTCTGTCCGAGGGCTGTATCCACCGAGCTGTATCTCTAGAACCGTAACAGGTAGCCCGTTGAAATTTTCACAGAATATGTGTTAGTATGGCGGATATAATAAATAACAAATAATAAAAAAAAAATAGAAAAAGTAAAAAATTAAGGGTGGTTCCCATACAAGAAACGTGTTTTTTTCTATTTTTTTTGTTGTGGTTCGGAAACCTCTGTGCGCGAGTCCGACTCGCACTTGGCCGGTTTTTACATCCACTTAGTCTACATATACAATAATGTTTGCCACAGCCTACATAGTACGAGTCATCACTATTTCTAAAAACTTATCACTAATCTGATGAAACTGGGTACGTCTCGCCACGAACTTGGGTAATATGTCATCGGAGTGGGCATGCCGCCGGAACAGTTGCGTCCACGGAGCGGTTGCAACTGTGCGCGGTGTTGTGTACGTGAAGCTGGACTACTTTCATTTTGCGACAATTTATTTTGATTTTGTTTTTATATTGAAATTTTGAAACAAAAAATCGTAAAACTAATGTCTTTTTTCGTGTAAAGCAAGCATTCGTATTATTTAAGGGGGGGAAACGTGGGTAGTCTATACCAACGTATTTTAGGGGGCGGAACTAATATAAAGCCAAGGGGGCTACTAGACCTCAGCTTTCACATACACAACATCTCTTCAGAATTAAATTTTTTTAATGGAAATTGACACTGTTGGTACATCACCTACAACATCCGTGATGTCAGCCCATAACACCGGGTGAACTAGGTGCCATGTGCTTCCCTTCATTTCAGGTCGGCTACCCGTTTCTACCGACGACGACGTTTCATACAGTGCGGTGGTATCAACCCGGGTGGGATAAGCCCTACCACCACGGTCAGCCTCCTACGGTCAAGCGGTCACCATGACATATTCGTGAAGCATAAATCAGTAGGCCCGTAGTTATATCAGCCTACGGAAACACTTTCCACTGGCCACAGAAGCTTAATCTTTATCGAATCAGCAAACGCTACTAAGTAATACTTTCTTTGGGTGAGTCCAAAACTCTGCATTTCCATAATGACGGCGCCCACTCTGCGATTCAATTATGTTAAGTTGTTGTTGTAGCAAGGATGGAACCCCCCCTCCATTGCCACCACAGAACAGAACAAAAAAAGTCTGATTCACATGCAGACAGAGGGTTCCGTAGCAATCCCTTCTTGCACGCAAGGGGAGTGCGTGCGCGGTTGTTTCACGTGCCCCGTACCACAGATTACTTAATAGTTACTTCGTAACAGATAAATCACTCCATAGAAAATGTTCCTACCTTCGGGCTTTAATAGCCTACTGCTTCGCGTCGCCAATCGCTGCGTGCGAAAATGTACCTTAACGATCGAGTGTAAAGTGGTTATTGCTTTGCAGCTACGAGCAGTTGCGTGGGCGAGCGTCTATGTATACTTCGCGCGGCTGACGAATTACCGCCGGCGGCCCGTCGGGCGGTAGGTAGTTAGCGCGCGCAAGTACATAGAGTGCGTGAGGCCTGCCCGTACGGCGGCGTAGTATCGATAGCAGCGCACAGCGCCGCGCTCCACCCCAACGGACAGCTAGTAAATAATTTCCGTTTACTTACTTAAAGGAGTCGGGGGACCGATAAGTAAATACCCAAATTTACAAAACACCAATCATTTATTTACTTACCAATCCCCCGACTCCTTTAAGTAAACTGAAATTATTTTTCACTTTTTGAGGGGCATGGTTTTTTTTATTTTTATTTTTAATTTATCTTTTATTTCAAGCTTAAAAAAATACCGCATCCAAATCGGTCCATCAGTGAGACGTAAAATTGTTTTTATTACTTTATAGTTACTTTATTACTTCAACACTTACATAGCTACGAACCATCTCGGTTAAACCAGCTTTTGTGAGCTAGGATGCCAAAGACAGAAATCGGTCCATCAGTGAGACGTAAAATTGTTTTTATTACTTTATAGTTACTTTATTACTTTAACACTAACATAGCTACGAACCATCTCGGTTAAACCAGCTTTTGTGAGCTAGGATGCCAAAGACAGAAATCGGTCCATCAGTGAGACGTAAAATTGTCTTTATTACTTTATAGTTACTTTATTACTTCAACACTAACATAGCTACGAACCATCTCGGTTAAACCAGCTTTTGTGAGCTAGGATGCCAAAGACAGAAATCGGTCCATCAGTGAGACGTAAAATTGTTTTTATTACTTTATAGTTACTTTATTACTTCAACACTAACATAGCTACGAACCATCTCGGTTAAACCAGCTTTTGTGAGCTAGGATGCCAAAGACAGAAATCGGTCCATCAGTGAGACGTAAAATTGTTTTTATTACTTTATAGTTACTTTATTACTTCAACACTAACATAGCTACGAACCATCTCGGTTAAACCAGCTTTTGTGAGCTAGGATGCCAAAGACAGAAATCGGTCCATCAGTGAGACGTAAAATTGTTTTTATTACTTTATAGTTACTTTATTACTTCAACACTAACATTGTGAGCTAGGATGCCAAAGACAGACACACAGACACATACACACATACGGAGGCGTCAAACTTATATAATATAACGCCAAGTATAACGCATTTCCTTTTGCGTCGGGGGTTAAAAATGACATATTGTGCGAAAAATTATAGCCGCTCAAAAAATTGTCAAGGTGATAAATGATAAAATTCCTCAACATTGGTGGTTACACTAGTATTCATAACAATTTAGTCATAGTGTTACTTCTATTCAATTTCATGTTCTATGGATTGGAGCGTCCTTCGTCGTCACTTAGCCTTCTTAGGAAAACTCTTAGGTCGTATTTCTTTTCAACACTGAACTTTCAAACCTTTTAGTTTTTGTTGAGAGAAGTTTTAGTACATAATAACCCTCGGCGTAAGCTTTCTGTTCTCTTTGTCGCCCTTTTTCCTTTTTTTTTCTATTTCGTTTATGTAAATTTAATGCGAAAGGCCTTAGAGCTTAAAAAATCAATTTTATTTTAATATCGTATTTAGAGAGACAGGAACTCGTTTAAATACAAATCCTTTGTTGCTCAATTGTACGAAGCATAACAGTGACGGAAAACCAATAACATAAAAACAAACTTATATTTTATAGAGATTTCTTCAAGTATATTATTCTTAATTTCTTCAGTGTATCCGCCACGACCGAAGGTAAGCACTGACATGGCACCTAGTCCACCAGGGTGTTATGGGCTGACATCACTTCATTTCGTGTCGTCTACATTGAACTGGACGGAAAACACAAACTATTTACATAGCCGTTTCGACCGACGTTTCATTCAGTGCGGTGGTACCAACCCAGGCAGGTTGAACTCTACCACCCAGTAAGGTAAGAAGCGCCCAGCGTTGCGATCAGTTGGCGACAGTTGACTGTCTGCACAACTGAGCTATCGAGGCTGAAAATGATTGTCAGACTTAAAATCGTCGGCTTTGAGTACTTCCAGGGGCCGCGGATTGGTTGGCGTTGACCACAATGATATTATAACGTCATTGGTTGTCCATCACATTTTACTAAGCCTACGCCGTCTGTCTGTCTGTCTGTCTGTCCGTCTGTATGTCCGAGGGCTGTATCTCTTGAACCGTAATAGGTAGCCCCGTTGAAATTTTCACAGAATATGTGTTATTTATTATGGCCGATATAACAACAAATAATAAAAATAAGAAAAAGTAAAAAAATCACGGGTGTCCACATACAAGAAACTAAAAAGAGTATGCGCGTCATCTACCGAAAACAGTATGAATCATTTTAACTAATCATGAATTTTAACTAATATGAAGCATTTCTAAAACACGCCATAGATGGCGTGAGTAGCGCTGACCGTGACATGGCGATACGGAACCCTCGGTGCGCGAGTTCGACTCGCACTTGTTTTTTCATGGTTCCTTTCACGGTATATTGGCAACGTAGTACGTGTTTGGAAAACGTGATGTTAGTGCGAGTAATTCCTCAGACTCTGGCATTTGGTAATAAAAAACCGAGCCATCCAGGACGGAATTTAATACTAGTTATTTCGTTTCGCATCAATATTTATTCCGAGAACTTATTCTTAGACAGAAATATATATTTTTAGGGTTCCGTATCTATCCGCAAGCATATTACGCCATGTCAGTGAATGCCGGTGTACCACAGGGATCTGTGTTGTCTCCCACGCTGTTTCTTCTGCATATCAATGATATGCTGCCACTCGGCAACATACATTGTTATGCAGACGACAGTACGGCGCATGGATCCTACACTAGTCACCCTTCAGCCAGACGGAGTGATGTGGACGAGAAGAGGCGAACACTTGTGTCCGAACTCGAGCAAACCCTCGAGTCGATTGCCGAATGGGGCCGGAGCAACTTGGTCGTGTTCAACGCATCGAAGACACAAGTGTGCGCTTTTAGTGCGAAAAGAACGGCGTTCACACCAGCTCCATCCTTTCAAAATACTTCGCTTAAATTAAGCGACCACCTCGGGGTCCTCGGTGTCGAACTGTCGCACGACTTAAACTTCCGGCGTCACATTGAGGGCAAGGCCAAGCTGGCCTCAAAAAAGCTGGGTGTACTCAACAAGGTGCGACGGTACTTCACGCCGGGCCAAAAACTGACGTTGTACAAAACACAGGTTAGGTCCTGCTTGGAGTACTGCTCGCACTTGTGGGATGGCTCAGCTAAATATCAGCTTGCGCCGCTAAACTCAATCCAGCGTCGTGCCGTGCGACTTGTGGATGACCCTGTGGTGTCCCGCGACTTAGAACCGCTGCAACTCCGTAGGGACGTCGGCTCCCTAAGTGTGTTCTATCGTCTATTTCACGGGGAGTGTTCGGAGGAGCTATTTAATGCGATTCCGTCGTCCCCATTCCACCTCCGCACTACGCGTACTGGGCAGGGGATGCACCCCTATACAATCGACCTACCGAGGATGCGCACCAACCGGTTCTGTAGGTCTTTCATTCACAGAACCCGGAAAATGTGGAACGCACTCCCTGCTCATATATTTCCTCCCAAGTACAGCCTGGGGTTTTTCAAAAGGGGCGTGAAAAGGCTCCTGTCAGGCCGGCATGGCATTCGCAAACCCCGTGCATCACAGAATGTCCATGGGCATCGTAAGTCACCTCCTCGTAAGTGAAACGGTGCCACATGTCGCGCTTTCTAAAAAAAAAAAAAACTGTAGTGTAGGGCTGGACTTAGATACAGCGCTGAATCTAATGAAATATTCACTAGATTCAGCACACGCTGTGTCCAGTCCTTTTTTTCTCTTCTATTCATAGCTATGGTTATCTAAGTCTTGGTTTTGTACTTATTTGAAGTGAAAAATAAATATTTCTTATTTTTACCCGACTATGGCAGAGCCAAAAAGGAAGGGTAATGTGGTTGGCTGTCTATGTGTGTGGGTATGTACGGATGTTCCACCGTAACTGCTAAACTACTCATTCGATTTTGATGTTTGTGGTGTCAATCGATTCGTTATGATGGTCCCCTTGTCCTAGGGGACCATCATAAATTAATTTATCCATAAATTAAAATTGTCATAAATTAAAATTATTATTGTCACACTTTAAAAAAATATTTTCTTCAAACCCCACCGAGTGGGTTATCATTGTCAAGAGCTTCTAAAGGTGATTTCAAAAATATACCACACTTAATTGTTTAAAATAAAATGAATGAAATAAAAAATAATAAGCCCAACCGTGGTTCGGATTCCGCGTAAAACTGAAGGTCCCTTCAGATACAGATTCAGATTCAGATATTTATTTCGCCATATTTATTCCCTTCTTACCTTACTATTTGGTAGGGTTCATCCCGCCCGGGTTGGTACCACCGCACTGAATGAAACGTCGGTCGAAACGGTTATATAAATAGTTCGTGTTTGTTTTCCGTCCAGTTCAGTGCAGCCGACATGAAATGAAGGGAAGTACTGACATGGCACCTAGTTCACCCGGTGTTATGGTCTGACATCACGGATGTTGTAGGTGATGTAGCCAACCGTGTCAGTTTCCATTAAAAAAAAACCAGTCGCCGGGTGAAATGGGTGGTGACAGTGGCCTCGCCTTTAGTTACTTACTTTCATCGAGAAGGTTTATCGTCTTCCAGAATACAGCTCAGTCTTCGGCATCGCCCATAGTTACTTACTTTCATGTAGAAGGTTTATCGTTTACCGGAACGCAGCTCGGCCTTCGGCCTCTCCCATAGTTAGTTACTTTCATCGAGAAGGTTTATCGTCTTCATGAACGCAGCTCGGCCTTCGGCCTCGCCCATAGTTACTTACTGTCTTCGAGAAGGTTTGTCGTCTTCCTGAACGCAGCTCGGCTTTTGGCCTCGCCATTTGTTACTTATTTTCTTCAAGAAGGTTTATCCTCTTCCTGAAATTTCCTCGGCCTTCGGCCTCTCCCATAGTTACTTACTTTCATCGAGAAGGTTTATCGTCTTTTTGAACGCAGCTCGGCCTTCGGCCTCGCCCATAGTTACTTACTGTCTTGTATGGGTACACCCGTGAATTTTCTACTTTTTCTTATTTTTATTATTTGTTGTTATATCGGACAGTCTGTGAAAATTTCAACGGGCTACCTATTACAGTTTAAGAGATACAGCCCTCGGACAGACATACAGACAGACAGACAGACGGCGTAGGCTTAGTAATAGGGTCCCGTACCACGGATACGGAACCGTAAAAAGCAAAAAGTAAAAAAATGTAGGGGATCCTTATACAAATATCATAATCTGTGGAACAGCCAGCGCCATCTACCGAATTATTATTTAGCTTACATTTTGACTACAAAAAAATTGGTTGTAAAGTTGGTTTACGGACGATAGTTTTACGTGATGATGTCATAAAGTAAATCAGTTCCGGCGGATATTTACCATGTAAAATTTATTTAAGTACAAGGTACAGTATAAACATGTGATAATAACTAATAAAAAATATGAGAAAATAACGAATATTAATTTTTCTTTAATTTATATTTAAAAAACCTACATAACGCCATCTACATGTTCAACGTTGCAACAATTAACTAACTGCTAAATCAAGTATACCGCTAGCTGAAGTATTTCATTTAATATTGACGCTAGATGTGGACGCTAGATGTCGCTCCATGAAATTCACATACTGTTGAGAAAATTTGCAGCGATAAGTACACGGTCGATAGCCCGCGGGAATAACACGTCTGGTCAGTGATGGTGGCAGGGACCGCGGGTTCGAGGCTCGCAAAAGACGGAGAAATATATTTTGTATTTCCTACTATTGTATATGCCTCTCTATCGCGCTCTCGCTTGCACACACAGGATTAGATGGAACGTTACACTTCTTCGTGCGTGCAGCCGGTGTTCATCTATTTATAAGACGTGACATCATCACGTCAAAAGTATGAATCGAAAGGTATGAAAATCTTCACGAAAGATGGCGTGAGGCTCTATTTAAAAAACTTACAAGCGATACTTGATGTAATAATTATAGTGCAAACTCCACAGTAAGACAACAAAATAAGAACCGACTAATTACGTGGTGGTACGGAACCCTCGGTGGCGAGTCCCACTCGCACTTGGCAGGTTTTTTTTCATATTACAAATGTTTGTTGGTCTTCCTTTTTGTTGGTCGACCTTTCTTCGGTCTCATTTTTCAATCGAAACATAAAATTACTGGAACAGATAAATCATTCAATGGAATGATTAGTTAGCAGCATATATTTTTGTCAACAAATCTGCTGTTGTTGCCAATCTGCTGGCATGGCGCCTCACTGAGCGTGGTTTCGCGAGGAGAGGGGTTTTTGGCTCTGTCGACTGTACCTTTGGTCTCTCGACACAGCCACCCATGTTGGTTTACATAAAAATAAAAAAAAAACAAAGATTTCCGTAGCTTCGAGAAATTCCGTTCAAGCAAGCGGGTGAACTAGGTGACATGTCAGTGCTTCCCTTCATTTCATGTCGATTTATTATTAGTGGTGATTTGGAAAGCTGAAGTGGACTGTAGGATGTATGACTGTGGATTTCTGACCTTAAGTCTTCCATGGGCGTGGTCCCGTCAGCAGTGGCGGCTGGTGACCTATGGGACTGGGTGTGCGCTAGCTACTTAGTACTATACCCAAACGTGAATCTAATGGATACCGCGGTCTTGACTTATTTGCAAAAATTATGTACCCACCCAGCGTCCTAATTGCTCGAAGAACCAAAGCGACACTTCACTGCGCGCGCAGTGGCCACGAGAGAGCCGCGCCTCCCGCGCACCCGCGCGCGAGGCGTCGCCCGCGCCCGCCCGGCCAGACAGCGTGCGGTACTGATATCAATATGTTAACTGACGAAAAGTCGTTCAAACTGCTAAAAAACGGATTTGCAAAACATCCCGGCGCGGCGGCGCGGCGATTGTCGGTCGACCGAACCGACGCGTCACGCGACGACGGGTCTCGTCTCGCCCCGAACTGAGAGGCGCGCCAAACAACGCCTGCCTAGCTCTTTGGGTGATTCCTTTTTTGACTTTAACTAAAATAGCGAAATATTTTCGTAACGCATTAATGTTTGTCGTAACATTCGAATATTTTATAAATTACCATTCGAATTAGAGCATGCAGAACCGGAGTTGAGTTCAAGTTCGATTTTCAGGGTACTCTTAGAGAGCAACTCCGGTTTTCTCCGATTTTTTTCGAGTTTCAAGAAATTTCTTAGAATTGGCTCAAAAGGCAGAAAGAAATTAACTATTGTGGTAAAAAACGTCTAGATGAATATCTTTAAGGAGGGAAGAATGTGGTAAAAAAACATTATCTGTCTAAAACGTCACTTTAATGTCACTGCATTTTTAGTTGAATAAAACCTATGAATTAGGTAAAATCTTTCATTACTTCAACTATTATAACGATTATAAACGTATTGAATAAAACTCACTAGTGTATTTATTATTTTTAAATTTAAAATAAAAAAATCAATACATGCAGTTGGAATAGAACAGCAAAGTTGTATATTTCTTGTTCATTCTATTTTATATCTTCATAATTTGTGGTTTACAATTCAATAAAAGATCTGTAGATTTTTATACATAATATTTATTATATTTTTTCTTACATTGTATAATCAAACTGATACGTTCAGTTATCCGAATTATTTTACTGGAAGTATGATCGCAAAAATAAAAGTTGGTCGATTGTATCATCACCAAGTCCGCTCCTCAGTGACCGGCTGAGGTACCCAGCTGCTGAGAAGACTCGCTCTGCCTCAACGCTAGTAGGTGTTATACTCAAAAGGTATTCGTATAGTATTTTGAGGCAATGGCCCCGTTCGCCATTGGCATCGAAGAGCGCCATTTCCACCATTATTAATTTGTTTACGTCTTCAGCATCAGACACAACTCTTGGCTGAACATTCGTGAGAGATTTTTCGATTTCTTGCTGTAGTTCTTGCTCTGCAGTCAAATCAGCAATATCAGCATTCTCGAATCATGAACCAGAGTATCGTTATGTACTTCACTGTCACAGCCGAGAGCGTTCGATGCACGTTTTGTAAACCTCTGTCATATGAAGGGTACAGGGAAAGAACATGCAATGTCAATATTTTTATCAAAATTAGATTTCGATGCCAAAATGTTCGCCTTGCCATGAGCTATAGTATGGTGAATAGAAACACGGAAGAAACGTGCTCAGTCACAGTGTTTTTGCTGTTTAAAATAATCACGTACACGAAAAGAAACTGACATGTCAACCAATTCAAATAAAGAAACATGATTTGTCGTCCCAAACAGGGAAGGAAAATGCAATGTCATATAGAACCAAAGGCAAGAACGTGCTGTATTTTAGGACTGGCATTCTTATAATCAATCTGTAGATGTCATTTTACATATTATTCGGAGAGGTTTAAAGTGTTTGAGGTTATTAGTGATTATTCTTCAGTTTGGTGTACCTACACACGGACTTCAGTGGCTTGATCTCAAATCACTGGCAAAAAAAGTTATACGCCCTCGCTCACTCATCAATAAAATTCTGAGAGAAGGAGAATTTGAACTCCCATAGTAATATCCCAAAATAATGTCTAATAAAATCCAATGATAATAATATGGCAATCCTTTGCCACTCAAAAAATAAAAGTACAATGACTTGCAATCATTGAAAAAGTTTTGTTCTCCTTCTGCTCAAGAATACTACAGTAACTTGCCAAATATATAAATAAACTTTAAAAAAATTAACATACCTACCTCTTTTTTAAATGTAGCATTAAGATATTACTAGACTTGTGAATAAATAAGATAAGATTATGCTTGTGGTTTAAAAATTATTATTCGAAATTGTTTCTTTCTTTCCTGCATGGTGTGACAAAGTATGTTTTGTACTTAAGATTACACTGACATTGCATGTTTCTTTCCAGTACAAAAGGGGTTTATGTTTGTTTTTTTTTAAGAATAAAGGTAATTAATTGGTTTTAAAACTTTTGTGACAAACTTGTCTTAAAACAGATGTATAAGTATAGTTTTATGTAATAAAAAGTATTAATAAAGTTAGTACAAAAAAAGTTATAAGGTGATTAACTTAAAAAATTCAATTGCGAAAAATTAGGCTCAACTGACAAAGCATGTTATTTCCCTGTACCCTTACGTACATGCTTCGAGAGCATAATATGCTCTTGAAGCACGTCACTATTGTATTTTTGAAATTCATTCTCATAAACTTGTATACTCGTTGTTTAACGAAGAAGGACGAACGCCCGCCCCGCGCGACGCGAAGCAGCGAGCGAGCCGTAGTCAAAGAATATAATATTACTGCCGCCGTAGTCCCCGGCACCCGCAGTTTAATTTGGCGCCAGAGCGAGCAGTGGCAGTCCAATTTGGCGCGGAGACATTTTCGATTTTTTTCGATTTCCGGTTTTGGAAGTTTCAAGCCCGGTTTTGAAAAAGGGTCGATTTCGGTCCGATTTTCGGTTTTTTTCGATTTCCGATGTTCGGTTTTGCATGCTCTAATTCGAATATGTATCAAATCGATATTCGAATAATTCAAATATTCAATTGCAAACTCGATCTGTTATATATAAGAAACAACCCATATTCCAAAAATGGACTCGCCTGTCGAGTCGTGCAACAGCGTATAGTGCGCGGGACGGATCTCGGCGTGTCGTCGCCGCAGCGGGCGACCCGCCACGCGAATACACTATACAAGTACGGTGCGGGTGCGAGGGAGAACACTGACGAACCGCTGCGGAGGCGACACGCCGAGATCCGCTCCGCGCATTATAAGTGCATGTAGGTACTTAGCGCTTGTGTGTATCTTCGACCCAGAGTTTGGATCGCCCCCGCCGCGCCCGCGCGCTCCCGCCCGCACGTGCCCGCGGTCGGGTTCACGATCTCGGCTTACTTCGGCTCATCGTCGGCTGGCTCGGTCGCGACGTGTCGCACTCGCGTCTATCCACAATATACTGTCCTTCTTTTTCCATCGTGTGTCACACGCAGAACGCAACCTTGTTCCACACATAATCGTATGAAGAGTGTTTTGTTTCACGCGGCGGGGCAGCGGCGTTAGACATTTTCTCATAGTATCAATACAAGAGACGTTCGCGGTGTTTTCTAATGCACTCGGCGGCGCGGCGGCGAGCTCGGCGGCGCGGCGATGCGTAGTATGTAGTACGTATTACGTACAGCAAAATCGTGCCTTGTTGTCTAGGAAATAGGAACGAATCCAGTTTGATATTTTTACTTCGATCGGTGATATTCATGGAAATGTTTAATATTTTAATTTGTTTATTTCTTTCGGGTGAAGGCGCTGTTTTGTGGTAGTGCGGCGCACGAGTGCACTTAAGGGCCAGCCGCCACTGCCCGTCAGTATTTCCTGCTTACGGTTTTCGGTGGTATCCAGCCAGTGTCGACCCTTTCTTGAATGGAATGTCCTTTTAATGTTCTTGCTCCGATAAAGATGATGAACTTTCTTTTTGTCACCGGTTGGTTGTGAGAAGTCAGGGAGAACAATGCGAATTAAAAATGATGTGGAGGTAATAGATATCGATGATGGAGGTAGGTTTGGAAAGGCATTTTTTTATTTTACTCATGAAGTTTTCGACCTACCTACGATAATCTCCTTGCCATATAAAATTTTTTGATGCCAATGAAATATATTATTCGGTCTTGAAAAATATTACCGGTAAACTCTGGAACGCTCTAACTGCTCATATATTTCCCCCCAAGTACAGTCTCGGCTCCTTCAAGAGGGGCGTGAATGGGCACCTGTCAGGCCGGCACGGCATTCGCAACCCCCACATACGACAATAATTTAAAATCCCTAAAATGTGAAGAATAACCAATTAGTATTGATATTGATCAGTAGCCCGATACCGTCGAGCTGCTGTTTTTCCATATTTACGCACAGACATTGCGAAAAATGTTTTTTCACATTTTTCGCATGTCCATGCATGTGTAGATTCTAACTAATAAACATAAGCATTACCTTCTTCTTGGCCTCGGAACTGCCTGACAGGATAGCTGCAAGTCTTCAAGCATGCAACGTGTCTCTATTCTGTCTGTACTCTAAATAGTCTCTCGTCTATTTACGGGAACACTGTTTACATGAAGCGGTCAAGCATCTGAACCATAGACGTATAATATTATGGTCTGAACACTTTGAAGGTTTTTGAAATATTTATTATATTATCTTCTCAAAGGATACTGTTTATTTTCGGTTTGAAATACTTACTAATGTTTTGAATATGAGTAAATAGTATTTGGAAGATGTATGAAAATAAACATTCTATAGATACCACTCTCTGTATCCCTACAATCGGGCTGAGCAGAGCAATCGGTGTTGTGCTGCAAGAACTCGGGTAAATAACACCACAACACCGACTACATTATTTTTTTATATAGTACTTAGATAAAATGTATTGTTTATCTAGAATTCGACGCAAGAATTTTATGGAGCGAATGCGAGCGGAAGTGTAAAGAATAAGCCATTTGCTCAAAAAGGGTCAACATCGTAGTATCCGTTACTGATGAACATGACGTACGCATGAGTTACCAATATATAATTTTGAAAACAAAAATACTAATACAAATTATAGGTATTATTCGTCGTTTCGATTATTCTTTGTCTCGATCGATGGTGCGAAGTCGGCCGACTTTCCAATTAACGCTGGTGTCCCGCAGGGCTCTGTGCTGTCACCTACGTTATTGTTAATCTTCATTAATGATTTACTGTCTCTGGGCATGATTCGCAGTTAGGCAGATGACAGTACAAGGCATGAAGTTTATGTCAAGGACTGGAAGAGCAGAAATACACAGCCCATCAAGGCGCAACGTTCTGTAGTTGATAGGGTGGATAACGTTCTTGAAAAAGTTGCGAGGGGGCGAGGATAACCTTGTTGCCTTCAACGTTCGCAAGACGCAATGTATTCTCTGCTAAGGTCTCTCTGCAAGTTTTTCCTGCAAGGTATTACTCTACAAGTTTCCAAGGCAGTGTCGTTCCTGTCTCGGAGCACCTAGGCCTAGTGGGCTGTAACATTTCCAAAGACCTGGGCTTTAGGCAATTTATTGAGTCCAAGGCTAATACCGCATAAAAAAACTGGGGATACTCTGCCGCAATAGAAGGTTCATATCAATGGCACAACTACTAACGTTACAAATCGCTAGATTAGGCCGGTGATGGAATACTGCAGCTACATTTGGGAAGGCAGCCCCCAGTATTTGTTGGCGTCCTCGGACTCAATACAGCGCCGAGACGTCCGTCTGGTGTGAGATCCGAAACTGACTGATGATCTGGAGTCTCAGAGTCACAGACGATTTGTAGGGTCACTCAGTCTGCTCTACAGGTACTATCATGGAAGTTGCTAGGAGGAACTTGCATCGCTTATTCCTTGCCGTCCATCCTATCTTCACAGCACTCGTCGCAGAGAAACTGAACACCCCTTTGTTGTTGACATTGCGCTTTCGAGAACCCATCGGTTCTCTGAAATAGTTTCTTCGTCGCACCGTTAAAGTGTAGAACTGTCTTCCGGCAAGTGTGTTTCCCGGATCCTTCAACTTTGGTGTCTTCATTCATCATGCCAGCAGCATGCCTAGCAACAGTCCGGAAATCTGCTGGCATGGCGCCTCTCTGAGTGTGGTTTCGCGGGGAGATGTGTTTTTGGCTCTGTCAACTGCACTACAATCTCTCGACACAGCCACCTATGTTGGTATACATAAAAAGCTTTCACAATAAATAGGTACTCTTCGTGACGAATCGAGTGGTTCCGCGGAGCGCGTGTGTACTTAAGACTCACAAACAAACCTACATTTCATGCTTTACTGTTACAGCTCCGAGATGTGTAAACATTTTGAACATGTTTATTGGCAAAATAAGATTTAGTGTAAACAATGCTATGACATGTGATGTATTCAAATGTGATTGTGTGATAATATTATGCTTTTATAGAAAACTAGCTTTTTCCCGCGGCTTTGCTCGCGGTAGACTCGGTTTAATAACAAATCCGATATAAACGATCGCTTCTCTTATATTCTCTCTTCCTCACTCCCTCGCTCCCCCCTCTCATCCCATCCCTCCCACCCCCTCCCCTTCGTCCTTCTCGCGCCTCTCCATCCGGCAATGCCTTTCGACACTAAATGCCGTTGATACTATACTTTCTTTGATGCTGCTCAGCTCCATCGCAATTTAGCGTGATGGTATATGAAAATCTGTTAGTTCAAGGTTTTGCTACGGAACCCTGAAAATTGCCAGTCTAGTCTGTGCGCGCGCCACGCGTTCTGTATCTAGATCTAGAAAGCGATATCTCTTATCTGCACTGCACTCTCCATTCCGTCATATTCCGTCCAGCGTACAGTCAGGCCTTCGTCACTCCCTCAAGGGCGCGCGTTAAATGCCTACCGCTTGGCGTACCGGTTACTGTACAAGAGAACAGTGGGCTGCGGCGGGCTGCCGCTATCCAGCCAGAGCAAGCGTGCGCCACCGCGCATCTACTACGTTTCGTTTCGAATTTAGAAAATGTCGAAATCACGTCATTATTGTACAGCATTTTGATTTATTTCTAGAAATTTATTTATTCATATTAGTAGGAGGTCATAGATTTAAAATAATATTATCATATTGCCAATAAAATTAGTTAGATGACGCCGAACAGCATGGTATGTAGGTATGGCCTAATTCGTATAAGGATAGAAATAGAACATTCATTCGTTCTCTGTCTCAATGTGGGTTTTTATACAATAAAAAACACCAATAAAACAATAGGTACATTGTAGATGATCATAAAATTTATTGATCAAACGAAACTATCACTGGAAGGTTGCACGCTTCCATGTGAGAAACTAATTGTGACGCTAACGCATGCATGAATTTGGTCACATGAATTTGCCATAGCTAAATATCGTATCGTTGGTAGGTATCATCTTTATTTTATTCCTCACAAAAAGACAGCCCAAAGACACAGCCCTTACACGCGCTGAACGACGCGCTTTCGAGATAGAGTTACGCGACAGAAAGAGAAGCGAAATGTAGGTGGTTATCGTGTTTAGGCATGCAGCTCTGTGCGAGTCAATTTGTACTTTATCGCGTCGCCGCAGTGTAGCTATTTCTTTGTGAGTGGATGTACAGAGAAGCTTCTATACGGAGTACTCTTTTCTATTCTGTGGTTACAGTACACGAGAAAATTGCGTTAAACCATTACGTTCCCAATTCGCCTGGCATTGTTGCGTCCTCCACGTGAAAGGTTAGTCTATAGTGCAGGAAATTGCGCAAACCATTTTGACCCTAGTGCTTTGTGTGGGACAATCTGGTCTACCGAATCTATGAAATGGATGTATGTCACTCAACCCTATTCTTCCGAGTTCACTGTACGATAGAATAGCATTCATTATCCATGCATTCAAATTTTTAACAGTATTGCTGACGATTCATTATCCCTGCTTTCAAATTTTTAACAATATTGCTGAAGATTCATTATCCATGGATGTAAATTTTTAACAATATTGCTGACGATTCATTATCCATGCATGTAAATTTTTAACAATATTGCTGACGATTCATTATCCATGCATGTAAATTTTTAAAAATATTACTGACGATTAATTATCCATGCATGTAAATTTTTAAGAATATTGCTGGCGATTCATTATCCATTCATGTAAATTTTTAACAATATTTCAGACGACTCATTATCCATGCATGTACAGTTTTAACAATATTACTGACGATTAATTATCCATGCATGTAAATTTTTAAGAATATTGTTGGCGATTCATTATCCATTCATGTAAATTTTTAACATTATTGCTTAACAATACAGCCTCGGTAGCTCAGTGGTACGGTCGGTGGAGCAACCCTGAGCGCGGTCAGTACTTGGATGGGTGACCGCTCGACCGTTGGAGGCTGACCGTGGTTCAGATTAGGTGGTAGGGTTATCCCGCCCGGGGTGGTACCACCGCACTGAATGAAATGTCGGTCGAAACGGCTATGTAAATAGTGCGTATTTTACGGCCAGTTCAGTGTAGCCGACATGAAATGAATGGAAGCACTGCCATGGCACCTAGTTCAACCCGGTGTTATGGGCTGAAGTCAAGGATGTTGTAAGTGATGTAGCCAACCGTGTCAGTTTTCATAAAAAAAAAATGACGTCATGTTCGGTAAACGTCATTCAGAAATGTACGGTCATCGGATGGTACCGATGATATCTGTGGCCCAATTTTCGTTGTCACGTTGTTGAATGGTGTTAGATTAGATTAGATAAATACCGAAATGATTAATCAACACTTCAACAGTATGGTGGCAGTTGAATATTCATGGAATACAATTTATCAGCATTTATTTTAACCATTCATTCAACCCTTTCGTGAGCTGACCCATTTTTATTATTATTAAACGGTTTTATTTAGCTTGACTCCGTATATTTGTTTGTTTGTTTGTTTGTTTGTTACTATCTTTGTTTCAAATCTTGCGACAACTTTTTCAACTACTTCTACTGAACCGATTTTTATGAAACTTTGCACACACATTGAGTTCTCGTGACAATACAATATTATGATAATTTCAACTTGGTAACGAGGGTCTGATGATGGAGTCAGGAGGTGGACAGTGGAACTCTTCAACCGTTACTAGTAACCCCCTCGAGTTTAGGCTCATTGGGTTGGTTTGGACGAGTGTCCCATACTTCTACCAATACACTTGGTGACGAGGGTCTGATGATGGAGTCAGGAGGTGGACAGTGGAACTCTTCAACCGTTACTAGTAACCCCCTCGAGTTTGGGCTCATTGGGTTGGTTTGGACGAATGTCCCATAGTTCTACCAATACACTTGGTGACGAGGGTCTGATGATGGAGTCAGGAGGTGGACAGTGGAACTCTTCAACTGTTACTAGTAACCCCCTCGAGTTTGGGCTCATTTGCTTGGTTTGGACGAGTGTCCCATACTTCTACCAATACACTTGGTGACGAGGGTCTGATGATGGAGTCAGGAGGTGTACAGTGGAACTCTTCAACCGTTACTAGTAACCCCCTCGAGTTTGGGCTCAATGGTTTGTTTGGACGAGTGTCCTATACTTCTACCAATACACTTGGTGACGAGGGTCTGATGATGGAGTCAGGAGGTGGAAAGTGGAACTCTTCAACCGTTACTAGTAACCCCCTCGAGTTTGGGCTCATTTGGTTAGTTTGGACGAGTGTTCCATACTTCTACCAATACACTTAGTGACGAGGGTCTGATGATGGAGTCAGGAGATGTACAGTGGAACTCTTCAACCGTTTACTAGTAACCCCCTCGAGTTTGGGCTCATATGGTTGGTCTGCACGAGTGTCCCATATTTCTACCAATACACTTGGTGACGAGGGTCTGATGATGGAGTCAGGAGGTGTAAGGTGGAACTCTTTAACCGTTAATAGTAACCCCCTCGAGTTTGGGCTCATTTGGTTGGTTTGGACGAGCGTCCCATACTTCTACCAATACACTTGGTGACGAGGGTCTGATGATGGAGTCAGGAGGTGTACAGTGGAACTCTTCAACCGTTACTATTAACCCCCTCGAGTTTGGGCTCATATGGTTGGTTTGGAAGAGTGTCCCATACTTCTACCTATACACTTGGTGACGAGGGTCTGATGATGGAGTCAGGAGGTGTACAGTGGAACTCTTGAACCATTACTAGTAACCCCCTCGAATTTGGGCTCATTTGGTTGGTTTGGACGAGCGTCCCATACTTCTACCAATACACTTGGTGACGAGGGTCTGATGATGGAGTCAGGAGGTGTACAGTGGAACTCTTCAACCGTTACTATTAACCCCCTCGAGTTTGGGCTCATATGGTTGGTTTGGAAGAGTGTCCCATACTTCTACCTATACACTTGGTGACGAGGGTCTGATGATGGAGTCAGGAGGTGTACAGTGGAACTCTTGAACCACTACTAGTAACCCCCTCGAATTTGGACTCATTTGGTTGGTCTGGACGAGTGTCCCATACTTCTACCAATACACTTGGTGACGAGGGTCTGATGATGGAGTCAGGAGGTGTACAGTGGAACTCTTCAACCGTTACTAGTAACCCCCTCGAGTTTGGGCTCATTTGGTTAGTTTGAATGAGTGTCCCATACTTTTACCAATACACTTGGTGACGAGGGTCTGATGATGGAGTCAGCAGGTGTATAGTGGAACTCTTCAACCGTTACTAGTAACCCCCTCGAGTTTGGGCTCATTTGGTTGTTTTGGACGAGTGTCCCATACTTCTACCAATACACTTGGTGACGAGGGTCTGATGATGGAGTCAGGAGGTGTACAGTGGAACTCTTCAACCTTTACTAGTAACCCCCTCGAGTTTGGGCTCATTTGGTTAGTTTGAATGAGTGTCCCATACTTTTACCAATACACTTGGTGACGAGGGTCTGATGATGGAGTCAGCAGGTGTACAGTGGAACTCTTCAACCGTTACTAGTAACCCCCTCGAGTTTGGGCTCATTTGGTTGTTTTGGACGAGTGTCCCATACTTCTACCAATACACTTGGTGACGAGGGTCTGATGATGGAGTCAGGAGGTGTACAGTGGAACTCTTCAACCTTTACTAGTAACCCCCTCGAGTTTGGGCTCATTTAGTTTGTTTGAACGAGTGTCCCATACTTCTACCAATACACTTGGTGCCGAGGGTCTGATGATGGAGTCAGGAGGTGTACAGTGGAACTCTTCAACCATTACTAGTAACCCCCTCGAGTTTGGGCTCATATGGTTGGCTTGGACGAGTGTCGCATACTTCTACCAACACACGTGGTGACGAGGGTCTGATGATGGTGTCAGGAGGTGTACAGTGGAACTCTTCAACCGTTACTAGTAACCCCCTCGAGTTTGGGCTCATTTGGTGTATTTGGACGAGCGTCCCATACTTGTCGAACGCAAATGTATGAAACAGACATACCATCTGTTCAAATTGATTTTGAAAGGGACGGCGGACACCTTATCCATCCTAAAGCCATACAGTTTCCAGCAAAGTTTAATTATGAAACAGCTGAGAGACGGATGTTACCGATAATTTTGTCATGGGCCTCCACTGTCAATAAAATGCAGGGCAGTACTGTTGACCATGCTGTCGTGTATTTGGGCTCCAGACTATTTGAGGAGGGTCAAGCGTATGTTGCATTGAGTCGCGTAAAGTCTTTAGAAGGGCTATGTATTGAGGAGCTTGATTGTGAGAAATTGACAGGCAAGAAACCGAGTAACAAAGATGCAATGAGAGAGTTGGAAAGGATGACGAGTTTGCGTAATGAATGATACGAGCCAAAAATCAAACTAAAAACAAGTAAATAAAAAAATAGGTAAAAAAACTTTTAAGTTAAACGGTTTTATTAAAAAAAACTAGAAAAAAACAGCTGTACAAAAAACTAGAAAATAATGAGGACACAAGCCTGGGCCTTCTTAAGATTTTACGTCTGGGTAAGAAATCGTGCAATACTAGCGTGCTGTCTTCTCATGTCGGATGCCAAAGGGCACATAGTGTCGCTGCGTCAGCGGATTAAGTAATAAATTGAGACTTTTAACAGACTAATATAAAAACGTGGGGCGTATAATGCGTAATAAATAACATGCGCCCCACGTTTTTATATTAGTCTGTTAAAAGTCTCAATTTATTACTTAATCCGCTGACGCAGCGACACAATGTGCCCTTTGGCATCCGACATGAGAAGACAGCACGCTAGTATTGCACGATTTCTTACCCAGACGTAAAATCTTAAGAAGGCCCAGGCTTGTGTCCTCATTATTTTCTAGTTTTTTGTACAGCTATTTTTTTCTAGTTTTTTTTAATAAAAACGTTTAACTTAAAAGTTTTTTTACCTATTTTTTTTTATAGTAAGCGCGACATGTGGCGCCGGACCAACCATAAGGTGTCTAACGACGCTCATAAAAATTCGGCACAGTGCTGTGAATTCGGTCTCATGCGGGGGTTGCGAATGCCGTGTCGGGCTGACGGCCTCTATTGAAGGAACCTTACACGTATTTTCCGTATCTTGTACTTTTAACACACAAAGACGCTGCCTACCCTTAGTCCTAAAGTCCAAATCCTTTAAAAATATTATTTTTTTATAATATACTAGCTGTGCCCGCGACTTCGTCCTAGTTACACTGGGTATCGTTGTTTTAGCACACAAAGGAACAAAGCGGCGGGTGGCCGAGTGGTTTGGGCATCGGCTTCTCATGCGAGAGGTACGAGGTTCGAATCCGGTCGGTTTTAAAATTTTAGTTGCATGTTGATATTATGTGAGTGTACGTGAAGACTTAATGGGAAAGACGGGGTGATATAAGTTGCAAGTTTGACACCTGTCATGTATGTGATACCGAAAATTCTTGACAAGTTTCATTATGTATCATCATCACTCTGCAAAATAAATTACCTACATACGAACTAAGAGGTACATAAAATTGTCAGAATGTTGAAAACGATGCCTGTAAAATTTTAAATTGGAAAACTCTCGAATTGAAAAGTTTGACACCTTTCTAAAGAGAGTTGATTAACTCTGACAAGTTATTCAATAATGCCGAAACGTGCTCCGCCAGTTATAGTTTCAAGTTGGTTTTGGTAATGGCTAAAATTCAGGTTTCAGGTTTCATGTCGCCTATTTTCATTTCCTATTTTCTATTTAGGTAGGTACACATCTAAAACATTTATAAACATGATACGTTCTAGTAGAGTTCAACGTTCAAAATTATACAATAACAAACAAATATATTTATCGGCTTTCACATATTGATATTGTACATATTGCTATTGTACATAATGGGGTATTGTACATAACCGTGTGGGGCCGGTACTTAAAAAGAATAGCCCCACTGCATCTCTCCCCGTGCATGTCGTAAGAGGCGACTAAGGGATAAGGACAAGATACTGCGCTAAAGGGCGACAGGCTAGCCACTTCTCACCTTGGCGCAGTCCTTCCACCTAGTCATGCAGCAGGTGGGTTCTTCGTGCCTTACTTGCTGCTTGATAGTTGTCTTGTCCGTATACTGTGCTAAACGTGGTGGTCGGTGTTGTGCTGTAATTTGCCAGAGTCCTTATAGCACAACACCGATTACTCTGCTTACCCTGATTGTCGGGATACAGCGTGTGTGTGTGTTATGTGGTTATTAGTGTACTTTCAAATGATACCTGTTTCACAAAACTGTTTTAAAAAAACATTGAACCGACCTGAAACCCTAAAAAGTATTAAATAATACTCGTATTTTGACCTTGAGTAGAAGGCGGTACAAAAGCACAAAAGGGTCCATCTACAGGTGTGCTTTTGTACCGCCTAGCCTTCTAATCAAGATAAAAATATTATTTATTACATTTTGGGGTTTGAAGTCGGTTTAATGTTCTTTTTAAACAGTTTTTTTATTTCACTGTTTTTAGTAATAAATATCACATAATATTAAAATCGGTTGACAGGAAGTGGTTGATTGAAAAATGCTTAGTGTGAAAGTGTGGTGGTATTCTTTCATAAAATTTATGAAATGACCACCCCTGAGAATACCCTAGTCATAAAAAAAAGAATCACTTAAAATCGGTTAAGAATTGGCGGAGAAATCGGGTAAGATACACACAAAAAAAAAACATACAGATGAATAGAGAACCTCCTCCTTTTTGGAAGTCGATTGAAATAGGATTCCCTGAGCTATGAGAAACAGGATCTCTCAGTGGTTCACATTGTTTCAATATTTTGCATGTCAGGTACAAAGTTATACCGAAGTAATTTTTTATTTTTCTACATGTAAACTGACATGGTTTGCTACATCAACTACAACATCCGTGATGTCAGGCCATCCTTGTTGAAGTAGGAGCCTTGTCGTTGCATCCATTTAATACATTTGGCTGCGCTGGCTACACCGAACTGGACGTAAAACAACATTTAATTACATAGCGACTTCGACGAACTTTTCATTCACTGAGGTGGTAACAACTTGAGCGTGTTAAACTCTAACTAAAATGGTAAGAAGGGAAGGTACCTACAGATTTAAGGTGAATCCGAACCACTATCAGCCTCAACGGTCGAAAGGTCACCTCTCCAAGATCAGAACGATAAATACTTCGACAGTACTTGCTCATCAATCAATCACTGTCCAATGTAATTAATTGATATAGACCTACTTTTATGAACATTTTGCGGCAAGCTTTTTGAAAACAAATCGAAAACCCAAACTTATTATTACGGCTTAAATAAGAGCTTGTAAATACAACTTTTTTTGGCTTGCTTTTTAGGGTCCCGTATCCGTCGTACGGGACCCTATTACTAAGCCTACGCAGTCTGACTGTCCGTCTGTCAGAGAGCTGTATCTCTTGAACCGTAATAGATAACCCGTTGAAATTTTCACACAATATGTGTTATTATGGCCTATATAACAACAAATATAAAAATAAGAAATAGTAAAAAATTCACGGGGGTCCCCATACAAGAAACTAAAAAGTGTATGCACGCCATCTACGGAAAAAAGTATGAAGCATTTTAACTAATCGTGAATTTTAACTAAGTAATACGAATCATTTCATAAAACATGCCATAGATGGTGGAGTGTCACTGACCATGACATGGCGATACGGAACCCTCAGTGCGCGAGTTCGACTCGCATTTGGCCGGTTTTTTTATTATTAAGGTTTTTTTTTTTTATAGACTACCGGCACGGATGGCTGCGCCCAAAAGTTCAAAGAACGATTAAGACACAGCCAATAACCCCACTCCTCGCGAAACCACGCTCAGAGAGGCGCCATGCCAGCTACAAGGCGGTCAAAGAGGTTGTTGTCTAATTTATTAACACGCCTTTTGAAGGTTTATTCACATTTTAGAAAATAAACCTACCTAGGTTTATTTTTTATGTTAATTATATTTTAGATTTAGTTTAGATTTACTAGGTTAATTATATTATATTTTAATTAAGTTATTTATTCGTTTATTTTAAGATAGCTTTGATTTAACATTATAAATTAATAAAAACTTGCTTTTAAAAAGGTTTTTATTCATATTTAGGATTTTGTTTTATATTTAATGAGTTGGGGGTTAAATATATTTTTAGCAAAGAAAAAAAAAACACGCATTAGTACGTTCTTAGCTAACGAATAAACTTTCTTTTATTTACTGGCTCATCATTTACTTTTGTATTTGCCAATTGAATTTGTGTTCAACACATGCCGCCCACGCACGAGTCGACTCTCGTTTCGAATCTCTGTTTCCAAACAAGTAAACCCGAAAGTTTATCCCGCATTTCCGGTCCCACTGGTTACGAGCTTCGTGTATTTAGCGAGTCGAAGTCCCAACTATACGTCCAGCCAAATTGGCTGATGATAGGTCGATAATTCCTCATTGTTTATCGTCTAGCACGCATCTGCCGCGTGTGGTCGGCATATGAAATGGCCGTCAGGCACCACAAGGATTCATTTTAGTAGGGAGGCCAAGTGAATAAAAGAATATTTTCGTAGGACTGAACAGGTTTATACCGACTACTGGTATCGTTGGAATCAGCTTGATCTCCTGAGTACGGAACTGCCGGTAGTCGCTCTCTAAAGTGGTGGAATAAGTAGTTATGACGTCACAAAGATGGCGGCCCGAAAAACCAAATTTGTCCATTATCTCAGTAAGTACTTAACCGATTTAAATAAATCTGGTATCATGCGATAGCTATTTAAATGATTCACAAAATGTGTCTTACATGTAAGTTTGTTTGTGTGAATTTCAAGCTATATTTTCAAAAAAACTTTTTTTTCGAGCATGCTTATTTTACTTTTTTACTAAATAATATTATTAATTACAACAATTAAAATAACACTAAAGTTTTAAAATATTTCGTACTTTTTCAGCTATACTACAAAATTTTGAAATTGGAAATCGCATGAAAACTTATTAAATTGTAGCCGTTTTTGTACATGCGGGTGCGCGGTGACATCGCCCGGCGCGCGTTGAGAATTATGCGAATTACGGGAATAAAGGAAAAAAATGTCTTGATAGCTATTTAAATAATTCACAAAATGTGTATACAATGTATACACATATAAGTATACTATACATATAAGTGTGTAAATTATATACTTAAAAAGATATTTACAAAAAAATATATACATTGATTGTTTTTATTATTTTTAAAGTTACGAAATAATTATTCACCACATAAATAAATACTACTTTAATAATATGTAAATAGTTCGTGTTTTCCGTCCAGTTTAGTGTAGCCGACATGAAATGAAGGGAAGCACTGACGTGGCACCTAGTTCACCCTGTGTTATGGGCTGACATCACGGATGTTGTAGGTGATGTAGCCAACCGTGTCAGGTTCCATAAAAAAAAAAAAAAAAAACTTTGAACAAAATATTGCTGTGATCTTCAGCTATATTTACAATTTAAAATTATATAATTTTCGTGAAAAACAAGAAAGTTATCGCTATTTTACTGATTTTATTATTATAATATTGTCAAGTTACCTGTGTGTTACAAGTGACGTCAGTTCATATTTGTGACCTTTTACAAAGCCTGCTTCCGCTTGTTTCAATAACTCATCAAAAGCCTTGTCATACAAAGAGCTTTCATCGCCATTCTCCGTTTTGTGCATCTGTAAGTTTCTTCTTCAAACATTAATAATGGTATTTTATATCGGCAGCAGTAGGATCTGCAGTGCCTAGTCGGCAAATTAATCTCGCTATTACTTAGGGCAATTCCACGAATTTGCTCCGCTACGTTCTGAGATTGAACTTGAACAATTTTTTCTTCTGTTTTCTTATTTGATTTCTCTATTTTTTGACAGAGTATACACATGTCCACGTTCATCATCACGCCAGCATTACTCCTCGATAAGTAACCGTTTATTAGACTCTTAACCATCCTGTAATAAATTCTATATTTAATGTTCGTCGAACTACGATGTTTTAGCATTGGTGTGGTTTAGGTAGGTAGGTAATAGACGAACTTGACGAGGAACACAACATCCGACTAAATAACTTTTGTTGTGGTTTATAATTTTTTTTTTTTATGGAAACTGACACGGTTGGTTACATCACCTACAACATCCGTGATGTCAGCCCATAACACCGGGTGAACTTGGTGCCACGTCAGTGCTTCCCTTCGGTCGTGCCGGCTACACTGAACTGGAGGGAAAACACAAACTATTTACATAGCCGTTTCGATCGACCTTTCATTCAGTGCGGTGGTTTCACCCCGGGCGGGATAAAGTCTACCACCTAGTAATATAAGAAGGGAGTCATATCCCTTAGTCGCCTTTTATGACATACACGGGAAGAGATGCAAGTACCGGCCCCACACGGTAATACACTACATAGTATCTTTATCTCCAACAAAGGATTTTCCATGTTGGAGAAACCGATTTTCAATACGTTTGATATTTGCGTTGCTTGTAAATGAAGCATAACACATTGTGTGAGATTTCGCTTTATTTACGAGATCATCAATTTTGTGTCCTGAATTTATTTTTTTTTCAAAATAGGTAATAATTTTTTCCATCCAAACTTATAAATAGACAGCACAGAGATTTAGACAGACAGACAGGAACATATCTATCATATCATATATTGACATGCGTGGTAAGCATTAAAACAGGACCAAAACCAGTGTTAGTCTTCATTACGTTTACGCTTTTTACCGAACCATTAAATAAAATTCAAAATTAATAAATTAAATAAAATTCCAATAACAAATAAATGTTGCATCACCATTTTACGTTTTTCATAATACTCATGTTTAATAATTATTATTATGTACGCAGTACCAATTTTATTTACTGAACAATATTAATAATTGGATCATGCATCGTTTGTCTAGCCAGAGGAATTTTTAATAAGTTTTAATAAGTCCTATGCCAGTTACGCTAAAATGTGGCTCTCATACAAACCGAATTTTTCCGCGCGCCGAAATAAAGGTACGGTAGCGGGCTTACTTATTATCTTCTTTTTAAACACGAATTTAACGCGAGCGAAGCCGCGGGCAAAAGCTAGTCGTTAATAAAATAGAAAGCTCACTCACCGCCAAGTCTTGCAAATAAGCCAGAAAATCACAGTCCAGACATTTTTTTCGTTTATTCCCGTAATTCGCGTAATTCTCGACGCGCGCGCCGGGCGATGTCACCGCGCACCCGCATGCACAAAAACGGCTACAATTAAATAAGTTTTCATGCGATTTCCAATTTTAAAATTTTGTAGTATAGCTGAATAAGTACGGAATATTTAAAATTTTTAGTGTTATTTTAATTGTTGTAATTAATAATATTATTTAGTAAAAAAGTAAAATATGCATGCTTGAAAAAAAAGTTTTTTTGAAAATATAGCTTGAAATTCACACATACAAACTTACATGTAAGACACATTTTGTGAATCATTTAAATAGCTATCGCATGATACCAGATTTATTTAAATCCGTTAAGTACTTACTGAGATAATGGACAAATTTGGTTTTTTGGGCCGCCATCTTTGTGACGTCATAACTACTTATTCCACCACTTTAGAGAGCGACTACCGGCAGTTCCGTACTCAGGAGATCAAGCTGATTCCAACGATACCAGTAGTCGGTATAAACCTGTTCAGTCATACGAAAATCGTTATTTGACGACTTTATTTAAAGTGGCCTCTCTATTATTTTTAGGGTTCTGTACCTCAAAAGAAGAACAAACGGAACCCATAGGGTCACTCTCGTGTCTGTCTGCCCGTCTCTCACACTTTATTTTCTCTGACTTAACTTCAATTATTCTCACGTTCAACTCTTTTGGTACTACATACTTACATTCCTCTCAAATATGCAAAGGATGACTGTAAGAAATCTCTGTAAGGGATTAGTCCGCCTTTGCACCTTATATAAATGTTCTTATGTACTTGTTAAGCCGCGTCTCTCCTGCGAATGTTTTTTTTTTCGAAACATTAAACAGAAACATCCAAACATTGGGGCGTGGCCATACTCTTTTTTTTTTATTGCTACCGAACTGGGTGGCTCTGCCTGCATTTGTATGAAAACAAATGTTTTTGTGTAATGTTTCGAAAGAACATGCGCAGTAGACGCGGCTTTAATGTTGAATGTTTCTTGTAGCAATAAATCATTTCCTATTAGAATTTTTAAATCCATACTTCAAAAGATACTAAAGAAAAAGAAAATATACGAAAATCGATGAAACTCCGAAACTAATGGATCATTGGTAATATAGGGTCTCTCTTAAGTTTACGGAAAAAACCTAAATGAAAAGCAAGTTCCAAGTTTCACGAAGATCGCTCTAGCTAGCCTTTGGCTCTGGAAGCATTAACCAAAACAATCCCTCCACTACACCAGGTGGCGCGCCGCGATCGGCGCCGGCGCATTACTCTCGAATAAAAATCATTTTGGAAGATTTTTCCATGAAACTTCATGAACTAACATATGGATTGTATTTACAGATAAATATTCTAGCTATAAATAGTATTTTTATATATATATTGCATATTATTATTTTGTAAAGTTGTGTTATATGAAAATCGCGACCTGTCTCAGATTTTTTATTTTTATAAATTTATTAGACCGAAATCGGTCACATAGTATTTTTATTATAAACACTAATAAATAACGGACCTAATCATACCTTTCTTGTGTATCAGCAGCCCCCGTGTCAACCACAATAAAATTTTGAATTCGCAAAAAATTTTGGCAAAAAAAACACTTTCACCAAGTTTCTAGGCGAAACCTAGGTCACAAAAATGGCTCATTTCTCGTAAATTTACGACATGCAAGCACTAAGCGGCACATATTATTCAACTAGAAGAACTAAGGAACATTTCTGTCACCTCACTTTCTCCAAAAAACGGATTTATTTTGAGAAACAAGCTTCTCAAAACAGGCAAAGTTTGTATGGCGCGAGACCTAGGTCACAAAAATGGCTTGTTTCTCGTAAATGTACGACATGTAAGCACTAAACGGCATATATTATTCAACTAGAAGAACTAATGAACATTTCTGTCACCTCACTTTCTCCAAAAAACCGATTTATTTTGAGAATCAAGCTTTGACAACAACAACAAACAGGAAAAAATTGTCAGTATGGAGTAGGACTTTTCTTCGACTTTTTACGTAAAATGCATCTCAACTCAGTACAAACAAATGTACTCAATAGGTCCGGAATATAATGAAAAAGAGAAAAAACATCACTTACCGGTCCATTCTTCTGTATTTGGTGAACAAACTCAACGAACATTCACTACACCGACCCACAACTCCCACTGGCACATCACTTGGCAAATGACGACAGATATGATATTTTTTTCCTACTCTGTCGGCTCGTTATAGTCTTCGGTAATGATAGTGTTGGTAGCTCAATTTTGTCAACTTTATAGTATGTCTCTTTGTAGTAATACTCCCATAGTAGATTGTGTAGGGAAAAATTATTTTTCGGCCCATGCAGCGGTTTGGAGCGGTGGCGGGTTAATATTGACCGCTCCATAGATGACGGTATAAAATGCTCGGCGGGTAATATTGCCCGCTCCAGTGACAAAGGGTGTTAGGTCCTAACTAAACGCCTTAGGAGCCTGTGACGCAGACAGTCGAACAGACACACAGACCACCTGGTCGATTTTATAAGGGTTCCCGCCAGTCGCCGACCACGGCACCCTAAAAATTAAACACATATCTATAACTCCACTCACGAAAGATTTAGAACAGGGTTTATGCGACACGACAACGCTACCGATACTTTCCCCAGCCAAGTGAACTAGAATGGAGTGCTAGCTTGGAGTGGCGGCGGGCGGTGGAGGAGAAGGGAGAGGTGCAACGGGGCACGGGCACGGGTCGCTCCGCCGGAACAATGGGACAATGCAAGCGCTCCACTGCAGAAAATAGACTTCCACTTACGTCACTATAGGGGGAGGAGAAATGGCGTGTGTAATTGAATATTTTAATCGGGTAGGTATTCTTGTTCGAACGATAGAGCGATTTATTTCGAAAAGGTCGACCGATTGGCGCTCTGCATTTGAGGAGCAAATATTCAAAAAGATGTTTTGTCACAGTAATCAGGATTTTGGGAATCTTAGAAAAACATGTTATTCAAAAAGTTCTATTGATAGCCTACTCATTCCTTATTTATTAACCGACTTAAAAAAAAGGAGGAGGTTCTCAATTCGACTGTATTTTTTTTTATGTTTGTTACCTCAGAACTTTCGACTGGGTGAACCGATTTTGATGATTCTTTTTTTATTTGAAAGTGCTTCCCGGATTGGAAATGCTGTGTGCTTATCGGATTGGAAAGCGAGGCGGAATTCCGCCCAGTACATTAATAGCAAAAAAATAAAAAAATAAACTGTCAAATAAAAAACTATTAAAAAAAAAGCAATCAAAAATAACCGACCGCCTTCAACTCTAGGGTTCGATTTTTTTTTATTTCATAGATTTTTGGAGGCAGTTTTTATATTTTTTATATTAACAATGGATAATGTATACCTTCTACATTTTCATATTTTCATATAGATCGTTTTCTAAAGGTCACAGGAAGAATTTTAGGTTTGAAATTTGGGCAAATCTTCTTTTGCATGAATCATAACATGGAAAATATACCTCTTTGAATGAAAGGTTATGTGTTCAGATCACAGTATAGTCTATGGAGAAGTGTTTGACATTAAATTTTTTTTTTTTTGTGACAAAACACCTTATGAATGTTTGCTCCTCATTTTGGATGAAATGCGATCCTGACACACCTCTGCCGCCTCATCTACTCCCATAATGTTCTTCATGCATTCTCGTCGGTTACGGGTACTACGCACTTGACCCTGTTTGAGCACATGCCCGATCTGGTCCAGGTACGTGCGTCTAGGGCGACCCTTCCCGACTCTTCCGATCACATTTGCTTCATAAATTTCTTTCTTTAGTCTCCTATCATCCAATTGTTCCAACATGACCGAACCACCGAAGTATTCCAACGAATTCAAAAATGTTTCCCGTTGATTTTCCAAATATAATAAACTAAAAACCGGCCAAATGCGAGTCGGACTGGCACAACTAGGTTTCAGCACCACAAAAAAAACTTTGAAAAAAAAAATACATTTCTTGTATGGGGACCCCTTAATTTTTGACATTTTCCATATTTTATTATTTGTTGTTATATCCACCACAATAAAACATATTCTGTGAAAATTTCAACGGGCTACTACGGTTCCAAAGATACAGCAGTAGGACAGACAGATAGACAGACGGTGTAGGCTTAGTAATAAATTCAGATTCAGATTCAGACATTTATTTCGCCATAAAGAACACACAACATTAACAATATTTCATTGAGACATATGCATATTCAGTATGGTTCGTCATCATTTTCTTTTTGTCGTGTCCCGGTTCAGCAATGCAATCTATAAGGAAGAACCGGGTAAGAAACCTTCTAGAGCTTTTTTTTTTAATATTACTTAGGTACATACTAAGTTTTAATTACATTAAATATAACATACTATTTCTAAGCAAAAAGTAGGCTTTCATACGGAATACGGAAACCTAAAAATGAGCAAAATCCCCTTTCCGCTCCATAGAAATAGTTGAGGCCAGTGTGAGTCGTTCTGCCAATCAAAGTGCCCTGCGCAGTTATTGAGGAAAGTGCTAGTTCGTCCCTCGGTTCCTCCGGCGAGTGTGTAGGTAGGGCGTCGGCCGTCGCCCGCCACTATCCATTATGCTCACTCACTCAAAAGAATTCTCTGTGAAGCTTTTCGAACATTTATCTCGACATATGAATGGTCAGCGTGTTTTATTCCGCTCCCGAACAAGTATCTTTGTTTGGCCGAACAAATATTTCGCAAAACTTCTTTGACAATATATTTCTGTAGAGATATTTTTGATAGCTTTTGAATTATTTATTTACGTTATTATGACATACCTATTCATCCACGTAGAATATATGTTTTTATGATTTATTTGTTTATTTATTGTTTATATGCACATACATGTGAACAGAATATGATCGTGATTACTGCCCAACTAGGCAAAGCTAGTTCTAGGGCTAGTTTATTTAGGCTAAATTATTTAGTTTTGTATTGCAAAAAAAAAAAGAATCACCGTAGAACAAAATGCGAGACAAAATGTCATCTAACTTTTTTGCTCCAAATAGGCTCAGGAGTACCTGGTTTGCTTTATGACCTATAGTCATCAAACACCCTGTATAGTACATTACATTATACAATCTTATCTATATATACCTAATAATTTATAACAACGCTCGTCGATATCGCCGTGTCGCATGATGGTATCCTCGTCAGTAAGGAAGCAGAGAAGATGTTGAAGTATCTGGATCTGCAGCACGAGGTTACCAAAATGTGACCTGTCGACTCGACGATCGTTGTGCCTATAGTCGTATCAGCGCATGGGCTGAAAGCGAAGAGCCTCGACGACCACCTTAAGAGGCTCTCGCTGAGTGGTTGGGTCAAGGGGCAGATCCATAGGGCAGCACGCATCGCCCGGAGGTTTCCCTCCCTAGGGCCCGACCATCGGTAGCTTGGGTTCGCCCCGCCACCGGTGGTGGAAACTCCGTTTTTTTAAGGTTAATTTTGTACATGTTTTTAATGTTAGGTTTTTATTATGTACAAAATTTGTTTTAAACAAATGTGCAAATTATAAAGATTAAAATAATAACAACAATTTTCAATAATCCTAATCAATGGAATACAGTCAATAAAAACATAATAAAATAATAAAGTAATAAAGAAAAGATAAACGATTACGAGCTCAAATTGTTGTGTTAATATAAAGGGCAACAGGCTAGCCGATGCCTTGGCACGGCCCTTCCACAGAGTCATGCAATAGCTAACTTCGTGTTTTACTTGCGGCAGTTGCGGCTATCAGAGTGGTAATGATGTTGAGGGCATGATTCAAAAGAGATTCTTACAGCGCAACACCGATTACTATGCTCACTCCGATTGCCGAGATACAGCACGATGGTATGTGCCACCTTTTTCCGATAGAGAAAGTTGCCATGTCAGGGCTTCTACTGCAATCTTTTCCGACTAAACTGAACTGGACGGAAAACACGAACTACTTACATAGCCGTTGCAACCGACCTTTCATTCAGTGCGGTGCGTTGGTAACAACCCGGGCGGGCTAAACCCCACCACCAAGTAAGGTGAGAAGGGAAGGGACCTACAGTTTTACGTGGAATCCGAACCACGGTCAGCCTCCAATGGTCGAGCGATCACCCATCCATCCACTGAACGCGCCCAGGTGTGGTTATGATCCGACCGACAGTCGACCGACCGCACCACTGACGTACCGAAGCTGACAAGAGTTCGAAATGTATATCACAATATCTAAGTACCTATCGCTTTATTGCGGATGTACCTACATTTAAATACTCTATTATGGCTGTGAAAAAAAAAATCGGTTAAAATATAGTCCCAGTTGAAGCCCTCTGGCTATCTCCGCAATTAATAACCCCCGACGAGCTGTGTAGCCGCGATCCGCCACGGCCGGCACCCGCTCGCCTGTGCTAAGGGTTGCCACATACCCAGAATAAAATTGATGAGATAATCCCATAGTTATATTATGTGTCTTGGGTTCCGAATTGATTATTGTTTGTGTTATTTAGTTATTCCACAAAACTAATTTCAAAACTTTACAAAAATACCTCAAAATATCATAATTTAAATATAAAATTAATATAATATCTGCTAAATTAAAAATAAAATGTTTTCATTGTGACGACTAGTATTTACTAATATGGGCGACCACTTTATTTTGGAACTTTTGCATGTTTCCCATACAAAAGTTCCAAAATAAAGAAGGCAAAACAAAATTAAAATGTTTGTTTGCAACTGCCATAGGTGGTTTTGATAGGCATTATTTTGTTATTTAATTGTAATGTAATAACTTAACGGTTTATTATTAGGTTCATTGGATTACTAGGATTACTGAATATTGTATCATACGTACACTTAGCTAGACCAATTCTGGCACTACTTCGACAAAGCTTAAAATAAAAACTGTTTTAACAAAACCATTGAAAGGAAAAAATACGTCAAGTGAGTCGAACTCAGGTAGAGAGCATTCCATTTTCCGTCAGAAATTTAAGACTTAATCGTCTAGGCTTTCCTGCAAATTATAAGAGAGGTCGTATATTCCTAATTTATTTCGAAATTATAGACTGAGTAGTTTCGGAGATAAGGGCGGGTTGTTCAATTGTTGTGTATTTTCTTTAAAATCTTTTCAATTATGCATTTTAACATTATAAAAATTATATATTTACACTCCTTATGGTGAGCCCTTTCCATCAACAACGGTAATTTAAATAACACGGCGTTTGCCTGTTTAAAATAGATTTGCCTCAGAAGCTTATAAAATATTTCCCAAATCGAAATTTTCGAAAGTGGCAACCATGTTTCGGTAGGCAGAGTGGAAGTTCTCGGAGCGGAGTGTAGGTTCTACTTCATAGCGTTATCTACAGCTATCGGTCGGTGTGCGGTTTATCTCGAATAGTTCGTAGTGTTGTCAATATGGAACGATGTGCTGTGATATCGTATATGTACACCAGAAAAATGCTTGCAAATATTATATTTGGGTATAAATAAATATTGTATTGTATGAAGCTATAGCGCTCCCTGTCTATTCGAATCCTAATACAGCATTTTCTACTGTGTTTTCCTTGTTTTAGGGTTCCGTGTCCAGTACGGGACTTTGAAATATGATTTTCCTTAAACCTCACCGAGTGGGGTATTTTTATCTAGAGCTTAAAAAGACGTTACAACAATTAAGTAATCAACAATTTCATTATCTTAAAAATTTAACAGATTTGCATGCGTTTTTTTTAAAGCTTGAAATAAAAGTTAAATTACAAATTTTAAAAAAACCCCGACCCTTAAAATGTCAAAAATAATTTCCATTTACTTAAAGGAGTCGGGGGACCGCTAAGTAAATACCTACGCAGCTCTGACTTTTTTTTTATGGAAACTGACATGTTTGGCTACATCACCTACAACATCCGTGATGTCAGGTCAGCCCATAACACCGGGTGAACTTGGTGCCACGTCAGTGCTTCCCTTCGGTCGTGCCGGCTAGACTCAACTGGACGGAAAACACAAACCATTTACATAGCCGTTTCGACCGACCTTTCATTCAGTGCGGTGGTACCAACCCGGGCGGGTTAAACCCTACCACCTAGTAATATAAGAAGGGAGTCATATCCTTTAGTCGCCTTTTACGACATACACGGGGAGAGATGTTGTGGGGCTATTCTTTTAAAGTACCGGCCCCACACGGCACAATTTATATTATATATTTATATTTTATTTACTTTTTTTACGATACATACATACCCCTCCTTCGGGCTTCGCTGCGGTCGGGTAAAAATACGGCGATAACCCAGTCAGATCCAAGCCTATCCATCAGTGGAGGGTAAGGGAAACGTCATTTTTACATCCAGTCACCACCGCCCTATTCGTAGGCGTGATAAGGGACCGCAAAGTGCTGCACGGCCTGTAAATCATTGTAGAACCCCCGCGGAAATTACCAGCTATATTCGATGCCTCACCGCCCGCGACCCCCGCCCCACGTGACGCGTCCACGCCCCCGGGGCCGAGGGTCAAACGCGAAATGAGGGCCTAATCAGAACTGGGGGTGTGCCGGAAACTCAATAATGACCGAAGCGCCAGGGCGGGGTTCGGCTCCCCCGAAACTTGATTTGAGGAGAAACGTTCTCCGAAATGTGCTTTTGATATTGACTTCGACCACTTTCCGGGACGGGATTTTAAGTAGTAAACAACAACACAGAAAGCGAATACAGATTTCAACTTCTTGATAGCGAAGGTAAACGAACGTAAAGGTTTTTGGGATTTTTGATATTGAAAATGTCTTTTCGATCGCTTCAGTATAGTCCACGGTTTCCAGCGAGAGTGCGAATTCGCCGTGGTGTCGCGACTTTTAAGGCTACGTAAATATTTAGGGTGTCAAATGACGCGTCATTTGAAACCCTAAATATATATCGACTAGGGCTAAAAGACTGTAAAAAAAATGTAAAGTTTGAGAGTTTTTGAGAAAATCGCAAAAAACCGCTTAAAATAGTCGTTTTAGGGGGTTTAAAAAGGGCACTTTTAAACATATTTCTCAATATATAATTGAAGCTTTTCTATTTTTATATTGTAGTTTGACTCAATATCTGGGGATGTTTTTTTATTGTTTGAAAAAGTAAAAAATTTGGGAGTTATGATTTTTTTAAATTTTCCGTTACGCGAGTTACGAGTCGTCTTTATCTTGCAGTGTGAATGGTTAAAATGGTTTTCGTGTATGCATATACTTGAAAATTAATAATATTAATTTTATAATTTTTTTTTTTACAATTTTTGTAAATTTTTCAAAATTTACCTATTTCAGTACGAAAAAGCAAGTAAAAATTATAATCAACTTTTCAAATATGAATACATGTTAGTATATAGAGGAGCAGAGTTAATATAGTGAACAGATAGTGAATAGCTGTTAGAATTTGGAGTGCGTTCGCTCGTTGAGTTCGTCGCTTCAGTCACACCAGGATATTTTCACGCTCACGGTCGGCGACTCGCTATACGCTTATATTTGAATACGCCCTAAAAGTCATTTTCAATGTACCCGAAGGTCAAGTAAGGCATGAGATCTGTGAATAGCTTTAGATATTCAAAACATAAAAGACAGGAACGTAGATTCGACTGTCCTTATTACAACAACAAAATAATTGTAAAAATCGGATACGGTTTAGGAAGGTAAAAAACATAAATGCCGAAAGACAATTTTGTATGGAGAAAGTTAACTTCCGTCTCGCCTTAAGTAACGGATCCACTCGAATATAAATTACTTTAATATTAAAAGTATATAAAGTTCTTATAGTATATAAAGCGTTAAGTTACAGCAAAAACGTGGACATTGAAAATAATTGAAGTAGTAGTTCTCAGATTTCATCCCTTTCAGTAAATAATATCTTTGGCAAAGATGACAAGGTTGTTAAATGAAAGAGACTTGGCATTGTTTCTTAATATAAAGTACAAAATAACTGACGCCCTCTACAAATCAGTATTTTGTTTTTTAGGTTTCCGTATCCCAGACGGAAGCCTATTACTAAGCCTCCGTCGTCTGTCCGTCCGTCCGTCCGTCCGTCCGTCCGTCCGTCCGTCCGTCCGTCTGTCCGAGGGCTGTATCTCTGAAATGAAATGAAATGAAGATGAAATGAAATGAACCGTAATAGGTAGCCAGTTGAAACTTTCACAGAATATGCGTTACTATGGCGGATGAAACAACAAATAAGAAAAATAAGAAAAAGTTAAAAATTAAGGGGGGCCCCCATATAAGAAACGTTTCATTAAAATAGATTAGTCACACTATCGAATAACAGATGGCGCCAACGGCTTTTATACATTGCACATTGCCAACGGCTTTTATACAAATTGGTTGCGACAACTAGTAGGTGCTTTTAATTTCAACACCATACTGACCATACGAAGAACTCTTCTTTTGCAAAATAAATATGATTTTATTGTTGTCTGCATGACCCCAGAATTTTAGACCGTAGCTCATTATCTTTTGGAAATGAGCAGGGTAAACTGAGCGCTGTAGGGTTTTGTTTGTGAGAGAACAGAGGCTGGAATTGTGGAGGGTGAAAGGATAAAAAAAATATTAATTGGGTTAATTTAAACGTACTCGTAAATTAAATTTCTAACAAGTAACGATGATCATCTGAAAAAGGTGGATGGTATGATGAGATGTATACATAGCGATGTGTAGCAATAAGAAAAAATTTTCGTATTATTTTTCAAATTGGAGGTCGTTAGAGTTGGCCTAATAAGTCATTAGACCGAAAAATAAATGAGGAATTTTATTCTATATATTTTTTTAAATGTAATCCGGTTTGGGTGGCTGAGTCGGAGCACATGTTCCGACCAGCCAATATCACCTCCGAGATGGTAGGTGCGAACCGAAGACTTCCCTGGATTGCTGGCTATACTGGACTATAGAACACAACCGAGGCTGCTATGCGACCATCTTACATCCAGTGACAGAAACCAGTGACAGTAGTTCATACAATTTCATAGTAAAAATGTTTTCACTTTATCATGAATTGCTGCATCTGTCACAAATCAGCACAATATGCTTGTCTAGGCAGTGGCAAACATTTTTGTATAGACTAAGTGGACATTGAAAAAAAATCCAGTGAAGTTTCTTGTCAGTTTTCTTCGCTGTGATAATCGAACTGGCGGAATGTTACAATGTAAATATGACAAATCTGAGCGCAGTGTACTGCCAACAGATGCTAAATAAACAATAAACAATACGGTGGTACCAACCCAGTCGGCTACAATTTAGACCTACCACCTACCACCTACCACCACCTACTACCTACCACCTTGTCAGCCTCGATAGCTCAGTGGTGCAGACAGTCAACTGTCGCTATTGAATGTTAAGCAACGCTGGGCGCGGTCAGTACTTGGATTGGTGACCGCTGACCGTTGGAGGCTGACCGAGGTTCGGATTCCTCGTAAAACTGTAGGTCCCTTCCCTCCTAATCTTACTTGGTGGTAGGGTTTAACCCGCCCGGGTTGATACCACCGCACTGAATGAAACGTCGGTCAAAACGGCTATGTAAATAGTTTGTGTTTTCCGACCAGTTCAGTGTAGCCGGCACGATCAAAGGGGGAAGCACTGACATGGTACCTAGTTCACCCGGTGTTATGGGCTGACATCACGGACGTTGTAGGTGATGTAGCCAACTGTGTCAGTTTCCATAAAAAAAAAAAAGTAAGGGGCAAGGGAAGGAACCTACAGTTTTACACCGGTTCCGAATGGTGAAGCAGCGGGTGCAGGTATGCACTTCAGAAAAAAACTCATTGGTACACGCCGACCGGATTCGAACCTCGGAAATTTTAGGCAAAATTCCAGAATTATTCTGTATCTGTATTCAGAACAGCAACATTTCACAGCAAGTGCGTGTTGCTAATACAAATTATGAACATGTTACTAAAGTGGAAAGTGCTGGACGCGGTTGGCTGCATCGCCTACAACATCCTCCGTGATGTCAGCCCATAACACCGGGTGAACCAGTATGAAAGTAGTAGTGCCATGTCAGTGGTTCCCCTGCATTTCATGTCGACTGCACTGAACTGGACGAAAACCACGAACTTTTTATATAGCCGTTTCGACCGAAGATTCATTTAGTAAGGTGGTACCAACCCACCATGAGATGAATTTAGGCTCTATCGAATGCACCATTGCTCCCTCGCCACGGCCACCCAGGCTGTTTTTCATAAAAAAATTAAACTGAGCACAACCACAACAAGAAACTAAATATAACAAACCAAAAATACAAATAAAATTATCTAAGCATAGCGTAGTGTTTAGTACCTTCCTTTCCTTATTCCTTATCCCTTATTCCTTATTACCTATAATTCCTTACATATAATAAAATCCAACGTCTGCTTTCTGTCTGAGTGTCTGAGTGTCTGAGTGTCTGAGTGTATGTCTGTCTGTCCGCTTATAACTCGAGAACCACTGAACCGATTTTAATAAAACAACATTCTACGGATAGCTTGATTCTTCCCATCAACTATAGGCTACTTACTATCACGCTAAATGGGTTATGACGTTAGCAGTGAAGTGAAATATGAGAGCGGGCGGAGCCGCGGGCACAGCTTGTGTGTTTATAAGTTACAAGCTGTGCCCGCGGCTCCGCCCGCTCTCATATTTCACTTCACTGCTAACCTCATAAGCCATTTAGCGTGATAGTAAGTAGCCTATAGTTAATGGGAAGAATCAAGCTATCCGTAGAATTTTGTTTTATTAAAATCGGTTCAGTGGTTCTCGAGTTATAAGCGGACAGACAGACATACACTCAGACACTCAGACACTCAGACATTCAGACAGAAAGCAGACGTTGGATTTTATTATAGGTAAGGAAGGAAGGATAAGGAATAAGGAATAAGGAAGGATAAGGAAGGAAGGAAGGATTATCAGTAATATGTTATTATTTCGTAATTTCTTTCGACTTATACCACATCTCCATGATCTCCTCATCATTCACTTTGGCGTAACTTTGCAAATCATAATCAATCACGCTTTGAAGAAAATTCTCCACAACATTAGCATTTCATTATAAAAAAATATCATGTGGTTTCATTCCGTACAATTTAATTCACTTAAGTTTTTGTCAAGCAGGTCATTAGGGAGGAAAGGCTCTCGAGGGAGCGGAGGTCCACACGAAAGCGCTTAGGTTTCGACCTTCACTGAATAAATCATTAACTATAGTAGTTGCCTAATGCCTAGGTATCTAGACCTACGCGCGCAAGGACACGCCGCCATACTCGGTCAGTGGATCAATTATTCACAAATAGCCAAATCGAGTCAAATTTATATACGTCATGTTAATTCATATATGTTATTTTTTATGGAATCTGACACGGTTGGCTACATCACCTACAACATCTGTGATGTCAGCCGATAACACCGGGTGAACTAGATGCCATGTCAGTGCTTCCCTTAATTTCGCGCAGGTTACACTGAACTGGACGGAAAACACGAACTATTTACATAGCCGTTTCGACCGACGTTTCGCTTAATGCGGTGGTACCAACCCGGCCGGTATAAACCCTACCACCTAGTAAGGTAAGAAGGGAAGGAACCTACAGTTTAACGTGGAATCCGAACCACGGTCAGCCTCCAACGGTCGAGCGTGCCATTCCGTACGTAGGACACAAGTCAAGGGTCACACCGTCCCTTACCGTCAAACACGAACATGACCGAGCGATATGTGATATAAAACCAACCGCGATGTAGCCAACCGTGTCAGCTTCCATAAAAAAAATCTGTCAAGTGCGAGTTTTACTCGCGCACGGAGGTTTCCGTATCTATCCGCTATCAATAATATCCGACTATCTTTTGTCTTTCAACTATGAAAATGTATAAAAACCAGTGGCGCCATCTATTATTCAGTAGCGTGACTAATAGATTTTTCGCAATTTTTTTGTATGGGAGCCCCACTTAATTTTTAACATTTTCTTTTTTTTATTATTTGTTGTTATATCCGCCATAGTAACACATATTCTGTGAAAATTTCAACGGGCTAATTACGGTTCAAGAGATACAGCCCTCGGACAGACGGACGGACGGACGGACAGCGGAGGCTTAGTAATAGGCTTCCGTACGTGATACGGAAACCTAAAAAGTGAACTAGCTAGTCTATGACAGCTTTGTGTAAATCTGGTGTTTTATTAGAGCTTCTAGCTAGGTAATAAAGTGGCAGTAACACCATTATCTATAGTAAGAGCCCCTCCTGAAGCTGGCGTGACGATACTAATGTAAATCAGGCAGCTGTCTGGCTGTTTTAATGACTGCAGATCGATAGGGAATAAGATTCACGGCGTTATGTTGTAATGAAATGCGAAATAAGTCGAACTAAGCTTTAGGACTGACAAGTTATATCGGGAGACCGCTAAGTGAATACCCGAGCAGCTCCGAGTTTTTATATTTAATTTACTTAGCGGTCCCCCAACTCCTTTAATAAGTAAACGGAAATTATTTTTGACTTTTTAGGGGCCGGGGGTGTTTTAAATTTGTATTTAACTTTTATTTCAAGCTTTTAAAAATAACCACATGCAAATCAGTCCACTATAAAAGAAAATTAATTTATAAATACTTAATTACTTGATTACAAACATAGATAAGAACCATCCCGATTAAACCAGCTTTCTAATAAAAAAAAACAGCATCCATATCGGTCCATCCGTTTGGGAGCTACGATGCCACAGCAGACACACTCTTACACACATATATATACACACACACATATACACACACGTTAAACTTATACGGTGTTGCAACCCCAACCGTAAAACCCGAAAAGGGGTGATTCTGTACGTGAAATAGAACAACTTTTGTTCTACAACTTTTTATTTTGAAGAAAAAAAATTTTTTTTCTCCATACATTTTGAGAATAGGCATTTAAAATTTTTATGGAAAAAATATATATTTTTTTGTTTCAAAAAATTTTTTTTCGCCACAGTTGTTTAGTTTCACATATAGAATAACCCCCTTATGTCAGTTAAAAATATTACGGGGGCAACTGCAACACCGTATACACGGTGTTGCATTTGCAATCAACTGACAGACGTCAGGAATGCATTGTCTCACCGGCCGGACTGTAGTGAACTTCATCCATATGATCTGCGTAATCTTAATACATCAAGGTTGTGTCGGGACGGCGGGACTATGATTGTCGGCTTATCTTGCGAGAGGTCCGAGTTTCGAATCCGGCCGGCGTGTATCAATGAGTTTTTTCTGACGGAAAAATTTACGTGCATACTGCTAACTGCTGCTTCACCGTTCGGAACCGGTGTAAAACTGTAGGTGCCTTCCCTTGCCCCTTACTGTGTGGTAGGCTCAAGTTGTAGCCGACTGAGTTGTTACCACCGTACTGGATGTACGGTAGCCGCGTAGCGGCCTCGGCTATGCTCTTCTCTAGTCCCGTGTAGTCAGCAATCCAAAAAGTGAAGTCTTCGGTATGGCACCTAATTTCTCGAAGGTGATATTGACTCATCGGAGCACGCGCTCTGGGTCCTCTGATTCAGCCACTCATATCTGATTACACAAAAAAACGATGAAACCGAGAAATAACTATAAATTACCCTCCTTTTTGCTTTGCACAGTCGGGTAAAAAATAAAAAGTGCACGCATGCGTAGTAGCGGCATACAGAGCGACGCAAACTCCATGGGTGAGCTTGGAGTTGAGAGTAGCAGAGTAAAGTAGGGGTTGATTAGTCAGTGCTTTGACCCTTGGCCAGTCATCTAGGGCTAAAAACCTGGTGAAAGATGAATCTTCGTTCAGTGATCTAGGGCTAATAAACTGGTCAAAGAAGAATCTTCGTTAAGTGATCTAGGGCTAATAACCTGGTCAAAGAAGAATCTTCGTTCAGTGATCTAGGGCTAATAACCTGGTCAAAGAAGAATCTTCGTTCACTGATCTAGGGCTAATAACCTGGTCAAAGAAGAATCTTCGTTAAGTTATCTAGGGCTAATAACCTGATCAAAGAAGTATCTTATTTAATACTAGACCATTTAATTCCAATACAAATTCAACCGACTCGGAATGTTATTTGGATATTATCCGGTCTAAATTCCCAGTGCGAACATCTCAAGTGCCTTTATTGCCTCTGTATCCAATAAAAGGCGACATTGGCGACCTCAGTAAACTACGAAAAGTCCGCGAGCACCGTTACCCAATTACCTTTACACGAAAACGTTAGAGATTTCCATTAAAATGTAGGTTAGATGAAACCTTAACATTTTCTGAGATAGAGGTAGACTATATTAAATTTGAGCAAATTCCAAGAATTCAGAATGAAACCGTGAGGTAAGTATTTATTTCAGAAGCAATCGATTCTTGAAATTCGAAATAATGTTTACCTTTCCCAGTATATTGAAGTATCGGTTATTGGATCGGTAAAAAAGCGGTAATCTTCGTATTTCTGCAGGAGTCTCTGACTCGATCCAGCGTCGAGCCGTCCGACTAGTGGGTGACCCCGAAGTGTCCCACGATCTAGAACCACTGAAACTTCGCTTATTCCATGGGGAGTGCTCGGAGGAGCTCTTTAACGCCATCCCGCCGTTGCCTTTTCACCTCCGCACCACGCGCACCGGGCAGGTTATTCATCCCTACACGCTGGACTTACCGCGGCTGCTTAAAGATTGTCAAATAAATCTAGTACGTAGAACACAACTTACCTATGAAATGTCACACCTTTCTCTTTTGAGGTATTACGGGTATTGTTTTTTCACTTGTAGAATGCACAAGAACTCATTTTATCAGACTAATCACCACATAATTTGTGAAAAGACAAACGCAAACGTCTTCGTAACACGCGCACTCTGTCATATTTTTTTTTTTATGGAAACTGACACGATTGGCTACATCACCTACAACGTCCGTGATGTCAGCCCATAACACCGGGTGAACTAGGTGCCATGTCAGTGCTTCCCCCTTTGATCGTGCCGGCTACACTGAACTGGTCGGAAAACACAAACTATTTACATAGCCGTTTAGACCGACGTTTCATTCAGTGCGGTGGTACCAATCCGGGCGGGTTAAACCCTACCACCAAGTAAGGTTAGGAGGGAAGGGACCTACAGTTTTACGAGGAATCCGAACCTCGGTCAGCCTCCAACGGTCAGCGGTCACCCATCCAAGTACTGACCGCACCCAGCGTTGCTTAACATTCAATAGCGACAGTTGACTGTCTGCACCACTGAGCTATCGAGGCTGACATTCTTGTCGTATGATTCGAATGTTCGGCATGCCTTACTTTTATTGCTAACGTGCTTGACAGCGTGCTGGGTATGGCGAAGCTTTATCTAAACCTTTTAAATCTTTTCGTAGCGGTATGTCCGCTGAAGGATAGCGATCGAACAGCTACGATGAAACTTCAACCTCCTTACAGCGAGGTCGCGAAGCAACGTCGGTGCTAGAAATTGATTCGGCAAACAGGCCGACTTGCTGGCTTCGTCATAAATTGAATTCTTGTACGCTTCGAACAAATCAGGCGGCGGGCGGCGCCCTTCGGCAGTGACTTGTTCAATCATTCCAACTGAGAGAATAATACTTCCGAGGCAGAAGAAAGATTTGATCGTATTTTATTAAAATTGTAGAAGGGAAGAACGGAACGGAGCGGAAATAGCATAGTTTTATTATGTAAGCCTCGGTAGCTCAGTGGTGCGGTCGGCCGACTGTTGTGTAGCACACCTGGGCGCGCGCACACGATGGGTGACCGCTCGACCGTTGCGAGGCTAACCGTGGTTCGGATTCCACGTAAAACTGTAGGTCCGTTCCCTTCTATCCTTACTAGGTGGTAGGGTTCATCCTGGCCGGATTGGTACCACCGCACTACGTACACACACGCAGCGAAACGTCGTCGGTCGAAACCGTTTGTTACCAACGAACCACTCAATCCATCCACCTAAGTTGGTCGGTTAGGAATTTTATTCCTATCAAACCACCTACTGTCCACCTGGGTGGTCAGTTAGAAATATTTGTTCCTATCAGACCACCTACTGTCCACCTAGGTGGTCAGTTAGAAATATTTGTTCCTATCAGACCACCTACTGTCCACCTGGGTGGTCGGTTAGAAATATAAACTAACCGACCACTTAGATTTTTTGTTTGTCGAAAAACGGCTATGTAATTTGTTCGTGTTCTCCGTCCAGTTCAGTGTAGCCGACATGAAATGAAAGGAAACATTGACATGGCACCTAGTTCACCCGGTGTTATGCGCTGACATCACGGATGTTGTAGGTGATGTAGCCAACCGTGTCAGTTACAAAAAAAACAAAATTGAATCGGCATAACCGTATTGAAATTCGATAAAGAACTAAGGTAGTCGACAATGCTAATAACATTATCAAACTGAAGTGGCAGTGGGCTGGGCACATCTGTCAGATCCGATAACAGGTGAGGGATAAACGGGTGCTCGAATGAAGACCGCGTACAAGCAAACGTAGCGATCAGAACTCAGTTAAAACAGCGAAATACATTGCCCTCATTTGCGTTCACAGTCGGGTAATTACAGCACAACACCGACCACTACGTTTAGAAAATTAGACCAAGATAACAATGAAGCAGCAAGTAAGGTTAGAAGACTTACTTATATCTACTGCATGTCCCGGTGGAAGGACCGTGCCGAGGTGTAAGGTGACTAACCTGACGCACTCTAACACGGCATGTCCTTAGTCGCCTATTACGGCATCAGTGCATGCCGGGAGTTTTTAAGTAGGTATACCAGACGGCATATAACTTGGACCAGTTTGCGCAGAACAGAAGTGTATTTGGGAGCGAACAGCGCGCGCGCGCGGTGCGAAGAGCGGCGGGCGGCTGGTCTGGCTCTCCCCGCCGTCGCATCCCGCGCCCTCCACCAGAGATACCCTAAACGGCTACTGCACTGGTCCAAGTTATATGCCGTCAGAAGCTCGATTCTGCTATAAGATTAGTGCGTGTGTTATGTTTGTGTTCCGTCAAAACCGCACGTTTCGCCGAAATGCTATTCTACTCGCTAAGTTAGAGCAAACGCGCGTGTTATGTTATGTTATGTTTGTGAAACACTAACACGCCGTCTGCTTCAAAGTAACGATTTGTTTTGGTGAAAACATATTATTTTTGAGGTGATTTCGAATGTTTTGTTTTTAGTTTTGGGTTTAATTTTAAATTGTTTTTTGTGAAAGTTTCGAAAAATGGCAGAAGGCTATCTAGAAATGAGAATGAGGAGACAGGGATCGCCGAGAGAAAACGGAGATACGCGTCAAACCCTCTCGACGTACCGATGAATTTGCTATTTTATTATTTATGATTTATTATTTATTACTTATTACTTGTTACTACGTTTGCTTGTACGTGGCCTCCATTCGAGCACCCGTCTACCCCATCGGTTGTCGGGTCTACGACAGATGTGCCCAGCCCACTGCCACTTCAGCTTGCTTATTTTCTTAGCAATGTCGACTACCTAGTGGATGGACGAGAAGAGCGGAAGACCGCGTGTGGTGGCGTGCCTTGGGAGAGGCCTATGTCCAGCAGTGGACCGATACAGGCTGATGATGATGATGATGATGATGACTTGTTACTTATTACTTGTTACTTGTCACTTGTCACTTGTCACTTGTCACTTGTCACTTGTCACTTGTCACTTGTCACTTGTCACTTGTCACTTGTCACTTGTCACTTGTCACTTGTCACTTGTCACTTGTCACTTGTCACTTATTATTTAGTATTTATTATTTATTATTTATTATTTATTATTTATTATTTATTATTTATTATTTATTATTTATTATTTATTATTTATTATTTATTATTTATTATTTATTATTTATTATTTATTATTTATTATTTATTTATTTAAATCCTTTATTTCACATTTTTAAAATGTTATATTAATTTTACATATTTAAACTAAAACTAATAAAAAGTACATAAAATGTACAAATTTAATAAAAACGGTAATTATTAATTATACATGTTTGCCGTTTTGGCTTCTAAATAAATTATGTTAACGTACCTACTATTCAGATTATTTCAGTGAAATTATATTAATTGTAATATCACTTACTTTTATGCATATTATATTTTATATTTATGTAATAATAATTATATAACATTTTGTAAAAATGATTCTTTCTAACAAATAAATCCCCAACAAAGAGGGATTTGTAAAATGGTATCACATCTATGAGCGTGTCGCCAAGCGACGAAAATCAGTAAACATTTGCACTCAATTTGAACAAAATAAATGTATAACTCGCTTAATTATGAATGTTTGTTACACTAATTAATTCTTGCATATTTTTATGCACCTATTACGCATAATTCATTATTTTTATTGGTAAGTATTTAAAAGAAAAAACTTTAGTCAACATTATTGTCAGAATTTTTCGCGTTAGGCGACGCGATGTCAAACCTTCACCTAAGCTCCGCCTCCTGTTACCATAGACACTAACTAAACGTGTTTTGTAAATAGCAGAATAGCATCATGTGGAAACCACGTCCAAACTTACTCGTGTTATGTTTGACTCAAACACAACACACGAAGTATGTTTGAAAATTGTGCAATTAGCAGAATCGAGCTTCTGGTATACCTGACACAAACACTTTACGAGTAAGTCCCTTAGGGCAAACATATTATGAGCACATTTCTAAAATTATTTTCTAAAATTATTTTCCATGCCTGTCTATACTATAAACATTATTTATAATTTATTTAATTGTTTAACGAGGATGCACTTACATGTATTATTAAAAATTATTCTTATTATTATTTTATTTGCAATCTTCACTCTAAACTCTTCTGCTACTACTACTTGACTGACTACTGCTAGGTTGACTGGAAGACGCTGAATCCCGACAATCGGGGTAAGCAGAGTAATCGGTGTTGTACTGCAAGAACTCTGCTAAATTATAGCACAATACCGACCACCACGTGTCGCAAAGTATTCGCACAAGATTCAATCTATCAAGCAGCCAGTAAGGCACGAAGACCCACCTGCTGCATGACTCAATGAAGAAATCTCTGTAAGTGATAGATAAGTCCTCCTTTCAATGTTTTTATGTGCGTATTACTTCTTGAAGCAATAAAGTATTTTCAATCGATCTTACTGTACATTTCCGCTACTGCAGCACCAATATTGACTTCATACTTCCGCTATTCGCTTCCTGTCTCCGGACGAGACGACGCGGTGCGACCTCCCGGAAAATCCGGAAATATCTCGTTTGTTGAGTCCGCTAGCAAGAATCGCATTCCCGGACTTCTCTTCGCTGGATCCGAAACAAGCCGCTCGATGCATCTTTGGCTTCTTTATTGGCTTGCTACTTATTGTAATAAAACGTGAAAGCGCACCGCCCAATTCTCGTCGAAGGCAGAATTTACTGACAGAAGGCGGGCTCATAAGACAAGTAGGTGGGTTTCTGTTTTTTTTTTCTTACATTGAAAATGTCTTTTCGATCGCTTCCGTATAGTCCCCGATTTTCAGCGAGAGTGCGAATTCACCCTGGTGTCGTGAGTTTTAAGGCTACGTAAATATTTAAGGTGTCAAATGGCGCGTATCGAGGAGGAGGAGGACGCGTGGCGCGCATGTCAGTGTTTCCATTCGGTCGTGCCGGCTACACTGAACTGGACGGAAAACACGAACTATTTACATAGTCGTTTCGACCGACCTTTCATTCAGTGTTATCATCCGGGCGGGTTGAACCCTACCACCTAGTAAGGTAAAAAAAGGGAAGGGACCTACAGGTTTACGTGGAATCCGAACCAAGGTCAGCCTCCAACGGTCGAGCGGTCACCCATCCAAGTACTAACCGCGCCCAGCGTTGCTTAACAATCAATAGCCACACCAGACCTGCCGAATGTAATGTGGCTTACCCGGAGTGGACCGACGAGGGCTGGCGACGCGTTCGCGGCAACTGGCCGGCTGCACCCCCGGGGGCCTCTGGTCTTCGGGCAGGTCTTAGCGCGTTCAGATTGTAACACACACGCACGAGAAGCACGACGTTGAAAATGTCGTGCTGTTTGAGTCGTTTTTTATGACAGACTGAAATTGACATTTTAACTGTCTAATATTCTTCTTTAGCCGACCCATCTAGGCGAGGCTCACATCAATCCAGCAGTTGATGGCCAGCCCTGCTTCCAGATGAACCGTGCGCAATTTAAATGTTATTTGTCGAAAGGTTGAATTTAGAATTTATCTTCTAAGGGTACAAAACAGCGACAGTCGACTGTCTGCACCACTGAGCTATTCGAGGCTGACGATGTACTGGTTACAGTTACAACATCCTGTACTATATGTCTAGTTCGGTTAGTACCTTAGCATTTAAAAGATTTCTAGACACACTGACGTAGGAACATATCCATCTAAGCGGCGGGTGGCCGAGTGATTTGGGCATCGGCTTCTCATGCGGGAGGTCCGAGGATCGAATCCGGTCGCCGTGTACCAATGAGTTTTTTCTAACGAAAAAATTTACGTGCATACCTACCTACACCTGCTGCTTCACTGTTCGGAACCGGTGTAAAACTGTAGGTCCCTTCCCTTGCCCCTTACTAGGTGGTAGGCTGAAATTGCAGCCGGCTGGGTTGGTACCACCGTACTGGGTGCAAGATAGCCGCGTAGCAGCCTCGGTTGTGTTCTCCTCTAGTCCAGTATAGGCAGCAATCCAGGGAAGTCTCCGGTATGGCACCTACCTTCTCGGAGGTGATATTGGCTAGTCAGAGCATGTGCTTTGGTCCCTCTGACACAGCCACCCGTACCGGATTACATAAAAAAAATGTGTGTACCTAACTCAATAGCAGCGCTCGTTACAGCAATTTCACACGTAAGTGCTTAGTAGCTCAGCCATTTGTATGCCTAAGTTTAAATTCTCCGGTGATTTCTACCGCAATTACGGCCATATGTATGTTTATTCGAGCGCAATTCACACACACGCCCAAATTATTCTTTCTCTTTTACTCTCTAGTAGAGAAAGAAAGAAGAGCAATATGTATCTGTAGGAAAAAACCAGATATTTGGCAACGCCGGCGTATAAACATTCCAGCTTGTGGCGTAACTTTGACAGTGAGCACGTGAGCACATGTAATCGTGCAATGACTTCAAGAACTCGTGTGTGCAGTGAAGACCAAAATCAAAAACTTAAGCCTAAAATAAATTTCAAATGTCGAAATTTAAAATAAATGTGAGCCTTCCCCTGATTCCTGAAGACTCGTCGCTGTTCACAGGATAATCGGAGTTACGATGCGACTGCGTATTGTAGTGTTGAGGTCACTTTAAACATTCTAGAAAATCAGGTAAGCGCAAGTTTTTTTCACGTACCGAGAGTTCAGTAGACATCTACATGTGTGGGAAATGAAGCTCATTGAACTGATGGTGGTGGTGGATTCACCTTGAGGTCTAACCTTCCGCCGAATTCAAAAACCTTTATTTATGACCAGTGCGTCCTCCCGGTTATGACGTACGGATGTGAAACATAGACTGTGAAGGTCGCTGTTGTCTAAAGGCTGAAAGTTACCCAGCGAGCCATGCTGGGAATATCGCTTGTCATGGTGCATAATGAGGCAATCCGCCGACCCATCAATGTAGTCGGAGTCTTTAACATTGAACACCGGGTGGCTAAGCATATGTGACAGTGAAGAGACCTTGGAGTGACGTTAAAATTTACGTGCATACCTACACCTGCTGTTTCACCGTTCGGAGCCGGTGTAAAACTGTAGGTCCCTTCCCTTGCCCCTTAGTAGGTGGTAGGCTCAAATTGTAGCCGACTGGGTTACCAGTACCACCGTACTGGATGTAAGATGGCCGCATAGCAGCCTCGGCTGTGTTCTCCTCTATTCCAGTATAGCCAGCAAGCAATCCAGGTAAGTCTCCGGCATGGCACCTACCTTCTTGGAGGTAATATTGGCTGGTCGGAGCATGCGCTTTGGCCCCTCCGACTCAGCCACGCATAAACCGGACGGACTGTCAGAGGTAACGCACAAGTAGGAAACTGCTACGGAATTCTCGACGTGTAAACAACGTTCGTATAACAGGCTTTTCGTGTTCTGTGGATTTCCCTCCTCCTAATTTGATTAATCGTAAGCGCTCGAAGGTGCCGTGAAAACAGCAAGTGTTGATGAAATTACGTATTCATTGGGTTGGAAGGACAAGGGATACAAGGGATCGAATTTGGATTTAAAACAGAACAAAGGAATGCGGAAACAGAACGGCGGTTTTTTATTGTTTTCTGGGTGCTAAAAATCCGTGGCGAAGGTTATTTTGGGTGCGTGAAGTAGCATTAAAGTTAATTAATATTGCCTGTTAACATCGATTTGATGCTCTCCACACTGAAAGGATCTTATAAGATCCTTTGGCGTAGAACATAATTTTTCGGAAATCTATATATATAAAAGAAAGTCGTGTTAGTTACAACATTTATAAGTCAAGAACGGCTGAACCGATTTTTATGATCTTTGATTTGTTAGATTTATCTCCGTCCCGAATAACATATAGGCTATAAAAACATGGGAAAAAATAAAACTAATTATTTTTTTCTCATACATTTAGCATGGAACGGATGTTTTTATTACAACGCCATCTCTGATACAAGACAGAAACAAACAAACATGGCGTTGTAATAAAAAATGATGCTCTTGGTCGCATTTACACAGTTCATACGAAGAATGACGAATGCTTCTACTTGGGGTGGTTGCTGGTGAATGTTCGTGGGCCGACATCATTTGAATCACTTCGAACTATTAATGTCATAGTGTGCCCAACATTTCGTGCTCCATATCAACAACTTAATTTGCTTGAAAACGATACTCATTGGGACATGATAATGGCTGAAGAAATTTTTTCTGCATCTCCAAGTCAGATGCGCACATTATTTGCTATCATTATTTAGATATGCATCCCATCGAATCCACGTGAACTTTGGAACAAGTAGGTACAAGGATGACATGCCAGAAGACATTTTTCAATCGAGAATTGGAACGTGAACGTGAATACGATCGAGTATTCACGTTCACGTTCCGCATTGAAAGAATCAGTTCGAACGAATGTACCAGTGCCACTGTTGGTGTTGAACACCCAACAGATGGAAGTGTACGATACATTAATGAAGCCAATTGATGATGGAAATGGTGGCTTATTTTTCCTCGATGCACCCGGCGGAACTGGGTAGACATTCCTCATGTCATTGATTTTAGCCACTATTCGTGCGAGATCCGACATTGTAGCAGTTGCTTCTTCTGGTATAGCGGCCACATTGCTAGAAGGATGCCGAACGGCTCATTCAGCGTTGAAATCGCCATTAAACCTTCAAACGACTGAAGAACCAACATGCAACTTTGCGAAAAACTCAGCAATGGCCAAAGTTTTGGTAGCAAGTAAAATCATCATATGGGATGAATGCACAATGGTGCACAAACTCGCAATGGAAACACTCAATCGAAAGATCTGCGTAAGATTTATAAGTAAAAAAATACAAAAGCTCAGAGCAGCGCGGGAATTTACTTAGCGGCCCCCGACTCCTTTAAGTAAATAAACGGAAATTATTTTAGACTTTTTTGGTTTTTTAAATTTGTAATTTAACATTTTATATTAATACAAAACAGAAATAAAATCAACAAATAAGGTAACATAACATTTATTGGCTCTGAGGCGGTACGATGTTCGCCGGGTCAGCTAATAGATAGATGTCGATGCCGTGCCCCACAAACAACACTTAGCTTCTATAGATCGGTCTTAATATCAATTATTCTTGGAAGTTGGCCTAGTCTAACTTTAAATAAGGCCAATTTTGCCATTGGACCGTTGGGCAAGAGTCCGAACGCGGATGAACTGTCGCAAAAGTTAGAAAAGAATAATTAAGTCCATGCGACGACGACGTGACGCCGTCGGCGAAATTCGACTTCTCTGCTTCCTCCTCTACGTCACGTGTCACGGCAGTCGCGCAAGCAGTCACCAGGCAGGCACTCGGAAGTCACTAAACAGTCACCCGCCAGTCACCCGCTTGTCACACGGCATTGCGAGCCAGCAGGCGCTATAAAAGCAAAGTTCGTATAATCACGTCGCACGAAGTGGGTTCAGCGAGTGCATTTCAAGTGTGGTTTTGTTTGCTTTCAAATATTATTTTTATACAAATTCAGTATGTGCTCGGTGGCTGCCCAATAGTTCGTCGGAAAGTCTGACACCACACTCAGAGATGCCTCAGCCTTATCAGCCTCGGTAGCTCAGTGGTGCGGTCGGTTGATTGTTATTAAGTAACCCTGAGCGCGGTCAGCCGCTCGACCGTTGGAGGCTGACCGCGGTTCAGATTTCACGTTAAACTTTCTTTTTTTTAAACTTTAAGCCCCTTCCATTCTTACCTTACTAGGTGACATGGCACCTAGTTCACCCGATATTATGGGTTGACATCACGAATGTTGTAGGTGATGTAGCCAATCGTGTCAGTTTCCATAAAAAAAGACGCGCCATGCCGTCTATGAGACGCACGAAGAGGCCGTCATCTAATTTACTGGCACTCTTACAGAAACACACGCGATTCCTACTACCTACTTTCACACGCATTTTCACCATACGACAAAGATTATTTCGATAGGAGAGTTATCAGAACGCACCTTGAAAACTATAAGGCATTAACTGCAAAAAAATGTTAAATTGAGTTAAATATGAGGCATAACTGCAAAAAAATCCTCTTTTAATAGCTATATGGCATGTTCTGATAGCATTCTCTCTATGAGAATGCTATCAGAACATGCCATTGCAGATTGCAACTGCAATCTCTGTTGCTCGTAGATGGACGAGACGAGTTCTAGTAATATTATTTAACATTATTTATTAATGCAGTTTAGTTATTATATAACCCACCAATATGCTCTGCTCCCCAAACGAGTCCTAAACGCTGTACAATTTCATTGCAAACAAGTGCCACACTTGGAATAGAGCTGTAGAACGTAATAACGTCGACCGTGGTGAACGACGAGACCAAAAGTTACACGTATATTTTATAATTCGAAACTTCAAACGAAAGCAATCCAGCGCCCACGTGCCGCGAGTGCGTACCGACATCGACGTATGTATCCATTCACTTTTGCGGTTTCACTGAAAAGTCACACACATTTATTGACATTGAAAATGTATTTTCGATCGCCTCAGTATAGTCCCCGATTTCCAGCGAGAGTGCGAATTCTCCCTGGTTTCGTGAGTTTTAAGGCTACGTAAATATTTATTCTTTTTTATTCTTTATTCTTTATTCATCATTCGTATGGTAGTACACTACGCTTGAATTTGTCCTGTTTAGTTTTTACAATCCGGTTCGATTACACCCACAAAGAAGAGCCGGCAAGAAACTTCGCAGGGTTCTTTATTTAGTCATGAAGCGTATCAACGATGGCTACAAGATTGTGAACAAAAAAAGTTTGAGAGTTTTTGAGAAAATCGCAAAAAAACCGCTTAAAATAGCCGTTTTAATTTAAATAACTTCTAAACGTATTATTAAATATAAATTTTAAACTTTTCTATTTTTATATTGTACTTAATATCTAGAAGATGTTTTTTTGATTGTTTGAAAAAAGTGAAAAATTTGGGAGTTATAATTATTTTTTATTTTCTGTTAACGCCAGTTACGAGTCGTTTTATCTTGCAGTGGGAGTAGTTAAAATGATTTTTGTGTATACTTGAAAATTAAGAATTTTAATTTTGTAACTTTAAGTTTTGACAATTTTTGTCTATTTTTCAAAATTGACATATTTCAGTATGAAAAAGCAAGTAAATTATAATCAAATTTGTAAATATGAATACATGGTAGTATTTAGAGGAGTATAAGTAATTAATTATATAGTGAACAGGTGCGCGCTGTCAGAATCTGTAGTGCGTTCGCTCGTTGAGTTGAGAAAAACCCATAGATGGCGCTCACCTTGTAAACACTATCACAGAAGACCTCTAAAATAAAATATTATTAAACATTAAAGAAACAAATTAAACGTCAATTAAGTTATTGCGTATTAGTTAGTCAGTGTCTGAACCAACTGTGTGAGTGTTATTATAACTTAAATTGCAGTGATAAGAATACAAGGAGTGAAAAATAAAATAAGTAAGTAAAACAGCACATTCAACAAAATCCACCTAAACACCATAGAAAACAAAAATAACTGAAAGACAGTCTAAATACTCAATTTGACTTTATTTTTTATCTATACATTTTCATAAAACTTTAAATAATTTAAGAATAGTAATAACTTAAAAAAAACCTACCCACTATAACATCTATAAATATACTACAGCGCCATCTATTATCAAACCAGAATAACTGCAAACTTGATCGCTCACCAGAAGTGAGTGAACACATCCACTCAACAAACGAACATCCATCCATTCAGAAGTTTGAACACGTCCACTCAAGAGAACCAACGAAGATCAGTTCAATACTTAATGCAGACCGACGCCAGAAGATGGCGTTCCATTGATTTAAAGACGTGACAACTAGTATAAAACTACGCACATCGACATTTATAAAATTGCAAATTTTTTTTAAGAACAATTACTATCCGGCCGTCAAAATTATTTTAAAACAAAATCCTAGTATTGTAAAATAAAAATGACTAAAAATATATATATAATAATTATAATAGAAAAACCCAGTAGCTAACTGGTATCGCCCTCTGGCCCTCTTAGGAGGATTTTCAAGTAACTTACATCTATTGAACGATACTATGATGCGTAGAAGTACTAGAATCGTGAAGACCACGGAACAAGGAAATTCAGATGTTCATAAAAAGAAGAAAGAAAAAATTGATACAATGAAATCACTACGAATGGACTTAGAAAAAGCTAATAGAACCAACGAAGGGCTCTTACAAGAAATAGAACTATGTGCCACAGAGTATAAGTCGTTATTAAATAAAAACACTGTAATAAAGTCTGAGTTGGCTGAGCAAGAAATTGCAATGTATGACGCCATGGCTGAGCGTGACGATCTCATGAAAGAAGTAAAAAAACTTCATCTAGCAAACGAATCCTATGAAGACGCGCTTTGTTTAATAAAAGAGCTGGAGGAGACTATCACACTACTGCGTAAGATGAATAATGCTAAATATGAGTACTCACCTTCAAATAAATCCAAGCGTCACAAGCAAATATGTCAGTTTATTTCATCAAGGTCTTCAGAACTGACTCGCTTGGTGCGATTACGACATCTAATACAAAAAAGACTTTTATTAAGAAATCGAGAAAGAACAGCAGCTCGACTCCCCGCGGATACCCAGTCCAGTGATGCAGCCCAAGTCGCAGCGAGCGCCCAGGCAGGCGCCACTACCGAACTTTTCACCGGTAATGCACTTCGAGTCGCCGCGAGTGCCCAGGCGGCTGCCACTACCGGCTTGTCGGCCGGTGATGCAGCTCGAGTCGCCGCCGCGAGGGAAGGCGTCACTACCGGCTTATCTGCTGGTGAGGCAACCCGTGTCGCCGCGAGTGCCCGGACCGGTGCCACTACCGGCTTGTCGGTCCGTGTTGCAACCCGAGTCGCCGCCGCGAGTGACCAAGTGGGCGCCACTACCGGCTTGTCTGCTGGTGATGCTGCCCAAATCGCCGCGAGAGCCCGGGAGGGCGTCACTACCGGCCTATCTGCTGGTGAGGCAGTCCGAGTCGCCGGGAGTGTCCAGGCGGGTGCCACTACCGGCTTGTCTGCTGGTGATGCTGCCCGAATCTCCGTGAGCGCTCGGGAGGGCGTCACTACCGGCCTATCTGCTGGTAAGGCAGTCCGTGTCGCCGCGAGTGCCCAGGCGGGTGCCACTACCAGCTTTTCGGCCGGTGTTGCAGCCCAAATCGCCGCCGCGAGCGACCAGGTGGGCGCCACAACCGGCTTGTCTGCTGGTGATGCTGCCTGAATCGTCGGGATCGCCCGGGAGGGCGTCGCTACCAGCCTATCTGCTGGTGAGGCAGTCCGAGTTGTCGCAAGTGCTCAGGCGGGTGCCACTACCGGCCTGTCGGCTGGTGATGCAGCCCGAGTCGCCATCACGAGCGACCAGGTGGGCGCCACTACCGGCTTATCTGCTGGTGATGCTGCCCGTGGCGCCATGACTCTAACGGCAGGTACCACTGACGGCAACGATTCTGAAACCGAAGCTGCGACTAATGTGATACCTGTGAAAAAATCTACAAAAATAAAGAAACAACTAAAAAATAAAACTAAAAATAGTAACGCTACCAAGAACACAAAAAAAGGAAAAACTAGTACAAAAGTAGAAGATGAGGAGTCAGAAAAAATTAAGCAAAAGACTTTCGAGAACCCAGCATTTGTTGGTCGCATCACGAATATAAACAACAATGAGGAACCCGATGCCTACATAAATAAGGGTGACATTACAAGAAACAAAGCTCTCATATATACAGACTCTTGCGGAATCGGCATGTCAGAATTACTTCACAGACAAATGTCCGGAGACTACACAACAACCACAATATGTAAGCCTGGTGCCAAAAGCTATGACATTTTAAAAAACTTAAAAAGTCATACAAAATGTTTTGGTGAAAACGACGTCGTCATATTCCTCATTGGACACTACTCATCAATAGTTAACCATGACAAACCCACAACATTGAGAAATATTTTTGAGACAGCAGAAGTAAATAAGTTCAAACTTATAATATCAACTATAGTGTACAACGGGAGAAATGACGAAAGTATATTCCGTATTAACAAGAGACTGTACAGACCACCACGCAGTGAGGACGCCTTGTCGAGGCGTGGTGGCTTGCGAGTGCTAAGCTGTTTAACCTTTCATGACCAGATCTGGTGACTGACTCGTGAGAGAGTAACGTAGCTAACACTTCACCAAGATCTTCTCCCGCGAGCATTGTAATGGGCACCAAGGCCGTGGTCTGAAACCAGCCCATCCTCAAAATCCCAGTATATGACCCTCACCAGCTACCTATCAAACCACAAATCCATCCTGTCCTATCCCAATAAGTGGGGTGACGACCACTTTTTTTTTTTTTTTTTTTTTTTCCCTCCGTTACCCGCGTGTTTGTGCCGTGCGTGGAGACCCGTAAGGGGGGAGATGGGGATCCTGGTAGCTGAGCATCTCCGCGAGGTGCAACACGCTGCTTTGGCCTCAGATTCATCCCAAAACGGGCGGTCGCAATGTAGCCGCATTGCGATCAATCGGCTGTGGCATCACGGTAAGACGGATGTCGGCTAGCGCCCCTAGGATGGCCTGTCTGCAGCGGGCCGGAGCGCTTTGGGACGGCACCGTGGCTGGGTCGGCCCGATCGTGACTGTGGTGCTCAAAGATCCTGGTCCCAATACTGGTGAGGATCTTCAGAGCCTGCATTGCCCATAAGTACGTCCCCAGGGGATGGCGTGAGGTTAAAGTGATCTTTATCCCAAAACCTGGCAGGAGCGAGTACTCACTTGCCAAGTCGTACCGGCCGATTAGCCTGACCTCGTTTTTACTTAAAACACTGGAAAGGCTTTGTGACCGTGAAATTAGGGATGTGACGCTGAAACATCATCCGTTACACAAGCAGCAACATGCATACATGCCAGGCCGCTCAACAGAATCTGCACTACATGCAGTAGTGCACAAAATTGAGCAGGCTCTAGAAAACAAAATGTCAACCCTAGGCGTTTTTATCGACATAGAGGGCGCGTTCGATAAAACGACCTTTGGAAGTATTGGGCAGGCTCTGACACAGTATGGTGTTGATTCCACAATCAGTGGCTGGATAGACAACATGCTGAAGCTCAGAGCGGTTCAAGTGACGGTGGCAGACACAACGAGGGCTCTAGTCGCTAGAGGCTGCCCACAGGGAGGGGTGTTGTCACCGCTGTTGTGGGACTTTGTGGTGGACGGCCTCTTAAGGCGCCTAAACGAGGCCGGGTACTACACGGTCGGCTATGCGGATGACATTGCCATCCTCATAAATGGGAGCTTCGAAACGATACTGTGTGAAGTGATGCAAGGGGCTCTCAAGATCATTGAGGACTGGTGCAAGGAACAATCTCTGTCGGTGAACGCGAAGAAGACAGAGATGGTTCTCTTCACGAACAAAAGAAAGCTCGGGAACCTTAGATACCCGACGCTTAATGGGACAATGCTAACAATGTCAGAGCAAGTCAAGTATCTGGGCATTATTCTTGACAATAAACTCAACTGGAGTAGGCACTTGGACCAAAAAATACAAAAAGCAACTGTCTCATTCTGGCAGTGTCGCAGGCTGCTGGGAAAAACATGGGGTGTAACCCCCAAAATTACTCAGTGGATGTACACTGCCATAGTGAGACCGATGCTATCTTACGGAGCCGTGGTCTGGTGGCCCAGATCCAAACTGCGGACCACAACGATGCAATTAGAGAAGCTGCAGAGGCTTGCCTGCATAGGCATTACGGGTTGTATGCGCACAACACCCACGGCCGCCATTGAAGCCATGCTCTGTCTGACGCCGCTGGACCTTTTTGTCAGACAGGAGGCAGCGGCGTCCGCACTAAGGCTCAATGCGCTAGGATTATGGAAAGGGGACGAACCAGTAAAGCACACAAGTGTCCTGAACACGATGTGCAATGAACTACCCCTATTAAGGGCAGGTTCCGATCGGATACCCACCACCCACGTCTTCGAAAAACATTTCGAGGTCATAATAGGACCAAGAACCCCTGGCCCATCTAGTGAGACGGAACTCAGAATCTTTACAGACGGGTCACGGACAAGCAGCGGAACCGGTGCGGGCATTTTCTCACTGGAGCTGAACATTAACAGATCAGTACCACTTGGTGCACACTCAACCGTTTTCCAAACGGAAGTAATCGGGGTGCTACAAGCGGCAACCGCTGTGACTGAGATGGGCGTATCAGGGTACATTATCAAGATACTCTCAGATAGCGCAGCGACACTTATGGCACTGAAGAGCAAGAGGTGTACCTCAGGCCTAGTGCTACAATGTCGTGGGGCCCTGGAGAAGGTTGCAGGTAATAATAACAGGGTGATCCTCCAGTGGATAAAAGGCCACAACGAAGACGACGGAAATGACAGTGCTGATGACCTCGCCCGAAGAGGATCCAGAACTATACCTATAGGAGCGGAACCCGTGATAATGCCGTCAGCCAGCACACAGAGATCTTGGTTGCACGCGTGGACATCACGGAAACACAGGGACAGATGGAAGGGTCTCTCAGAGTGCAGACAGTCGAGAGCTGCCCTTCCTAAACCAGACCGAAGGCTGGCTCGGAAGCTTATCAGCCTGGCCCGGGCTAAGCTAAGAATAGCCGTTGGTCTGATGAGCGGCCACTGCTCACTAAATAAACATCTACACACGATGGGTATTACGGATAGTCCACTATGCAGAGGATGCTTGGCGACGGATGAAACGGCCGAGCATGTTTTGTTGGAGTGCAGTGTGCTTGACAACCAACGAAGGGACATACTCCGCTCCCCATCTTCCGTTGCGGCGGTCTGCAGACACCCCGGTCGACTTGTGGCTTTCATGGAAGACATAGGCTGGCTGGGATAGCTGGAGACTGCGGGGTTTTGCACGAAGGTCCCCAACCAAGCGGGATTAGTTTGCAGGCCTAGAGCCAACCCCAAACCTAACAACAACAACAACAACGAGACTGTACAGTGTGGCAGCAGCTCACAGAAACTGTGCAATTTTTGACATTAACGATGTAATCAATTTCAAAACTGTGCAACGCTTCAATCAAATTGAAAAAATTAATGTTGTAAAGGCTTTAAGCGACTTATGTAGTTCCTCGGCCTTCAAAACAATATCCAACCTGCGGTTTATCGATATGAACGGCTTCTCCACAACATTTTCTCGCCAATCTTTTTTAGGATGACTTCTACCAGACAAGGTTTAGAAAATGCTGATAAACCACAGGCTCTAAGTGTGTATGTTAATAACTTACCACTCCAAAATAAAATTGTACCGATGTCTAATAACAGGGTTGTTAAAGTTCAATCAAATGCAAGTAATAATAGACTTTCGTATGGGGTATGGAAACCCAAAACTGATAATTTACCTAGTCCAACAACTCAACGACAGCTTGTAATTGGTCATCAAAACATACAAGGCCTACGGGGAAAATTACTATTGCTTGACTTATGTTTAAATGAACTTGCGATTGATGTCTTCTGTATAACTGAATCATGGCTGAAGTGTGATGAAATTTGTGTACATAATGTAAATAGTTATAACATAGTTAGTAATAGTCACAGAACTAAATAAAACAGAGGCGGAACTCTAATAATGATAAAGAAGGGTATACGAGCAAAAAATAGACCGGATATAGTTAAATTGACAGTGGAAAAGGATTTCGAGGTCAGTTGTATAGAGATGGATGCCCTACTAGTTTTGGTAGTATATAGATCTCCCTCAGGTAACCTTACCTTCTTCAAAAAAAACCTGGAGGATTGTTTGTACAAACTAAGCAATAAAAATAATAAGTCAATAATACTGTGTGGGGATTTCAATATAAACTTTCCGCTAAACGACGTTGATTCTCATGAACTCTCTGATATATTAGACAGCTTTTTAATGAAACAGCAAATTTTTGATTACACCAGAACCACAGAATCCTCCAAAACATGTATAGATAATATATTCACAAACTGTGTAGTCAATGCTGCTACAATTTTTAAGACTTTAAAGTCAGATCACTATGGTCAACTTATTCAAACTGAAATGATAGAAAATAAACCAACTAAACATGTAAATACCAAACGTAGGATTTTAAGTAATGACCGTATTCACGAATTAAAATTATCATTAGAAAATGAATTTAAAAATTGTGACGATATTAAGAATTTTAAATCCTTCTTTAGCACATTCATTAGGTACATGAACACGCATATTCCAGTAAAATGTGTTAAAAGTAAAGGTAAAAGATGTTTTAATGATTGGGCGACTCCTGGAATAATAATATCACGTAATAAACTTTTTGCACTGTATGATTTACTAAAAGTTTATAATAATAATAAATTAATCTGCAGCACGAGGTTACCAAAATGTGGCCCGTCGACTCGACGATCGTTGTGCCCATAGTCGTATCAGCGCATGGGCTGATAGCGAAGAGCCTCGATGACCACCTTAAGAGGCTCTCGCTGAGTGGTTGGGTCAAGGGCCAGATCCAGAAGGCAGCCCTGCTCGACACTGCACGCATCGTCCGGAGGTTCCTCTCTTTGGGACCCGACCATCGGTAGCCTGGGCTCGCCCCGCCGCCGGTGGTGGAAACTCCGTTTGTTTTTATATTAATTTTAGGTTTTAATTTAAAAAATGTAAAATTTGTATAAAAAGAAATGTGGAAATAAATGGATAATAAAAATAAATTAAAATCATATGTTAAAAAATATAGTAAAATATTTAAAATGGTTTCATTGCAAGCAAAACAGAATCAATTAAAGCAGAGAATATTGAATTCAGACAATAAAATTAAAACTACCTGGGCGATAATTAAGGAAGAAACGGGTAGGCAACTTTCTAGTGATAGGAAAGAAACTGTAGAACTAAAAACAAGTAGTGGCCAAATTATCAGAGATGGAAAAGATGTGTCTAATCATTTCAATAACTTTTTTTGCACCATCGCAGAATTCGTAACGGAAAAACTTAAATCTAGTAAAATAAAATCAATGGAATTTCTTGAAAATTTCATTACGAGAAATATAGATAGTGCCGATTTTAATCTAACAACTTCATTCGAGGTAAGGCGAATTTTAAAGCAAATAAAATCGAAATCTTCCCTAGATCTATGGCACTTATCTCCAAAAATCTTGAAATTGGTAGGTAATGAGATAATAAATCCTTTAGTGCAATTACTAAATGAATCCATTAAAACCGGCACATTCCCAGATGAACTAAAACTAGCTAAGGTCATCCCTCTCCATAAAAAAGGATGCGTCAAAGATGCACAGAATTATAGGCCAATTTCACTGCTCCCAATATTTAGTAAGGTCTTTGAAAAAATTATGTCGAGTAGGCTTATAGATTTTCTAAGCAAACATAAGATTTTAAGTTCTAAGCAATTTGGATTTCAAAAAAATAAATCTACATGTGATGCTATAGCCGAAATGTTAAAATCAATTCTACTTGCATTGGAGGGATCTCAGCAAACATTTGGATTGTTCTGTGATCTTTCCAAGGCTTTTGACTGTGTCCAACACGACATCATACTAAAAAAACTTAACCATTACGGTATAAGAGGCACAGAGCTAGAATTATTCAGGTCATACTTATCAAAGAGAAAACAAGTATGTGATGTAGATGGAGTCATCTCTGACCCATCATGTATACAGTTTGGAGTACCGCAAGGTTCTATATTGGGCCCAATATTATTTCTGGTATACGTAAATGACCTAAGTGTTTGCATAAGTGAAGAGAGTGACATGATCATGTTCGCGGATGACACCTCTTGCTTGTTCCATCACAGGCAAGATGAGGTATTGGGGCAAAGAATCAATGAAACTGTCAGCAAACTAGCATTGTGGTTTGAAGCAAATAATCTCCTGTTAAACGTAAGCAAAACGAGTGTCGTACATTTTGCCTTGAGAGTAAGAACAACTGACATGAACTCTCCGGTCATGAATATTCTCTCTGATCTGGAATTCAAAACCGTCAGTGAAGTTGACTTTCTGGGTATAAAAATGGACCAAAAATTAAATTGGGAACTCCAAATCGACAAGGTGGCAAAAAGGTTAAGTTCAGCGTGCTACGCAATTAAAAAAGTGTTTGAATTATGCGGAAAACAAACAGCGAAGACTGTATATTTTGCCTACTTTCATAGTATAATGACATATGGCCTTATGTTCTGGGGTACGGCTGCCCAAGCGAAAAGAATATTTATCCTGCAGAAACGTGCTGTCAGATACATAATGGGTATGAAACCTAGAGACTCCTGCCGAAGTGTCTTTAGAGAGCTTGGTATTATGACCTTTACTGCAGAATATGTGTACCAAAATATTATTTATGCTAGGAAAAACTTAAATAACACCCCATCTAACTCACAGATCCATGACTATAATACGAGACACTGTGAACTTATTCGTATTAACCAGCATAGGTTAACAAAAGTCTCGAAGAGTTTTATAATAAATAGTGTAAAATTGTATAACAAACTAACTCCAGAAGTAAGAGCGCTAGGATTAGAGGAATTCAGGAAAACAATTAAAATAATGTTAATAAATAAAAGTTATTATGACGTGAGCGAGGCTCTAAGCGACAATTTCTAATTAATCTAGTCATTATTCTAGTCATTTTTACATTTAATCTTAGATCTTAGATTTAGTATATTTTTGTTTTATTTGACTTATTGCAAATAATTGATTTTTCTGTTGACCATTAAATTTTAATATAGATTTTAATTTTAATTTTAATTTTTGTTGTGTGTTATTTTACTAATATTTTTTTAATAATTTCTTTTATCCTTTTATATCAACTGACAAATTCATATTTAATTTAATTTTTATCGTGTTTTTATCATATTGACATATTTGACATGATTTTTTTATGTTTTTATTTTTGACAAATGAAATTTTACTGTGGATTTTTTTTTTTCAAGCAAGTCTTTTTTTACTAATCTCTTTTATCCTTTTATATCAATTGACAAATTCATATTGAATTTTATTTTTAACATGTTTTTATCATTTTATTATTTGACATGATTTTTTTATGTTTTTATTTTTGACAAATGAAATTTTACTGTGGATTTTTTTTTCAAGCAAGTCTTTTCTAATTTATTGTAAGTACCTTCTTTTATTGTATTCGTGACATTTTAGATGTAACCTAAAAATCTTAATTATATATTTTTATGTTGTGATTTTTTTCCTATGCCTTTTTATTCAAATGGTATTGTGTTATTTATTATTAAGTTTTAAAGTATTGACGAAGGCTATTTTTTGCTCGAACCCAAACATTTTACTTATAATTACCTAGCTAATAATAATTTATATGTGTTCTATTCAATGTGTGTGTAAATGTTATGACTGACTTATTCAAGTGTACCGTGGTACCAAAGGAATCAATAAAAATATGAATATGAATATGAATGAATATGAGTTCGTCGCTTCAGCCACACCCAGGATATTTTCACGCTCACAGTCGGCGACTCGCTATACGCTTACATTTGAATACACCCTAAAAGTCATTTTATATGTACCCGAAGGTCATGTAATGCATGATATCTGTGAATTTTTTAATATTTAAAATGACCCCAAATCACAACCATCGACCTTCTTGCATAGCGTCACGCCTGTTTCCTATTGAGGAACAAAATTGACTCTCCTGGATCGTTCAGAAGTTGATAGATACCTAATTAATGGCACGTTAGTTCATTTAAGCATAATTTAAATCCATGTGTACCTAATGCAAATATACCTTCACGAATCGTCTCAATTAGAAAATCAATATTCATCCTTGCTGGAGGTATGTGTATGATCTTATAATATACTAGCCGTGCCCGCGGCTCCGCCCGCTCTCATATTTCACTTCACTGCTAACCTCATAAGCCATTTAGCGTGATAGTAAGTAGCCTATAGTTGATGGGAAGAATCAAGCTATCCGTAGAATTTTTTTTATTAAAATCGGTTCAGTGGTTCTCGAGTTATAAGCGGACAGACAGACATACACTCAGACACTCAGACACTCAGACAGAAAGCAGACGTTGGATTTTATTATCGGTAAGGAAGGAAGGATAAGGAAGTCTCATATGTATTGAAAACCGGACAAGAATATAGGAACGGGATCAGACCTACCAGCCCACGGAGAAGATAGATACAGAGACAACAAATTCCGCACCCGTCTGAACAATCTGTTACAGGAAAAATGCTTATATAAGCTATGCGAATTTATAAAGTGAATTGATTATGAATTTAAATATTTAAAATAAAACGAATAGTTACACAATTTGTATCCTAAGTTAAGCTTTAGTTAGAATATACTTACGAGTAGGTATGTATACCAGGACTTGACGTGCCTCATGGAGTGTACGTGCACTGTATATTTTCAGCTGCGTATTTTGTGTGTTTTATGATTTGGAAATAAATATCTTTGTCTTTGAGGAGTTGGTAAGCAAACTTACTACATTACATCGCCACCAACTGGGGGCATGCATACGTTGTTGAAACATGGCATTTCAAAAGTCGCGTCCACGGCGTAATCGCGACTCAGCGTACGTGAGGTTAAATATGATGCGTGATTGGTGAACTGCATTGTCGTTCCATGCCGTCCGCCGCACTGGCAGCACAATTATGTTTTAGTAGAAATTACAGCTGCAACACCTATGTCTGTCTTCTCCGTGTACCAACCTGTCTTGGAATTTAACAAGTTAAGAAACGAAGGAATTCCCTCGCTAACGGACACTAGCCCGTGCATATTATTAAGTGTGAATGTGTGAAGAGCTCGGCGGAATCATTGATCCAGAAAAACAATGTAGGGGGATATCTAGAGATACATACGTGAATTTGAAAGTGAACAATATAACGCTGTGAGATGTTTTGAGAATTTTATTTTGCTCATGAATTTATTATGGTTGAATTAACTAATTGTTTTATTTTTGTATAATATTTTGCTCTATTCCAACCTTTTCACGATATTTTCAAGGCAGGGAAAGCCAGATAATAGGAAATACATAGGAAATTGGTGAGAGTACGCATGTGTTCAAACGAGGACTATTTCACAGAAACCGTAAAATAGTTTAGTCTAATGGCCTGAAAGCTGCTTGCATTTACGATCGCGAATAAATTCGGTTTACGTCTCCTCGTGAATATAAAACTATTTCCGAACCTTTCAAGTTGAGATTAGGCTTGAATTTGTTTTCATCATAAATCATTCGGCAGAGATTTTATATTGATTCATATTATATTACCTATGTGTAAACCTAACCCGCTTGTCGTTTAATGGGTGATAGGCAGAAATTGTAGCCGACTGGGTCGATACCACCGTACCGTACGAAAGATGGCCGCATAGCTAGCGTTGCCATTCGTCCCGGTACGCCGCCGGGACTTGTCACCGGTTTAGAATCTCAGTCCCGGTCGTCCCGCCTGACCACCAAATGTCCCGGTCGGGAACCAAAAGCCAGTTAGTCTTATCTATACTAATATTATAAAAAAAAAATGCAAAGGGTTAAGTGTTTCTCATCATAAGTCCGCAGATTTCAGTCAATTATGTGTGTACATAGACAACGAATATTCAGTGGAGACTTTTGGCTAAATATCTGCGAGCTTACAGAGCTGCGTGGATCGTTCTGAATCGGCTGCACCTTTATGGCATGGCAACCCTACGCATAGCAGCCTCGACTTTTTTATTCAATCCAGTATGGGTGGCTTTGTCAGAGGGGCCAAAGCACATGCACCGGCCAGCCAATATCACTTCCGAGAAGGTAGGTGCCATATAGGAGACTCCCCTGGATTGCAGGCTATACTGGACTAGATGATAACACATGACACAACTGGGGCTTATATGCGGCCATCTTACGTCCAGTACGGTGGTACCAACTCAGTGGATTACAATTTGAGCCTACCACCTAGTAAGGGGCAAGGGAAGGGACCTACAGTTTTACACCGGTTCCGAACGGTGAAGCAGCAGTTGTAGGTATGCAAGTACATTTTTTCGTCAGAAAAAACTCATTGGTACACGCCGGCCGAATTCGGACCTCTCGCATGAGAAGCCGATGCCCAAACCACTCGGCCGCCCGCCGCATAGGTGCTCTCTAGTCCAGCAGGTCTATTCTTGTAAATTCTGACAGCGGAATCAGCGCTGTTGTGGCGCTGAGAGCCACTTACCAAAGTGGCTCTCAGCGCCACAACAGCGCTGATTCCGCTGTCAGAATTTACAAGAATAGGCCTGAAGTACCGCGCCGGCGCCCTCGCACACTACCCTACCCTAACTGCGCAATAGAGTATATTCTGGCAGATTTCAAGTAACCGCGAGCGATAAAAGTATTTAATAAATGTTCGTAGAAGTACAAGATGGAAGCAGCGACGGAGAAGAATTACCGGGCGATCTAGAGTAGAGACTTAGGGGAAAGTTTCTCGGGACTCGAAGCCCGTCCCTCGGAGTTGTTAAGCTGCGTTCGGCGAGTTTGGAGGGAGGGATGCTACCTATTCGGAGACAATATTAATAACAATGTTATTAATCTTGGACGTCAGGGTAAATTTGTAAGTATAGATTTTTATTTTCAGCTTTTATTTTTTTTTTTATGTAATCCGGTATGGGTGGCTGAGTCGGAGGAAGCACATGCTCTAACCAGCCAATATCACCTCCGAGAAGGTAGGTGCCATACCGGAGACTTCCCTGGATTGCTGGCTATACTGGACTAGAGGAGAACACAACCGAGGTTGCTTGCGGCCATCTTACATCCAGTACGGTGGTACCAACCCAGTCGGCTACAATTTGAGCCTACCACCTAGTAAGGGGCAAGGGTACAGTTTTACACCGGTTCCGAACGGTGAAGCAGCGGGTGTAGGTATGCACGTAAATTTTTTCGTCAGAAAAAACTCATTGGTACACGCCGACCGGATTCGAACCTCGGACCTCCCGCATGAGAAGCCGATGCCCAAACCACTCGGCCACCCGCCGCAGTACTCACACCAATGCAATTGTGCAAGTGCGAGTGAAACTGATCGGGTTTTCGTGATGCGTATGCCCCGATCTGTCTCACTCGCACTTGCACAATTGCATTGGTGTGAGTACTGTGCACGCGCCAGCTGTGGTTAACCGACCTGTACAGGCATGGCTCTCATCCAAGTAGACACAGCCTGTTTTAGGGCAATCTGGATGAGAGGGTTAAACAGGGTGCTTCTCTATTCCTTTATTATTGTTAAGAACTTTAATGCGTTTAATCAACTTTATGGCGTTAAGAGATGTGCGATTGAGCCTCGACATCGTAAATCCGAGACACTCTTGTCGCCGTAGGATATTATTAAAAGTGAGTAACGTCGATCCAGTAACGGGGTTAAGTGTGGAGGCTATATAACCCTCTTCCGTTAAGTCCGTAATGGACAAGAATGAAACTTGAGCTAGTACGCTATCGATACATGTATTATGTACAGTCTCGGGCCCTCCAAGAGAGGCGTGAATAGCCACCTGTCGGGTCAGCATGGCATTTGCGACCCCCGCATGCGATCGAATGTCCATGGGCGTCGCTAGACACCGTATGGGTGGCTCGGCGCGCCATAAGTCGCGGTTAGTTTAAAAAAAAAGTCATGACAATATATTTATTTTTGAGTGATGTATATATTATTTTATTGAGCATCAATTTATACAAATTAGGCACAATAGACGAGCTTAATGCCGCGAGGCATTCTATTCTAACTAACTTTTTTTTTACAGTGTTTGCCACTGCCCGCACAGGTCGTACCGTTAAAAACTTAACTTTAAGGCGGAAATAAGACTCAAACCGTGCTACCCGAGCACTGATGATTGAAACACGAAGCGTATGCAGATGTAATAGGTGCGAGATTCGTTCTACTCGTGCGGTGGCTGATACGTCGCGCCGACGAAGATCGTTTGCGCGAAAATCACACTATTTATTAAATTTCACGTGTTGGAAAGATGGAAAACAATATTTTTTTTCGCTACGATTGTAGGGAAACATATTATCTATATTTCTATGAGGGTCTTGTATTGAAACAATTGATGTTTCTCAAGATAATTCAACTTGAAAGTACAATTTTCCTACTTTTCGTTATTTTTTGGACATTTATTTAACACCTTTCCAAAGTAGTAAAATATATTTTTTTTCGCTACGTTTGTTAATTAAAGATCAATACATAACACATATTTTTTACAGATTTGTTATCTTTACCAATAGCTCAATAATTTCGTTTAAAGTTGACCTTTTGACCCTTATTCTCGCCTTAAACTTAACGCGTAAACTTTACTGCATACTGTAGTATGCATACAAAATCCGAAACGATTTGGAATCTCGAGAGTTCCGACGTCCAATACCAAACCAAATGAATGGACACCCGTTCGAGCTGCCATATAAATTTAACGTTCGATTTTCGAATTCTCGGCCGGCGGCGTTCGATCGAACACACCGGCTCGAACGCCGGACGTAGTGCGGTTTATGTTCCGGGGTGCCCTCGATTTGGACCCGCATAATAGACTGCATTCGGCGACCTCTATAAAAGTTTACGTAGAGTTAGTAATGCTTGCTCGTCGCGTCGTCGCCCTACCAATTCAAACGCAGAACCGATTTTCGAAAGTTTTGTGTTTTAATGAAATGTGTTGTAGTTGATCGTGAAACCGCAAATATCGTATTGTAGAATTTAAAAGCTGATTGTGTGTCAAATTTAATGTAATTGAAATTATTGTGCATGCATACCTGTCGCATGCGCTGTATTCCGAGACTCGGGTGGGGGTTGTGCTGCAAGAACTCAACACAAAAGGGGTCCATCTATAAATTTTCAGGTGTACTTTTGTACCGCCTTCAACTCAAGGGTCCGAATATGAATCACAATATCGATTCATATATTTCAATACAACGACAGAGACAATTTCAAAATATTATAATAGTTTTTTTTAGTTCTAGTTTTTTTTTTATGTCCGTTTGAGGTTTTTTATACAGTTTTTTCAAAATTGACAAAGTCAAAGTCAAAATTACTTTATTTCAACGAAATGTGCTCGTTGAAATAAAGAAATTTTGACTTTGACTTCAAATTCAATTCAATTTCTGGGTTCAACGCCCACAATGCTATAGAAATCGTCAACACTTTGTTAATTTCTTAGTATGTACTACATCGTCAAGTAAAATAACAAATTTAACATACATAAAGTGGCAGATACAATAATTGTAATGACTTATATATAAATAATACAAAACTATCCAGTGTATACAAAAAAATCCTTTATATTAGTTTCAATTCAAAATATTCATTCAGTGAGTAAATTTTACTATCAATTAGTATTTTCTTAAGTTTACTTTTAAATTTAGGCAGCTGCAGACACTTTATACCGTCCGGTATTTTATTGTACAACTTAATCTTTGTCTGATCCCCGTGGCGATCTGCTTTCCTGAGTCTATTATACGGTAACTGGATATTCGTCTTGGACCTCGTGTTGTAATTGTGTTGGTGAGAGGTGGGCTGTAACTTGTCAGCGTTGTTATGAACATAACATACGCATTCTAGAATATACTGACCTACAGCCGTTATTATTCCTGAATTTGCGAAAAGTGGTCGACAAGAGGTTCTTCTGTTTACACCATGGAGTATCCTGAGGGCATGTTTTTGTTTTATTAATACTCTCTTAAAATTTACAGCGCTTCCCCAGACTAGTATGCCGTAGCACATGCGCGAATGAAAATATGCAAAATAAATCATTTTTAAAGTACTTAAGTCTACTAGAGGTTTTATTTGTTTCATTGCGTAAATGGAGGAACTTAGTTTTTTACAGAGATTGTCAATATGTATGTTCCACCTAAGCAAATTGTCAATATGAATCCCCAAGAACTTAGTGGAGTTGGTTTGAGAGACAGCGTGGATCTCAGAATCGCTTTCCTTTTTTTTTACATTAAATTTCAACATAACTGTTTTCTGTTTATTAAGAGCTATTCCGTTAACTGAAAACCATGTGGAAACTTCTTCTAAGACCGCAGAGGTTTTGTTGGAAAGATCGTTATCATTATCAGATGTAATGGAAAAACTAGTATCATCCGCAAAGAGGATACTCTTACAGAGCTTATCTGTTACTCGAGGGAGATCATTTATGTAAATTAGGAACAGCAGGGGACCGAGTACAGAGCCCTGCGGCACGCTTAGGGTTATATCACTCCATTGCGAAAGGATATCACCTATCTGCACACATTGCCTGCGGTCCTGAAGATATGACAACATTATCTTTAGAGCTCGCCCGCGTATTCCATAATAGTATAGCTTTTCGACTAGAATGTCATGGCGAACGCAGTCGAAAGCCTTGGAAAGATAACAGAAAACCCCACCGGCTTTCTGTGATCCATCCAGGGCTGCCCAAATGTTCTTCACAAAGTTATAAACTGCGAGCGTAGTTAAACGCCCTTTTCTGAACCCAAACTGATTTTCGGAAAATGTTTGATTTTTAACAAAGAAGCCAAGAAGCCTAGTTGCTAAGATAATTTCGAGAATTTTTGAGAATGCTGGCAGTAAACTTATAGGACGATAGTTGTTTATATCTGCACTGTTTCCCTTTTTAAAAACTGGGATTATTTTGGCCATTTTGAAAGTCTCAGGTCTCCCGTAAAGCTTTGTTAAGAAGAATCAATAGAGGTTTCATCAACTCTTTCTCACATTGTTTGACTATGTTTGGTGAGATTCCAAAAATATCCTGACTCTTCTTGTTTTTCATAGTCTTACACGCGTTACTAAGTTCAATTGTGGATATTGGTGTGAAGTTAATAGACTGTTGACTTTGGGGAACATGATTTTTCAGATAGTTATGAGCGAAATTTTATCAATTTTGTTACAGTCAGATACCAGAAATGGAGCATTGATGAAATAATTATTGAAGTTGTTAGCTATTTCCTTTTCATCTACAATTACTTTACCGCTTACTATTATTTCATCAATCGCGTTCATCAATTCATATTTCTTATATTTGAATACACCCTAAAAGTCATTTTCAATGTATCCGAAGGTCATGTAATGCATAATTTGTAAATTTTGTTGTATTTGTATGCGATGACGGTGAGCTCTCATTTTCACTCCTCATATTCTTACCCAAATCTTTGTTCTTACCGTACCGCGCCTAAAGGAGTTCAATTTATTTCATAACGTCCCTAAAAAAGTATAAATTTAAAATTATGATATGAATGTATAACATTTTAGAAAGCAGTCGGACGGATCCTTCGAGCTCAAATTCTAGATTGAAATACAATAATTATTGTACTATTTCTTCTTATAAAGACAAATATAATATTAATGTTCATGTGAGCGGTACACACTTATTATTTAAATAAAAGGTACTAACAAAACATTGTGACTTGCGAAGTTTCTTTGTCAGTTCTTCTTCGCATTTGAATTTAGAACTGGCGGGATTCTCCTATACGGACCTATGGATGAAATTATCAAATAAACAAATATTAAATTTTAAGCGACTTCAACATTGTTGTAAGTAGTGAAATTGTAAAAAATAATTTTCCAATAAACTAATTTATTTTCTGTCAACGAACAATCAGAAATAAGGGAAGGCCGGCTCGGGAACGAGGTCGTCGGCCTTGTGACCTTTGGTTTTTGCGATAAACAAGGCCCGTTGGCTTCCCTTTATACGAAGCCGTCGAAGCGACACAGACGTCGAGCCGAGCGGAGCCGACTAAACGCATACACTAGACTGAACTTTCATTAGTCCGACCGACTGAAGCCAGCTCATAGAATTTTATTTTATTCTTTTGAATTAAGTTTTGATATTAAATACTATATTGTCTCTTCTATATCTTGCAAATGAAGTCTGAAAGTAATGCGTAGGCTCGAATTTCAAGAAGTTTACCACCAATATTACTCACCTGACAGATTCAGTTTTAATATACAACGTGTTCCAAAACTCAACGTCAAGCGGGAACGTGGGAGTAGGCTAGTTTATGACTACCCAGGCAAAAATAAGAAAAAAAAAGCCCCACTTGCACTCCGGGAATGCCGGCAGAAGTGAAAACTTTTTGTATTTCCGAAAATAATTCTTAGGCCGTTATAAAAAAAACTAAACACCCTAAAAAAATTTAATCACCGTAACATTGCTTAAAAAAGAAAACAAAAGAAAAAAAAATTTTTGTATTTCCGAAAATAATTCTTAGGTGGTTATAAAAAAAACTAAACACCCTAAAAAAATTTAAACACCGTAACATTGCTTAAAAAAGTAAACAAAAGAAAAAAAAACAAAACAAAATTTGAGGGTTTCGAACCCATGGTCAAAAAATACAAATCCTACACTCTTGCCATTGAGCCACGAAATCACATAAACGACCAAACGAATATCGGATTCCCTTGATTCCGGCCTTACTGTCACTGAGAGACGAACAGAATTGATCCCGAGCCACTCGTAACTTAACCCTTAATGCAATGACATTTTACATTTCATGGTTAGATTACATCAGGTTACATTAAAAGTTTTTTTAGGTGGTTATAAAAAAATAACCTTAACCTAATTTTAACACCCTAACATTTGTTCATAAAAAAAAAACAAAAAAAAATTTGGCAACGGGACTCGAACCCATGGTCGAGATAATAAAAATAAATCTGACGCTTTGCGAGATCTGACGCGAGTTTAACATTTTTTACCCACCTAAAAAAGTGCCAAGCGCCGCTAAAGAAGTTTTCACTTCAAAAAATCGGAGTAATTTGTTATAAAGAAATAAAAATTGCGTACCAAAATACCAGTAAGTACAACAGGGAATTAATAATATGATAGTTTATTATTTAAACAATGTATCTGTATCTAAACAATAACATATTGTTTAGATACAGTATTTTTTTATACCCGATGTCCCTTCCCTTTTTACCTTACTAGGTGGTAGGGTTTATCCCGCCCGGGTTAGTACCACCGCACTTAATGAAAACATCAGTCGAAACGGTTATGTAAATAGTTCATGCTTTCTGTCCAGCAGGTCTATTCTTGTAAATTCTGACAGCGGAATCAGCGCTGTTGTGGCGCTGAGTCCGCTGTCAGAATTTACAAGAATAGACCTGCAGTTCAGTGTAGCCGACATGAAATGAAGGGAAGCAGTGACATGGCACCTAGTTCACCCGGTGTTATGGGCTGCTATCATGGATATTGTAGGTGATGTAGGCAACCGTGTCAGATTGGACATTCTGATCAGTTTTTTTTATGGAGACAGACATAGGTTATGTGGGCGAAGCCGCGGGCAAAAGCAAGGTGTACAATTAATGTTTTCTAAAGGTTGTGATTTTTAATAGATATATCAAGTTTGTTTTTGAAACTGTTCACTGAATTAGCACTAATCACTTCCATTGGTAGTCTGTGCGGAGTTTGCGCGAACAGTTCACGAGATTTCTTTCAGGAAAGTCCCTCTCTTTACACAAAATTCGTAATCGCTTAAGTTGCGTCATCAACTTTACGATGTCTCGTCACAGAGAGATTTAAATAATAAAGTAGTTGTACGAGGACATACTTAGCCGATAGTTACAGCATCCGAAGTTATAAACTGGGTCATTCTGTCTAGCTAGGTAAGTAGAGTCTTTGCTTACACTTCATACAATATACTTTCATTACAAGCTTTTTAAAGCCGAAATTTTATTATGGAAACGCCATTTAAATACCGTCGTCCGAATGTCCATGGGCGTCGTTAGACACCTTATGGGTTGCTTGGCGCCACATGTCGTGCTTACTATATATTAAAAAAAACAGCCTCTGTAGCTCAATGGTGCGGTCGGTCGACTGTTAAGCATCCCTGAGCGCGGTCAGTACTTGGATGGGTGACCGCTCGACTCGACTCGACTCGCTCGAAAAATTAAGGGGGTCCCCCTTTAATTTTTTTATTACTTCTGATTTTTTTTATTATTTGTTGTTATATCCGCCATAATGAATAAGACATAATCTGTGAAAATTTACACAACCGGCTAGCTAACATATTACTGTTCCAAAGATAATGTTCTTGGATACAGCTATCGCACGGACCAAACGGATAGATGAGTGTATCTACCATAGACGTATAATATTATTTCTCTATAGTAGGTACCTACGCTTTGGAACTATGTACCGTACCGACGCGACGTACCTACAATCAAACCACAAATCTCAACAAACGTGAGTCAAATGTATGAACGTAATAAATGTATGGATGTGTGTGTGAGTGTGTGAGAGAGGGTGTGTGTGCGGGTGTGTGAGGGTGTTGTGGCACAAAACGGGAAGGGGGGATGTCTGCAATCATACTAAACGATAAATATTGACAAGACAACGACAAGACGAACGTGTATTATTCGCGAGTGAATCACTTGAGAATTCCTCTTCTCGTCTGATGTTGCCATCATCGTGAAAGTATCAAGATATTGAGGCAATATTCTTCGGTGGCATTGTCATATATTATATGAAATCTGCTATATCTGCTACTTTAGTTGAAATAAAATACTTAAATATAATTTTTATTATTTATTTATTTTTTTAGGTTTAGATTTACATTTTTAAGATAGTTTAAGATTGTTTGTTAGTTTAATATAATAGATTTTTATTTTTATTGTTAGTTATCCTATGTACCGTGTGGGCCCGGTACTTAAAAAGAATAGCCCCACTGCATCTCTCCCCGTGCATGTCGTAAAAGGCGACTAAGGGATAAGGACAAGATGCCGTGCTAAAGGGCGACTGGCTCGCCACCTCTCACCTTGGCACGGTACTTCCACCGAGTCATGCAGCATTCGTGCCTTACTTGCTGCTTGATCGATTGAATCTTGTTCGAATACTTTGCGAAACGTGGTGGTCGGTGTTGTGCTGTAATTTACCAGAGTTCTTGCAGCGCAACACCGATTACTCTGCTTACCCCGATTGTCGGGATTCAGCGTGTGTGATATGCATTATCCTATGTAAATACATTAGGTATGTTTATCCCACCTACATTATTTAGTTGCGTGTCTGCAGCGTGTTCTAAGAAAGTAATTGAGGCATTATAAAGTAATAATTTAACATAATATTTTCTTAAATATAATTAAATCTACACCTCAAATAACTAAATTAACTACAAACAATTCTAAATATTTATTCAGAAGCAAACTTATTATTAGATACAATAACATAAACAACAACACAAATAATATTAAAAAAAATACCTATAAATAAAAATATTTAGGTAGACACACTGAAACGCACCCTTTCACAAACACACCCACACGCACGCACACACATACACACACACATATCTTCGCCAGGTTATAAGCTGTAAAGCATCAAACCATTGCGTCCCACCCATGCCAAAACGACGAATGTGCAAAAAGGTCATTCTGAGATATTTGCCTTTTATTATCAGTGCTAAATTACCAATGTTACAAATTCGTGACTATGGCATGGCTAAAATTCAAGGACTTCTAAATTATCTTAGAAATTATTTCACGGATAATAAACATTAGTGTGTTTGGCACAGTAACATCGAAAAAAGTCACATTCGTTATTATTTCACAACAAAATATCTCTGAGATTCGTGACTTTGGCATTGCAAAGATTTGATAAAAATTTATGAAACTGCATGAAAAGGTCATTTTCGCCATAATTGCACATTCGTCGTTTTGGCATGGTAGGGACGATTGTTTATTATGATCTGAGCAGTGAGATCGGAAGTGAATACAGTCGGAAAAAAATCTACCAATTCCGATAGATTTCGTCTCATTGTGAACCGACTTTACCGCGAGCGGAGCCGCGGGTGCGGCTGATAATACAATAGAATATGTAACGAGACGGGAGCAGAGCGGGGACTACGACAAGCAATAGATTATTTTTACCCGCAGCGAAGATGTTCGTAAATCTATCTGGCAATGAATCGGGAATATAAATCTAATATTTTATAACCTCAACATTGTGTTAACACATTGGATTATCCGTGATGAAAAATGAGCGAATCCTCATACACTTTACGATCCGAATTCGATTCAAATCTCTAGAGCTTTATTCTTTCGCGAAAGAAAATGTTATACATAGTAAGAAAATATTTCTGCATAGTTGAAAAGTGTTAGAAACTCAATGACGCATATAAAATCTCTTTGTAGAAACTAGCATAGATCAATACTAATAATAAATCTGTAAGGGATGGTCAATATGGTCATGGAGTAAGTAACTTTGTTTTATGAGATATTGCGTTTGTAGACTCTATGTATGATACTAAAACTAAATTGATGATTTTTATAAATCTTTTCTGTATGTATGTATGTTCCTCCATAACTTCTAAACCGATCATCCGAATTCAATGAAACTTTGTACAAGCACATTTAACTATACGTGACACAGGATAGTCATAATAAAATTCAGTTCGGGTTACGCTAAAATGTAGATCTCATAAAAACCGAATTGTTCCGCGCGCCGAAATAAAGGTACGGTAGCGGGTCTCGCCTTTAGTAACTTACTTTCATCGAGAAGGTTTATTTAAGGTGCCGAAGTAAAGGTACGTTAGCGGGCTTACTTACTTTCTTCTTCTTCTTTTAAAACACGAATTTCACGCTAGCGGAGCCGCGGGCAAAAGCTAGTTCAATATACAATACAAACAATTGGAATTATTCAATTTCATATCTACAAGTCCACTTTCATCCCTTCTTTAGATTTGGACTGATCTTTTTGGGACCTCTTCTAGACAGTTTGAGTATCTCTGTAAATATTATCTGAAAGGATATTCTTGTATTGTTTCAGGGAAGGATCCACTTGGGGGTGAGGGCGCGTGCCCTCCGCGCTACCTTCTAGAACCTCTTGTTTTAATAAGGTATGTTATTTTTTATTATAGAAAGGGCGACATGTGGCGCCTAGTCACCCATAACATGTCTAACGACGCCCATGGAGATTCGGTCGTACGCAGACGTTGCGAATGCCGTGCCGGCCTGAAAGGTGCCTATTCACGCCTCTCTTAAATAACCCCATATTACTTTATTTATTTACATATTAAACTTTGTACGAAAATTTCAAATTGTTTTATGTAATTCGGTAGGGGCGGGGGGGGGGGGGCGGGGGGGGCTATGCTGATTCTTACAGAGCATACATACAGACGTATGAGTACATACGGAGACTGTGAAATGACCGCAAATCTGCTGGCATGGCACCTAACTGAGCGTGGTTTCGCGAGGAGAGGTGTTTTTGGCTCTGTCAAATGCACCACTGGTCTCTCGGCACAGCCACCCGTGTTGGTTTACATAAAAAAGCTTTGAATAAAAATAATCCATCAAGTGCGAGTTTTACTCATGCTTGAAGGATTCCGTAGAATCTGTCTGTCTGCGATACTATCTGTGGCGCCATCCATAATTTGGTAGCGTGAATATGTATTAATCGATTTTTAGCACGTTTCTTGTATAGCGACCTTGTATGGGTTTTATTATTTGATTGTATATGCGCCATAACACATATTCTATGAAAATTTCAACCGGCTACCTATTACGGTTCAAAAGATACAGCAGTACGACGACAGACAGACTGAAGGCAGACAGACCGACGGTGTAGGATTACATACGGATACAGAACCCTAAAAAAGTAGGTCAGACATCAAAGACTCCACCACAAATCGGTCAGCACATAACAAGAGTGACCGCAATAAGATACATCTCATACTGGGTCACTGGAATCGAATCAAAGTGATAGTAAAAACAAATCTCCTCCACGCCGCCTCCGCCGCCGCCCACCGGACTTGGGCGGGCGGCGGCGGCGCGGAGGCAGGGCGGGCGGACTCGAGATTGAGACATAAGAAACGGGAGTGTTACAGTTCCGATCATATGATGTAGGGGGGTGGAAGATGCTCGCGCGACTCACATTCCAGTTTAAAGGCTGTTTTGTTACTTTTATATTATATTTTTTTATATAATCCGGTATGAGTGGCTGAGTCGGAGTGGCTAAAGCACATGCTCCGACCGGCCAATATCACCTCCGAGAAGGTAGGTGACATACCAGAGACATCCCTGTATTGCTGGCTATACTGGACTAGAGGAGGGAGAACACAACCGAGGCTGCTATGCGGCCATCTTACATCCAGTAGGGTGGTACCAACCCAGTCGGCTACAATTTGAGCCTACCACCTAGTGAGGGGCAAGGGACGAGACCTACAGTTTTACACCGGTTCCAAATGGTGAAACAGCAGGTGTAGGTATGCACGTACATTTTTTCGTCAGAAAAAACTCATTGGTACACGCCGACCGGATTCGAACCGCGGACCTCTCGCATGAGAAGCCGATGTCCAAACCACTCGGCCACTCGCCGTTTAGATTATTATCTGACGTGGTGGGGTCAAATTGACAAACAGTTGGATCAAAGAGCTGATTTATATAACTGTTCCTGATACCTAATGTCAATGAGTAGGTAAAACAATATAAGTACTCATCGATTCCCTTACATCTTTAATCCAGTTTAAAATATATTTCAAGTATATAAGTATGTATAGTATAGTATATAAGGTTTTCTTATTGACATAAACTTGTACTTGGAGGGAAATACGTGGGCGGGGAGATGTATGTATGCAACACTTTATATTCATTACTTAGAAAACAATTTATTACACTCGATCGGTTCCTACTGACATAAGCCAAACGGTCGATCTTGAGTTGACGGTCTGTCAGTCGCACGCTCGCACGCTCGACGAGCGCAGGCGCGTCGATCGTAGTTTTTTAAAAATATAATGCGTTATAATGCCTACGTGTCCCTTGCGACACTGTAAAAATCGTTCCGGGAAGAGAAACAAGGATGACGGCGTCACATATCACAAATAAGTGCAGGTATTCCATAAAAAAAAAAAAAAAAAAGGTATATCACGTAATTTCCAAAATATTTACAAATCACCGAACGGGCCGACGACCGTTCGCCGAACGTTCGTTGGTAATACGTACTCTAGTTATCCTTCACTTCAACAGCGCGGTCCTTGCCCAGCATACTACTTTACAAAGCGTTGCATTAGTTTACCGCTAGAGGGCAATGTTTTCTATTGAATACCAAATTATCCTCCAATATTGTATAGAATGCTGAATCTATATCTTTAAAACATCATTGTGTTTAAGTCGATTTCACACAGTCTGTGCCACGACGAGCATTGTGGTAAGGGGTGCGTCCATTTATCACATGAGTAATAATGAACGTCTAAATTGTGTCAAAAAACTCATGTTATTAATGACATCTCAATGACACGAAGCGTCGAATCATTATTACACGCATTTTCATACATGTAGTTCCTACATTCTTCTATTACTTTCATACATATTACTCATGAGCTTAACGAACAATATGGGCTTTGTGTAAAAAAAATATGTAGGTATACGGGGTAAAAAAGGGGTTTTATGTGAATTTTATGAAGTACATACTTATACACGGTGTTAACTTTTTGCGCGACATTTCAATTTTATTACTGAATAATAAACCATTTCGTATACTGATTATTTTGTGGTACATAAAAATAAAATGTAAAATAGTTTAAAAAAAATTGCATATTTTATTAATAATTTTACCTCAGCGACAATTTCTCTTTGGAATGGTGTAGCGAGCGCCGCCGCGCGCCTGCGACCGTGTGTAACTGTGTACCCAGCTGACTGACAACGCGTCGCGCGCTAGCTGTTGTATCGTGTCGATATGAATGTGAATTTTTTGGTTTATTTGAAAAATTACCCAACTTTCGATTTTTTTGGTAATGCAGTGCGATTCCTATTACGAAATACCATGTTTTTATACCAAATATAGAAATTGAAAATTTTAAAACCAAAGCTCAAAAAAAAACCTTACCCCCTTTTTCGGCATCAGTATGTGACCCAGAATAACCCCCTTTCGGGAATGTCGCCCATTAAAGTTAACACCGTGTATATAGAATACATACGCACCACACGCTCTATCCCGAAGATCGGGTTAAGCAGATTAATCGGTGTTGTGCTGCAGGTACTCTTATAAAGCACAGCACAACACTGACCACCACATGTAGCATAGTATCAGGGCAAGATAACTATCAAGCAGCTAGTAAGGCACGAAGATCCATATGCTACATGAATCGGTAGAAGGAGCGTGCCAAGTTGGGAGGTGGCTATCCTGTCGGCCTTTAGCATGGCATTTCGTCATTATTCCTTAGTCGCCTTATACAACATGCACGGGAAGAGATGTAGTGGGGCTATTCTTTTTATGTACCGGCCCCCACACGATAGAATAGAATATAATATAAACACTATATTGCATACAATATATCGTATCTCCACACAAGGTCGACTCACTTGACGAAGGGAAGCACTGACATGGCACCTAGTTGTAGGTGATGTAGCGAACCGTGCCAGTTTCCATAAAAAAAAACTTGACCGGTTTTTATAAGTATCGAACCCTGTACAGTACAATTACTTCTATGTAAAATGTACATAATAATTATATATCGCGTCGTCTCGGAGAGCTCCGTAGCCACGGCCTGCACCCGCCTGCGTGCTTGGAGGCTTGCCTCCCGCCGCCGGCGGTATTCCGTTTATTATTTTTATATTAATTTTGAGTATATGTGGTGTATTTTTATAATCTGTATATTTAAAATTAATCTAAATATGTGAATGTGATAATAAATGAATAAAAATATATAACTAATATTAATTTCAGCACAGAGTCAGCAAAACGTTTAATCTATACATCCATGATTTGTAATCGTTATGTAATTAACTTACAGTAAGAATGTAATTATATAGTGTTTATTATTTATTAGGTTAATTTTATTTAATAAGTTTTACTGAATGTGTGAAGTTGTATTTTGTTTTAAAACATATTTGTTGAATGAATTTTTATATATTAATATCATTAAACAAATTAAACAGTTGATCACTAGGTGGTAGGATTTAACCAGCCCGGGTTGGTACCACCGCACTGAATGAAAGGTCGGTCGAAACGGCTATGTAAATAGTTTGTGTTTTCCGTCCAGTTCAGTGTAGCCGGCACGACCGAAGGAAAGCACTGACGTGGCACCAAGTTCACCCGGTGTTATGGGCTGACATCACGGATGTTGTAGGTGATGTACCCAACGGTGTAAGTTTCCATAAAAAAAAAAACAAAATTCAAATATTTCGAATTAACTTATTACATAACTTAATTCAGAGGTGGTCTTCCAGTCGAGAGGACCTGAAAAGCTGAAACGCCGTTAGTTAGAATCAATAATAGTCTACCCCATTTCAAAGTGCGGGCTGACGCTTCGTCAAAACTGGCAGATGTAAGCAGCTCGTTGCGGTAATCCATCATTTCTTGCGGCTATGAATTTCACATGGCCGCTCTTAATCTGAGCTACTCACGAACCGGAGGCGAAGTCTGTATCAAGAAAATCGTAAACGAAACTTGATATATTTATACATACATACATATCACACACGCTAAATCCCGGCCATCGGGGTAAGCAGAGTAATCGGTGTTGTGCTGCAAGAACTCTGACAGCACAACACCTACACACAACGTTTCGCAAAGTATTCGAACAAGATTCAATCGATCAAGCAGCAAGTAAGGCACGAAGACCCACCTGCTGCATGACTCGGTGGAAGTACCGTGCCAAGGTGAGAGGTGGCGAGCCTGTCGCCCTTCAGCACGGCATCTTGTCCTTATCCCTTAGTCGCCTTTTACGATATGCACGGGGAGAGATAAATTAGGGCTATTCTTTTTTGCCTCTCGGTACCGTAAATTTCTTTATTTTTGTCAGCTTAGTGGTGCGGTCGGTCGACTGTTATTATATGGGTCTTTCAATAGGGACTTCCGAACTTTGACAGTTGATAGCGGTCATCTTGTTGAAGCTACATCTCACACTCCATCAATTGGCTGTCATTTATTCAATCTGTTTTGCCTTGGTTTTGCCTAATAACCATGGACGGATATAGCGTTCAACAACACGTGCAAATGATAAAATTGTTTTATCAAAATCGGCGTTCTGTTCAGGCAACGAAAAATTCGAAAAAATCATCTTCAGCGATGAGGCCCATTTCTGGATGAATGGGTACGTGAACAAACAAAATTGTCGAATTTGGGCCGATACAAATCCACATGACATCCAAGAGCGTCCAATGCATCCCGAAAAAGTCACTGTTTGGTGTGGATTTTGGGCTTTCCGTCTACGCTGGCGGCATCATCGGTCCATATTTCTTTGAAAACGACGAAATTGGACATTTTGGATGCGCCCCACCCAGAGAAGCCGGGGCGGACATTTGAACGATGTTATATTCCACACATAATGGCATCGATAGGCCTTTCAAAGGAATAAAAATTTTTGATGATATCTAACACAAACTTTGTTTTATTTAAATTTGAAGATAGGAAGCCCTTGATGAAAGACCCTATATAAGCAACCCTGGGCGAGGTCAGTACTTGGATGGGCGACCGCTCGACCGTTGGAGGCTGACCGTAGTTCGGATTCCACGTTAAACTGTAGGTCCCTTCCCTTCTTACCTTACTAGGTGGTAGGGTTTATTCCGCCCGGGTCGATACCACCGCACTGAACGAAACGTCGCGTCGGTCGAAACGGTTATGTAAATAGTTCGTGTTTTCCGTCCAGTTCAGTGTAGCCGACGTGAAATGAAGGGAAGCACTGACAAGGCATCTAGTTCACCCGATGTTATGGGCTGACATCGCGGATGTTGTAGGCGATGTAGCCAACCGTGTCAGTTTACATAAAAAAATAATTCCCTTAGACGGTTGTCTATATTATCAAGTTATCTGCATAGATAATGCGCGAATGTGAAACGATTAACCAATGTCTTTGGCATGGAAGGAGTCTTTCGGGGGATCATTTGTCAGCGGACAATGTCCCCCTCCTCCACGCCCCTACCCTACCCCCACCGTCACGCCGCCACCCCCGTCGCTTCAGCGGTACAATAAATGGTTCTTTATGGTGGAAATAGCGGCGGATTTCAAGCTGCGACGGCGCACGAACCGGGGGAACATTACTCTTAGTTCTGTCAAATGGTGGCAAATATACAGGTTTATTATACTTCCCTTGTTCTTCTGCCATGATAAATAAATCGTGATATTGTAGGTCCCTTCCTTTATATTATTAGGTGGTACGGTGTAAAAAACCGGCCAAGGGCGAGTCGAACTCGCACACCGAGGATTCCGTATCGCCGTATCATGGTCAGCGCCACTCACGCCAACGATTAGTTAAAATGCTTCATACTGTTTTCGGTAGATAGCACTTTTTAGTTTCTTGTATGGGAACCCCTGTGAATTTTTTGCTTTTTCTTATGTTTATTAATTGTTGTTATATCGGCCATAATAACACATATTCTGTGAAAATTTCAACGGGCTACCTATTACGGTTCAAGAGATACAGGGAACATACTTGCACTGCCCATACTTCTTTCTCTGTATTTTATTCCTCATCACCCAAAAGTTGACTGGAAGAAATCACTTGAAGTGATAAGTACGCCTTTGCAAACTTTTGTATTTCTTGTTTCTTCTTTCTACTGTGTGCAATAAAGAGTTTCTATTCTATTCAATCATGCTACTAGCAATTTCTCAAAATCCGTCTCACTCGCTCCAAGGGGCTTCTCAATGCTTCTAGTGAGACAGAACTGTGGGTATCGCAATTTCTGCGATAATCGCTAATGGAGAATAAATAGGTAGAGTGGTTCACTAAATATAAAGTTCGCTTGTTTTTCTATACAATAAATAAATCCGGCGGGGCGGGCGGTAGTAAGATGGATGGTCTTCGCTATGATAAGATAAGATAAGATAAGATAAGATAAGATAAACGTTTATTTTGCATAATAAATAACTTAACCTATTTACATTTTATATACAATTCTTAATTTATGCAAAATTGGCCAATCGGCTCAGCGTGTGCCAGGGCAGGACAGTCCTTTCCTGGCGCTGTTTTTCAGCCGTTGCCATGTGTGTGTGTGTGTGTGTGTGTGTGTGTGTGTGTGTGTGTGTGTGTGAGAGAGGGTGTGTGTGTGTGTGTTAAGAGGGTGTGTGTGTGTGTGTGTTAGGGTTTGTTGTTGTTGTTGTTTTTTGGTTTGGGGTTGGCTCTAGGCCTGCAAACTAATCCCGCTTGGTTGGGGACCTTCGTGCAAAACCCCTATCCCTTAGTCGACTTTTACGACATGCGACGGGGAGAGATGCAGTGGGGCTATTCTTTTTAAGTACCGACCCCACACGGTACCACGGTGTGTTAGGGTGCGTGTGCGAGTGTGTGTGTGTGTTTGCGAGAGGGTCCTTTTCAGTGTGTCTACCTGGTAAATATTTCTTTTCTTTAAAATTTGCCATCTCTCTGCAGATTCAGGAGCATCTTCCTGCATGCAAATTTAAATGTTGGGAGACCTGAATAGTTTCGGTTACGCTAAGATGTGGCTCTCATACAAACCGAATTGTTCCGCGCGCCGAAATAAAGGTGCGGTAGCGGGCTTACTTACTTTATTTTTTTGAAATACGAATTACACGCGAGCGAAGCCGCGGGCACAAGCTAGTGATATGATAAATGAAGGGAAGTTTATTCGGTCAATTGCTTCAGTTTGTTCCCTCTCACTTAGAGCTAGTTGTTTTTATATAGGTACACTTCTCTAGAAGTGCAATTAATCTTATCAATCGTACAGATTCAGATTCAGATTCAGATTCAGACATTTATTTCGCCATAAAGAACACACAACATTAACAATATTACATTGAGACATATGCGTATTCAGTATGGTTCGTCATCATTTTTTATGATGTCCCGTTCAGTAGTGCAATCTATAAGGAAGAACCGGGTAAGAAACCTTACAGAGCTTTTTTTAAATATAACTTACATACTAAGTTTTCTTTATGTTAAATATAACATACTATATCTAAGCAAAAAATTTAAAATACTTAGTCAAAAATATACCCATTAAAAAAAGACAATAAAATACAAAACAAAGAACATAGGGTTCAGTCAAGTAATTATTAAAATTTGTGTTTATGCATATAAACAATTTGAATTATCAAAGTCAGCAGAATTTTTATTTACAGTATGAAAAAAATTCACTTAACTTATAAAATGGATTGTCTAAGAGAAATATTTTCAGTTGACTCTGGAACACATTGTCACTATTTATTGATTTTATTGTATCAGGAACATTTTCGTACAATTTGGGTCCAATCACGTCAGAGTCTTTTTCAGCCATCGCCGATTTATGCGCAACAGATTTTAAACGCTCTGAGTTACGTGTGTTATAATTATGACTTGCGCCATTTGACTCAAAAGAATTCATGTTTTTGCGTACATATACCACTACTTCATATATATATAGAGAGCACACAGTTAATATACCAAAGGATTTGAAAAAGTCTCTACAAGATGTTGTTCGCGGTACACTGGCTAATACCCTTATCGCTCGTTTTTGCAATATTAGCACTCTTTCAGCATCGGTTGAGTTACCCCACAGGATTACACCATACGACAGTAATGAGTGTACGTACGCATAGTAGGACTGTCTCAAAGCCTCCGGACTGATCAAGCGGCGTAACTCTCTTAGTGCGTAAATACCTCTAGCCATCTTGTCACATAGTTTGTCTATGTGACTTTTCCAACTTAGAGTTGGGTCAATAAAGAACCCTAAAAATCGTATACATGACTGGGAGCCAATAGAGCCGGATGAATTCGAAATAGAGAGCTCACGGGGACCACAGTTTCGTCCGGAAAATACCATATAGTTGGTCTTCGATGTATTTAGTATCAGTCCGTTCACAGCAAACCATTCCGATATTTTTCCTACTACTATATTTAATTTTATTTCCAGTTCATGCATGGATTCAGCAAAGACTATTATACTAGTGTCATCGGCAAAAAGTATTAAAACACCATCTATTTTAATCAAGGCTAAGTCATTAATAAATACTAAAAATAATGTATTACCTAATGCAGAACCCTGTGGAATACCCATTTTAATTTTACCTGGCTCGGAACTTTTTTTGTTTCCTTTTAAGGTGACCTCAGTGACCTGTCTTCGATCTGTTAAAAATGACTTTAGCAATTCATGTGGTTTATCACTTACTCCATATTTTTCCAATTTGTGCAAGAGGAGGTTGTGGTCTACGACATCGAATGCTTTCGACAAGTCGCAGAATATACCTGCCACCTTGTTCCTCTTGTCTATACCTTTTATTATCTCTCCTACTAGCTTCATGCCAGCTGATTTTGTGGAGTGATCTTTACGGTATGCGTATTGGTTGGGAGAAAGAAGTTTATTATCCTCAAGATGCTTAATTACAGAGTCAGATATAACAGATTCTATGATTTTAGATAGTGCTGGCACTAAACTTATAGGCCTATAGTTATTTGGGTCAGCTCTTTCGCCGGCTCCTTTATAAATGGGACATACACGGGTCTGTTTTAGTACATTAGGATAGGTACCCTCTTCAAACATTTGGTTAACCAATACTGATATGTATGGCGACAAACTGTTTGAACATTTGGCAATCAACTCTCCCGACAACTCAAAAATATCAAGACTGCTTTTTTTAGATAATTTGTCACGTATTAATTTTGAAATTTTTTCAGGTGTGACATAGGGTAGGCAAAAGGTTTGGTCGGCATCAAGACTGGGAATGTCTACCATTAGGGACAATGCTTTGCTTGGAGAAGCTGGATTCAGGGCTGTTAGCTTACTTCCGATATTCAGGAAGTGCATGTTCATACATTCAGGAATGTTTTCAATAGGAACATCATCTCCGTCTGAGGTTATAAGCTTATGAATACCATCTTCCCTGCACTGCCCTCTGTTGGTTTCATCTTTAATCACTCGCCATATCTCTTTTTTAGGATTATTACTATTCATAATCCTTGACTCGATGCAATCTCTACGACTTTGCCAAGACATTATATCTATAGCTGTCTTGTACTTCTCAATACATTTTTTTAAAACGTCGCTATCAGGGAATTGTTTTTTCATTTCAAATGTGTGACAGAGTTTTGTCTTTAGTGATAATATGTCGTCATTCATCCAGTATTCGTTTTTCTTATTTCTACTTTTTGACATTTTCATGGGAAAATACATATTTATATAATAGGTTAATACATTTATAAACTTCTCAAACTTAACTTCAATTGAATAATTACTGTTACATACTATTTTACTCCAGTCATATAATTCGATCGCTTCGCAATACTGGCTCACTCTGCCGGGTGTACGAAGCCTCCGCTGTACAGAGGCAGGAGGTTCGCGACCGGCCTGCAGAGAGCTCTCCCTGAGACAGGCGATCTGGCCGTCGTGATCACTGATTGCAGTGACACGTGCGGACACTGCGATCGATCTTGGAGACAAGTTAGAGGCTATGGCATCAATAGACGATTCTGTCCCATCACAAGTTCGAGTCGGGAAAGTCACCAAATTGTACATGTTATATGTTTTTAACAAGTCGGTTATTTTGCTACATTTTGAATTAATTGTCAAAAAATCTATGTTCCAGTCGCCAGCCAAAATTATGTTCTTATTGTCATCTGCAAAATGATTTAATATAGTGTCAATTGATTTAAGGAAAATTCTAAAGTCACCATTGTCAGTTCTATATAAACCAATAATAATTAAATTTAATTTTGGAATTTCTATGGCCGTGCAATCTAGATGGAATTCCTGGGTCATTTCATGAACTTCCGACCTTTTCTTAAATTTGACATCATTACGAGTAAATATTATTACTCCGCCATGAATATTCTTTTGGCGGGAAAAACTATTTGATACTTTATATCCGTGAAGCGTTATATTCGGAACTTCATTACAATGAAGCCAGGATTCTGAACAAACAATTACCTCGGGTTGGTCATTGTGAACATCTACTTGAATTAAATTTATCTTATTGCGGAGGCTACGTACATTTTGATGAAATATTTTAAAGAATGATTCTATGCCTACCTGCACGTTATTTAGATTATCTTGACTTATAGTGTTTGCAACAGCCGGGCTTACGTACTGACTAGATGTTATTACTACTGATGAGGTAGGTCTGTCATTGGTTGACAAAAAGAATAGAACATAGAATTTTCGTCGTCCTCTGTGTTATTTACGCTATTATTACATTTAGAAATATGCGGACCAGTCAAATAACACAAGTTCGGGTTATAATGTTTGTGTACACCATTTTTACTGATTATTCCCTTGCATATATTGTTCAGTCCTTTAGAATTAATGTTGCCTACGCTATTATAGCACTGTGTGTCAAAAGAATTTAAATCTATATAATGCATATCTAGTGATTTCAAGCTAACGTTGTACATTTGAGTATTTATCTGGTGCGCTATATTATTAAGTCTAGAACTATCAGTACATCTATAATTGTACATTATTGAGCTTATAAATAGTTTTATATTTTTTTGGCAGCAGTGCCGCGTCAGAAACTTAATGCTACGGATGTGTTTATTTAAATCAGAGTTAGTTACTGTGTCAGTTGCGAGGACAACAAGCGCATCTCCCTCCTTCATGTCCTTGGTGAGTCCGGATACATCTTGTATGAGTGCCTGCAGCGGGGCGCCCGGCTTGCATATCGCTGACACGTCATCGTAGCCAGACGAGCACTCCTTCATCGTCGCTGCCAAGTCCCTTCCTTGCTTGTCACATAATATTAACATTTTTCGGCTAACTGGGCAATCTAAGTACACACTCAGCGGCGCCGGTGCCATTACTCTTTTCTTGGGCAATGTGGTGTTGTGCACGTGTGGGTTCGCCGGTTCGCTTATCGTCACCTTTGCATTAGCCATATTAATTTTGTTAGATTTTTTATTATTCTTATTCTTGTTCTTTAATTTATTCTTATTTTTTTTTTTTATTTTTGCCAGTGACTTAGATTTAACGGTAGTTGTCAATGTCAGTGATGACGAGGGTAGTGTTTGGAAAGCTACCGTAACATCAGTGGGGGAGAAGTATGCGGCGGGTTCCTGCGGCGCACGGTATTGTCGCGACTCGAGCTCCTTTATCCTGACGTCTTTCTCATGCACGCTCTGCAGCAGTACGATGACCTCCTGCTGCAGCTGCAGCTCCTTATCGGTGGGGATGCCGGAGCGCAGGTTGGAGGCGCACAAGTCGTCGGCCGGGGCCTGGGTGCGCTGCGTGTCGAGCGCGGCCTGCAGCTGCTCTTCCAGGTCCTGGTTTGTTTCCAGCATACGCTCGTACTCCTCGCGGTCGCCGGCTAGCCGCTCCACCTCGGTGCGCAGCAGGTCGCGCTCAGCTGTCACATCATTCAGCATATATCAATGTCAATGTCATATCATTCAGTATATAGGTATATACATGTATATACCTATATACAATCACGCTGTTCTGCGACAATCGGGGTAAGCAGAGTAATCGCTGTTTTGCTGCAAGAGCTCTGGTGAATTACTGCACAACAGTGACCACCACGTTTACGTAGCGTTATGGTTTATAGCCTAAAACCATCTTGAGAATAGACAGAATGTAATAGTGAAAACCGTATGTAAATCGATAAAGTGGTTCTCAAGTTATAAGGATATTCATATTCGGTCGCCGCCGGTCGCCCGTAGAAACCCGGCCAAGTGCGAGTCGGATTCGCGCACCGACTTCCCCGAAATTCCCGCGCAGCTCTGAGTTTTTATATTTTATTTACCTGGCGGTCCCTGACTCCTTTAAGTAAGTAAGCGGAAATTATTTTTTACTTTTTTAAGGGGCGGGGTTTTTTTAAATTTGTAATTTAACTTTTATTACAAGCTTTTTAAAAAAACCGCATGCAAATCTGTCCACTTTTTAAGATAATAATTTTTTTTATTACTTTTACTTCATTAAGTACTTGTTTTCAAACATAGCTAACATTCATCCCGATTAAACCAGGTTTCTAATAAAAATAACCGCATCCAAATAGTTCCATCCGTTTGGGAGCTATGATGCCACAGACAGACACACACACACACACGAACTTTAAACTTATAACACCCCTCTTTTTTCGTTCGGGTGTTAATAAAAAAGCAAAACTCCAACCACCTTCATTGCCTTTAGCCACATTCATCTGTAGCTCAGTGGTGCGGTCGGTTGATTGTCGGTCGGATCATAAGAACACCTGCGCGCGGTTAGTGGATGAATGGCTGACCGCTCGACCGTTGGATGCTGACCGTGGTTCGGATTCCACGTAAAACTGTAGGTCCCTTCCCTTCTAAGCTTACTATAGGTGGCAGGGTATTTCCTGAATCCTTTAACCTGAGTGTCTTCAAGCGTCGTATTAACGGGCTAGACAGCCTAGCAACATTCCGCAAATCTGCTGGCATGGCACCTAATTGAGCGTGGTTTCGCGATGAGAGGTGATTTTGGCTCTTTCGACTGCACCATTGGTCCCTCGGCACAGCCACCCATGCTGGTTTACATAAAAAAAAGGGTTTAATCTGCCCGGGTTGGTACCACCGCACTGAATGAAAGGTCGGTTGAAACGTCTATTTGTTTTCCGTCCAGTTCAGTGTAGCCGACATGAAATTAAGGAAAGCACCGAATGGCACCTAGTTCACCCGGTGTTATGGGCTGACATCACGGATTTTGTAGGCGATGTAGCCAACCGTGCCAGTTCCAGATTTTTTATTTTTGTTTTTTTTTTTTTATCCTTTCGGAAACAATGAGCCAGTTTTCACGAACCTTTCATAAATGAATAGGTTAGGCGCGAAATAAAACTGCGCATGAGCGCGGCAAAGTAGACATTGTCTGAAGACGTGCTAAATATCTTATCGAGTTAGGCGTCCTGTCACGTAGGCCAACCGGGACTTAATAAACTTTTTGTTTACAACGTGAACGTGAAGAAATGCTGTCATCTCTGGATTCCGAGTTCAAAACTATATACTTAAAAATAAGACTACTGGAATTATTTATTAAGAAAATATAAAAAAGTAATACAAATAACTAAAGAGTTAAAACCTACCTGACAAATATTAAAATAACTATCAAATAACTACAAATTATTTTTATACGGTAGGTTTTCGTATCCCGTACGGAAGCGAATTACTAAGCCGTCTATATTTTTGTCTGTCTGTCTGTCTGTCTGTCTGTCTGTCTGTCTGTCTGTCCGTCCGTCCGTCCGATGACTATATCTATGGAACCGTAATAGCTAGCAGGTTGAAATTTCCACAACATATGTGCGGATATAACAACAAATAATAAAAATTTTAATTAGTGAAAAGTTAAGGGGGTCCCCATACAAGAAACGTGTTTTGTTCAAGTTTTTTTTTGTGGTGCGGACACCTCGGTGCGCGAGTCCGACTCGCACTTGACTGTTTTTTATAATATAATTGTTTATGGACGCTAACATGATTGACTAGGTCACCTATTACACCAAGTCAGCCCATCACATCTTGGTGCCATGTCAATGATTCCCTTGGCTAATCAGGCAACATTGAACTGAACGAAAAACACGAACTATTTTCGACCGACCTTCGTTCAGTGCAATGCTAAGTACCAATCCTATAACCATCTACCTAGTTAGGCAAGGAAATTGACATGCAGCTTTACGTGGAATCGAAACCTGGGCCAACCTCAACACGGTCGGCGGATGTAAATTCCATTTTAAAACTCCTCACTGGTAGAAAACGTTACGCTCACTAAAAAGCGGCGGGTAGCCGAGTGGTTTGTGCATCGGCTTCTCATGCGAGAGGTCCGTGGTTCAAATACGGTCGGCGTGTACCTACCAATAATTTTTTTTCTGACAAAAAAATTTACGTGCATGCCTACACCTGCTGCTTCACCGTTCGGAACCGGTGTAAAACTGTAGGTCCCTTCCCTTGCCCCTTACTAGGTGGTAGGCTCAAATTGTAGCCGACTGGGTTAGTACCACCGTACTGGATGTAAGATGGCCGCATAGCAGCCTCGGTTGTGTTCTCCTCTAGTCCAGTATAGCTAGCAATCCAGGGAAGTCTCCGGTATGGCACCTACCTTCTCGGAGTTAATATTGGCTGGTCGGAGCATGCGCTTTGACCCCTCCGATTCAGACACACATACCGGACTAAATAAAAAAAAAATTATCCCATTTTAAAAACTCCTCACTGGTAGGAAACGTATATACGCTCACTAACCATGCTAATGATTTCTTGCGGACAATATTGACTGAAAGAAATAGTTTCATGCATTAAATTCACCCACGATGCCTACAGATAAGCGTTACTATGCATACAGCAACAACTATTTGCAATATAAGTACAATTTTTTTTTTTAAACTGACCCGGTTGTCTACATCACCTACATCATCCGTGATGTCAGCCCATGTCAGCCCATAACACCGGGTGAACTTGGTGCCACGTCAGTGCTTCACTTCGGTCGTGCCAGCTACACTGAACTGGACGGAAAACACAAACTATTTACATAGCCGTTTCGACCGACCTGTCATTCAGTACGGTGGTACCAACCCGGGCGGGTTAAACGGGCTAAACCCTACCACCATTGATTTTATAGGGTTATAAAATCAATGCCTACTACCTAGAAGGGAGTCATATCCCTTAGCCTTTTACGACATACACGGGGAGAAATGCAGTGGGGCTATTCTTTTAAAGTAACGGCCCCACACGGTACTAATATTTTCACAGAAATCTGAAAAAAAAGGTCAGATTAAAACTACGTTCTTGTGGGGTGAAGTTTTCACCGAGAGTTGAAGTTTCATCATTATGAAATGATTTCCTTTTCCTGATAACGATCTGCATCACAGTGTTTTCTTCTTTTTAAGTACGAATTCACGTGAGCGAAGCCGCGGGAAAAATCTAGTCTATGTATAAAACGCTTATCGTCATGTTATCACCCGCTAAAAAGGCAAAATTAAACGAACAAACCGTCTGTTTGGAAACTGAATGAAGTAATCAGTGTAATGCCTGCGTCGACTCCGCCCCCTTCTGAAGGCTTCAGACAAAACGTGTCAACACGGCATATTTTTTACTTGATGAAGAAATCGCGTGATGTTTACAGTTTAAAGCGGGCATAGAGGAGACATGTTGTTAGCGTTTAACTAGATGTTATCATGTTGTTGTTTTGAATGTTGTAAAGTGTCAGTACAAGGACTAATGGTCGTTTTCACTGTCACCGGTTACGTTACGTCTAGCTGGTGATAGCTGTTATTATTTTTATTTTGTTAATAGCTTTTGCCCGCGGCTCCGCTCGCGTGAAATTCGTATTTAAAAAGAAGAAAGTAAGTAAGCCCGCTACCGTACCTTTATTTCGGCGCGCGAAACAATTCGGTTTGTATGAGAGCCACACATTAGCGTAATCGGAACTGAATTTTATTTTGCCTACCCTGTGTCACGTATAGCTAAATGTGCTCATACTAAGTTTCATTGAATTCGCGTAGTCGGTTTAAGAGTTATGGCGGAACATACATACATATAGTGTACATCTTATTTTGCATCTTATCTTTGCATTCTTGCATTTGCATCTATCTAATGAAGAAAATTTCTAGCATGTACTCACTTTTTATATTTAATATAAAAAGCGAGTACATACTTAGTTTTTTTTTATGGAAACTGACACGGTTCGTTACATCACCTACAACAGCCGTGATGTCAGCCCAAAACACCGGGTGAACTAGGTGCCATTTCAGGGCTTCCCTTATTTCATGTCGGCTACACTGAACTGGACGGAAAACACGAACTACTCACATAGCCGTTTCGACCGACGTTTAGTTCAGTGCGGTGGTACCAACCCGGGCGGGATAAACCCTACCACCTAGTAAGGTAAGAAGGGAAGGGGCCTACAGTTTAACGTGGGATCCGAACCACGGCCAGGCTCCAACGGTCGAGCGGTCACCCATCGCAAGTACTGACCGCGCCCAGGGTTGCTTAATAACAATCAACCGACCGCACCACAGAGCTGCCGAGGCTGACAAAGTACTAACATATAAAAAATATATCTGTGGATCTTTTATGCTGGTCGCAGAACTTGCCTGTGTGCTAAAGTTCGTAAAGCAAAGGTCAGCAACCCACGCACCCACTACGGTGTAATTACACACAACACGTGACGTGTGACACAACACACCACAACACGCTCTCGGAAATGAGTCGTTAAATCAATCAATTTATGAAATGGCCTGATTGATCGATGCGACACGCGCCGTTCATCAATCTCGCTCAAGTACACGCCGTTAGGGCCGCCCATCGTTGCTAGGGCCGCCCATAGTTGCTAGGGGCTCAGCTTTCCCGGTCTGAAGCACGATGGGTCCCGATTGTGGTCACTGGACCAATCTACATCATCGTGAGCATTATAAAAAAAAACTATAAAAAAAAACCTATTAAAAATATACTAAAAAAATCTGTTAAATCTGTTACGTTTCCGTATCTATCCGCTATTATCCGCCTATCTTTTATCTTTCAACAATGAATAAAAGCCTATCGCGCCATCTATTATTCAATAGTGTGACTAATTGTTTTTCGGACGTTTGTTGTATGGGAGCCCCCTTAATGTTTAACATTTTCTTATTTTTCTTATTTGTTGTTATATCCGCCATAGTAACACATATTCTGTGAAAATTTCAACGGGCTACCTATTACGGTTCAAGAGATACAGCCCTCGGACAGACGGACGGACGGACGGACGGTGGAGGCTTAGTAATAAGCTTCCGTACGGGATACGGAAACCTAAAAAGCGGCGGGTGGTCGAGTGGTCTGGGCGTTAGCTTCTCGTGCGAGAGGTACGAGGTTCGAATCCGGAGGTTCGAGTCCGGTATCAATGAGTTTTATTTTACAAAAAAAATTATGTGCATACCTACACCTACTGCTTCACCGTTCGGAACCGGTGTAAAACTGTAGATCAGTTCCCTTGCCCCTTACTACGTGGTAGGCTCAAATTGTAGTCGACTGTGTTGGTAACACAACACCATACTGGATTTAGACGTTGCTATGCGCCCATCTTAGGATGGGCGCATAGCAACGTCGGTTGTGTTGCAGTGCGGCACAAGATACTTTTTTTTATGGAAACTGACACGGTTGGCTACATCACCTACAACATCCGTGATGTCAGCCCATAACACCGGGTGAACTTGGTGCCACGTCAGTGCTTCCCTTCGGTCGTGCCGGCTACTCTGAACTGGACGGAAAACACAAACTATTTACATAGCCTTTTCGACCGACCTTTCATTCAGTGCGGTTGTACCAACCCGGGCGGGTTAAACCCTACCACCTAGTAATATAAGAAAGGAGGCATATCCCTTAGTCGCCTTTTACGACATACACGGGGAGAGATGCAGTGTGGCTATTCTTTTAAAATACCGGCCCCACACGGTACAAAATTACACACATATATACATACAGACAGACGTTCCCTTTTATAAGAAGTAGAGATAGAGATATTCACATGTGGCAGCCCTAGCTGCGCCCCGCCCCACACGTACCACGTGACCTCGAGACAGGAGCGGCCTGCGCGCAGCTCGCAAAGTCTATTGGTTTCGTGATATAAATTTTCCTGAAATATGTTTAGCAAATGTGGGGGAACCGAAACGTCTAACGTCAAAAGCGGCGCGTGTTGTGTGTGAGCGACCATACGCAGTTTTTCTCCATATAATCAACGACATTCTACTTTCTGGACGGGCCCTCGTCATACATTTTACCGGTAGAAAGGTGCGATCGGAGTTCGTCTATATATTGCCAATATTTAAAACAGCGTAAGTGCGCGAGCGCCTCATACATCACGTTACGTTTCCGCTCTGTGAACGTCGATAGAGTAAGACGGTTAAATGGCAATTTGATACGTATAAAGGAGAGACAACGATTGGAGAGGGTGCTGAATGCTCACCAATAGCGCGCCTCAATTCGGTGCGTTGTATGCCACTTCCCGATAATTTAATTCGTTGCATATAATACTGTTGCTAGGCTGTGCGTGTCAGGTCCGGGTACTTAGAAAAGAATAGGCACACTGCATATTATTTTTAAAATGTTTTTATCGAAACTGACACGGTTGGCTACATCACCTACTACATCCATGATGTCAGCCCATAACACCTTGGTGGCATGTCAGTGCTCCCCTTCGGTCGTGCCGGCCACACTGAACTGGACGGAAAACACGTTCTTCCCGACAAATCCCGACAAGCGACTAAGGCATAAGGACAGGGTGCCGTGCCGAAGGTTGACAGGCTAGCTACCTCTCACATTGGCACGGTCCTTTCACTGAGTCATGCAGCAGGTGGGTCTTCGCGCCTTACTTGCTGTTTGATAGTTTTCTTGTCCGAATATATGTACTTTGCTAAACGTGGCGGTCGGTGTTGTGCTGTAATTTACAAGAGTACTTGCAGCACAACACCGATTACCCTGCTTACCCCGACTGTCGGGATACAGTGTGTGGTACGTAGAGATATAAAAACAGACATGAAATGAAGGGAAGCACTGACATGGCACCTAGTTCACCCGGTGTCATAACAGCCCATAGGTTGACATCACGGATGTTGGTGATGTAGCCATCCGTGAGAGCTTCCATAAAAAAAAACCAAATATGTCAGGTTAGTAACACCACAGAGCACAAAGTGGTAATACTAATGATGGTACATCACTCAGAAAGAGTGGAATTTCACCTCGTATGCTTGCCAAAAGATTGGTGCTGATACAGCTGTAACTTTTCCAAATAAAATAAAAAAAAAACCGGCTATGTGCGAGTCAGACTCGCGCACCGAGGTTTCCGTATCATCAGCATCACTCAATATATTTGTAGGTATTATGTATGTACAAAAACAATTGTTTTGGAAAATCACGAACCGCCTAAATAAACACTACAGCAATGGTTTTTGACTGTTCGGTATTCGTGAAGTTGAAATATACAAAAATATATTTCTTATATGACATGACATATTATCCATTTTCGGATTTTATCTTTACTTGTGAGACCTTGCTTCTTGCCAAATTTCATTACTCTAGCTAGGTCACCGGTAAGTACCCTATAGGTTTTGATTTCATTTGAGTGAGTTTGCAATTATTAAAATGTTCCATAACTAGCCGTATCTTTTGATTATATTGATTTAGAAGCTTTCATTTTCTATAGCTCGAAGGAATCGCAGACATTAGTATTTCATATTGATTTCAATTTGATATCTTGACTCGTTACTAAGAAAAAGGGTCTTGACCCACAAAACAAGCAATTTTTTTTATTATCATATAATTACAAGTTTAAAATTTTAGGATTTTTTCCTTTACGTGTGCTATGAGACCTTGCTTCTTACCAAATTTTATGATTCTAGGTTTACGGGAAATATCCTATAGGTTTTGATTTGATTAGAGTGAGTTTGCGAGTATGAAACCTGACATAGATGGCCGTATCTTTTGATTGCGTTAATTTAGAAGCTTGCATTTTTCACACCTTAAAGAGATCGTAGATCTTAGTATTTTATATTAATTTCAATTTTTTATCTTGGTCCGTTCCTGAGAAAAAGGGTCCTTGACATACAAAACAAATATTTTTTTTTATGTCAATAACTACAATTTTACAGTTTTCGGATTTTTTTCTTTACTTGTGCTGTAAGACTTTGCTGCTTACCAAATTTTATGATTCTTTGTTAACAGGAAATACCCTGTAGGTTTTGATTTGTTTTGAGTGAGTTTGCGAGTATGAAATATGACATAGATGGCCGTATCTTTTGATTGCGTTGATTTAGAAACTTTAGTATTCTACACCTTAACCCATTATTGACCACTGTACCTGAGCAGGTACAGCATATGTTTTGAAGGTAGTTCGAAATATATTCGATTCAGAGTCAGATGTTTTATTTTTACGTATAACTGACAGAGCGGTAGTTCATAAAATTCATAAAAATACAGTGATTTGGTAGAAAGATTTTTTTTTGTGAAGCATTGAAGTTCGTGCTCGTGAATTGTGTGGAGGTGAGTGAATAGTTTTGTATAAATCTATTATGTTTTTTTTTCAAGAATGTCCAAATCCTTTCTGCTTTCTATGTACAAATGTATTGCTTATCGTATTGTAAAAGAGTAATTTAAAAATATCTTATAAATATAAAGTTATTGATGAAAAAATGTTGGTGTACCTGCTTGGGTGGCCATGGCCACTTGTAACATATAAATATATGTTTTTTTTTTCAGTATTACAAAAATGAGCAACAAGGGTTTTCACGCCGGTAATAAGTACAAAGGACTCGAGGAAGCTGTAAATTCAATAGTAGAAGATAGTTATGTTGATGCTGAGTATGATTTGGCCATTATCCCACCAGACCCCAGTGTCGTGACTGACGAAGAGGAAGATCCCGATGATGATATGGTGACGACAGCCTTTCCAAATGATGTTCCAGGTAACGTTGAAGTTTTTGTCAACAGAGTGGGCTCAGATTCCACTAGTGAAGACAGCAGTGATGACGAACCACTGGCTGCGAAAAAAGCTTGTCCACCGAAGTCTGGTAATGCAGTTTGGCGTAAATGTTCTCCTAGCTACTCCTCGACTCAGCGAGAGACGGATGAAATAAAATTCAAACAGGAACAAGTCAGGAACGCACTAAAAGATATGACTCCTGTGGAAATTTTTGAAAAACTATTTGACGATGAAGTATGCGCATTGATTGTGCAAAACACTAATTTGTATGCCAGCCAGAACAATAGACACGGGTTTCATATTGATGTGACTGAGCTAAAAATATTCTTAGGTATTCTGATACTATCCGGCTACCATAAACTGCCACGTGAACATCTGTATTGGTCTTTGGATGAAGATATCGGCGTGGATGTAGTGTCTAAGGCAATGTCGAGAAACAGATTTCGAGATATAAAAAGAAATCTTCACCTAGTTGACAACAACGTCGCGGCTCATACAACTGACAAAATGTTCAAAATTAGACCACTCGCTGACATTCTAATGAAAAAGTTCAATCAGTGGGGTGTATTCCATGAAAATATATCCATTGACGAATCGATGGTCAAATATTATGGGCGTCATCCATCTAAGCAGTTTATCAGAGGGAAGCCTGTACGGTTTGGATACAAAAACTGGGTGGCTGCAAGTTCCACTGGCTACTGTTATACTTTCGACCTTTACTGTGGGAAATCTTCAGGCACTGACCGCGTAAAATACCTGTTAGGCTCGAAAGTTGTGAAGACACTGCTAGGAAAATTGGAAACGAACCCGGTAAACCACAAAGTCTATTTTGACAACTTTTTCACAAACTGTGACCTTTTGATTGACCTACGTCAGATAGGATACCGCGCTACTGGGACTGTACGCGAGAATCGCACAAAGAAGTGTCCTCTCTTGACTTCTAAAGAAATGAAGAAGAAAAGCAGAGCAGAATTTGACTACAGATTCGACAAGAATAATGAAGTGTTACTTGTTCGTTGGAAAGATAACAGTGTGTGTACTATGGCTACCAATTATAACGCTATTGAGCCATTAGGCGTAGTGAAACGATGGTCCTCGGAAAAGAAAGAGAAAACTGATGTCAGCATACCACACTTATTCCAAAATTATAACAAAGGCATGGGTGGGGTTGATGAGCTTGACCAGTCTATAATGCTTTACAGAGTTGCTATTCACGGAAAAAAATGGTGGTGGGTGTTATTCACCTATAAGCTGGACATGGCTATTGCAAATGCTTGGCGCCTACAGGTTATGTCAAAAGAGGAACCGATGGACCAGTTGCTATTTCGTCGAAATATAGCCAGGTATTATTTGAAATTGGCATCACGAAAATCTTCGTCTGCTCGTCCGTCGTCAAGTGTTCCAGGAATGGCTCAAGATGGCGTCGGTCACTTCGCCAAAAGATTGAAGGATCCATTGCGATGCGTAATATGCCACTCTAGAGTACGCTGGTGTTGCAAGAAGTGCCAGAAAACACTCTGTGTGGAAAAACCTTGCTTCGAAAAATTTCACACATAAGTGGCCATTGTACTCGCTTGGGTACACCCCTCTAAAATAAAATTTATAACTTTTTTTTATTTATTTTTTTATTTTTCTGTTTAATTACTAGTTAAAAAGTTGGAAATAAAAAATGTTTTGGTAAATTAACTGTAGTTTTAGTTTGGTCACTAATGGGTTAAAGAGATCATAGATCTTAGTATTTCGTATTAATTTCAATTTGTTATCTTGATCCGTTCCTGAGAAAAAGGGACATTGACATACAAAACAAACAAAATTTTTTTTTAATGTCACATAACTATAAATTTACAATTTTCGATTGTTTCCTTTATTTGTGCTATGAGACCTTGCTTTTTACCAAATTTCATTATTCTAGGTTAACGGGAAGTACTCTATAGGTTTTGATTTGGTTTGCCGGTAGCAAAATATGTGACTTAAATGGGCGTATCTAGTGATTGCGTGGACCTATAAGCTTAATTTTTTTACACCTCCGAGGAAACGTAGACCTTAGTATTTGATATTAATTTCAACTTTATACCTCTACCCGTTCCTGAGAAAACAGGTCTTGACAGACAGACAGACACCCAGCCAGCCAGACAGACAGACAGACAGACGGACAAAAAAGTGATCCTATAAGGGTTCCGTTTTTTCCTGCTTTGAGGTACGGAACCCTAAAAAACCGGCTATGTGAGAGTCAGACTCGGGCACCGAGGTTTCCGCACCACAAAAAAAAACTGAAAAAAAAACAGATTTCTTGTATGGGAACCCCCCTTAATTTTTTACTTTAAAATTTTTTATTATTTGTTTTTTTTTTTTTTTTTATTTAAACTGACTCGGTTGGCCACATCACCTACAACGTCCGCGATGTCAGCCCATAACACCGGGTGAACTAGGTGCCATGTCAGTGCTTCCTTCTTTGATAGTGCCGGCTACACTGAACTGGTCGGAAAACACAAACTATTTACATAGCCGTTTAGACCGACGTAGTAACTATTAAGTAATCTGTGCCGACGTTTCATTCAGTGCGGTGGTACCAACCCGGGCGGGTTAAACCCTACTACCAAGTAAGATTAGGAGGGAAGGGACCTACAGTTTTACGAGGAATCCGAACCTCGGTCAGCCTCCAACGGTCAGCGGTCACCCATCCAAGAACTGACCGCACCCAGCGTTGCTTAACATTCAATAGCGACAGTTGACTCTCTGCACCACTGAGCTATCGAGGCTGACAGACTGTTGTTATATTAGCCATAATAACACATATTATGTGAAAATTTCAACGGGCTACCTATTACGGTTCAAGAGATACAGCCCTCGGACAGACGGACGGACCAACGGACAGACAGACAGTCAGACGGCGTAGGTTTAGTAATAGGCTTCCATACAGGATACGGAAACCTAAAAATCGAACCCTAGAGTTGAAGGCGGTGCTAAAGAAGGCTTTCTTTCATGCATCATTTTTGCTTGCTTTAGCACCGCACCGCCTTCAACTCTAAGGTTCGTTTTTTTTTTATTTCATACATTTTTGAAGGCGATTTTTATATTTTTCTAAGTAGTTTTTATTTCACAGTTTTTTTTTGTAATTTTCTCTTTCTCGGCCTCGCGATTCCGCCTCGCTTTCCAATCCGATCTTGACCAAATTTGGGACCACACACGAAGCACCAGCTTTCAAATAAACGAAGAATCACCAAAATCGGTTCACCCAGTCGAAAGTTCTGAGGTAACAACATAAAATAAAATAAAAAAATGCAGTCGAATTGAGAACCTCCCCCTTTTTTTGAAGTCGGTTAAAAATACAATGTTTGAGTCGTCTCGCTTCTCTGGAGCGGTTTAGGCAAACAGGTTTTGATTTGACTGGTTATCCTTTGACACCCGCCCGTATGTAAATCCAATTGCTATAAACCTTACGAAATGCGGTTAGTGGACGCCGCCTGATCCGAGCGAACGAGGCTAGGATGCGGGTGGACCGTCCGGTAAAGCTCTTTTAGCAAGCGGTAGCAAGACTATGGCGAAGCGAAAAGGGAGGGTTATTAAAAATGTATCCCCTGCGTACGGTTCCTCTCGAATTATTATTTTAGGTCTTCGTCATTTACATATAATTTTTAGGTTTCCGTATCCGGCGTACGGGATCGATTACTAAGCCTACGCTCGCCGTCTGTCAGTCTATCCGAGGGCTGTATCTGCTGAACCGTAATAGGTAGCCCGTTGAAATTTTCACAGAATATGTGGTATTCTGACCGATATAACAACATCAATCATCAATACTAATAATAAATCTGTAAGGGGTGGTCACGGAGTCAGTTACTTTGTTTTAGGAAATATTGAGTTTGTAGCCTCTATGTATGATACTAAAGCCAAATTGACGATTTTTAGAAATCTTTTCTGTATGTATGTATGTATGTTCCGCCATAACTCTTAAACCGATCATCCGAATTAGATTAAACTTTGTACAAGCACATTTAACTATATGGGACACAGGATAGGCTAAATAAAATTCAGTTCCGGTTACGCTAAGATGTGGCTCCCATACAAACCGATATGTTCAATCCGCGCGCCTTAGTACTATAGGTATTTACCGAGCGAGCGGCAGTTGGCGGCGCGGCGGCGCGGCGGCGCGGGGGAGGCGCGGCCTATATAAACTCAACAGCGAACCGAGCAGCCGCACTATATTCCTCTTTCACGCAAAAACTACTGAACAGATTTTGATGAGCCTTTACAGTACTATAGCTTATATCAAAAAGGCTATAATTTATAAAGAAATTGTGTAAATTTGGCCAAATATCGATAAATGTCAAGTAAGTCGGAAAAAATCCTGCCTACTGAGAGCTATCTCGGCGTGCGCTGCATAAACCGTTAGAGTTACACTAAGATAGTGTACGGTAAGGTTGTTTCTCTAAAATAGTTCTAAAAAAAAGTCCGCGACAGCATATATATTATCTACCTTTTATGTGGAAGCCACTATAGCCAAAATAGTGAACCAAAAATACATTAAAATTGGATACTGTATTTGCACATGCACATTTTATAGTTTTGAATTAATTCTTATCAAAATACATACTTTTATCGCTTCTGGTATTTAAAGTAGATATAAACTTTGCCTGTTACACTAAGTAATTTGGGCAAATAGTTTAAAAGTTACGACGATGAGAATGTCTTGAGAGAAGCGCTGCGGTTCTCTCAGCGGGGGGCAGCGGGGCGAGGCGAATATGTTTGTATGAATTTCCTCCATAAAATTTAAGCCGATCATCTAAATTCGATTAAAATTACTACACGCACATTTAGCTATACGAGACACAGGATAGGCTAAATAAAATTCAGTTCCGGTTATGCTAATATGTGGAGTATTTTATTTACTTAGTTAGGTAGGTATCTAAAGTATTTGATTTATTTTAATTGAATTTTCTTATTTTAATATCGATAGCTTTTTCCCGCGGTTTCGCTCGCGTGAAATTCCTATTTCAAAAGAAGAAACTAAGTAACTTAGGCCGGGACCGGAGGGCGAACTGGATTCAGATAAAAACAATAAACATTCTCAAAGAAAGTAAGTAACATACTAAAGGCGAGGCCGAAGGCCGAGCTGCGTTCAGGAAGAGGTCAAACCTTTTTGAAGAAAATAAGCAACAAAGGGCGAGGCCGAAGGCCGAGCTGTGTTCAGGAAGACCTTAAACCTTCTCGAACAAGTTCTCGAAGAAAGTAAGTAACTGAGGGCGAGGCCTAAGGTCGAGCTGCGTTCAGGAAGACTATAATCCTTCTCGAAGAAAGTAAGTAACTAAGGGCGTGGCCGAAGGCCAAGCTGTATTCTGGAAGACACTAAACCTTCTCGATGACAGTAAGTAGGCCGTTTTTTTTAACTCTATCCAACGATGAAACACACGCTTATGTGAACTGATTTTTTTTTCACCCCTCAGTTACATGTACCTATCGTGTGCGAACCGAATTTTGTTTTTTTCTTAATTTCACCAAACCATATTGTTTAGCGGTTCATAGAACACACCTTTCTTTGAGCCTTTCTTCCAAATTGCATCTACATAATGCTAATAGTATGTGAATAATATTACTGTCACATACGGACGGACGGCCGGACAGGACGAAAATGACGGTGCCGTTTTGCCATTTGTCTACAGAACCCTAAAAAACACCCACTTTATTAAAAGTGAACTGACTTCCGTCATCCATCCAACGGGCATGAAATTAAATCCATTGATCGCTTTACATTCCGGTCGCCTCTTCCTGTCCCGCGTGTCGAGTCCAGTGTGGTACGTTTGTGTCCAATGCGGACGTAGAAAATATATTCATCCGCATCAGCTCATCCGCATCAGCTAATCCACACCAACTAATCCGCATCTGAGGAATATCTGTATGTACTACCAGCCGCAAAATTTTAAAGTTTTGATCAAACAAAAATTATACGAAGCCTATCTGCAAGAGCAAAAACCCATAATTATCGAAAAATAATAATGCATAATTCTGTTTAATAGCACAATATTATTTAAAATAACTTGTTTATTTATTTTATTACATTTAGTATAATAAAATTGCACCAACTTGTTTATTTTTATAATTATTTCAATTAAATTTTGGTCTGATGCAATCAGATATCTTCTAAAACACATCATGTTTGTAACATTAAAAAAAAAACGTGCCAAAAATATTGACGGGGTAATTTTTTTTGTCCGCATCCGAGGATCCAAAAGCCGTACATCCGGCCACCCCTAGCCACCCGGACAGAGCCACCCGCATTATTAAGTATTCGTAGCGGCACAAGCGGCCTGTTGCGTCGGCGGAGGCGCGTCGGGCCCCGGTGCCTGAGGGGGCCGGCACCCTTATTACGATAATGGTGCTGATGTTGCGACTGGTGTTGATGTTGCGACTGCGACGGACAAAATTGGTATTACGTTATTGCGACCGGTCCCGCGGACCGACATCAAAGGTTGGTTGTTGGTTCAGGTAAGGTGCCAAATTTTGAAAGAAACTTGTAAAATGTTACTACGAATGGTAAAAGTATATATTAAAATCAATAATAAATAACGTATGTTACTTTTAACATGCCAAATATAGGAACATAAAGCAATGATAATTAATACAAGCGATTGAACGAATTATTTATTGTGTTACGGATTGCTTAGGAAAGGCGTTTCTGCCTGCACGGCGCGGCGGTCTGCTGTCGGGCGGTGTATGTATACCTAATGATATATACACATAAAGATATGATGGCGGCCGCTTTCATGCTATCTCACTCATATTGCGTGCTTGAATTCAATGCAGGAGGTTGTGGGTTGTAATCGTGAGTGTGGTGTATGCTACACAGTTATTTCTGATATTAAAAATATTTTGTCTCGAAAAAAACATTTCTGTTGCAAAAGTTATTAAGGCGGTGACAAACGCCAAATACGCAAAACATGCAAAAAGTGCGACAAAGAAGGTCCAAAACTGACCAATTGACACACATTCAGAAAATTAAAAAAATACCAACCTATATTTTGGTTCCTTACCAACAAAGTGCATTGCTGGTTTTTTTAATAATGAGTAAAAGTAAGTAATAAACATAAAATTAAAAATATATAAAAAAAGCATGAATTTTTGAAAATCTGAGTATGTGTGTATTATTACAATTTTACAATACCACCGATTCAAAGGTCACAAAGCTCTGAGAAAACTCTATTCAATTTGTTTTATTATTTTATCCACGAAAGGAGATAAAAATAAAAAACAAAAAACGCCTACATGAAATTATTGACGTAATTCTTCAGTCGGAAGGGTAAAATTTTTGCCTTCGTCAATTTAGCAGGCACTTCAATACTAGATACAATTTTAGTTCGGGGCTCGCTTGCTCGCTCCTGCCCTGCTGCGCCCGCGTGTCGGTCGTCATTTCTGTCTTCTGTGTTTGGATCGAATGGAAAAAAGATAGGTAGGTTAGGCATATTTGTACCGTGTGGGATGGTAATTTAAAATAATAGCCCCACTGCATCTCTCCCCGTGCATGTCGTAAAAGGCGACTGAGGGATTTTTTTATGTAAACTGACACAGTTTGCTATATCACCTATAACATCCGTGATGTCAGCCCATAACACCGGGTGAACTTAGGTGCCATGTCAGTGCTTCCCTTTGGTCGTGCCGGCTACACTAAACTGGACGGAAAATACAAACTATTTCGGGATATGACTCCCTTCTTTTTTTCCGTCCAGTTCAGTGAAGCCGGTACGACCGAAGAAAAGCACTGACATAGCACCTACTTCACCAGTTGTTACGAGCTGACATCTCGGATGTTGTATTGTAGGTGATGTTGCCACCGTGTCATTTTCCGTACCAGTATACAGTACGACCGTATCAGTAATATCTCTCTTCTGTGGTATCTATCAGTATACGCTCCGGTACGTAACTTGACGGGGCGTTATACGCATGGCTTTCGTTGGTATAACCACAGAATAACTAATAGGTACTGTGGTATAACGCTGTCTGCGCCTCCCGCGCCTCCACCGCGCCGCCGCCGCCTCCGCCGCCGCCGCCGCCGTGCCGCCTCCGCACCGCACGCTGCTACTGAGTTACCGCACCGCACCGCACCCCACCGCACCGTGCCATGCTGCCGCCGCGCGCGCCGCGCGCGCCGGCCGGTACCTATGTTGCTATGATATTTGCCATACATACCTAAATGCCTATCTACCTATTACCTACCTACCTATTTTTATTTTAGTTTTCATCGATAGTCTATTTAGAGGTTTATAAAAAGTGGTAAGTACATGAACTAAAATAATTTGGAAGAAATTACAATAAAATGTTATTTAGGTAAAATAATAAAAAATAAAAAATTTGAATCACGCATCAGTTACATAAGCCACAATCATTTTAATAATTAAAATAATAAAAAAGCAAAAAAAAAAAAACATACGAAAGTGGGATTCGAACCCCGAACCATCAACTCTTTAGGCTGATAGCGACAAACTACGCTAAATGTGACTTGAACGTGCGAAGCGAAATTAGCAGTCGCATGGTACATTATGTAGAATTCCCGAATGCCGGTACCTATGTTGCTATGATATTTGCCATACATACCTAAATGCCTATCTACCTATTACCTACCTACCTGTTTTTATTTTAGTTTTCATCGATAGTCTATTTAGAGGTTTATAAAAAGTGGTAAGTACATGAACTAAAATAATTTGGAAGAAATTACAATAAAATGTTATTTAGGTAAAATAATAAAAAATAAAAAATTAGAATCACGCATCAGTTACATAAGCCACAATCATTTTAATAATTAAAATAATAAAAAAGCAAAAAAAAAAAACATACGAAAGTGGGATTCGAACCCCGAACCATCAACTCTTTAGGCTGATAGCGACAAACTACGCTAAATGTGACTTGAACGTGCGAAGCGAAATTAGCAGTCGCATGGTACATTATGTAGAATTCCCGAATGCTCAAGGTCGTTGGCGTTTGTCACGGCCTTAAGCTTCACATACAGAATAACCTGCTGATGGCAGTTAAACATATTGAGTGGGCATTTGCAACACCGTATATTATTGTACAATTTATGTAGTCACTTGTATTATAATTTCTATGACGCAGAAGACCAAAATGTTTTATCAACTAAAACTTCTAAATTTTTTGTTATTCCTATTACAATATAGATAATTCTATATATAGATGATAAATATGGGCGTCGTCGGCTCATGCATTTACAGAGAGAAAGATAGAGAGAGAGAGAGAGAGAGAGAGAGAAAGAGAGAGAGAGAAAAAGAGAGAGAGAAAGAGAGAGAGAGAAAGAGAGAGAGAGAAAGAGAGAGAGAGAAAGAGAGAGAGAGAAAGAGAGAGAGAGAAAGAGAGAGAGAGAGAGAGAGAGAGAGAGAGAGAGAGAGAGAGAGAGAGAGAGAGAGAGAGAGAGCCTTGGCACGGTACTTACACCGAGTCACACACACAACAGGTGGGTCTTCGTGCCTTACTTGCCGCTTGATCGATTTAATCTTGTTCGAATACTTTGCGAAACGTGGTGGTAGACCGATTACTCTGCTTACCCCGATTGTCGGGATTCAGCGTGTGTGATATGTATATGTATGTATGTATATTATGATATAAATTCAAGACCAAGTTAAAATTATATTTAGGAAATACTATTAAATTACAAAATTTACTAAAAAAACATAATAAATGAACATACATTACTTATTTTAGCCACTATAAATATACCTACACGATGTCACCACAAAAAACACAGAAAAGATCGTCGCTCGTTAGCCGTGAATGGTGCTATGATGCTGCTCAGGAGGAGCATCACGGATGACAGCTCGCGGGCTGCGGTCGGTCGCAAGTTTGACAGTTGTGCGACTGCAAATGCGATCGTAATACCAACATGCCGTAAAATGTATGACACATCTGCGGACTGATACCGCAATACCCGTTGCACGGACTGGTTGCATTCCAAAATCGCATATAACAGTCGCCGAACTGTCAGATTTGGAGCTACGGACCGGTTCGGCGGACCGGTTGCATTATCGTAATAAGGGTGCCGGCGGGGTGGAGGAGGCTCGTCGGCAGAGCGGGGCGGCGGCGGCGTGGTCAAAAGGCACATCAAAGCAACCGCGCGGGACTACGCCTCAAATATTGCAAACATGAAATTACACTGACTTCAAAAAATTAAAAAAAAAAAAAATTTAATACGACTATAAATCAAGCAAGCGCATTTTTTTGACGCGAATTTGAAGAAACGTCTCTGGGCTCGGGTAAGGTTAGGTTTTTTAGGTACTAAAAAAAATTAAGAGTTTTTTTGTACTTTGCAATGCTTAGTACTCAGCAACCAGACTACGTACAACAATTCTAAATATGTCGGATGAAAGATCCATTTGACGAAATACATTACGTTCAAATACGTAATATATTTTAATTTTGTGATTCCATCCAGTGGCGGCTGGTGACTTCAGTGACCGGTACTGCGCTAAGTACCTACCTACTTAAATACCTACCAAATTTCCCAACACATTACCGTCATGTTTTTTTAAGATCGGGACTTACGAATTTTTTAAACGCCTGCGTTTTATTATGTACGTACCTACCTAGTATGAATATTCTCAAGCCACTCAAAGAGTTGCAAAAAACAAGAAAAAAAATCCAAACAAGTTTTTTAACTTATTTTTAGTACCTTTATGAATACACGCATAGACCACAACACTACTGCAGCTTTCAAAAAGAAAACAGTAGTAATGTCCCAAAAATACTTCAAAAAAATATATAAAAATAAAAGCATTTGAAACGTAGGAATTAACCCGGGATAACCTGATTGTAAAGCCTTACCTTTAACCAACGCTTAGGCAAATATCGGCACCACTTAATTCACAGTATCACGTGACAGAAAGCACAAAACCTAACCATATCCCATTTTAAATATTCGCGCGCTAACGGGTATGTGACATCACATGACAGCGCGCTGACTCGCTTCGAGGTAGACGGTTCGCTTTGAGGTAGACGGCAAAGAGTTTGTAAGACGGACTCGTGCAAAACGAATCGCTCGCGACGCGACGTGTCGCACGCGCGGCTATTCACGATATAGCGTCCTTGTTTGGCGCTCGTGCGCCGCACGCAGAAATCCTTTCGGCCCATACTGTTTCTATGAAGTATCTTCTGTCTCACGCGCCAGCGGTATTTTGCCGATCCCCATACATTCAGTATGGGAGACGCGCGTGCGATGTATATTCCGCACGGCGCGCGCGTTTACTCGCAAAAACGTGCCTTGTGATCTATAAAATAAGGTCGAATTCACATACGTATTTATTTGGAGAACGACCTTTATGGTTTTAATGTAGTATGTTGTAAGGTATTATTTATTTTGAGTGAAGTGAAGACTTCTCGTGGTATGGTAGTGCGGCGCACGAGCGCACTTTAGGACCAGCCGCCAGTGATTCCATCCCTTCTGGCCTAAATCAGCCCCTCAAGTTGGCATGTTTTGAAAAATACGAAAACACGCAAACTAACTCGCGAACTAAATCGCGAGACACCTCTCGCGATTTAGTCGTTAACGCTGCATAATCGAGAAAACTCTACCGAACACACAAAGGTTTTAACTTTATTCGATACTTCAAATAAAACCTTGTATGAAGCCTAGCTGGGGCAATACTAACTACCAAAATTTCAAATTTTTCTTACGAAAAAATTGTTTCAAACTGCGCAAACATCAAATTTACGAACTAAGTTTGACGGCTGCATGTGTACATGCAGACTCCCTCGATTTTTTTTATAGAAAGCGCGACATGTGGCGCCGAGCCACCCATAAGGTGTCTAACGACGCCCATCGGCATTAGGTCGTACGCGGTGGTTGCGAATGTCATGCCGGCCTGACAGGTGTCTATTCAATTAACGCGTCTCTTGAAGGACCCGAGACTATACTTGGAGGGAAATATGTGGGCAGTGAGAGCGTTCTAGAGTTTATCAGTTCTGTAGAGGAATTTTTCATGCTCTAAGAGTTTTGGAACGAACTTCCTTATCTCACGTACACTCCAGACACTTGGCAAATGAGAGCTAGAGGGCGAACAAAAGTGTAAGACTTCACGACACTTCTGCTGTAGTATGTGTGTTTACAAGCGTATGTCTATTGTCTATGTTTTTTTTTATGGAAACTGACACGGTTGGCTACATAACCTATGTACAACATCCGTCATGTCAGCCCATAACAACGGATGAACTTGGTGCCACGTCAGTGCTTCCCTTCGGTCGTGTCGGCTACACTGAACTGGACGGAAAACACAAACTATTTACATAGCCGTTTCGCCCGACCTTTCATTCAGTGCGGTGGTACCAACTACCAACCCGAAGCGAAAGGAACTTCGTTGAAAAATTGAAAATTAAGGGGGAGTCACATACAAGAAACGTGTTTTTTCAAGGTTTTTTTTTGCCCGGTTTTTTACTGTTGAAGTATCGCACGCTCGACGCAGTGCGAACTCCGCAAAGGCAGCCGCCAGCCGCAATAATGGCAGAGGTATTATAGAATAGGGTTGCCATTCGTCCCGGGACACCGGGACTTGTCACCGGTTTAGAATCTCAGTCCCGGTCGTCCCGCCTGACCACCAAATGTCCCGGTCGGGAACCAAAAGCCAGTTAGTCTTATCCATACTAATATTATCAAAAAACTTCTCCAAAGGGTTTAGCCTTTCTTCTTATTTCCTAACACTCCCTTATAGAGCGTTTCAGGCATCATAAGTCCCCATATTTCAGTCGCAGATGTTAATTATGTGTATACATAGACAACGAACGTTCAGTGAAGACTTTTGGCTAACTATCTGTCAGCTTACAGAGCTGCGTGGATCGTTCTGAATGGGACACTCTTCTGGGGCCTAAAATGTATTAAGCTATGGACATTTAAAACCATTACCTACTTAATTTGTCAGCCTCGATAGCTCAGTGGTGCAGACAGTCAACTGTCGCTATTGAATGTTAAGCAACGCTGGGTGCGGTCAGTACTTGGATGGGTGACCGCTGACCGTTGGAGGCTGACCGAGGTTCGGATTCCTCGTAAAACTGTAGGTCCCTTCCCTCCTAATCTTACTTGGTGGTAGGGTTTAACCCGCCCGGGTTGGTACCACCGCACTGAATGAAACGTCGGTCAAAACGGCTATGTAAATAGTTTGTGTTTTCCGACCAGTTCAGTGTAGCCGGCACGATCAAAGGGGGAAGCACTGACATGGCACCTAGTTCACCCGGTGTTATGGGCTGGCATCACGGACGTTGTAGGTGATGTAGCTAACCGTGTCAGATTCCACAAAAAAAAAAATTATGTAATAGAATTTATGCATAATCTATCCTTAAATGTAAAAGATACCTAGAATCTAAAATTTAATTTAATATTCGTAGAACAGGTGCTGCATTTCCCCGCTCAAAGATAACCAACTTTTCTTACGTTTTGATATAGTGTCCCGGTCGGTCAGTACCTGCACCTTTATGGCAACCCTATTTTAGACGTAAATTACATTTATGGTCTTATTACTTTATACAGCTCGCATCCATTCCGCCCCACGTCGCTCACACGCGCCGAGCTATTCGTCCTGGCAATTTGTGGTTACTTATGGAAATTTAATACCAAAAAATATGCTCCTCTGATCTTGCGCTTCCATAAAATGCTCTTCATTACTTTTACCCCAAAAGTCAAATTGTCTTGACAAAACCGGCCAAGTTCGAGTCGGACTCGCGCACCGAGGGTTCCGCACCACCACGCACCATAGGTATTATTATTTTTTGTTTTACTTTAGAGTTTGCACTATAATCACACTAAGTTTGACGTTTGTGTGTATAACCTTTGTATGAAGTCCCCATAATGTATTATTATTATTTGTTAGGATATCCGCCAGAGAAAATCTTAAAAAAATCAACAGTAAGTACGGATAATTTATTCCTAATTCTAGTTTTAAAAAATCTACATGGTGTTGTAACGGCCAGTACATTAATTTTGCCAGCGCAATCCTCATGTTTTTCCGAGACAAAAAAGTAGATAAAGTTTTTCTCTAAAGTGTCTAGTTATGGACATATTAATTTTTGAAATTTATTTTTTCGTCTAGTGTAATTTGCCACGCGCGGGCGTGAGTGCTGACGCGGGAACGGTCGGGGGGTCGAAAAACTCACGCCGCGCCGCCGCCGCCGCGCACTCGTCCTTCCTCGCTCACTCACCGCGCGCCTTTCATTCCCACGTTCGTGCGGAACATTAGATCCTTTTACACTAAATAAATCAATTAGTTTGTATGAAAAATGTACCTTTTTATTTAAAGGGAATTCAGAAAAAAGTTATTTGACTTTTTTGTTACTATTGATCACAATAATCATTTCCTAAATTTATTGTAGTGGCCGTTACAACAGCCTGTATATTTTTTTTATTGAATTTGTTAATTAATGCTTACGACATAAAAACTATTTTGAAGTTTGTACCTTTAACATAAGAGAAAATTGTATTCTTCTGAACGTAGAAACATCACATAGGCGGCGCGGGGCGGTGATTGCTTGACGCTGCCGGGTGTGTTCTATCGTCTATTTCGCGGGGAGTGTTCGGAAGAGCTGTTTAACACGATTCCGTCGTCCCCATTCCACCTCCGCACTACACGTACTGGGCAGGGGGATCCAGCCCTATACAATCGACCTACCGTTTCTGTAGGTGTTTTATTCACAGAACCGGGAAAATGTGAAACGCACTCCCATACCCATGTATTTCGTCCCAAATACAGCCTGCGGTTTTTCAGAAGGTGCGCACCGCTAGAGTGTGGAACTGTCTTCCGGCGAGTGTATTTCCTGAATCCCTTAACCTGGGTGTCTTCAAGCGTCGTATTAACCATGCTGGTATACATTAAAAAAAAAACTTTATTCACTATGCGTGCAAGAAGAGAATAGCTACGGAGCCATCTGCGTTTGTTGTTGATTTCGTATGGGGTTGGCTCTAGGCCTGCAAACTAATCTCGCTTGCTTGGGAACCTTCGTGCAAAACCCCGCGATCTCCAGCTACCCCAGCCAGCCCATGTCTTCCATGAAAGAGACACGTCGACCGGGGTGTCTGCAGACCGCTAAAACGGAAGATGGAGAACGGAGTATGTCCCTTCGTTGGTTGTCAAGTACACTGCACTCCAACAAAACATGCTCGGCCGTTTCATCCGTTGCCAAGCATCCTCTGCATAGTGGACTGTCCGTAATCATCGTATCCATCGTATCCATCGTGTGTAGATGTTTATTTCGTGAGACAGTGGCCGCTCATCAGACCAACGGCTATCACTTGCGCTTTGATATAGCCACTATACCAGAAATGGCTTACACTATTACTATGGTCTAAGTAAGCCGTCAAGTTCGTGCGCGATAGATAATGGACGCAATACTCAAACAAGTCACTTGTGGATAGAGTTTTCGATCTATTAAATGCTAAATATCATTTGGGTAAAGATTTTAAGTCCCCGTTGCGACTTAGTAATACTCCTATCCTATGTTATTTTTGTTTTGTGCGGGCGGCGAAAGTCAAGTGGCCTAATACCAGTCCCGCACTGTCTCTCTGCGTATGAAAAACGTTCGCGCTTGACAAGCTTTTTACTTTTTTCGTCAGTGGAACACGCATTGCACGCATTTGACAAAGGCTCTTTACACCTGATACACTTAATTAATAAGTCTTTGTAGTCAGAACTCTCAGCAAAATTGTTAATCTTGCTCTCAACCTGTGTTTTCGATAGACTGTAGGCGGTGTTATTATGTGGCTATCTAGTCACTAAAATACTTGTAATAATAATGTATAAAAAATGTACCCTGCGAAGTTTCTTGCCGGTTCTTCTTCGTGGGTGTAATCGAACCGGATAGAACAAATTGTGACAAGTTCGAGTGCACTCTAACTGCCTTAAAAATGATCAATAAACAATACAACAATAAAACAATACCATTGGACCGGTTTCCTAATAATTCAAAGAGACCATAGAAAATGCTTGAAATTTTCTATACAACAGGTAATTGGGCCATGTTCGCCTCTTAAAATAATGTCCATATTTACATAGAATAGTTATACTTACCTTTGAAGAACTATTCGGTGAAACGAATAACCTGAACATTTTCCCCGAATATTCCGAACAAAGAGATGTTTTACATCACCAATATTTTCACAACAGAAAACGGCTTTAACCAGAGAAAAAATATTAAGGTATGAGACAAATATTTACGTTTACTGGGAAATCCTTCGCAAAAACAATACTTTGCTTTTGAGAATTTCTAGTCTTACAAAACTAGGAAACTAGTCTTCCAACCTTGACTGGTTTCTCGTCCTTTTGTTGTTCTCTAAATTTTAACAATAACAAAAGATGTTGAGAAAATGTTTGAATTACCTATCTGATTTTCGGTTTTTCTTACGCCTTCCTTTGGCCCTTACTAGCTGGTAGGCTCAAATTGTATCGACTGGATTGGAACCACCGTACTGAACGCAATAGGGCCGCACAGCAGCCTCGGGTGTGTTCTGCTCTAGTCCAGTATAGCCAGCAATCCGAAGGGAAGGCGGAGTGTTCAGACAAGGTTGTCGGAACACATCAGGGCGACGAAGAACAACGAGTTCCATACGTCAGCCATCTGTGAGCATGCTCTGGACAGTGACACAAATCATTGGATTCGATTCGACCAAACCATTACGATATCAGTCTGCACTATGTACCACGTTTGGTTCGAGAATCCATTGAAATTTTCGGACATGCAAATTTCAACAGAGAAGACAGCATGGTACTCTCTTCGTCGTGGACTCCTCTGCTGGCGAAGCATGGCTCGGATGGTAACCAGCATCAAGCTCTGGCAGCCATAGACATAGTGAGCTACGTGTGCACCGACCTTTTCCAGCAAGAGATTTCGAACCTACCCGCATCGGCCGAAGTAACCTCGCATCGCTACAATCTACGTCAGCGGCGACCGGCAGTTGACATCTGACTGGACGACGTGTCGGGTATCCTCCAGGTCGTCGCAGTAACGCGTGTCCTGAGGATGTCCCCAGAGTGTGAGACGAAACGTCGACAAACAAAAGTGAGTCACTTTAATTATACCGCATAACCGAAAAAACATTTATAATATGTAACAGCGGTAAAAGCCTAAACGAACTTATTGTTATCAACGCTCTATACAAACAACGTTCCCACTTGGCAGGATTATTTTTTATAGAATTAATATCGAAACGGATGCGCGTATGTAATTTCCTGTACACAAAGTGCTACTGGCCGCCCCGCTAAGCCTGCAACGAAGGCTTTTAGCTCAGACTGTCCACTCACACATCCGGGCACACACTCGGGTCGCCCTTCCGGCCAGTGACTGTGAACGGTAAATTTCAATACGTTCAACGGAGACCGAGAAAGAATTTAAATATGGAATTGGTAGGTATCAATTACATTGCATAAAATTTGCTTCGTCTTCAAAATAATCTAGAAAATGCACACAATTTCAAATTTAATCAGTCGGTAACATGCGTTTTTATAAACCATGAGTTTTCATCTAGTGTTAATCCTCGTCCGAGTTTTTTGGAACCTCAGCCATCGTTGGGTTTTGGCTGGACAATCTTTATCATCCCCGCCCAAGATCACCTTGGAAGAGAGGGTGTAGATGTGGTAGATGTAGGGGGTAGTTCTTCAACCTATGTAGGGGGTAGATCTTCAACTTTAAAGGGGTAGATCTTCAACTTTGAAGGGGGTAAATCTTCAACTTGAAGGGGACAGATTTTCAACTGCTACATAAGTTGAAGAACTATCCCTTACATCTACCAATCTACTGTATCTCCTAAGGTGATCTTGGGCGGGGATGATGAAGATTGTCTAGGCAAAACCCAACGATGGCTGAGGTTCCAAAAAAAATGGACGAGAATCTATATGTATAGATAAATGGGGCTTTTGTTACCGACGCGTGCGGTGCGGAGGGGAGCTAGATGCTGTCCCCATACAAGAAACTAAAAAGTGCATGCGCACCGTCTACCGAAAACAGTATGAAGCATTTTAACTAATCATGAATTATGAAGCATTTCATAAAACACGCCATAGATGGCGTGAGTGGCGCTGACCATGACATGGCGATACGAAACCCTGGGTGCGCGAGTTCGACTCGCACTTGGCCGGTTTTTATAATTTCACCTACGTTGTTCGCCAAAGTTTTGAGGCACCGAGTCACAAGGTAAAGCGGTACCTACCGGTCATTAAAAAACATTCTTTAACCATGTTTGTGATTTAGTCTTTGTGTCGCACCATTTTGATCTGTTCGACAAGCTGATGACCGTTCTATTTTTTTTTCTTAGGAAGAATGATAAGCTGTAATAAATGGACACACTTCTGAAGAACCTTATCACAATATGGAAAATGTTGGACACGGCGCGTTCCATGAACTTACTTGCAACTAGCAAACTACTGAGGAACTTTTTTATGGAACCAGCCACCATGGCTGTCCCTAGGGGTTCATTAGACAATCATACAGAGCCAATACCACCACTCCTCCCGAAACCACAGCGTGCTCAATGAGGTAACCTGACAGCGACAAGGCGGACAAAATAACTTGTCGATTTTATTGACACACCTTTTGAAGACCCTCCCAGGTTATAGGAGCTAGTGAAGACCATTCCATATTTTCGTCGTACGAGACAGGAACAATTTCGAAAAACTATGGGTTCTGAGAAGACTACGACGTATGAAAAATGACAAAGTCGTACACGTGTATTTCCAGTTTATGGATCATTCTTTGCACGTCAATGCTGTTGGCGAGGACTTTTCGAATTTCCTGCGACACTGAACAAATACTATCACTAGCAGTCGAGAGCTTTTGGTTATTGAAAGCACTACATGGCAAAATCTAGACATTGTGTTGATTTTCCTTTGAATTGATTTTTTATTTAATCTGAGTAACAGAAGGAGCCAGTGCGCCTGCTTCGGCCGCCCCGGCCAATATCACCTCCGAAGGAGTTGCACTACTGGAGAATTTCTTTTAGATTACGATTTTTTTTTTATGGAAACTGACACAGTTGGCTACATCACCTACAACATCCGTGATGTCAGCCCATAACACCGGGTGAACTAGGTGCCATATCAGTGCTACCCTTGATTTCATGTCGGCTACACTGAACTGGACGGAAAACACGAACTATTTACATAGCCGCTTCGACCGACGTTTCATTCAGTGTGGTGATGCCAACCCGGGCGGGATAAACCCTACCACCTAGTACGGTAAGAAGGGAAGGGAACTTTAAAAATAATAATTATAGGGAGCAATTTTAAATTCCTTGGCAAGTCAAGGCAAAGAAATATTTATTGATCCTTCAGTGCTACAAGCATGTTCTAAAGCAGCGGCCGTCGTGGACAGGAAAGCGGAGTGTGGGAAGACCACCCGCCAGGTGGGACGACGACATCAAGTAGCTAAGTACGTCGCTGGAAAGCAGTGGTTTCGTACCGCTGAAGGCGGGAGGTGTGGAAGATAATTGGAGAGGCGTATGTCCAGCAGTGGACACTTACACGCTGACTGACTGACATATTTTTTTTTATTCATTATCCATAGACAGTACACTGCACTCGGATTCGTAATTTTTTTAACATGTAACATTCAGCATTTTACAAAATAATTCACAAAATAATTTATTACTGTTTTTAATGCCAATTATGTTTTTTTTAATCTAAAATAAATAAACATTCCTCGAAACATTCAAACTACCGTACCGTGTGGGGCCGGTACTTTAAAAGAATAGCCCCACTGCATCTCTCCCCGTGTATGTCGTAAAAGGCGACTAAGGGATATGACTCCCTTCTTATATTACTAGGTGGTAAGGTTTAACCCGCCCGGGTTGATACCACTGCACTGAATGAAAGGTCGGTCGAAACGGCTATGTAAATGGTTTGTGTTTTCCGTCCAGTTCAGTGTAGCCGGCACGACCGAAGGGAAGGCTGACGTGGCACCAAGTTCACCCGGTGTTATGAGCTGACATCACGGATGTTGTGGGTGATGTAGCCAACCGTGCCAGTTTCCATAAAAAAAAAATAAAATTAAATAAAATTTGCCAGTTCGATTATCACAGCGAAGAAGTTCTTCTTCAAGAAACTTTACTTGGTGATATTGGTACACATATTCTAAAAGTCAGGTTTAGGAGGTTTACGATAAACTTAAAAATGTTTAAAAATAACTTAGCACGTCTAATTGGATTTATCGTACGATGGGAAAAATAATTTATTACTGTTTTTAATGCCAAATATGTTTTTTTTTTTATCTCAGAAATAAACATTCAAACTACCGTACCGTGTGGGGCAGGTACTTAAAAAGAATAGCCCCACTGCATCTCTCCCCGTGCATGTCGTAAGAGGCGACTAAGGGATAAGGACAAGATACTGCGCTAAATGGCGACAGGCTAGCCATGTCTCACCTTGGCGCAGTGCAGTCCTTCCATCTAATCATGCAGCAGGTGGGTTCTTCGTGTCTAACTTGTGGCTTGATAGTTGTCTTGTCCGTATACTGTGCTAAACGTGGTGGTCGGTGTTGTGCTGTAATTTACCAGAGTCCTTATAGCACAACACCGATTACTCTGCTTACCCTGATTGTCGGGATACAGCGTGTGTTATGTATGTATGTACATTCAAACTACAAAGTTATTAAAATCTTTAATTATGTACTAAACGACTTACAACTTAATCCTAAACATAACATATTTCTTTATGAATATCAATCCTTCTGAAGTGACTTCACGTAATTGTAACCAGTTACAAAAACACTTTTATTTACTTTAAACACCATTTTAAAAAACACCGAGCTATTTACCTATATCTCTCCCGCCGTTGCCGCACCGACCGGACCCGGTGCGTTGCGTAAAAATACACATAATTTGTTTAGTAAACAACAAACCAGACTTTATCGCCTTTTTATTACTTCCCGTGAGCCAACATTCAATAAAGCGAATCAAACGCGCGTTTTTAGGGTTCAGTACCATTTTTGTTTTTTTTTAGGGCTTTTAACAATGATTTGTTAATATCAGCCCCATAGTACTCATATTCTCCATCCCTTAGTGCCCAGAGTCCCTTAGGGATAGAGAATGCTCAACGAAATCCAACACAATTACTAAATCCCTCTCACTTGGGATCGCCAACAGTTTACAAATACTAAAAAACAAATTGAGTCTGTCCACCCTATGTGACGCCTGCAATTTCCTCTGTAATTCCTCGTTATGACCACACTCCATCAGCAAACCTATATCATCCTCCTTGTTACACCGATCATAATTTGTAGAATCTCTCTTTTTCGTAGGGAATTTAAATTTATTTAATATTGCACTCGGTTGCTCGTCTGCCTGCTTGACCGTCTTTCTGTCTATCCCTCAACGTCTGAATGTACAATAGACATTTTTAATTCTGCATGTTCACAGAACAGTGATCGGCGGCCGTAGGGCTCGACATAGTTTTTGGTTTCGTGGATAGTTAAGAAATTTATTTAAACATTTTTTAACGCTGCACAGAGCCATCAATGTGAAAATTCAGGAGAGGAAAACGATTGTGAAAATTTATATTATGATAGTCATAAAACTTAACCCCGTCAGCTAAAACAATATGTGTTAATGTGCGATGGATGACTGATGACAATGTATGTATGTACAATTGAATAAATTACTATTCTATTCTTCTATTCTTCTTCTTCTATTCTAAAATATGCTTTACTTCTTGCCAATACTTCTTACAAAACATATATCAAGTCAGTCAATCAGCGTTTATGCATTCACTGCTGGACATAGCCTCTCCAATCTTTCTCCAGTCCTCCCGGTCTTCAGCGGTACGGAAACACTGTTTCCTACTGACGCACTCCACGCCGTCGTCCAGAAAAGATGTGTAAAAATAAATTAATAAGAAGATGACGACGATAGATACGGAACCCTCAGTGCGCTTGTCGCATCGATGTAGGTACGCGACGGACGGCTATTCTGGACTTCACATGCGAACTAAGCAGTTGGATGCGTTACTTTTTATTGCCCTTTAAATTATATGACTCTTGTGCTAACGGCTCAGGAAGCTGGAAAAATTACGATACCTATACATCCGCCGACATTTGTATGACGAAATTCGCAGTCAATTCTAAGCACGCATCAATAATATTCGCCTATCTTTTGTCTTTCAACAATGCAATGTACAAAAGCCTGTGGCGCCATCTATTATTCAGTAGCGTGACTAATTGATTTTTCGCACGTTTGTTGTATGGGAGCCCCCTTAATATTTAACATTTTCTTTTTTTTATTATTTGTTGTATCCGCCATAGTATCACATATTCTGTGAAAATTTCAACGGGCTACAGCCCTCGGACAGACAGACGGACGGACGGACAGACAGATAGCGGAGGCTTAGTAATAGGCTTCCATACGGGATACGGAAACCTAAAAAGTGTTACCATCTCTGTCTACAAATGGCGGCGTCTATATTATGTGCAACTAACGTATTTTAAATTCTGAACGGTAGGTCCGCAGACCACTCGTAGATGTTCTTACTCGTAGGCTTACGTGGGGCACACTAAAAGTTTCCGGAATTAATAAGAATAAAATACTATTAAAGGTCAAAAATGAATTTATTGTTTCTCAAAACATTCTCCCTTTGCGTAAATGCACTTTTTAATACGATTAAACCAATTTTGAAAACTTTTGTGCCCATCCTCCGTGGTGACCTCAGAAACGTGTTTTTCATATTCTTCGACAGCCTCTTCTGGTGATGAAAATCGTTGACCGCGTAATTGGTTCTTAATTTTTTGGAACAGAAAAAAGTCACAAGGTGCCGTCACCTGTTACTATGTCCCACACCAAATTTGAAGCGCCTTTGTTGAATCTGGTAAGCATGGCATTGCACCAAGTGACGCGGTGCGTTTTTTGAGCCTCGGTCAAATTGTGTGGGATCCACCGCGAGCACAGCTTTCTCACACCCAAATGTTTGTGAAGGATTGATTGTATTTGACTCATGCCTATGTCTAAGGATGCCCGAATCTCATGGTAGGTCACATGCCTGTCTGTTTCGATCATACGGCGCACAGCATCGATGTTTTTGTTGTTCACCGCGGTGAACGGGCGACCATCGCAAGATTCGTCACTGAGATTGACACGACCGCGCTTGAATTCTGCAAACCAGCAATAAATAGTCGTCTTGCATGGTGCTTCATCGCCAAAAGCAGATTGAACCCGAGCGAGGCTCTGATGAGCTGTCAAATTACACTTAAAATCGTAGAAAATCATACTACGAAAATTTTCCCGGGTTAAATTTATGTTAATGTAGACACGCAATTTTTAAAATGGCGCCACAATGGAAAAACAATTGACAGTCAGATGAAACAAACTGCATTCTACAGCCAAAGAGTTCCATTTTCAAATGTTGTAATTACTTTTTAAATATTGTTTATGTAAGTGGCCAATTCCGGAAACTTTTAGTGTGCCCTATGTACATAAGCTTTGGCTTACTCGTATGTAAGCTGAAGCGCCATGCGATCCTTCACGCCACACGACCACGACGGGGTAGGCGATCATTTTGAAAGTTGAAAGGTTGCCAAATATTTTCATCACACCACCACTTGCCGATACTGCGCTAATGGGCTTAACGGGATCGTTGAACCGCTTGTTTGCGTCTCGATCGCATTACTGAATACTTAAGCCACAGAATAGAAAAGAGTACTCCGTACAGAAGCTGCTCTGTACAAACACTCACAAAGAAATAGCTACTCTGCGACGACGCGATAAAGTACAAATTGACTCCCACAGAGCTGCATGCCTAAACACGATAACTGCCTACATTTCGCTTCTCTTTCTGTCGTGTAACTCTATCTCGAAAGCGCGTCGTTCAGCGCGTCTAAGGGCCGTGTCTTTGTGCTGTCTTATTGTGAGGAATAAAATGAAGATGATACCTACCAACTTTTATCGTTCTAGCTACCAACGATACGATATTTAGGTACGACAAATTCATGCGAACAAATTCATGCATGCGTTAGCGTCACAATTAGTTTCTCACATCGAAGCGTGCATTGCGTGCAACCTTCCAGTGATAGTTTTGTTTGATCAATAAATTTAATGATCAATGATCATCTACAATGTACCTATTATCCTTATACAAATTAGGCCATACATACCACGCTGTTCGGCGTCATCTAACTAATGTTATTGGCAATATGATATTATTTTTAAATCTATGACCTCCTACTAATATGAATAAATAAATTACTAGAAATAAATCAAAATGCTACTAAACAAAACACTTACCTTTCTTCGTCTCTCGGCAATGAAAAAAAAGACAAGTTTTCATTTGTCTTTTGACTTTTGCACCCGTCCACTGCACAATAATTACGTGATTTCGACATTTTCTAAATTCGAAAGCGCCACGCGCCCGGTCTGGCTGGATAGCAGCAGCCCACTGTTAATTGTAGATTAGTCGGTACGCCAAGCGGTAGGCATTTAACTCGCGACCTTGAGCGAGTGACGAAGGCCTGCTTAAGCCATCAAAAAACGTTATCAAAAGGTAATTTTTTTTATTATTACCTAGTATAATCATAATTCCCTATAGATAGATAGGTTGTTGAATTACTTCCATCGAGAAACTACGTTTACCTGAACGCAGCTCGGTCTTCTGGAATTTGGAATCTGCGAAGGAAAAAAGGTATTCTTCTGAAGACTTTCATATCGCAACCGGTGTTTTTGCGCGGCTTCCGCGCGAGGCCTGCCGTCAGTTTGTCCGCCCTATGTAAAATAGGGCAGTCGCCGTAGCCGGCTGGGTGGCGGCAAAAAGCGATCACTTTGTCCACCCTAGGTTAGGTTTGGGTGGTCGCAGTGACCGACTTGCTAGGGGCGAACGGCATCGAAACCGCTACTGCTGCTGGCGCGTTCCGTAGTCTCTCGACTGCTGCAGCTGCCTGTGTGGTGGAGAAATTACCGAATGAGTCGAGAATGTCCGTCGAAGCGCCTCCTTGCTCGACATCGTCCCCAGCGCGTGCCGGGGTAATGGTGCTGAAAAAAACATGTCCGCCAGTTCGATTATCACAGAGAAGAAGAACTGGCAAAGTTCGATCTTCGGCCTCGCCCTTAGAGAGTTGCTGCAATCTTTTCACACTTAAATCAATTCACTGAAGAATCCCCCTTGATTACTTATCTTCTTCGAGTAAAACGGTAGTGTTAATTTTTTCGGTTATGCCTCTTCTGTGGTTATGCGGCACACGTTCCGACTTTTGTCGCGTTTCGTCTCTCGCTCCCGAGACATCTAACGAGCGGGACACGAAGAGAAAAAAAGTGAGTCTTCTCTGTACCCTAGGTTGATGGACGATGTGTTTGTTTTTTCTAATTAGCTCGCGCCTTTATATGCTTGGCGTCTATGAAAAAATTTGAACTAACAATTTTATTTTTAACTAAATCCATGTGGATATTCCTTATCCTTACCTATAATAATATCCAACGTCTGCTTTCTGTCTGATTGTCTGAGTGTCTGAGTGTATGTCTGTCTGTCCGCTTATAACTCGAGAACCACTGAACCGATTGTAATAAAACAAAATTCTACGGATAGCTTGATTCTTCCCATCAACTATAGGCTACTTACTATCACGCTAAATGGCTTATGAGGTTAGCAGTGAAGTGAAATATGAGAGCGGGCGGAGCCGCGGGCACAGCTAGTCATAACATAATTGGAAGCTTCTAATTGTCCGATGGAATCCTAGGAAAAGCGACCATGCCAGTTTTTCTATAAAAAAAAGTACGCAGGTAGAAAAGAAAACAAAAAGCCGGCCAAGTCCGTGTGGGACTCGCGTACAGAGGTTTTCGTACCACCACGTGGTCTGATTTTATTATTTGGTGGTTTTACTTAGCTAGAGCTTGCACCGAGACTTGTACTATAATCACTCCAAGTTTGACGCTTGTATGTTTAATTGTATCTGTTCGATTAGACGAAATCTGTCTAAATCATAATGACCGTTGATCGTGACACATTAAATTGCTCAGATAACAATAAAATTGTCAGACTCGAAATTATCCTAGTTTGAATTTGGTGTGCCACACTAAAACGGTGTCTCAGTATGGATACACGCAGTGATTCCAAAACAATTTTGAATAAATACGAGGTTGTATAGAATTGTCAAATCGGTTCACGGAACACGTAAAATATTCGGATAACTGCGAAGAAAATAGCGTACATTTAAAGCGACAGGACGACAGCGACACACAAAGCGTGAACTGTAATATGCGTAAAAGAGCTCGCTTAGCGAACACGCTTTCCTTTAGAGATGAAAGAAAGGTGGCAATAACAAAAATGACTACATGATAAAGTTACGCGATTTATTTCATTTTTACCGGCTACGACCGCAACCTCCTGCGCTCCACTTTCCATTAACTTTTCCCTCTTTTCCTCGCACAGAGCTTTGCGGAGTTCATTCCTTCGTTTCCGGATACATTTCGAGATCTTTGAGCGTTCGTACCAAACAAACCATTTCATGGTACGTTTTTGTACAGGTATCTCGTGAACTGAGACTCACGAAATGTGTTTTCTTTGTTCACAGATGCGTTCGACGAGACATCTGCTCCTAGCGGCGTAGAAACGAGAGTAACTTTAAAACATAAGACGTTCATTAGAATCTATTAACAAATATAAAATGAGGTGATATCTACGAGTATGGATAGAGAAAATCAAATTTATAAAGAATATCAACACGACATGGAAAATTTGGCCTTGCAATGATGACCTTGAACGACACGACTCACGCGGCTGGTGGTCAGACCATCATCACCACCAAGACCATCGCCGGCACCATCTACACTGCCGTCCTCGACGACCCGCGCTCCAACAAGACCCTCGATATCATCGACGTGAAGCTCGTGCAGGCCGCATTTTGCCTTCTCTATACTCTCATCTTCGTCTTGGGCGTCTTCGGCAATGTGCTCGTCTGTTACGTCGTGTTCCGCAATAAGGCAATGCAGACCGTCACCAACCTTTTCATAACGAACCTCGCGCTCTCCGACATACTCCTCTGCGTCTTCGCCGTTCCCCTCACTCCGATGTACACCTTCATCGGGGAGTGGATCTTCGGACAGATCTTGTGCCATCTCATGCCATACGCGCAGGGCTGCTCCGTCTACATCTCCACTCTGACTCTCACCTCGATAGCGATAGACCGGTTCTTCGTAATAATATACCCGTTCCATCCGAGAATGAAGCTTAACACGTGCATTTTCATTATCATATTCATATGGACGTTCTCACTCTTAGTTACGTGTCCTTACGGCCTGTTCATGGGCATCCAGTGGATCGAGAACAAGACCTACTGCGAGGAGGCGTGGCCCACCGACCGCTCTAGAAAAATCTTCGGAGCGTTCACTACAATACTGCAGTTTCTAATTCCGTTCCTAGTGATCGCCGTGTGCTACACTTGCGTCAGTATTAGACTGAACGACCGGGCGCGCGCCAAGCCGGGAACAAAGAACACGCGGCGAGAAGAAGCCGACCGCGAGCGCAAGAAACGAACGAACAGAATGCTCATATCGATGGTGGCCATATTCGGGATCTCGTGGCTTCCACTGAACGCGGTCAACATTCTGTATGACTTCTACGCGCAGATGTCGGACTGGCAGTATTACTTCTTCTCGTTCTTCATCTCGCATTCGCTGGCGATGGCGTCGACATGCTACAACCCATTTCTATACGCGTGGCTCAATGAGAACTTCAGGAAGGAGTTTAAGACGGTTCTTCCGTGCTTCAAATCGTCGGCGGCAGCGAGGAGCAGCTTTCACTCGGGCCGGACGCAGCCGCACAGGGCGGGGAAGACTTGCAATGGGAACGATACTATTCAGGAGTCTTTGCTGTCGACGGTGAACCGGGGTACGTCGTTGAAGCAGCGGCCGGCGGACAATGGGGTGAACACGAGGAACAAGGACAGCGGCGTGGAAGTGGAAAACGTGACGCTGGACGAGAAGACAGCATCGGCGACGTACAACTCGCGCGGCGCGGACTCCGCGCGGCTGGTCGGCGACGCGGAGGAGGAAGCGCCAACTCAGCAGGCGTTCGAGGAGACTACAGTGTTGGCGCTATAACCACGGTCAGTTGTCTGCTGTTTTTCTTTTCAGTCTTTAACTATTCTTCCTTTATTCTTTAGTCTTAATCACTTCGCTATCACCAGTTCACAATTGGCCAACCTTGCGCCGTAAGAGAGCAAGATCGGCCAATTGCTGGCCTCGTCCTCGATTGAAACCTTCTCCTACCTGCAATGGGCCCGAAGTGTACGGTGAACCCTGGAAGTTCTGTGTTCGTCCCCTGCTACTACCTTATAAATGACTTTTCGCGCTGTTACTGTTTTGTTCCAAAACCACTGAATGCATTCGAATGGGGGGGTCTTTACTGTTGAATAGCTTGGTTCTTCAGCATAGTTTTGGCTTATTTATTGCATCCACCCGTGCGAAGCCGAGAAGGGCGTGTCGCTAGTGAAGTTGTGATGTAGCTTTATAATGGGTTTTCTTTTTTCATACTTTTTTTAAAGCTCATTAGAGTTTTGCCCATTGACTTATATTACTTACTTTAGCATATCACTGGTTTTGCCAATGCAATATCAAATTTTCTTATAATATAGATTATCCCATCAGGATCAATTTTCCATACCATGATTTTTAATTGCGGTCTTCTTAGGCTGTCATCGTATCGGGCCTCTCACGCGCAATCCATCTTCAGTATATTTTATTAGTTTTAAATTTCGTTTCTTTCTTCTCTGTTTTGTTGCTACCATAGATGTCGCTACCTTTGTGAATGTTTCAAAATAATTCTATTTGACTGGTAGATATTACCTTAGGCCATACGTCCGTATTTTATGATAATTTCAATAGTCAATCAATAGAAAGGGAAAAATAAAATAAATAAATAGGTTAAATTTTTTTTCATCCAGCAATGCTCAACATCCAGGATGAACTAAAAGTGTTTCCATTGTACTTAGTTTTCGCATCATTTTGAATCCGCTTTACGTGCTGTGCTACTCGAATATTTATCTGGTGGCACGGCCGTACCCTCGCCAAGTCGAGTAAACACGCCCGTACCATTTTTTCTCGAAGTAACTTTGGGTATTCATTTTTAAGTTTCCGGATTAACAGTAGTAGGTTTAGACTTACATAAGTCGACGTTTCGCCCGCTACGTCACGGGCTTCCGCAGGGACTGCGGGAGTTCCTGGAGCCGACGTCTGGTGTCCGTTGTACCAGCCGTAAAACAGTTCAGTACATTACAGTTTGACGGCTTGTACAACGGACACCAGACGTCGGCTTCAGGAACTCCCGCAGTCCCTGAGGAAGCCCGTGACGTAGCGGGCGAAACGTCGACTTATGTAAGTCTAAACCTACTACTGTTAATCCGGAAACTTAAAAATGAATATAATTATTATCAGAGTAAACTTAAAAACATTAGTAACTTTGGGTACTTTTGGCCTCCCTGTATCTTTGTTGTCTCTACTTTATTCGAACGACAAAACACACTTTGGCTGGCGTTCGGGCAACTTCCCGTCGTCACCTCGCAAAACAATACGTCCAGCCAGCCTGCTCTCGCTCGACGCGCCGCCGCTCTGCCGCGCCGTCGGTGAAGCGTCAAATTTCCGGCTAAGCACTAACACGCCCATTAGAATGCAAATCGCCTAACTTGTAATTTGCGCAGTACACACACTATAATCTCCACCTTGAAATTGCACGGTTCGATTTCGTCGCACGCGTAGACGTTTTAGCTTAGCGTTTCGGGAACGGTGCGTATAGCAAATATCTCGCCAAGCAGGATTATTGATTGCCTTCTAACTCTCACTCCGGTTTAATGCCAATTAATTAACTCTTGTAGGATTATGGGAAGAAGGAATAAGACGTAACCTGTAACAATTTATGGTGAACCTAAAATCCTGGTACATATGTAGTTACCGCTTTTATCTCTTTTCGTGTCACCTCCGCCCCGCTTAAGGTGACGTGAGGCTGCGTCTGAATCGAATATCAAGAAGTTTACCACAAATATTACTCACCTGACAGATTCAATTATAAAATATATAACTAAATTCAGAGGCATGTTCATGATTTTTTTCTATCGAGCGAAGTTAATCAAATCGTGTTTTCAAAAAGCTATCGATCTGCGCTGATAGATGAAGTATTACGTATTAAAACTGAATCTGTCAGGTGAGTAATATTGGTGGTAAACTTCTTAAAATTAGAGTCAGGCGCAGTCTCACGTCGCTCCGGCCAAGTTCGAGAGCCAACAACACTGCCAAACTGGGTGCTTAGTTTACACGTTGTTTATCACGCTCGAATTTGTATACATATTTACCATGCACAGTTCGAGGTCGAAGTCGCCACCTTGTTCGGCAAACATCATTTGTCCACTGATCAAACACTGATAGCGGGGTAGGTACGCCACCTACTGGCGTAGGTGGAACGTTTGAACTTGGAACGCGCTGCGAAGCACTGTGTGCGTAGCGCGGGCGTTGTATTGTATTTTTTTATGTAATCCGTTATGGGTGGCAGAGTCGGAGGGGCCAAAGCACATGCTCCGACCAGCCAATATCACCTCCGAGAAGTTAGGTGCCATACGGGAGACTTCCCTGGATTGCTGGCTATACTGAACTAGAGGAGAACACAACCGAGGCCGCTATGGGGCCGTCTTACAGCCAGTATGGTGTTACCAACCCAGTCGGCTACAATTTGAGCCTACCACCTAGTAACGAACAAGGGAAGGGACCTATAGTTTTACACCGGTTCCGAACGGTGAAGCAGCAGGCGTAGGAATGCACGTAAATTTTTTCGTGAGAAAAAACTCATTGGTGCACGCCGACCGGATTTGAACCTCGGACCTCTCGCATGAGAAACTGATGCCCAAACCACTCGGCCACCCGCCGCTTTCGGTATTGTTTTCTTTATTGTATTGTATTATGTATATTACAATTTCACACACGTAAAAACATTATAATGTACATGGTGGTCATTTACACGACTCGTCAACAGTTGGTTTTAGATATGTGGGCACAGTATTTTCAAATAGTCACGTAAAATTAAATACAACACATTAAACATTCTAAGATTCAGATTCAGATATTTAATTCGCCATAAAGAGCACACAACAATAACAATATTTCATTGAGACATATGCATATTCAGTATGGTTCGTCATTATCATTATCATTATAATTTTTTTTTTCATGTCCCGTTCAGCAGTGCAATCTATAAGGAAGAACCGGGTAAGAAACCTTACAGAGCTTTTTTTAAATATAACATATTTAGAGAATTATCTAATCAATCAATGTTTGTTAAATCGCAATCGGTCACACATTAAAATAAAATAACAACAACCAAATATATAATAGTATGTTTAAATTAATATAGATTTCGTCAAATGTTCGTCAAAAATCACAATAGGTCACTCAATAAAATAAAATAATATATTATATAAACCTAATTAATGTTGTCTGCGATGCAAACTACCTGTGGCGCCATATATAATTTAGCAGCGTGAATATGTACTAATCAATTCTTAGCACGTTTCTTGTATGGGAACCCCATTATTTTTTACCACTATGCTTACATACACACAGAGCGACATCTAGGCATTATATTTCTATTTATCTATGCATACAATATTTCCAAAATCTTCCACGATAGAAACGCCTATGTGTAAAATCTCACCCACCACGGCCGCTCGGGCTCGGGCGACGACCATTGAGTAAAGATGTGAGAGGAGTGGTTGATAGCTCTAATTTCTAGGAAAACAAATTTCTCCAGGGTCGGGAGTAACGGTATCCCATTACTCCTGGGGTAGGTCCGATTTCTACTCAACTTTGGCGAAGCCAATAGGAGGTTTTTGTGTTTAGCCTGTATGTATGTGTGTTAGGATGACTGTAACTCCTAAACTACTCGTTCGATTTTGATAATTCTGCTGTCATTTGGTGTGTCTCAATTACACGGGTAACACACGGTACTATATTTTTTAGAAAATTAAAAATGGCTGCCGCTTGACGCCATATTGTTCAACTGTAAAAATACAATTTAATCAAAACCCATCTATTTATTTGTATTTTATTAACCCCCGACGCAAACGGAGGGGTGTTATAAGTTTAACGTGTGTATGTATGTGTGTGTCTGTCTGTGGCATCGTAGCTCCCAAACGGATGGACAGATGGACGGATGGATCCAAATTGATGCGGGTTTTTTTGTTTTGTTTTATTATTTGTTAAAATTTTATATCTAGGCCTTCTGCTTATTTGTTCTCTGAAACTCCACACTCTTTCATGATAACCGAAAGGTTGGCTGGAGGAAAACGCCTACGGCTTAATTTTTTTTTTTTACGGATTCGCGAGACACTTGGCGCCGTCAGCGTGGATTGTTGAGCCGACGACGCCCAAAAGCATTCGGTTTAGAATTTGTACCTTTTGCAAAAATTTTAAGTGCAGTTAACGTATTTGGATTGGGTTTGATTTGACTGGATATCATTGTTTAGACCCATAGTCGGGTTTTATAAAAAAAATATTTTTCATTATTTTGTAGTTCACCAATCACGCACCATTTAACTTCCCGTGGTTTACGACTACACCGTTGACGCGAATGACGCAATTCCATGCACACATAATTCGATGGCCCAGTTGGGTGGCGACGCACCCAGTTTGCTCGGACCAACTCCTCTTCGCTATCTTATCCGTGGACGGTGACCTACGAAGTACGTCGGTCTCATAGGGCGCGCGAGAGAGGTGTTGTATTTGAACAGGATCCGAGATCAAAGGAGGCTGTGTACATTATCGAAACAGATTTCACCGCTGCTGCGACAAGTGAGGGACAACTGACACCGCCGCCGCCGCTCCATCTTCTGACAATCTGTTCGTAAGAGATATTAAATATTCTACTAGAGAAGATGAAATATTCGTCGACATCTACAAGACGCACATTTTTTTTTATGTGTAATCCGGTATGGGTGGCTGAGTCGGAGGGGCCAAATCACATGCTCCGACCAGCCAGAACCTCCGAGAAGGTAGGTGCCATACCGGAGACTTCCCTGGATTGCTGGCTATACCGGACTAGAGGAGAACACAGCCGAGGCTGCTATGCGGCCATCTTACATCCAGTACGGTGGTAACAACCTAGTCGGCTACAATTTGAGCCTAAAATAAGGCACATAGGGGTATTTGACTGTAAAAGTTGGCCATTATAATTTTTAGGTTTCCGTATCCGTACGGGAGCTAATTACTAAGCCTACACCGTATGTCTGTCTGTCCGTCCGTCCGAGGGCTGCATGTTTTGAACCGTAATAGGTAGCCGGTTGAAATTCTCACAGAACAGGTATGACAGATAGACAGTCAGACAGACGCGTAGGCTTAGTAGTAGGGTCAGCTTTTAAAAAAAACCGCATGGAAATCGGCCCACTTTTTAAGATAATTAATTGTTTTATTGCTTAATTACTGGATTTCTTGATTACAAACATAGCTAAGAACCATCCCGATTAAACGAGCTTCCTAATAAAAAAACCGCATCCAAATCGGTCCATCCGTTTGGGAGCTACGTGCCACAGGCAGACACACAGACACACACCCTCACACACACACACACACCCTCACACCCTCACACACACACACACACACACACACACACACACACACACACACACACACACACGCGTCCAACTTATAACACCCCTCCGTTTTTTTTCGTCGGGGGTTAAAAAGAGTGAGTGCCGAACTCACCGGCGTTAGCGTTACCAAATTAAATTCTCTCTAGCGTAGCCCCGAAACTTGATGCTCACACATCCATCACAAACCTGGATACAAGTAAAGTCAGTCAGCATACATTTACTTTAGTGCCTTGGCATACGAATAATCTGCCAAAATCACAGTGGCACGTAAATTAATGTTTAAATTTTTTTCTATGGATCCTGGCACGGACGGCTACATCACATACAACATCCGTGATGTCAGCCCATAGCACCGGGTGAAATAGGTGCCATGTCAGTGCTTCCCTTAATTTCATTAAACTTTTCATTTACTTCATTCTTTATTATATTTTGTAACTTAATTTTTGCACATGTAATCATCTGCTTCGGGTGAAAAACGCTCTACAGAATACCTGCGGCAACGCATCAGCATGGCCGTCCAATGAGGTAACGCCGCCTCCGTCCTTGGCACCATGCCCCCTTCGTGCTCAGGGCTTGAGGAGGATTTATTATATTCTTAGTTAGTTTGTTTTGTTTTATTTAGGTATATTTTTTTTATATTGCATTAGTCAGTTTATTCTTATAAGTAGTTTAGTTTAGTATTAATTTAATTTATAATTTTAATGTTATTATTTTTGTCATTAGTCTGTCTGTTTTCTAATAAATGTTCTGTAGTATAAAAAAAAAACATTGAAATACACTGCATGTGATCCATTTTCTCGCGGCCTTTTCAAACACATCATAACGCTTCTCGGCTCTCTTAAGACGAGACGGAAGTTAACTTTGTTCATACAAAATCGTCTTTAGGCATCTATGTTTTTTACCCCTCGAAACTTTAACCAATTTATACAATTCAATTAAAGCGAGTACGTGCTTAGTACTAACCACAGAGCATCAAATACCTACCGCCCGCGCCCCCTACTAGAGGCGCCCTAAGCGATGATATTTGAAACCCAATAACCGTACGCTGAGCTGCTAGCGCTTCGTATGTGTGGGTGTGTGCTAGTATCGACACTACACACAAAGAGGAGCAAGTTAGGCACACGCACAAAACAAATGCACACGCATAACACACATATGTAAGTCATAGGCCACGCCCACAGGCTTCAACGGCCTTGTAGAGAAATCGCGCTCACGCCCTAAGCGATGATATTGGAAACCCAATAACCGTACGCTGAGCTGCTAGCGCTTCGTATGTGTGGGTGTGTGCTAGTATCGACACTACACACAAAGAGGAGCAAGTTAGGCACACGCACAAAACAAGTGCACACGCACAACACACATATGTAAGTCATAGGCCACGCCCACAGGCTTCAACGGCCTTGTAGAGAAATCGCGCTCACGGCGCCTCTAGTAGGGGCGGGCGCGCGCATTTCATGCTCTGTGGTACTAACAAACATAAAATTTATACAATTCTTTTTTTGTTGTAATAAAGACAGTCGAATCTACGTTTCTGTCTTTTTATTTTTTTTAATATCTAATGTTATGATGACTCAATAAAGCTTAATAAACTTCATGACATAAAAAAAAATTCTCATTTGTTCGCTTGAAATACAAATTTTTAACTCCGGTGTTTTGTAGGTATATTTCATCTAAACAAAAAAAATTACGGGCATATAGATTGTACTGTCGTTAAGACAAGAAAAGAAAAATCAAAATCGGTTAAGGTTTAGGGGGCTAGAAAACATAAATGCCGAAAGACGAATTTGTATGGAGAAAGTTAACTTCCGTCTCGTCTTAATACGTCACCAGCCAAAAGGTGAGGAAGTGAGTGAGTGCTAGAGTGAGAGAGTGAGCCGGGTGACAGACGTCAGACCGTTCGTCTCACGTGACGAGGGTTTCAGCCCCGAAAGTGTATTAAAAATAATGCGCTTAGGTCTCGCATTACCATTTTGCTTTGAGATGCGCCTTCGAGAATGATTTGTAAAATTCTTTAGAATCACACACACACACAAACACCACACGCTGTACAATCGATATAAGCTGAGTAATCGGTGTTGTGCTGTACAATCGATATAAGCTGAGTAATCGGTGTTGTGTTGTAAATACTCTGGTAAATTGCAGCACAACAACACTGACCACCACGTTTATCAAGTATTCGGACAAGATAACTATCAAGTAGGGCACGAAGACCCACCTGCTGCACGACTCGGTGGAAGGACCGTGCCAAGGTGAGAGGTGGCTAGCCTGTCGCCCTTTAGCACGGCATCTTTTACAACATATAGATACGGCGCGCGGCTCGGGCGACATTGAGCGCTCTCGAGCTTACACACACAAAAACAATGTCCATGTACATCTACACTACTAAAACCAACCCGCCTTCGTGAGATAAAATAACTGTACCTGTGATGTAAGCCTGTCGGAACTAGGTGCAATGTATTCAATCAGCAGCGTGCATTAGCAAAGCAAACCACCGTTGTTTATTGTTTATTGCTTTGGTTTATTGAGCATTCTTGATTTTGATTTTGAGGTTATCCGGCTCGATTACACCCACGAAGAAGAACCGGCAAGAAACTTCGTAAGTCCTAAATTTGCGTTTTGTACAAAGTTTGACTAGAGGAAACTGTACTAGTTCTGCATTAATTTCGCTTCCGCGAAAAGTGTTTTGACGGATTCGTGAATGATATTCGTAATTTTGGATACAACACATTTTGTTTTAATGATTGTATTTTTTTTTCTGCGCATACAAATTCACTCTAAGTTTTACAAGATATGTTTTTTTTTTTTTATGTAATCCGATATGGATGGCTGAGTCGGAGGGGCCAAAGCACATGCTCCGACCAGCCAATATCACCTCCGAGAAGGTAGGTGCCATACCGGAGACTTCCCTGGATTGCTGGCTATACTGGACTAGAGGAGAACACAACCGAGGTTGCTTGCGGCCATCTTACATCCAGTACGGTGGTACCAACCAATCGGCTACAATTTGAGCCTACCACCTAGTAAGGGGCAAAGGAAGGGACCTATAGTTTTACACCGGTTCCGAACGGTGAAGCAGCGTGTAGGTGTGCACGTAAATTTTTAGGGTTCCGTATTCCGGGTTACCCTATTACTAAGCCTACGCCGTCTGTCTATCTGTCAGTCTGTCTGTCCCAGGGCTGTATCTCTTGAACCGTAATAGGTAGCCCGTTGAAATTTTCACAAAAAATGTGTTATTATGGCCGATATAACAACAAATAATAAAAATAAGAAAAAGTAAAAAATTCACGGGCGTTCCCATAGAAGAAACCAAAAAGTGTATGCGCGCGCGCCATCTACCGAATAGATTATGAAGCATGACATTTACTAATATGAAGCATTTCATAACTAGCATATTTTTCGTTACTAGCGCTAGCCGTGACATGGCGATACGGAACCCTCGGTGCGCGAGTTCGACTCGCACTTGGCCGCTATTTCTATTTATATTTCCATACTGGAAATCACTTTCGCAGGATCAGATATAATAATATAGGTTTATTGGAGGCGCGGCGCGCGTGCTGGGTAAGAAAGTGTCGGCCTTATAACGGGCGGCGCTCGAACACAAAATGTTTTGCGCCGATAAGCGTTAAGTAAATAGGAGAAATAGAAAACGTCAACATCGTCACGGTATTACCTCCATGCGTCGCCGCCTACCTTACACTAGCGGATCTAGAGAGTCTCGGGGGGGCGCATGCACTGATGACGAACCATACTAGAACAACTATTAGTTGTGGCCTTTGCTGTAGAGACCATTGGGGCATGGAGCCCGGACGCCAAGAACATTATGGTTTCATTCTTGCCGGACGCGATCAGTTTTTCTAAGAAATTGGGAAAACTACTCATTGACGCGTCGTCTGGGTACGGCTGTGCCCGGGCGCATTTCAAGTAGTGTCTCAATGAAATATGGTTAAGGTTTTTGTGTTCTTTATGGCGAAATAAATATCTGAATCTGGATCTGTTGAAAATTGAACCGACTTTGAAGCGGTTTTAAAAAAACATTGAAAGAAAAGTTATATTACAAAACCCCAACCCTTAAAAAGTCAAACATAATTTCCGTTTATTTGCCTAAAGGAGTCGGGGGTCCGCTAAGTTAAATAAATATAAAAACTCAGAGCTGGACGGGAATTTACTTAGCGTTCCCCCGACTCCTTTAAGTAAGTAAACGGAAATTATTTTTGAGGTTTTTTAATTTGAATTCGTCCACTACGTTTCACTACAACGACCGTTCGTATTTTTTTTTATGTAATCCGGTATGGGTGGCTGAGTCAGAGGGGCCAAAGCACATGCTCTGACTAGCCAATTTCACCTCCGAGAAGGTAGGTGCCATACCGGAGACTTTCCTGGATTGTTGGCTATACTGGACTAGAGGAGAACACAACCGAGGTTGCTATGCGGCCATCTTACATCCAGTACGGTGGTACCAACCCAGTCGGCTACAATTTGAGCCTACCACCTAGTAAGGGGCAAGGGAAGGGACCTACAGTTTTAAACCGGTTCCGACCGGTGAAGCAGCAGGTGTAGGTATTTAAGACGAAATGTGATACATTTCACCTCTCCGTTCCTTTTCATAGATCCACACCTGGCCATAATGAATGACCGGTTAGCTTGTGCTCACGAACGGCTGAAATTTCGTTCGAAATTTATGCCTTGTATTGTTTCTGAAGCGCAGTTTTCGTCCAAAATCTAAAGAAGGAGCAAAGTCAAGGCTGAGTGAAGTCCACCTGAAGTTTTGAAAAGTTATTTGTTTTTAGTGAATTTCTAGAAATCAAGTTTCTAGGAATGGTACATAGTCCGTGAAAGATTAATTTGGCGTACGTCCTGCTTAGAAATTGGTTCCAAGAATTGGGTCTTCCCCTAAAATATTTTGTGAGGACGCTGCGTTGGAAACAAATTTTAAGAAGATCCACAGATGCTGAATCGAGGATGCCCGCGTTCTCATGCGAACCATTTGTAATAAACTTTGAATTACGTTACTGAGAGTCAATATTTTGGTATTCAGTACCATTTTAAAATTGATAATTTAATTTCAAACTGACTGAAAAACCCACCATACCTGACCATCCTTAGATGTGCCAAAAAACGATAGTAAAACCTCCTTGTGAATTGATTGAAAAAAATTTCGACTTAGAAGGGATAGTTACTACTAGAATAAATAAATTACTAGGTAGTCTGGAAGTACCTGGTAGTCTATAAATAATTATATGACTTGCTGAAGTGTATGTAGGGTACATACCTATATACCATACATCATACATACATATACCACACGCTGTATTCCAACAATCGGGGTAAGCAAAGTAATCGGTGTTGTGCTGCATTGACCCTGGTAAATTACAGCACAACACCGATCACAACATTTCGAAAAGTATTCGGACAAGATAATACTCAAGCAGCAAGTAAGGCACGAAGACCCACCTGCTGCATGACTCGATTCAAGGACCGTGCTAAGGTGGGAGGTGGCTAAACTGTCGCCCTTTAGCGCGGCATTTTGTCCTTATCCCTTAGTCGCCTTTTACGACATGCACGGGGAGAGATGTAATGGGACAATTCTGCTACACACGGTATTGTCCTTATCCCCTTAAATATTTGCTCCACACGGTACGGTAATGTGATAACAATTGAAAGAAAGAAAGAATTAAGTTTTTATTTTCTGTTCGCCAACGTGAATTTATAATGAATATCTTTGTCTAAGGCATCGACATCTATTTTATAGATCGAACGTCGTACGATGCAACCTGTGCTAGACGTCGGTACAAGTGTGCGTGCACACACACGCAGTATTGTGATACGTGACACGATCCCTACGACGATACTATCGCGCGCTCGCCCCCACCCGCCCACAGATGACAAGAACGAGCGAGAAAAACGTCATGCGGCGCGTTTGCCGTCTTTCCGCCCACTCCCATCACCAGCAGGCAAGCGAGAACGAGAACGCGATACCACCGCACCGTCACACGATCCTATCCGTGACAGCATGGCTTCTTAACACGCCGTAACATGCTCAGGCGAAACAAACAACAACGTTTGTCACTGTCACTCTTTATAACAGCATCCGGGCATGCTGCACACACGCGTCACCGACTCGATACAGACATGCGTGCGTTCAACACGAGCCGCACACGCCGTATGAAGCGGCTGTCCGTGAAATCTGCATTATATGCGGTTCTCCTCGAGAACATATTTGTTCGGGAGTGATGTATGGGATGGGCCAATCTATAAAATAGATATCAATGGTCTAAGGAACATTAGAGAAACATTTTAAGAACCGATTCCTTCAAATCGGCCGTTTCAGAAAACATTAATGAAACACTTGACTAACGCACAACGTTCTAACTTCGTTTCGTATCCGTTCGAAATTTGAATTAAATTCACATTCCGAATATTTCCAATAGCCCGCGCTGTTACATTTGTGATTACGTTGAATGCCAGACTTGAACAATTTGAGTCACGTTCACGTACACGGAGGAAACGAGGATAGCTACCGGAGGGGGTTAATGTGGAATAAAATATCAATTGAGAACGGGTTGATCCGGTCATAGTGATAAGAGAGAGCGGATAAGAATACGTCACGGAACTCAATATTGATGGGATCAAAGATGCCTCCCTCCCCCTTATCCATGGCAGATGTCTTCCGACCGCACACCGCGAGTCATCATGCAGTGAATGCGAGGGGGGTAATATACTGTTTTTTTTTTATGGAACCTGACACGGTTGGCTACATCACCTACAGCATCCGTGATGTCAGGCCATAACACCGAATGAACTAGGTGTCATGTCAGTGCTTCCCTTCATTTCACGTCGGCTACACTGAACTGGACGGAAAACACGAACTATTTACATAGCCGTTTCGACCGACGTTTCATTCAGTGCGTTGGTATAAACCCGGGCAGGATGAACCCTACCATCTAGTAAGGTAAGAAAGGAAGGGAACTACAGTTTTTCTTTGAGTCCGAACCACGGTCAGCGTCCAACGGTCGAGCGGTCACCCATCCAAGTTCTGACCGCGCCCAGTGAGATGTGTTCGCCTGGTACAAAGTGTATTTGCACCATACGCGCACTTCTCATATAAAATTATAATATTTGTTTCCTCTTATCTAAAATATTTTCGAATTTTAAATTCACACGGTTCACACACGTGCAAATAATTCCCTTGGCGTCAGGATTCTGTAACCTGATACTCTTGGCAATAAATGTCGTCTATAACAAAAATTATGGACCCTTTTCAGAAATGGGCTAATTTTGAGTGTTATTTCTTAAAATCTCACAATCTCAAGGACAACAGTACAAAAAAAACCCTTCGAATTTCAAAATGGCTGTTTAGGACTTGATAGAAAAAATTATGAACACGAAAAATGGCGGATAACTGAGGGAGGGGCTTAGATACGTCCTACGAATCAGGTGGTGACCTGTTGCGGCCATATTTGCAAGAAGGGAAGAGGAGGTGTTATCATCAAGCTGATGATGGAGAGGTGGGGAGGACAGGAGGACAGTCAGGATCGTGCGGTAGAATTGATCGGATGTCTTTGGCGGTTCGAGAGATTCAGGAGTCCGAAACGGTCGCCTCTCGGTATTCGACTACGAACATTAATCGAGAAGGAGTCATCGCGCGGTAATTTGGAACGGACTCTACTGGGGCCGGTTTCGCGTTTCGGGAAAGACAATCGATTCCTTCATAACTGGTTTGGAGTTGAGAACACGGTTTCTCCTCTGGGAAAATTGAAGGGGGCGCGCGGAGTGTCGGGTTTACGTGTTAAGTGACAAGTGAGATAGTGCGAAAATAGGTGTAATTCGTGGACTTTGAACTCTATTAGTGAAGTGACTTTGTGTGCGGGGAGCTGTGGATAGAACGTGGATAGAGAGGCGCCGGTTGCTGAGAAAGCTGGGCGGGTGCCGGGGTAGACTGGATTGGCTTAGAAGCCTGAGCTAAGTTGCATGCTTCAATTAAAAATATTCCATCGAGACTCATCACTTCCGAGGATCGCGATTGCGTGCGGTTTTCCACCGAAGCGTCAATTTATTTCGGCGGCCAATTTATTAATCCGCGAACGTAAGACAATTACTCGGTTGCGTACTATTGTTCTCGGCGCGTTACCAAACTTAACAGCGAGGGACAGCGTAAACTTTGCTCAAAAACGGCGCGCGAAATTAGCTCAAAGCCATCGGCGGCCTAGACATATGATTACAGGAACCACTGCAAATCATCTGGCTGAGTGTTTCACAGACTTCAAGGAATCGCCGTGACGTGCGACATATATCAACAACATTGCTACGCAGCAGTAAAGGATACATCACCATCATTACCAGGCAGCTGTAAAGAATTTCCATCATCGGAACGAGCTCAGGAACTTCTCACAACCAGCGTAAACACGACAGGTCGTAGTGAAAGATAGCACTGTATTCTTTGTTATCTGTAACTCACCTGGAAAGTGTATCACGCAAAGGAGAACCCATTTACATTAAATGCATGGTTTAGGTTTAAGTATAATAAGCTAAAATAGAAGGTCTGTCGATTCGGAAGATGTTTTAAACCTACTTGGGGGGAATTAACTGCGACTTTTACGTAAAGGGGAGTGCTGTGCACCCTGTTCTCACTTGGTAGCATTGTCATTTCCTGGAGGTCGTTCTAGGTTGATTTTCTACGAGGAAAGTTGAAGGACTGAATTCCTTTGAGTCGATCGCCTACAATTAGATTAAGCGTACTAGATTAGCTCTAAGTAATAGATTAACATAGTTTTAATGGTATGCGCATGATAGATTAGGCACCAAACATTCAAGCTGAACGTCCCCGTCGTGATTGGTGGGCAATGTGGAGTTTGAACGACTAGATTTGATTATAAATCAAATCTGACGCAAAGAGAATAAACAATCTGAAAGCATATAAAGAATAACTTAGTCAAATTTCATAGCGAATCGGCGAGGTAACAAACTAATAATTTTGCATGTTAGAAATAGAAAAAGAGCATAATGTCTCACCAGGTGTTCTTAATAACAGTCGACCGACCGCACCACTGAGCTACCGAGGCTGACAAAGGTCACATACTTTGTCACCTTCCGTCAAATTACTACAAAGGGTTTTCATTAGGCTTTCAAAGTAAGTTCTGTAAACATTGGGGGGATGTTGACGTTAGGTAACTATTCATAATTTGTCAAGTGCATGTTACTTACATTAAATAGTTATCAGTCCATCTCATACTCCAGTCCTACTAACTTGAACCTTTGCAGCTCCGGAGAGACATAGGTTCACTAAGTGTGTTCTATCGACTGTTCAACGGTGAATAGAAGCTGTTCCAAAAGCCTATAATGCTCTCCCCAGCTTACAAGCTGGACTGGCACGTCGTCGGGGGTGACATTGGCTGAGCACAGCCACCCAGCTCGGGTGCAATAAAAAACAGTCAATATCTTTCTTTGAAGAGCCTTTCCATCCGCAGGCATTAATATAGCTCGCCTTGCCGTATATTTCAAAAGCTCCTCTCTGTAAACATCCACAAGGAGGTACATTCCGACGAAAAAATAATTTGCCTTTTAATAAAAGCCTCCCGGGCTCTCATTTTCCGTACACTTGATCCTCCCCGCGGGGGGGGGGGGGGGGGGGGGGAGCTGCCGGCGGGTGGTTACTTCCAGAATAGTCCGTGATGACATGAGAACGCCTAATTGCGTCCGGAATGGGGCTGAAGCTTTAGTTTATTTTTCTACAAGATGTATTGGTATTGTCAACGTTGCCATAATTATTATGTTATTTCCCACATATTATTTGTTATAACGGCGGATGGCCGAGTGGTCTGGTCATCGGCTTCTCATGCGAGAGGTCCGAGATTTGAATCCGGTACTCCAACGGTCGTCATGTCTTCGGCTGTCGTGCCCAGCTCACTGTCGTTTGAGCTTAGCCACCCGTTGTGCAATATCGACTACTTTGGTGTGTCGGCGGATTGGCTCGTTACGCACCATATCACGTGTAGCGATATCAAACCAAACCGTTCGGAACCGGTGTAAAACTGTAGGTCCCTTCCCTTGCCCCTTACAAAAGCGGCGGGTGGCCGAGTGGTTTGGGCATGGGCTTCTCATGCGAGAGGTCCGCGGTTCGAATCCCGTCGGCGTGTACCAATGAGTTTTTTCTGACGAAAAAATTTACGTGCATACCTACACCTGCTGCTTCACCGTTCGGAACCGGTGTAAAACTGTAGGTCCCTTCCCTTGCCCCTTACAAGGTGGTAGGCTCAATTTGTAGCCGACTGGGTTGGTACCGGTAACCGTACTGGATGTAATGGATGGCCGCATAGCAGCCTCGGCTGTGTTCTCCTCTAGTCCGGTATAGCCAGCAATCCAGGGAAGTCTCCGGTATGGCACCTACCTTCTCGGAGGTGATATTGGCTGGTCGGAGCATGCGCTTTGGCCCTCCAACTCAGCCACCCATGCCGGATTACTTAAAAAAAACGCATTGTTCCTTATGAGACCGTCCAATACCTCCTCCAACAAAATGTTGTATGTTCCGTAACTTATTTTTTCAATCATATAATCTCTTATTCAGTCCATCTTGAGCGGCCATCCATCCAACCTACGTCGTTGTAGAGTACTTATGAAAATAAACATTCTCCTCTCGCCCTTGGGGTCTCTTCGGGTTTATCGCGCGCGATGGAGCCTCGAGACCTCCGGTAAATATAACATTATTTGTTTTCATTAAAGTGAGTGTCCGCGTTTACGATTGCCGTAACTCCAGCAAACGTTCCGGGAAATATAATAATTTAACAAAGATGAATGGGGCTGAGAGAGGTTTTATTAGAATAATGCGGATCAATTCCAAGTACTCATACTTAGATGGGATAGAAGCAAGCTCGTCCAACAAACAAATTGGTGCTAACGACGGGTTGTTTTAGATCTGAAAGTGGTATATATATACCACATATTGGATTAATATAACGCGTCACAACTGTAGAGCTCTTGTCCCACCCTTATAGCACTTACTAACGCTATTGTAAATTCACTAAAGAACCTTAACCTGTATAAGAATGGGCCTCTATTAAACAGCTCTTATAACGCCTGTCTTAACACCATAATGTTAGTTGGGCGTCTTCGTTTGAGAGGGACCTATGTACATAAAGTAAATAATCAAATTGGACCTCCTGGGCGTGGATTTGACGAAAGATGTAGGATTTAGCACCTTTAGAGAGTCCAAAGCTACCCTTGCCTCCAAGAAATTGGGCGTCCTCTACCGCAGCAGGCGATTCTTCTCACCGGCGCAACTCCTTATGCTATACAAAGCGCAAGTTCGTCCGGTGATGGAGTACTACACAGTCATCTGTGGGAAGGATCCCTCTTTACTTGTTGGCGTCCTTGGACTCTATCCAGCGCCGTGTCATCCGGCTAATTGGTGATCCCAAGCTCACGGAGGGACTTGAATCATTGTACCACAGGCAAACAATTGGTTCCCTTAGAATTTTTGTTGCTCCGATGAACTGGCTTGCTTGATCCCTCCTGCCCCGATCCGTATCCGTCACACCCGGCGGACTCTCTCGTAACATCCATATGCTGTTCTTCTTCTAAGAACGAATCGCTTTTCGAAATCGTTCCTGTGTGGTACGGTGAAAATATGGAACGATCTTTCCATGAGCGTGCTCCCTACCATCTATAACCTGGTGATCTTCAAAAGGCGTGATAATAAATTAGACCGTTTTGTCCGCCTTGCAGCTGTCATGGCACCTCTATGAGCGTGGTTTCTCGAGGAGTGGTGATATTGGCTGTGTTTAATCTTCTTTTTAAATTTGGGTCACACCCGTGCCAGTTGTTTATAAAAAAACTCATAACCCTCCCTTTTTTTGCTTCGCCGTAGTCGGATGGGTAAAAAAAGAATCCTTCATAAGCGTGGCCTATCGTTATGTACTAGACTAGACCATTCATCCGATTAATAAACTTTATCCTTAAAATAAATATCAAACGCCGACGGACGCCTGCGGACGCGATAGTTACAAGAGTATGCTCTCTATTTCATAGAATATTAAACTTACTCTTTCCGTGTTAAATTGTTAACCCCCAACATGCGACGTCGTAAGTTTCGATAGAAAACAATCTAACATCACTGACTTATCCGTCTGGCGTCGAATTGAGACTGCACCTTAATTTCCAATTTCAAATAACGAATTAAGGCGTGCTCTCAGCGGAAATCCCAATTATAATTCCGGAGAATTATTTTCCGCTACCCACAAATTGTACCGAAATCAATTTATTGAGAAATGTCGGAATGTTTTCGAAATCTTCAAGATTTATCGAATAACAACCAGCTAGGCACCGATTTAAGAATACCGCAGGAAGAATAATTTGGATAGCACAAAATTCAAGCGATTCAATCCAGATCTGAGGGAGATAAAAGTTATTCTGGTTTGAAAGCTTTTAAAATGAACCTTGATCTAATTAAATATACATTAATCATTATTTTTGATCGTATAATTCTGGGTATCCTAATCAACAGACAAACTTATGTGAAAAATGTGTAATTTCAATGCAGGTGTGCTTAAACAAGACGTTTTTCTAAAGGGCCCCTTCTGACGCACCCCGCGTTCGGAATTCCAAAAGTATATGTTTAGATGATGAGTACAAAAGATGCTACCTTGTCAATTATGAAGTATTTATGTAAGCTGAATACACAAGTTCTTAACACCTTCCCTGTCCACCACGCAAGATCTAAAATTTCATTGTCAAGTCCAACTGAGATTATATCATAGGTTCACTAATAGGTTACCTGGCGATAGCTTTACAAATATATTTTTTCGAGGTTTTGTATATTTGATACCTTCTTGGAAAGTTCAAACAAAATCCTAAGCCGTTCTAACAAGTTCTATAACATTTTTAATAATCTAAAGTGTTCGTTGCCCGGGGCCCGCGGGCGGGTCCTCGGCCAGGGAAGGTGTAAGATCCAATAATATAAATATCTTATTACTATTGACATAAATTGACATATCAGGTACTGACAGTATCTATTTTCATCTCAGCTGCTCCATTTTTCCTTATTGCTATCGCTTTATCAGTGGATATACTCGTGAAAATGTTTACCGAACCACACAGAGCCAAAACACTGAGAGAATCAACGACGAATAAGTGTCATTGATCGCCCGCTGAGTGAAGTCCAGTGGCTGTGACTGGTTGTATAGATCGTCTACCAAAAAATGTCGAACCCCTTCATAGAAACTCTATTTGTATTCAGCGCTGATGGTAAAAATGGTAGACAAATTGTATTAGAAAAACCGTAGTGTTGTTTGTACATTCTCATATCTTTCGTTCGGGAGAGGGGGGATGTCGGCGCCGTTCGGTCGCGTTGCCACGCCAACAAAAACTTGTTGATTGCCACGCGACACAGATTCCAGCGGTCACGACGCGACTTCCCGTGGCTTCCGAATATTTTGGAAGGATACATCGAAGATTTTTCACGCGACATGTTCACATTTTCACGCGACATGTTTAAATTTTCTGCTTTAATTTTAAATTTCTGCTTTCTGCTTTTCTGAAGATCGTTTCAAGATTTCGAACGAAATTGAGGAGGCTTCAAGCCCCAACGTCCATATTTTAGACATCTGATCCTCAATTTAACGACATAAACGAAAACCTTCAAAAAATACCACAACTCCATACTTCGTTTCTGACCCAAAAAGGAACGCTTGTGGTTCCCCCTTCGCAATAGGGAAGAATTAACGACACCATAAACTTGCCTATATACGTATAATTAGATGTATATTTTGCACATCCGTTAGAAGTAGAGGGTATTGACCTTTGAACTGATTTTGACTCACAATTGACCGGCGGGTCGATGACGTGGGTAAAAATCGCTTTCAATATTCGAAAAATTAAACCGGCCAAGTGCGTCTCAGACTCGCGCACTGAGGATACCACCAGGTAATTGGTCGGTTTTTATTATTTGTTGTTTTACTTTAGAGTTTTCACTATAATCACACCAAGTTTGAAGCTTGTACGTATTACCATTTTTAAGATAGAGCAAAAAAAAAACAGAAAAACTTTCATACATCAATCACTCCCGAAAAAAGGTAAATTACAAATTTAAAAAATTCCCAACCCTTCAAAAGTCAAAAATAATGTCCGTTTACTTACAAGGAGTCGGAGGACCGCTAAGTAAATAAAATATAAAAATTCAGATTTACTACATTATTTTTTACTTTTTAAGGGTCGGTGTTTTTTTTTTCATTTGTAATTTATCTTTTACTTCAAGCTTTTTTATTAAAACTGCATGTAAATCGGTCCACTTTTTAAGATAATAAATGTTTTGATTAGGTACTTAAGTACTTTATTACTTGAACCTAACCTAACCTAACCTAACATAGCTAATAACCATCCCAGTTAAACCAGCTTTCTAATTTGAAAAAAAAACCGCATCTAAATCGGTCCATCCTTTTGGAAGCTACGCTGCCACAGACAGACACACACACCATCAGACGCAGGCGCCAAACTTATAACACCTCTCCTTTTGTGTCGGGGGTTAAAAATAACTAATCGTACAGTTCAGAAGCCAAAAGAAACTTGTTGTTGGCGACGGACGAATAATAAATTGATGTAATTTTTAATCTGTTCGTTGCCTTGGTAACGTTTAGTCTGTCATAAAAACTTCTTGTGAAAAAAGGCAAATATAAAAGCACAGCAAGGAAAACCACTTTTATTGTCTCATACAGTCCACTAACGACTATCGAAAGGGCCTGTCGGGGTCTCCGAGGCCGGAGCCACGCCCGGGGTCAACATTTTGGTCCTTCGAGCCGGATAGACGAGCTGTGCTTTGCCTGTGCAGTTCCCGGCTCTGCTCGACATAGAGCCCGGAACGTTCGCTCGCTGTCTCGCCTCGCACCTCGCTCCGTTCGCGTCGCGCGCACCACGACCGCACGCACTGCGAGTGCCGCGCGCTCCGTACTGCAAGCGCTTCTCGACCCGCGCTCCGCGCCGCTCGCTCGGCGCGCTCGCTCCGCAATGCCTCGCCGTCGTCCGCCCGCACATTCGCCGAAGACGGTCAAGACGCGCTCCGATACGGCAAAGGAGCAAGACGGCCAGCCTGCCTTGCCGACCGATCCGCTCAACCAGTCTGTCGTCTCTATGGTGAGATCGTCGGAGATAGACCAGTCCGTCGTCCCGCCCAGAACCGCCTCAAGAGTGTCGTCGAGGCGAACCACCGCATCCGCCACAGCCAGACGAAAGCGGGAAGCTGAACTCGCCGCGGCTGAGAAGCTTGCCGCGCTCGAGAGACTAAGGTTAGAGCTTGAGGCTGACTTAGTAAAGAAGAGGCTACAAATGGAGCTTGAAAATATTGCAGATGAGGAGGCAGAACTCAGCGACGAAAACGAAGCTTCTGATGACCTCAGGAAGTCTATGGAACGCGCAGAGCAGTGGGTGCGCGACACCGCACCCCCGCGCCCCCCGCCGTTATCCAGCGACCGACGCGACGACGGCGTGAGGCGCACTGACGACACACGTGCTGCCGGAGGGACTTCCGAAATATCGCAGCTAGCCAAAGCGATTGCGGAGCTCGGCTCCCGCCCCGACCGCTACTGGCTACAACTGCCCGACTACAGCGGAAGTACCGGCGATTGGCTTGCTTTCAAAGCGGCCTACGAAGACAGCAAGACCAAATTCTCGATTAAAGAAAATTTGGCTCGCCTGCGCAGGTGCTTGCGCGGCGAGGCCAAGGCGGCCGTCTGCCACCAGTTAATCGGGAAAGGCCAACCAGAAGAAATAATGGACTCGCTCGGGCGGCTCTTTGGTCGGGCTGAATTCATTATCGACGAGGAACTACAGGGCCTGCGCGACCTTCCGATGATGACGGACGTACCGCAACAAATAAATTTATTCGCGTGTCGGGTACGAAATGCCGTGGCTGCCCTTCGAGCACTCGATGAGGAGGAGTACCTCAGGAACACGGACATCGTTCGCGCGGTCAAGGCGAAGATGCAGGCTCTTATGACGCCGTGGTCCGATTACGCCTTTCCAAGACTGCAGGACTCGACGCCGGAGCTAGTCAAGATAAGTGACTTTTTGACTGAGCATGCTGACAAACTCGCCCTGACCTGGCGAGTTGAGCGTCGCGACACGCCGACCGCGACCAACCCGCCGCGCTCTGCGCCGCCGCCGCAAGATACACGGGCGGAGCGAGCGCGGGTCACACGCGGCGCGCAACCGCCGCCGGCAGCCCCCCAGCGAGCTCAGAAACAAGGTGTGCATGCGACCACCGATGAGGCCAGCGCCGCATGCACTATGTGTGCTTCGACCGTGCACTGCATCTCCAACTGCGGAAAGTTTAAGAAGGCGTCATCGGAGGCGAGATGGGATCATGTGAGGTCGGCGAAGTTATGCTTCCGCTGCCTACAATCTGGACACCGATCCTTCCTGTGCCGCACGAAGAAGGGATGCAGTATTAAGGACTGTCATCGACGACATCACACCCTGCTTCACGGCGCGCCGCAGATGTCGGCGCAGACTACCACAGAAGCGCACGCGAGCGTGGACCTTCCCGAAGAGCAGCCGGAAACCGTTGCCTGCGCTCAGACCTGCCGCGGCCGCGCCCTACTGAAGATCATTCCTGTCTCGGTGCACGGGCCGCATGGCAGCCATAAGACTTTCGCTCTGTTGGACGACGGTAGTACGATCACGCTCGTGAAGACGAGCCTGGCACAAAGGATCGGCGCAAGCGGGCCTCAGGAGCCGCTCTCCATCTCCGGCATCGGATCGTCTCGCGCTATCCCCGACTCCCGGCGCGTCTCCTTCGAGATCTCCGGCCCCAACGGCAAGCGGTTCACGCTTCAAGACGCGCGCACCGTCGACCAGCTGCAACTCACGGTGCAGTCCGTGGATGGCTTCACGCACCTACCGCACCTACAAGATGTACCTGTGCGGTGCTACAGTAACGCCGTCCCGGAGCTGCTGATTGGGCAGGACAACTGGCACCTGCTCATAACGGAAGAGTTGCGATGCGGTAGCCGCGACAACCCAGCTGCTTCGCGAACGCCACTCGGATGGGTTCTTCACGGCGGCGCCGGGGGGAGCCACCATCGGGCAGTCTATTTCGCGCAACATTTTGTCGGGCACACGGCGCACTCAGATGACTGCTTGGACGCGCTTATCAAAGAGCACTACAGGCTTGAGGCGCTCGGCGTCTCGACGATCTTGCGGCAGAGCACTGACGACGGGAAGGCGCTCCGAACTCTGGAGCGGTCGTGCCGCCGAGTTGGAGAGGGACAGCGATGGCAGGCGGGTCTACTGTGGCGCAACGAGGATGTCGCCATGCCACCCAGCCGTAATAGCGCGCTCAAGAGGCTAAACAGCCTGGAAAGAAAAATGGATGCAAACCGTGACTTTGGTGAAGCTTACGTCGCTCAAATGGACCGACTCATCGACGCCGGCTACGCTACCATCGTGTCACCGACCACCTCCCCGAAGTTGTGGTTCCTGCCTCACTTCGCGGTCACAAATCCAAATAAACCAGGAAAAGTTCGGATCGTTTTCGACGCAGCGGCCCGAGTAAGCGGTCGCTCGCTTAATGACGAACTGCTAACTGGGCCCGACCTGCTACAATCACTGCTCGGTGTGCTCTTCAAGTTCCGCGAAAGAAGAGTTGCCGTCTCTGCTGACGTCCGCGAGATGTTTCTGCGCGTGAAGATTGCACCCGACGACCGACCGGCTCAGCGATTCCTGTGGCGGGGGTGGGACCGAGTGGAGCCGCCTCAAGAGTTTGAAATGACCAGCATGATTTTTGGCGCCGCTTCGTCACCCACTACGGCCATCTTCGTTAAAAACCAGAACGCTGCTGACTACAAAGAAGAGTTCCCCGAGGCTGCTCTCTCGGTGGAAAAACAATTTTACATGGATGACTATCTAGAGAGCTTCGACAGTGCGGAGCAAGCGACACGCATTGCGCGTGCCGTCGACGAGATTAATCGGCGAGGCGGCTTCCATCTTACCGGGTGGGCCTCGAACGACCCAGAAGTATTGCTGAGGATAGACCCGAACAGGGGCACCGAGTTCAAGAGCCTAGATCTACAGACTATACAGGAGAAAACGCTCGGACTGCGTTGGGACACGGCGAATGACACTCTGGGCTTCAACTTGAACATGGCACGCGTCCCGACCGACATCGCGACTGGAGGGCGCCGACCGACCAAGAGACAGATGCTCAGCGTCATCATGTCGATCTTCGACCCTCTCGGGCTCCTGACTCCGATTCTGATTCAGGCGAAGGTGATCCTGCAGCAAGTGTGGCGTTCCGGCATCACGTGGGACCAGTATCTCCCTGACGAAGAAGCCTCCCAGTGGGCACTATGGCTGCAAAGGCTCCGCGTCTCATGGGCGTGTCGAGTGCCTCGCTGCTACTTCGAAGGCGTCGCCGGAGCCGACATCGAGATCCATACATTCTGCGATGCCAGCCAGGACGCCTACGCGGCTGTCTCATACTTCAGATTCTCCCTGCGCGACGAGCGAGTCTACACGGCGCTCGTAGCGAGCAAGTCACGCGTCACTCCGCTCAAACCGGTCTCCATTCCTCGCCTCGAGCTCCAGGCGGCTCTCCTCGGAAGTCGACTTGCTGCCACGATCAAGAAGGAACACACACTTCGTCCGTTGCGACAAGTGTATTGGACAGACTCGCGCACCGTCCTCGCGTGGATTCATAGTGACGCGCACAACTACAAGTCGTTTGTTTCCTACCGACTGAGCGAGATTGACGAACTAACTGACAGAGCAGAATGGCGCTGGGTGCCAACGGTGGATAACGTGGCAGACGATGCTACGAGATCACTCGATGAACTGACACCGGAGCATCGATGGTTCCACGGTCCCGACTTTCTACAGCAACTCGAGCAAGAATGGCCTGCTCAACCGACCAACGTCACAGCGAGCGACGAAGAACTTCTGAAGACAGCCCGAGCGACAAGCAGCAACATTGCAGCGACTTACGCGACTAGCATACGCGAGCGAGCCGTACCGGACGCCGCGCGGTTCTCTCGCTGGTCGCGTCTCACTCGCGCCGCGGCCTTCGTGTTGCTGTTCATCGAGAAGTGCCGAGGACGCCACATCGGAGGACTGGAGCGTCGCCACCTCGACTGGGCCGAGATTCAACTCATTCAGAAGTCACAAGAGGATGCGTTCGGAGCTGAATTAGCAAGTATGCAAGCCAAGCAACCTCTGCCGCGCGGTAGCCGCTTGCAGCATCTGTCGCCCTACCTTGACCCGTCGGGAACAATACGCCTGCGCGGCCGGACCAGCGCCGCGCCGGGCATCCCTCAGCACACGGCTGAGCCGGTGATCATGTGTGGCCGACACCGCATCAATCGGCTGCTGGTGCTTCACTACCACGTCCTCGCGCACCACGCCAACCACGAGGCCGTGATTAACCATCTACGTCAGCGTTACTGGGTCGTCCACTTGCGGCCCACGGTGCGAGCCGTGGCACGGCAGTGCCAAGTCTGCCGTCTGCGCACCGCCACACCACAGACACCACCCATGGGAGACCTTCCGGCGGCGCGCCTCGGCCACCACCACCGGCCGTTTACGTACTGTGGCGTCGACTACATGGGCCCATTCGACGTGACAGTGGGCCGTCGACATGAGAAGAGGTACTGCGCGCTCTTCACCTGCCTGGTGACGCGCGCGGTGCATTTGGAGATCGCCGCCAGCCTAACAACCGACTCGGCGATCTGCGCCTTGCGACGCATGATGGCGCGCAGGGGCGCCCCGGTCGAGATCTACAGCGACAACGGCACCAACTTCCACGGTGCCGACGTCGAGCTTCGCCGGGCCTGGGCGGAGCTAGACCTGGAGAAGATTAAGACCTTCGCGCTGACCAGAGGCGCGAACTGGCGCTTCATCCCACCGGCCGCCCCATTCATGGGCGGTGCATGGGAACGACTGGTGGGCTCTGTGCGCCGAGCTCTCCGCGCCACACTTCACCAGCGAGCACCCACGGACGAGGTGCTTGCCACGCTGCTCGCAGAGGCCGAGCATACTGTAAATGCTCGGCCCCTCACCCATGTTTCAGTTCACCCTGCAGACCCTGAGGCGATAACGCCTAACCACTTCTTGCTGGGCAGCGCGTCCGGTGTGGCTACACCGGGCGCCTTCGACGACACCGACCTCGTGCGTCGGCGCCAGTGGCGCGCGGCTCAGCGGCTGGCAGACCACTTCTGGGAGCGCTGGGTGCGCGAGTACCTGCCGACCTTACTTCCGCGCCCCAAACAAGGCGAGGCTCGCCCAGAACTACGTGTTGGCGACCTGGTCGTCATAGTGGATGCAGCTCAACCTCGCAATGTCTGGCCGCGAGGAGTCATCGAGCGCGTCCTGCCAGGCCGAGATGGACACGCACGAGTGGTCGACGTACGCACCGTCGGAGGACTGCTGCGACGTCCGGCGAAGAGGATCGTCCGTCTTCCGGTCCATGAGGTCGTCGGAGACCAGCCTTCGACCGAGGGGAGTGTGTTGGCGACGGACGAATAATAAATTGATGTAATTTTTAATCTGTTCGTTGCCTTGGTAACGTTTAGTCTGTCATAAAAACTTCTTGTGAAAAAAGGCAAATATAAAAGCACAGCAAGGAAAACCACTTTTATTGTCTCATACAGTCCACTAACGACTATCGAAAGGGCCTGTCGGGGTCTCCGAGGCCGGAGCCACGCCCGGGGTCAACACTTGTAGTTTGCCTCAATGTCACCAATGTAAAAAAAAAGTTGAATTTTGACTTAATTTATCTACCCATTTTAATTTCAGATAGTATAGTAAAAGCAAGCTATTGACACGATATGATGTGTCTCGTCGTTTCATTCCTGATAACATTACATTCAAAATCATACATCAAAATATGCTTTGCGTGAATTACGAAAAATACCATGATGCGCGTACAAATATCAGAAAACTAACTACTCATACAGTTCAGAAGCCATCATTTCTTCATATCTTAAATCAGTATTTCTTCTTCATTCTTCATAATATCATCCATCATCATCAATATCAATCAATACTAATAGTAAATCTGTAAGGGATGATCATGGAGTAAGTTACTTTGTTTTATGTGATACTGAGTTTGTAGACTCTATGTATGATACTAAAACTAAATTGACGATTTTTATAGATATTTTCTGTATGTATGTATGTATTTATGTTCCTCCATAACTCTTAAACCGATCATCCGAATTCGATAAAACTTAGTAGGTACAAGCACATTTTACTATACGGGACACAGGATAGGCTAAATAAAATTTTGGTCCGGTTACGCTAAGATGTGGCTCTCATACAAACCGGATTGTTCCGCGCGCTAAAATAAAGGTGCGATAGCGGGGTTACGTAATTTCTTCTTTTTAAATACGAATTTCACGCGAGCGAAGCCGCGGGCAAAAGCTATTTCTACATATACATAGGTACGAGTACTGAAATATTTGGATTAGGTCTATATACCTAATACGAACACTATATATAGTTTCCTGGGAAATGGGTAAACAGGAAGGAAATATGGTCTGGCTGAATTATTTGACAGAAACAATCCCCCCAAATTTACTTCGTACAAATGCCACTCCATTTACCGACAGACATATTAAACACTGTTTTGTATTAGTTACTTCATGAAACGGGCTCCAGTAGCTCGAATCCAAGTTTGGCACGACAAAACATCGTACAACGTGACACAAGCCAGTGCAGATTTGCGAACTATTAGAACTCGCTGCATACAGACACATCGCTTGACACGAACCAGTGCAGTGTGCTTTACTTAAGGCGTAGCACGTAGAAGTTTTCATAAGGGGTTTTTTTTTTATAAATTGCTATCCTTCGCATTAGAACTTTGAAAAGCGTGTGATCGATAGATATTCAAATTCTCTTTAGTTTCTGAGATCAAATCTTCAAAGTTCACGCGGAAGAAAAAATCTACATTAGGTTATAGTTTGTATAGAAAAAGAGAAAATTTTACAACCAAAAACGTGAGATCGATAGACAAAGAATTATTCTATATTTCGCAGTTGTTTTTAGCATTTAGATTAGTCTAGTTATCACGGGCTACTTCTTCAAAAATCCACATGTGACGTTACTAAGCACCTTAAGCGCTGGATTCACTAGCGAGCAAATACTCTCGCAGCAGTACATATTCTATCTACGAGTACACACGTGCCGCGCGCTGCTTTGCAACGAACGTTGCATGCAACATAGCGTCAGTCGGCATGTATGCGTCCACTGCTTAGCGTTTTTTTTATTGAAAGCGCAACGTATGGCGCCACATAAGGTGTCTAACGACGCCCATGGACATTCGGTCGTATTCGGGGTTTGCGAATGTCATTACGGCCTGACAGGTGCCGATTGTTGTTTATTGTTTATTGTTTATTTAGCATCTATTGGCAGTACACTGTGCTCAGATTAGTCATATTTACATTATAACATTCCGCCAGTTCGATTATCACAGCGAAGAAGAACTGACAAGAAACTTCACTGGAAATTTTTTCAATGTACACTTAGTCTACTTTACAAAAATGTTTGCCACTAACTAGACACGCATGTGCTGATTTGTGACAGATGCAGCAATTCACGCCCCTCTCTTGAATGACCCGACTGTACTTTGGGGGAAATATATAAGGTGTTTCGTTAGTCATGTCATTAACTTCAGGGGGGTTACATACACACTCAAATAAACACTTTACGCAAAAAAAATTCTATGTTTATAGTATTACTTTTCGAGAAATTTAACAAAATATATTTGCTACCTAAACATTAACCTGTGTGTAACAGTAGGTAACTTGCATTGTACGGGGTCAATGACCGTACTATGCTCAAACGCAGAACAGCTGTTTGTTGTAAGTAAGCCACAAGGTCTGATGATAACCACATGATTGGTTTTTACAGCTACTTATTTCATTTTATTTTTTTGTTAGGAGAAAAAATGCTCCTATAAACATATGTTTTTTTCTTACGTAAAGTGTTTATTTGAGTGTGTATTCTCTCGAAGTTAATGACATGACTAACGAAACACCTTATATAGAGTTAGTTCGATGCGGTGATAACGTCGCGTCGTGTCAAACTTGGAATTGACACACAGCTCCCTTCGGACTCTCGAATAATTATGTGTGTGTATCTGTTGTTCCAGCCGGCTGCCGTCGAGCCCGAGCCCTGTACAAATTACTGTTTAGCCGAAGCAGCAGTCCCAACGCGTCCTCGCCAAACGTCTGCTGTTGTTACTAACACCTTTGTATATACGACTCCATAGAGGCTCCATCAGCGCTGAAACGACAGCTAAAACTCATAAAAGGGCGTATAAATTAACATATATGGAAGCACAGTGCGGACCTTTCAACGGGCCATTCTCCAGACCGTTTGGAGTAAAATATATGGATAACATATTTTTCTTAAATTACTTTCTCTCACAAAAGTCTAAACTAGCTATATATTTTGTAACTGACCTAAAAAAAATATTTTGTTTATTAAGAAAAATAATTTTCGCCTCCAGATAGGCTGGGTAACATGCGGTTGAAAGGTCCACAGGATTTATACGCTCATATACTTACCCAGTTTCCGCCATTGGCACTAAACAGCGCAATTAGGTACCTAGTGTAAGTTTCAAGCTGATTTATATATTAAAATAATATATAAATTATTTTGCTAATATAAATAAGCTTGTACAGTTGAACACAGCATTTAGAGGGTAATTTTACCAAAGATTTCAAACTTAGAAATAATATTAAATTGTATTGTATCTTTATGAACCTGTGATAGATATTCTACTAATATTTATTTTTAAATGTTTAAATGTTTTTATGTAACTTTCTATCCATTGTATGTATGTGTGTGTATGTAAATTCACGATACGTGTATTATATTTATTTGTTTAAGTATGGTTATTTATTAGAATACAGACAGCCTAATACAAAAAAATATATATATTGTGAGATGCATATAATGAAGTCTGGCCATATTGTGTCATTTGGCCAAATATACATATTGTGTCATTGGCCATGATTAGGGTTATATTGTAGGTATTATTATAAAAAAAAAACATGTTTTCCTTCACCATTTTAATTGCACTCCACATACTTCTTGTTTTATAATTTCGCTCCTCATCACCCAAAGGTTGACTGAAAGAGATCAAATTTGTTTTGATGTAATACATACATATCCCGACAATCGGGGTAAGCAGAGTAATCGGAGTTGTGTTGCAGGTACTCTTGTAAATTACAGCACAACACCGACCACCACGTTTAGAAAAGTATTCGGACAAGATAACTAACTATCAAGCAGCAAGTAAGTAAGGCTGAAGACCCACATGCTGCATGACTCGGTGGAAGGACTGTTCCAAGGTGAAAGGTGGCTAGTCTGTCGCCCCTTAAAACGGCATCTTGTCCTTATCCCTTAGTCGCCTTTTAAGACATGCACGAAGAAAGATGCAGTGGGAGTACTTATTCTTTTAAGTACCGCCCCCACACGGTAAATAAGCAAATATTTCAAAGCACATGGAACGATAGACTGTTAACATAAATTCACTGAGTTACTCTGTCTAATTCAACATAAACATACAATATAACTTGAAACCACATTTAACTAGATAGTTTGAACAGTCATGCTGAAAACTGTCTTCATTCTATACAGGGCGTTTCATGATAGCGTTTAGTAAATTCAGGGTTCGAAAGTGGTCCATATTTGAGGACGAAAAGCTCTGAAACTTTTTCCCAGATTCGATCATTGTATAGTACTTTTTGGTGAAAATCGTTTCATTCAGATTTGGTGGATGGTTAACCTCGGTCTTTATTATATAAAAATTAAATCACTAACTCATGGATAGAAATAGGGATGTTGCATATTTAACTAGTAAAATTAAACTGCATCTAAATAAATTCCAAACACTGAAAGTTCAATGAAATCAAAAGAAAAAAAGGGGACTCCCTAGAACTGACAGTACATGACAGCACTGTTGCCCAATTTCCCCGGACTCACTGTCCATGGAGTTTTTTATTACAATTTGCTATTTATTTATGAAAAAAAGAATACGGAATTTCGATTTGAGTGATAAGGATTGTTTTCTTCTAATAATGAGTACTTTCTATTCCTGAAGTTTCTCAAGCCTATCCTGAAACAACCTGTATATAAGCACTAATACATAAGACGACGACCTCGGGAGCCTTCGTCCTAATTAGATACATAAATATACGTAGACATCTACCCGTAATAGGTGTCCGTAATTAATAAACTCCATCCATAGCGGCTCAGCTAATGAGTTTCATCGGATTGCCAAGTAGGGCGCTGAGACTATCAATCGCCCCAGAAGACGTCAGGAAATAATTTACAGTCCTGCTTCATTTGAAAGCATAAACTGTTTTGAGTAAACCAATAAATTTAATTCTGTGCGATGATTAAATCCGAAATAAATAAGGGTTACATACCCCACGCTGTATTCCGACAATCGGGGCGGGGTAAGCAGAGTAATCGGAGTTGTGCTGCAGATACTCTTGTCAATTACAGCGCAACACCGACCACCACGTTTAGTATTCGGACAAGATAACTATCAAGCAGCAAGTAAGGCAAGAAGACCCACCCGCTGCATGACTCGGTGAAAAGACCGTTCCAAGGTGAGAGATGGCTAACCGGTCGCCCTTTAGCGAGGCACCTTGTCCTTATCCCTTAGTCGCCTTTTACGACATGCACGGGGAGAGAAACAGTGGGTCTATTCTTTTTAAGTACCGGCCCCACACAGTAAATAAGGTCTTACAGTGTTTATTGTTTATTGATCATTCATGTGACAGTTAGACTGCACTCGAACTTGTCACAATTTGTTTTATACAGTTCGATTACACCCACGAAGAAGAACCGGCAAAAAACTTCGCAGGTTCCTGTATGCCTATGTTTATGGACTTTTAATTTGTAAACCTGATATTATCCTAAAAACCGGCCAAATGCGAGTCAAACTCGCGCATCGAGGTTTCCGCACCACAAAAAAAACTTAAAAAAAGCGCGTTTCATGTACGGGGACCCCTCTTTATTTTTCTTTTAGATTACTTATAGATTTCTAAGAAAACTTCTTATTTTCGGTTTGTAGATGTAAGATGCCGCAGTGTATGTGCACTAACCCAGAGATGATAATTTGTTAAAATTTATATAAAAATGTTTCGATAAAAATGTTATTTTTCCTAGTTGTATTTATGCAAGTGTCCACAGGCCTAAAAAAACAATTTGTGTAAATATAATATGTGTATGTACTTGTAACGTTTTTTATAGCTTTCTTTAGATATTGTTGCTTGTGGCCTGACATAGGCTTTTCATAAAAATGTTTACATATATATTTTTTAGTACTTACATAGTTCTCCTTCTTAATTATCTTATATCTTACACGTCATACAGTATTTAAGACCAATTTTACACCTCGGCTTCTCATACTAACATAATCGACCATTATGTAGGTACTTCAAAACTATTTCCTAGAACGATTTCATTCTATATTTGAATGTGTTCCTTAAATGTATAATAGACCTATACCTTGGAGCTCTTCAAAAGGCGTGTTAAAAAATTAGACAACGACCTTTTTTTCCGCCTTCTAGCTGGCATGGCGCCTCTCTGAGCGTGGTTTCGCGAGGAGTGGTGTTATTGGCTGTGTCCGATGTTCTTTTGAACTTTTTGGGCACAGCCACCAGGGCCGGTTGCCCATAAAAAAATTGCCGTGCGGTCAACATTTACTTCGTTTGGACTTATCTACCTGAGACCTGTACTTTCATAGGAAATCTTTTGATATTAAGGTTACATTTAATAAAGTAATTTTGCTTTCATGTTTTATTTTGATAAAATGGTTCCTACAGAAGTACTGAGTGGAAAAGTGGATACAAAGTAAAATTTTTAACCTACGCCAAATAGATTTGAAGTTGTTTTTATGGAAACTGACACGTTGGCTACATCACCTGCAACATCCGTGATGTCAGCCCACAACAACGGGTGAACTAGGTGTCATGTCAGTGCTTCCCTTCATTTCATGTCGGCTACACTAAACTGGACACTGAAGTGCTTAATCTTTCCGTTACGTCTGTATAGGCGCCTAGCTGTACAATTCATGGTTGTAAATAGAACATTATTTTCTACCATACATTTCGAATAGTCAAATATTTTGAATGCAAATTTCGTTATTTTCTACAAAATTATTGGAACAATTTGTGTTTTAATCTCAAAGCGTGTTCCTCGCGAACGAATGTACGAATAATTGTGAAACCGCTCCGCCAAGATAGTTATTGGGCGGGCGCCGCCTTTTAATGGGAATATTAGTCGAGGACCGCATTGAGGATTTTCAGATGTACAATCTGAAATAACATTGTAGCGTTGGAAAATGTTTTTTGAAGTTTGAATACAATTCTGATTGACTTCGAATGTTGTGTAACAAATTGTAACACAAATATTAGAAATTAAAATAATATAGGTATGTATAGGTGCGCTACGTACACACATAGATATTTGTGTTTGTAAATTATTAGCAATTGGAGTGGTTTTTGTGACCGTCGACTTAGGAAGTTGTGCTTTTGTGTATAGCGTAGCTGAAATTAATATTTTGATTAATGTTTACTAAATAAACAGAATGAGCCCAATTTCAAACTTGAGAAGCGTCGGTCGGCAGTTTGTTGAGAACTTGCCTAGCGCGTGCACACAGATCAGTTAATTTATGGCTATATTGAATGACAATCAAGGATCTACCGTGTCCACCTACGCACAACGCGCACTGGGCAGGGATTGCATCCCTACACGCTACGGATGCGTACCAATCGGTTCTGCAGATTTTCCTCCACAGAACCGTTAAACTCTGGAACGCTCTCCCTGCCCACATATTCCCCCTGCCCCCCCCCCCCCCCCCCCCAAAGTACAGCCCCGTGTCCTTCGCGTGGGGCGCGCACCCGTCAGGTCGACATAGTATTGGCAACCCCGCATACGGCCGAATATACATAGGCGTCGTTAGACACTTTATGGGTGGCTCGGAGTCACTGTCGCGCTTTCTGTAAAAATAAATTATTAAGTTAGAGTATGTCGGTATCTTTGCGCGCTCTTATTGGCTGTAGATCTCGACACCTTTCCCATAAGAAATCTCCTTATGACCATCCAGCCATAATCTCTCTAATCTGAGTGTACATAGTGTTGTGTAATCCGCAAGTGACGCGGCGCGGCGCGGCAGCCTCACGCTTGAAATTATGTTTATTTACTAATATTAATCGAAACATGTCCAAGAGAAGAGATCTTTTCTTATTGATCTAAGAAATCTCAAGTACATAATGCGATATTATGAAAAGTTCTTAATGCTTTGTAAATAAATATGTATATTGTTAAAAGTACAGTCTCTGCACTGTGGTTAAAATGTAATTTAATTACGTAAAGTACCCAATAAAATATTTTTATTAATTAATTAATATACCTAAGTATCTCGCTAGTTATTAAACATTAAGTAAGTGAATGTCGCTTGCGTAATTAAAATATTTATCTATTATATAGCGGGGTAGGTGTCGTTTCTTAATTTTGTGAATGAGTGAGAAGGGCGGGGGGAGGGGAGTTAATGTTTTGTATTGTTGTGTACATTTTAAATGTATTATTAAAAATATATGTGAGATTGGTGTTTACATTGTGTTTTCTTTCTTTCTCGCAGAATCTAACAAATTTTCACATCGTGATTTTCCAGTGATTTTTCCTCAACTGCCTCAAGCTAAAAGTACATTATAAGTACATCTGTAAAGATGCTCATTGCAGTGTGTCCTGTTTTTTTTACGTAAACTGACACGGTTGGCTACATCACCTACAGCATCCGCCATGTCAGCCCATAACACCGGGTGAACTAGGTGCCATGTCAGTGTTTCCCTTCATTTGTCGGCTACACTGAACTGGACGGAAAACACGAACTATTTACATAGCCGTTTCGACCGACGTTACGCTCAGTGCGATGGTACCAACCCGGCCGGGATAAACCCTACCACCTAGTAAGGTAAGAAGGGAAGTCACCTACAGTTTTACGAGGATACCCAGCCTCCAACGGTCGAGCGGTCATCCATCCAATAACCTGACTTGCTCAACAACAGTCGACCGACCGCACCACTGAGCTACCGAGGCTGACAATAACTATACGCTTATATTTGAATACGCTCTAAAAGTCATTTTCAATGTACCCGAAGGTCATGTAAGGCATGACATCTGTAATTTTTTTAAAGCGCGAAACCTTATTTTGTTTCTCCTTTATTAATCAATACTAATAATAAATCTGTAAGGGATGTTCATGGAGTAAGTTACTTTGTTTTATGAGATACTGCGTTTGTAGACTCTATGTATGATACTAAAACTAATTTGACGATTTTTAGAAATATTTTCTGTATGTCTGTATGTATGTATGTTCCTCCATACCTCTTAAACCGATCAAATGAATTTGATGAAACTTGATGATGAACACACACACAGGATAGGCTAAATAAAATGTTGTTCCTATTACGCTAGCTAGATGTGGCTCTCATACAAAGCGATTTGTTCTTTGCTCTTACTTTTTTTATGGAAACTGACACGGTTGGCTACATCACCTACAACATCCGTGATGTCAGCCCATAACACGGGGTGAACTAGGTGTCATGTCAGTGCTTCCCTTCATTTCATGTCGGTTACACTGAACTTTCTTCTTTTTAAATACGAATTTTACGCGAGTGAAGCTGCGGGCAAAAGCTAGCAAATAATAACTTCAATTCTTTAGGTTCGAGTACTTAAGAGAAAGCCTCCGTCACAGAGGGCGCTCAGGCCTAACACGATTTGTGCGCAGAATATTGCTGTAACATCAGTTCGTCGGGTCCGGGTTTGACCCAGAACCCTCGTTAATTTGTCAACCCCAGGGCACATGGTTAGTGAGCCGGTAAGTATTCCTTAACTAGGTGAAATAGAGCTCGTTAGTACTGGTCCAATGAATGGCACCAAGCTTTGGTATATATGTCGCAGGGTTATTGTAAGATCCGGTTTATTGTAATACGAGTAATAACTCTAGGTTATTGCAAATTCATTTATGTCTTGATAATCTCACTGACAAATTCTAGGTTCATTATAAAAACCGCTGTGTCGGTTAGAGTTATCGCAAATTGTGACAATATCATACAAAAACATGGATTATAAACGTCAGCGCTCAGGGTTTTATAACAACCCCAAGTCCAAGTAAACTTATTGCAAATGAGTAGATTCGCACTGAGCCAGTCAGTCATTGATCAGTGGCACTGACCAATAAGGGCAAAGCAAACATTGAATTTAGCAACAAACTTGATTGCGATTAAAGTTATTATAAAAAGCCTAAATTTTGATGTTTAAAATCTACATAATTGTAATAACTCTAACAGGGTTTTTATAACAAATCTAAAATCAAATTGGAACAAATTTGCAATAATTCGGGTTTTGTAATAAAATTAAGTTTATTGTAATAAAATGGATCTTAGGGTTAGAGGTCAATTCGATGACAGAAACATTGTGTATCGAGTGCGACATTCGGAGTAAAATGAATACATTGCCATGAGAGAGAAATCATTGGCCAAGTGCTACACTAGAAAGAAAGAAAGAAAGAAAGAAAGAAAGAAAGAAAGAAAGAAAGAAATAAAGAAAGAAAGAAAGAAAGAAAGAAAGGAAGAAAGAAAGAACGAAAGGAAGGAAGAAATAAAGAAAAAAAAAAGAAAGAAAAAAAGAAAGAATTTATTCGTCACAAAAACAATTTTACCAAATATTATTAATTAATATATAGTATGTGACGAAGAGGGAGCACACTCAGCTGATTCACTACGCAAGATAGAGAAGCTGATTTTTAAGGGCTTCCCCCATGGCTGGATAAGGCTAAAAACAACAAATACCAAATCATAAATACAAATAAAATTACAATAATAATATGAGGCTAACTTAGCCCACAACTGTGGGTTCCATTCATCTATTGGCGTGAGGTGAAACAGAAATTTAACAGTGTTTGGAGATGTCACGTTGTGGATTCGTCACCAACAGGAGTTTGAATGCACAAAAAATCGCTAAATGTGAGCGGAGAAATTCAATACAACTCAGGAACCCCATCTATCTGAATAGTTCTTATTTGTCGTTTAAGTACTGGATTATGCACAACGTTGCAAACATTTTGAAAATGTTGTTGGTCAATAATCGTAGCTTCAATATTTCTTCATTAGATAAACGCAAAGCAGAAAATGAAGAGAAAGCGCAAAAGTAGCTTAAGTAGTCTGTAATAGAACAGGGTTAACGAGAAGTCTAAAATAATATTTTCGTCCTCCACGTCGCAATTTTAAATTAAATTAAATAAAAAAATATATATATTTCCACCCAAGTACAGTTTCGGGTCCTTCAAAAGGGGCGTGAATGGGCACCTGTCAGGCCGGCATGGCATTCGCAACCCCCGCATACGACCGAATGTCCATGAGCGTCGTTAGACACCTTATGGGTGGCTCGGCGCCATATGTCGCGCTGTCAATAAAAAAAAATATATATTCAGATTTATAAAAATTTACGATAAATTCAATCACTCCATCCGGATTTGGAAAAAAAATCTATTACTTAAATATACATTTCTAGCTAATACTATATATACAGCTTGTTTAGTTTAAGAGCTGAAAATGAAATGAAGGGAAGCACTGACATGGCACCTAGTAGTTCACCCGGTGTTATGGGCTGACATCACGGATGTTGTAGGTGATGTAGCTAACCGTGTCAGTTTCCATAAAAAAAGAGCTAAAGCGGTCCGACAGACGGACGGATAGACAGACAGACAGAGATTGCAGCGAGACTTTTACCAAGCAACCCTAAAAAGTGAGCGCTTTTAATATTTTCTCGGTGTAAATGTCTCTACGGAACAGCAAAATAATTTTACTGGAAATATCGTCTTCGATACTCGATTTTCACCCTCGTGAATTGGACCTAATTACTACTGCTCTATGTCAATACAATACACAATACACCGCGCACAGATTGTGGATGTTATATAGCACACGAGAGCGAACTACTCAACTTAATCTTATTGTTTGCTTTGGGCACTTATGTTTAGGGGAAACTTAAAGGGATAGGGTACCTAAGAAGGTATACTATCGAAATGGCAAGTTATTTTAGGAAAGGATAGAAATAATTATGTTAAAATAATTGTGATCATAATTTTAATACCCTTGCGAGTGCCGTGTCGTCCCAACCTGATTAGATATACCTAACTGCTTCATGTGGCACTTTGCCTCACACGCTATCGACGGAATTAGCGCAAGATACATTTTCAACCGACTTCCAAAAAGGCACAAAAGGACACATTTATAGATGGACTCTTTTGTGCCGCCTTCTACTCAAGATCACCTACACTACTCATGTACCGTGTGGGGCCGGTACTTTAAAAGAATAGCCCCACTGCATCTCTCCCCGTGTATGTCGTAAAAGGCGACTAAGGGATATGACTCCCTTCTTATATTACTAGGTGGTAGGGTTTAACCCGCCCGGGTTGGTACCACCGCACTGAATGAAAGGTCGGTCGAAACGGCTATGTAAATAGTTTGTGTTTTCCGTCCAGTTCAGTGTAGCCGGCACGACCGAAGGGAAGCACTGACGTGGCACCAAGTTCACCCGGTGTTATGGGCTGACATCACGGATGTTGTAGGTGATGTAGCCAACGGTGTCAGTTTCCATAAAAATAAAAAAAATAAAAATATTATTTAATACTTTTTAGGGTTTGAAGTCGGTTCAATGTTTTTTTTAAACAGTTTTTTATGTATGAAAATTTGTAAAAGAATGGAAGGAAGAAAATGCTGTCAGGTCAAATGAATGGGCATGGTAACATTATAGTTGCGGCAAATTCGAGTGAGGGGCTAAAATTTTCCATGATTCGTTTTATGTTTTTAACTAGAAGAGGAATGGAATTGGACAGTCTAGCGCTAGCCCTTGGGACTTTAAAACAAATATTTTCTAATAGAAATTGACATTTTATTAGATTGTTTAAAATTTTCAATAAAATAGTTGTGTCGGATATAATTATCCTATGATCCAAAAGTCGCCGTTTCGAGCTCCACTACAGATTATCAGATGAAGGCTGCAATTTGTTCTTTAACCTTTTTTTCAGCTCACTTGCCAAACACAATCACCCTCACATGACAGCATCACATGACAAACACAAGCGATAGTCTTCCACATTTTTTTTTTTGAACCTGACACGGTTGGCTACATCACCTACAACATCCGTGATGTCAGCCCATAACACAGCGTGAACTAGGTGCCATGTCAGTGCCTCCCTTCATTTCATGTCGGCTACACTAAACTGGACGGAAAACACGAACCATTCACATAGCCGTTTCGACCGACGTTTCGTTCAGTGCGGTGGTACCAACCCGGCCGGGATAAACCCTACCACCTAGTAAGGTAAGAAGGGAAGGGACCTACAGTTTAACGTGGAATCCGAACCACGGTCAGCCTCCAACGGTCGAGCGGTCACCCATCCAATCACTGACCGCGCTCAGCGTTGCTTAATAACAGTTGACTAACCAACCGCGCCACTGACCTACCGAGGCTGACGAATTTTCTTCACGAACATACTAACGGTACGGCAGATTTTAAAAAACGATAGGTTTTCTAAAGCTAAAAAAACTACAAAAGGGTTTTCTCAGCCTCCCTGCACCGAGTGTTGGCAGAGACTAATGGCAGAGGGAATAAGGGATTCCTAAGAGTAGTGCCCCTGATAGCACCTGTAAAACGGACTAAGCGAACTCTCAAAACGCCATTGACTCAGAGACTCCAGACCATTTGTAAGTTTAGGGCCAGCGAGAAGATGACTCGGCGCTGCCTCGAGTCCAAGGAAGCAAGCAGATATAATTTTGGAGGATTTTAAAATAGCAAGAAATGTGTGTGTTATGTGTGTTCTATCGCTTATTCCATGAGGAGTCCTCGGAGGAGCTGTTCAACGCGATCCCGCCGCCCCCTCTCCACCAGTGGCGATTCCTTTAAGTTGGCTAGGTTGGCGCCGCCAAACCACATAAAATGAATGCCACCATTAATATCGAAGTATTAAGCAAAAACAAATGTGAAAAAATATCGGGGTTATATTTATTTATTATATAACCCACTATATTTTTGCAATTTTCTCAAAAACTCTCCAAGTTTTAACATTTTTTCTCTCACCATCTTGTACCCCTCGTTGATGCATGTCATTTGGCACTCTAAATATTCACGTAGCCTTAGTATTATAACTCACGACATCAGGGCGAATTCGCACTCTCCCTGGAAATCGGGGACTATACTGAAGCGATCGAAAAGACATTTTCAATGTCAAAAATGTCCTTAGCCACAGCCAACCCAATCCTCACCACCATGAATCGCCACTGCTCTCCACCTCCGCACCGTGCGCACTGGACAGGGATTGCATCCCTACACACTGGACTTACCGCGGATGCGTACTAATCAATTCTACAGATCTTTCATCTACTGAACCGGTGAAACACTGGAACGCTCTCCCTGCTCATATATTTCCTCACAAGTACTGTCTCGGGTCCTTCTAAGGGGCGTCAATGGGCACCTGTCAGGTCGGCATGGCATTCGCAACCTCCGAATACGACCGAATGTCCATGGGCGTCGTTCGACACGTTATTGGTGGCTAGGCGCCATATATGTCGCGCTTTTATTAAAAAAAAGAAACAACACAAATTACAATGAGACCCGTTCCATGTTTATCTAGAAGTATCCGGTCCCGGTCTGGTCTGGCGCGCACAATTCCCGAATTTCATTCCGGCAAATTTATAGCTTTCTAAGCGATCAAGTTGCTCGTTTTTTGCTTCCATTAAAACTTTCTCTTCGCTTTTTAATAGGAGGCCGGCCGGATCGGATTAGTGTTTCCGGAAGGGCGGGGGGAATTTGAACAAGGAAAACATAAATTTAATGTAATATGATAAAACAAAATTTATGACAAATTTCATATTGAATCAATTACATATTTGTGAACGAATTTAGCTGGGTTTTTAATTTCGTTTACATACCCCACGCTGTATTCCGACAATCAGGTTAAGCAGGTATGCTCTTGTAAATTTCAGCACAACACCGACCACCACGTTTTGCATTGTATTAGGTAAGAGATAACTATCAAGCAGCAAGCGAGGTAGCAAGTAAGGCACGAAGATCAACCTGCTGCACAACTCGGTGGAAAGGCCATGAGTGAGAGGTGGCCATCCTGTCGCTCTTTAGCACCTTTTCCTTTACGCCTATTACGTCATGCACGGGGGGGGTTTCAACAATTTTGTATAAATTCAAATTATTATTGTTTATTGTTTATTGTATAATTTCATCCACAGGTAGGTCACCTACGCTTGGACATGTCGAAAATTCCGCCAGTTCTAAATTCAATGCGAAGAAGAACTGACAAACAAACTTCGCAAGTCACAATGTTTTGTTAGTACCTTATAAGTATTATATTATAGTAACTTACAAATAATTAACCCATACTACCGCTCACAAGAGCATTAATATTTACAGCATAAACATGAATACTGAAGAATTTGACCACACTGCCTATTTAAATTACCTATATCTGGTGTATAGTGCCATCGTCAATTTTGATACTTCATATTATATCAAGTCAAAAAATAAATAAAAATTAGTTTACATTTATTACAAAAAGATGTAATAAGTCATATAAAAAAAAATTTAATGATACAAAGTGTATCCAAATGTCAAATTGTCAAAGTTTGTTAGTGGAAAAAACAGTAGTCAAACTCTTAGATAAAATTACGGTCAGTTAATGCATCTTTAATAGTGTAATAACTCTTTTCATTTTCATATTACCTATCAAACAAAATTTTTCGATTTTTAAGTAGTGGTCACCATCCTGGAACTCACTTGTCAAAACAATGTCTCGACGACGAAGGCCACGAACGAGTAGTGGTCACCATCCTGGAACTCACTTGTCAAAACAATGTCTCGACGACGAAGGCCACGAACGAGTAGTTGCACCTAATAATATTTTATACTCGTAATCTTAAAGAAAATTAATTTCTTGAAGAACTAATACATATTTAAGATTCTTTAAATTTTAAATACTTATATGGTCAACATTTTTAATTTAATTAAATAACTCCCGAGATTCCCGGGAAGGTTACTATAGTATAAAACTTAGTAGATCTATTCAAAATAAATGTTCTTAATACGCTTTTATCATACTAGCGTTCACCCCCGACTTACTTCGCGAGAATATTTATGCTTTATAGTTAATTTTCGGGATTGAAATTCCAAAAATCATTCTGACCCACCTTTGACCAGGAACCTATACATAATTAGCAGTTTTTATTATTATGTATATCAGTTTTAAGCAACAACATAAATTTGTATTTGTATACGTGAATCAAATACTAATGTAGGAAAATAATAAATAATATACTGCTAGATATACATATATTGCTATCCAGCGTGGAAATGCAGCGAGTGTTTTAGGTACCCTGCGCGGTCATTTCGGATTTTATATATTTTTTGTTTATTGTCTATTTAGTACCTATTTTTGCTGTTGAATAAATAAATTCATATATAAATAATAATAATAACATTAAACCGTTACATAATACAAAAACATACGGTTACAATTTTATTAAAATACGCCAATCCCGGGAAAAAATTTAAAAAGTGTCTTTCCATACTTATCCAACCTCTCAAGTTTAGGTAACTATGTATGTATCCGATTACCCCATCTCTCATTATTACACATCAATACACCGTTCACTATTTTGAAAAGCAAAATCCCAAAAAAATCTGACCACCCAACAGGAAGAAAAACTAAAATTACTATTTTTCCAACGCTCGCGTCAATAGTTTGACAGCGAACAAGGAAATCATTTCAGTGTGGTGCCACGTCGTCGTGTCGTGATGCGATGCCGCGGAGGGCGGTGAAGGAGGGGCGGCGGCGGCGGGGCGGGGAGGGCGACAGCCACAAAAGGTTGTTTCGTGCACACGGATGATAGAGTACAGAGGAGCTGTTGATAGCTATCATTTCAAATAGAATTCTTCCTAGGAGTACTTTTCATAGAATCATTTCATTATTATCCTTCCTTACCTTATTACCTTATTACCTTTTACCTTATTACCTTATTACCTTACCTATAATAAAATCCAACGTCTGCTTTCTGTATGTCTGAGTGTCTGTCTGTCCGCTTATAACTCGAGAACCACTGGACCGATTTTAATAAAACAAAATTCTACGGATAGCTTGATTCTTCCCATCAACTATAGGCTACTTACTATCACGCTAAATGGCTTATGAGGTTAGCAGTGAAGTGAAATATGAGAGCACTTGGCAATATTTGTATGTAACGGAACGGAATCATTCACCCGAGTAAGAACCGATGACATTACAATATCCTGAAGGGGGGGGGGGGGGGGGGGATAAGTAGAGGCATATAGGGAGGGGGGTGAGGGAGGGGCGGGAGGGGAGGTGGAGTAGAGCGATGGAATCCCCCTTATCCTTATCCTTTCCTTTCTTCCTTACCTCTAATAAAATCCAACGTCTGCTTTCTGTCTGTCTGTATGTATGTCTGTCTGTTTACCATCTTTGGGGTTGCCATATTTACTCGAAGTATCGATTATGGCGAGACTCAACGGAAGGGAGGGAGAGGCAGGGAGATGGAGGGAGAGGGAGAGGGAGAGGGAGAGGGAGAGGGAGAGGGAGAGGGAGAGGGAGAGGGAGAGGGAGAGGGAGAGGGAGAGGGAGAGGGAGAGGGAGAGGGAGAGGGAGAGGGAGAGGGAGAGGGAGAGGGAGAGGGAGAGGGAGAGGGAGAGGGAGAGGGAGAGGGAGAGGGGGGGGGGAGAGGGAGAGGGAGAGGCAGGGAGATGGAGGGAGAGGGAGAGGGAGAGGGAGAGGGAGAGGGAGAGGGAGAGGGAGAGGGAGAGGGAGAGGGAGAGGGAGAGGGAGAGGGAGAGGGAGAGGGAGAGGGAGAGGGAGAGGGAGAGGGAGAGGGAGATTAAAATATGGAATGATTTCAAAATTAGATTTTAGGAGTTTATAAAATTTTGTACAGAGATGAATTGCATGCTGAGGAAGGACATAGTCTCAAAAAACAACCCTTAAGGGGGTGAAATAGGAGATGCGAAAGTTTGTATGGGAGTATCGGTTTCTTAAAGGTAGGTCCAGGATTGTTGGATTTTCACATATAAGGGGAGGAAACGGAGTGTTAAAGATTGTATGGGAATATCGTTTTTTTTAAAGGAAAATCAAGAGAGGGAGAGGGAGAGGGAGAGGGAGAGGGAGAGGGAGAGGGAGAGGGAGAGGGAGAGGGAGAGGGAGAGGGAGAGGGAGAGGGAGAGGGAGAGGGAGAGGGAGAGGGAGATTAAAATATGGAATGATTTCAAAATTAGATTTTAGGAGTTTATAAAATTTTGTACAGAGATGAATTGCATGCTGAGGAAGGACATAGTCTCAAAAAACAACCCTTAAGGGGGTGAAATAGGAGATGCGAAAGTTTGTATGGGAGTATCGGTTTCTTAAAGGTAGGTCCAGGATTGTTGGATTTTCACATATAAGGGGAGGAAACGGAGTGTTAAAGATTGTATGGGAATATCGTTTTTTTTAAAGGAAAATCATAATTATAGCTACTCAAAACAAATAAATGGGGGGGGGGGGGGGGGGGAGGGGGGATGGGTGTGACGGTGGCCTCGCCCTTAGTTACTTACTTTCTTCGTGGAGGTTTATTGTATTCCAGAATGCAGCTTAGCCTGAAGCCTCGCCGTTAGTTACTTACTTACATCAAGAAGGTTAATCCTCTTCCTTAACGCAGCTCGGCCTTCGGCCTGACCCATGGTTTATCCTCTTCCTAAACGGAGCTCGGCCTTCGGCCTCGCCCTCAGTTACTTACTTTCTTCGAGAAGGTTTATAGTCTTCCTAAAGGCAGCTCGGCCTTCGGCCTCGCTCTTTGTTACTTACTTTCATCGAAAAAGTTTATCCTCTTCCTGAACGCAGCTCGGCCTTCGGCCTCGCCCTTAATTACTTTCTTTCTTAGAGATGGTTTATCGTCTTCCTGAACACAGCTCGGCCTTCGGCCTCGCCCTCAGTTACTTACTTTCTTCGAGAAGGTTTATGGTCTTCCTGAACGCAGCTCGGCCTTGGGCCTCGCCCTCAGTTACTTACTTTCTTCGAGAAGGTTTATCCTCTTCCTGAACGCAGCTCGGCCTTCGGCTTCGCCCATAGTTACTTACTGTCTTCGAGAATGTTTATCGTCTTCCTGAACGCAGCTCGGCCTTCGGCTTCGCCGTTTGTTACTTGCTTTCTTCGAGAAGGTTTATAGTCTTCCTGAACGCAGCTCGGCCTTCGGTCTCGCCCTTAGTTACTTACTTTCTTCGAGAAGGTTTATAGTCTTCCTGAACGCAGCTCGGCCTTCGGCCTCGCCCTTAATTACTTACTTTCTTCGAGAAGGTTTATAGTCTTCCAGAACGCAGCTCGGCCTTCGGCCTCGCCCTTAGTTACTTACTTTCTTCGAGAAGATTTATAGTCTTCCTGAACGCAGCTCGGCCTTCGGCCTCGCCCTTAATTACTTACTTTCTTCGAGAAGGTTTATAGTCTTCCTGAACGCAGCTCGGCCTTCGGCCTCGCCCTTAGTTACTTACTTTCTTCGAGAAGGTTTATAGTCTTCCTGAACGCAGCTCGGCCTTCGGCCTCGCCCTTAGTTACTTACTTTCTTCGAGAAGGTTTATAGTCTTCCTGAACGCAGCTCGGCCTTCGGCCTCGCCCTTAGTTACTTACTTTCTTCGAGAAGGTTTATAGTCTTCCTGAACGCAGCTCGGCCTTCGGCCTTACCCTTAATTACTTACTTTCTTCGAGAAGGTTTATAGTCTTCCTGAACGCAGCTCGGCCTTCGGCCTCGCCCTCAGTTACTTAATGTCTTCTTTGAAATACGAATTTCACGCGAGCGGAGCCGCGGGCTCAGCTAGTATATTATATATGTACTTACATAAAATTTTAATAAATATAATTAACTGTTTTCTATACGGTATAACGCTGTCAAAACACATTACAAGGATACCACACCGCAGCACCTCTTTAATTGTGGCCCGGAACCGCAGGCAGAGCCGTCAGTTTTTATTTTTTTATGGAAACTGACACGGTTGGCTACATCACCTACAACATCCGTGATGTCAGCCCATAACACCGGGTGAACTTGGTGCCACGTCAGTGCTTCCCTTCGGTCGTGCCGGCTACACTGAACAGAAGGTCTATTCTTGTAAATTCTTACAGCGGAATCAGCGCTGATGTGGCGCTGAGAGCCACTTTGGTAAGTGGCTCTCAGCGCCACAACAGCGCTGATTCCGCTGTCAGAATTTACAAGAATAGACCTGCTGGACGGAAAACACAAACTATTTACATAGCCGTTTCGACCGACGTTTCATTCAGTGCCGTGGTGCGATAAACCCTACCACCTAGTAAAGTAAGAAGGGAAGGGACCTACAGTTTTACTTGAAATCCGAACCACGGTCAGCCTCAAACAGTCGAGCGGTCACCCATCCAAGTACTGACCGCGCTCAATACATGGATCGTATCAATGGTTTTATAAAAATATATTTCATTCTTTATTCTTTATTCATCATCCATAAAAATGTATACAAATACAAAAAAAATTCTATTAGCCTAAACCATTCATATAACACGTTGGAGCCAATTTGAAGCAGGCAAGTCTCCACAAACAGCACCCGTTCACGAGCATTACGCCAGGGCCAGCCATCGCCTCCCTCAACAAAATATTTCATTTGTGTGTAATCGTACTAAATGGCAAATGTAGATCACATCTATTAGTAAGCATCGATGTTAGTAAGCGCACTGGAAACGGCTCAAATTAATTTAGCTGAATTATGAAACCGCACATCGATTCATAATAAACGAGCAATTCCGCAGGGCTGACGAATATATCCGTCCACGAAGACATCAATACCGTAGAAACGGCAAGTCCTTACATTTTTTTTTACTGACACGGTTGGCTACATCACCTACAACATCCGTGATGTCAGCCCGTAACACCGGGTGAACTTGGTGCCACGTCAGTGCTTCCCTTCGGTCGTGCCGGCTACACTAAACTGGATTCGACCGACCTTTCATTCAGTGCGGTGGTATCATCCCGGGCGGGTTAAACCCTACCACCTAGTAATATAAGAAGGGATTCATATCCCTTAGTCGCCTTTTACGACATACACGGGGAGAGATGCAGCGGGGCTATTCTTTTAAAGTACCGGCCCCACGCGGTACACATATATTACATACAAAGAGATTAAAAGGGGCTGGGTTTAATGTCTTTGATTACATACAAACATACATACATACAATTTTTTTGGCACACCTGTTTAGAAGCCCACACAGCTAAATTACGAATATTGTGCAATTCCAACGATATTACATACTAGCTTTTGCCCGTGGCTTCGCTCGCCGCCCCGCGCCGTCCCGCGCCGCCCCGCGCCGCCCGGCGCCGACCCGCGCCGTCCGGCGCCGACCCGCGCCGTCCGGCGCTGCCGTCCCGCGCCGCCCCCGCCGACCCGTGCCGCAACTCGCCGTCCTGCGCCGCCCCGTGCCGTCGCGCACCGCCCCGTGCCGCTCCACGCCGCCCCGCGACTTTCCATACTGGCCATATTTGTTTTCTGCAAATTTAAAAAAAAGAACAGAATTCGAAATTGAATTTTTTATGTGACGTTGATAGGCTTTTGTTTTTCTTGGGAGAAGAGATGACATTTATCGTTATATTTTGGCAAATTTACACAATATCTTTATAAATTATGGCCTATGTGATATTCTGATGTATAAGCTATAGTACTGTAAAGTCTCGTCAAAATCCGTCTAGTTGTTTTTGCGTGAAAGAGGAACAAAGATCCATACATCCATACATCCATACATCAATACATCCATACATCCATCCATCCTCACAAACTTTCGCGTTTATAATATTAGTAGGACATACAGGTCGAATTGGTAATCTCCTTTTTTTAAGAAGTCGGTTAATAATAAAAACAAACAAAACACGATTCTTGTATGGAGACCACCCTTAACTTCGATCATAAAAAATATTATTTTTTATACTATTTATAATATTTAACTATTTTTTCTGTCTACGACCCTTAAGTTTTTACTTTTGATTTTTTTTTATTTTTTATTATTTGTTAGGATTCCGTCATAATAACACATTCTGTGAAAATTGCAACCGCCGCGCCGGCTACCTATTACAGTTCAAAAGATACAGCCCTTTAAAGGCACCGAACTAGATGTATAGAAGCGTTATAGCGCCATGAAACATGTTAACAATGTGTCTGTAAACAAGATGATGTGCGTGACTTCACTTGCAATATTTTGATCACGAATACATTCAACCAACCATCTCATTCTATGAATGCGATAACGCTCCTCACTCACGTATTTACGAATACTAGACTATAGCTGAGTTACGTATACACAAGCACACAGTTTACACCAATACTTATGAGCCGCGCGCGGCGCTCGGGGCGCGAAATCGGTCGGCGCGGTCGACATTATTCGGCAGAACACGCGACAAGATGCAAAGGGGAAATAAGCAATACCATTTGTCACTGTCACTAATGCACAAAACTCATTTTTTTCTCGTTCGCTCTCCACACTTACTTACGTTCGGCACTGACTTGCGCTCAACACACTTGTGAGACGCCTTGTAAAGCGGCTTTCTTGCGAAAAGGATCTTATAAGATACTTTGATCGAGAACATATTTTTTCGGGAATGATGTATGGAAAGGGAGAGTCTATAGATATATGTCGATATTCAAAGGTCTTACAACGTAGGCTTAGTAAAAGGCGTCTGTATCAAACCCTTAAAAAACATCAATCAAATGTTTGTATGGACATCAGACATAGGTTTTTTTTTTTTTTTTTTATTGAAACTGACACGGTTGGCTACATCACCTACAACATCCGTGATGTCAGCTCATAACACCGGGTGAACTTGGTGCCACGTCAGTGCGTCCCTTCGGTCGTGTCGGCTACACTGAACTGGACGGAAAACACAAACTATTTACATAGCCGTTTCGACCGACCTTTCATTCAGTGCGGTGGTACCAATCCGGGTGGGTTAAACCCTACCACCTAGTAATATAAGAAGGGAGTCATATCCCTTAGTCGCCTTTTACGGCATGCACGGGGAGAGATGCAGTGGGGCTATTCTTTTAAAGTACCGGCCCCACACGGTACAAACACGTACATTTGTAAATTCGTTCCTAATTCTTTCGCCTCTTCGAAAGCTGATGCTTCTTCTAACCTTTTCACTTCTTAGCCGGTAACTAGACGCACGCCGACGTAAAACCGTGTGCGTCTATGATTTCTGAATGAAGTGCTCTGAAGGTAAGGTTAATAAATAAATTATGCACAGACCGACCGACGACGCTACCCTGCCGAGCAGCACCGTGCGTCTGTTCAAACATTCACCACTCAATTTGAATAAGTCTTCGCTTGGATAAGAGCTCGCCTATCCTGAGTTCCTGACTCCTACCTGCTCCTACGGCGGCGGCGCAAACACAATTAATTATAAGCAACACAACATAGGTACAATCAACGCGTAGGTATGTACCGGATGATGGTAAAAGTGTGGAGATATGTCAGCGTCCTCTGTCTCCACGGGTTGCCTGCGCAGCTTGCTATTGTGTGGACTACTGCCCGATGCTCTCAGTAAGCTAATTGTATATGAGCGGCGGGTGGCCGAGTGGTTTGGGCATCGGCTTCTCATGCGAGAGATCCGCGATTCGAGTCCGGTCGGCGTGTACCAATAACTTTTTTCTGACGAAAAAATTTACGTGCATACCTACACCTGCTGCTTCACCGTTCGGAACCGGTGTAAAACTGTAAGTCCCTTCCCTTGCCCCTTACTAGGTGGAAGGCTAAAATTGTAGCCGACTGGGTTTATACCACCGTACTGGATGTAAGATGGCCGCATAGCAGCCTCGGTTGTCTTCTCCTCTAGTCCAGTATAGCCAGCAACCCAGGGAAGTCTCCCGTTTGGCACCTACCTTCTCGGAGGTGATATTGGCTGGTCGGGACATGCGCTTTGGCCCCTCCGACTCAGCCACCCATACCGGATTACATAAAAAAATATATACAGGGTGTTGTAACGACCAGTACATTAATTTCGCCAACGCAATCGTCATGTTTTTCCGAGAAAAAAAAGCAAACAAAGTTTTTCTCTAAAGTGTCTTGTTTTATAGATATAAATTTTTGAAATGTATGTTTTCGTCTAGTGTAAATTGACGCGAACAGGGGGAGTGTGCTGGCGCGGGAACGCAAGATGCCGCGTATGAGGGCGACAGGCTAGCCACCTCTCACCTTGGCACGGTAATTCCACCGAGTCATGCAACAGGTGGGCCTTCGTGCCTTACTTGCTGTTTGATAGTTATCCCGTCCGAATACTTTGCTAAACGTGGTGGCCAGTGTTGTGCTGTAATTTACCTGAGTACTTGCAGCACAACACCGATTACTCTGCTTACCCCGATTGTCGGGATACGGAGTGTGGTGTCTATTGAAAAATTAAGTAATTGAAGTTGGGAAGAGAGCATAGCTTATTTCGTAATTTATCGTTCCTTGTTACTTTATTTTTACTTAAACAAAATGCAGAAAATAAAAGCATTTAAAACTAAAATCTCTAAAAGGGGAAAAGTTCCTCTAGATCCCCGATGGTCCCCAGAACGCGCCGCGCCGCCGGCCGCGTTACCCTTGTAAATCGTTCGAAGGAACTTTTCCCCAAAATAAGACAGGTGATATATATGTAAGCAGGTAAATCAGACATTGAACAAACGCCTACCACAGATTATGGAAATGATGGCTGGACGAACCACCGGGCGCTCTGTGTGGAAACACGGTGTCGCCAAAATTCCCACCGATCAATTTGGAGCAATTATGTAAAACCCATATTAAAACAACTCATAGCACTGGGCAGGGATTGCATCCCTATACGCTGGACTTACCGCGGATGCGTACTAATCGATTATGCAGATCTTTCCTCTACCCCCAAGTACAGTCTCGGATCCTTCAAGAGGGGCGTGAATGGGCACCTTTCAGGCCGGCATGGCATTCGCAACAAAAAAGCTGAAATATATATTGGTCAGACAAGAACGTTAGAAGAGTTTGGACGTCGGACTGTCTAATACTAATATGAGAACCAGCGGATGTAGCGGAGGGGACGACGCGCGCTCTGTTTGGGTGGTATCGGCTGGTATCGCGCTCTGATTGGGTGGTAACGAATGTTATTGGTACGTTTTTACTAATATCGTGTTACGCTGCCGCGGGGAAGGTCCGCCGTCCCTACCTCTAACGTTCTTGAGGTCAGAATTCTCGCGCACAGTGCTTCGCGGCCAACCAGAAATCGTATGCCGACATCAACACATGTACTCACACAAGTATAGCTTTTATTTAACTAGCATGTACAGTGCCCGGCAGCAGGCCTTCGTCACTCGCTCAAGGTCGCGAGTTAAATGCCTACCGCTTGGCGTAGCGGCTAATCTACAATTAACAGTGGGCTGCCGCTATCCAGCTTCTTTTTTTTTCATTGCCGAGAGACGAAGAAAGGTAAGTATTTTGTTTAGTAGCATTTTGATTTATTTCTAGTAATTTATTTATTCATATAGTAGGAGGTCATTGATTTAAAATGATATTATTATATTGCCAATAACATTAGTTAGATAACGCCGAACAGCGTGGTGTGTATGGCCTAATTCGTATAAGGATAATAGGTACATTGTAGATGATCATTGATCATTAAATTTATTGATCAAACAAAACTATCACTGGAAGGTTGCACGCAATGCACGCTTCGATGTGAGAAACTAATTGTGACGCTAACGCATGCATGAATTTGTTCGCATGAATTTGCCGTAGCTAAATATCATATCGTTGGTAGCTAGAACTGTAGCTAGAACGATAAAAGTTGGTAGGTATCATCTTCATTTTATTCCTCACAATAAGACAGCACAAAGACACAGCGTCACAGCCCTTAACGCGCTGAACGACGCGCTTTCGAGATAGAGTTACACGACAGAAAGAGAAGCGAAATGTAGGCGGTTAACATGGTTAGGCATGCAGCTCTGTGCGAGTCAATTTGTACTTTATCGCGTCGTCGCAGAGTAGCTATTTCTTTGTGAGTGTTTGTACAGAGCAGCTTCTGTACGGAGTACTCTTTTCTATTCTGTGCCGGCAGTAAATAGTTAACATCGATCTTTAGAAAGAGACAATCCGGTTGTAGAGGGACGTCTCTGTCGCACGAAGTCGTACGTGCAAAGGTGCGAGAGGGACGACGCACTACAACCGAATTGTCTTTTTCTAAGGCTCGATGCTCATTATTGACTTCCGGGTACTTTTTTTATGGAGACTGACACGGTTGGCTACATCACCTACAACATCCGTGATGTCAGCCCATAACACCGGATGAACTTGGTGACACGTCAGTGCTTCCCTTCATGTATACTATACAATATAGTATATTAAGTATTTTTTTTTATGGAAACTGACACGGTTGGCTACATCACCTACAACGTCCGTGATGTCAGCCCATAACACCGGGTGAACTAGGTGCCATGTCAGTGCTTCCCCCTTTGATCGTGCCGGCTACACTGAACTGGTCGGAAAACACAAACTATTTACATAGCCTAAACGGCTATGTAAATAGTTTGTGTTTTCCGACCGAGGTTTCATTCAGTGCGGTGGTACCAACCCGGGCGGGTTAAACCCTACCACCAATTAAGATTAGGAGGGAAGGGACCTACAGTTTTACGAGGAATCCGAACCTCGGTCAGCCTCCAACGGTCAGCGGTCACCCATCCAAGTACTGACCGCACCCAGCGTTGCTTAACATTCAATAGCGACAGTTGACTGTCTGCACCACTGAGCTATCGAGGCTGACAATAAAAGTATAAAGTATATTATATACTTGGATGTATTATTGATAAATATTCTTATTATTAATTATTGTATCGTCAATTCTCACGCTCAACTCTTTTGCTACTACCTACTTACATTTAACGATATTAATCGGCTCTCAAACATCAAAAAGTCCTCTGGAAAAATCCTTTGCACGTCATGTAAATGTTCTAATATGCTTATTACTGTAAATATTTCTTGTAGCAATAAAACATTTTCTATTACATGGGACACGGCAGGGTAACTCTCCGCATAAAACTTGGGACACGGAAGACACTTCATTGCCCATCTAGACATACATTCCTCTGATCAGTGACGCCTACAGCAGGAAAGAGGCGGTGGGAGTAGGAGCTGAAAGTAAATAACGTTTCCTTTCCTGCTTCCGAACAACTGAAATTAGCTACGACAGTAAAAGGCTTCATTAGAAGGAGCCGAAGCAAGTTTAAACACAAGGGAGAAGGCTCGCCGTAAACTCATTTGGATGCGGCGCGGTTTGATGCATAAATTTTTCTTGGAAAAAAAGTTGAAAATTAAAAATAAAAAAAACCCCGACCCTTAACATGTCCATCCGTTTGGAAGCTAGGAAGACACAGACAGACACACCCTTACACACATACACACCCTTTCTTACACATACACACACACACACACACACACACGTTAAAAAAGGGGCGTTTTCAAAAGTTCCCAGAAAACTTGCGGCACTACGTCCCCGCTGGATGGCAAGGCTTACCCTTTGAATAAAGCAGGCCCTTGATTGCGGGAAGCCAGTTGCGTCGCACAGCAGAGCCAAGCCTCTTCAAGAAGCTTTTGGCTTCACTGCTCCACGGTTCGAGGGTTTCCACCGCAAACGAAACACATTTGAAATCATGAATGATATTTCTATATTTGTTGCGTTTTAGGCTCTCCGCCCAGGCCGCGGCCGCGCCAGCTGCTCTTAAAGAGGCCCGAACGTGACTTGGCGCCAATGTGACTACACAACTGGCGTCCCACATCAAAGACCTTAGCCCATGGCAATAGGGCGATACATATTAGGTGTATGTAAGCATGCTAAATATTTGGAAAGCCGTAAGGTGCATCTGTCGCTAAACCTTCATCCCCCTATTAATGTGTTGGGTAAATATCACAATTTACCGTATTATTATATTCGATAAATATAGGTACTCCATATAAAACGCGATGTAAACTTTGTCTAAAGGCACCCTCTCCATTTCTAGGATAAATTTATGCGAAGGATTTGACGGCGTAAGTATGAATAGTTTTAAATTGAGTTCGTGAATGTATTTCAAACGAGTCAGCTTTCGTTCCGAAGTTAACGGTTTCAAACGGTGTTATTTCACATCACTAGCGCAGACGACCCAGGTACAATGTCAGTGCAGATTTATGTAGAGTTGGTTCATCGGTATGTGGAAAAGCAATACAAATTGTACGGCGGTATAAACTAAAGGATTCATGAAGTTCTATGACTTAACGGTTTCAAACGGTGATATTTTACATCACTAGCGCAGACAACCCAGGTACAATGTCAGTGCTGACTTATTTAGAGTTGGTTCATGGGTATGTGGAAAAGCAATACAAATTGTACGGTGGTATAAACTAAAGGGTCCACGAAATTCTATGACTTAACGGTTTCAAACGGTCATATTTTACATCACTAGCGCAGACAACCCAGGTACAATGTCAGTGCTGACTTATTTACAGTTGGTTCATCAGTATGTGGAAAAGCAATACAAATTGTACAGTGGTATAAACTAAAGGATCCATGAAGTTCTATGACTTAACGGTTTCAAACGGTGATATTTTACATCACCAGCGCAGACAACCCAGGTACAATGTCAGTGCTGACTTATTTAGAGTTGGTTCATCGGTATGTGGAGAAGCAATACAAATTGTACGGTGGTATAAACTAAAGGATCCACGAAATTATATGACTTAACGGTTTCAAACGGTGATATTTTACATCACTAGCGCAGACAACCCAGGTACAATGTCAGTGCTGACTTATTTAGAGTTGGTTCATCGGTATGTGGAAAAGCAATACAAATTGTACGGTGGTATAAACTAAAGCATTCAAGTTCTATGACTTAACGGTTTCAAACGGTGATATTTTACATCACTAGCGCAGACAACCCAGGTACAATGTCAGTGCTGACTTATTTAGAGTTGGTTCATCGGTATGTGGAAAAGCAATACAAATTGTACGGTGGGATAGACTAAAGTATCCCTGAAGTGATATGACTTCAACAGCCATTTGAACAACGGGACTTTAGGCGCTGCTTCAGTATCCTCTGAGAAGATCACAAAACACTTGGTCATTCCAACGAGCTAGTAAGTCTAGGTACGATATTGACTAGGTACGATTTGTACCTAAATTTTACAACTTGATGCTTAAAGTATCCTAAATATTCTTTGAAGTTTTTATTTTTTGACAATTTTAATATAATACATTGTAGCATGTATATACTAACAGTTGATATAAATTACGTGTCAAAGTTTGACAAAGGCTCTTTACACATGATACACTTAATTAATAAGTCTTTGTAGTCAAAACTCTCAGCAAAATTGTTAATCTTGCTCTCAATCTGTGTTTTCGATAGACTGTAGACGATGTTATTAATTACATAAGTGGCTAGTCACTAAAATACTCGTAATAATATGTATAAAAAAATATACCCTGCGAAGTTTCTTGCCGGTTCTTCTTCGTGTGTGTAATCGAATCGAATAGAACAAATAGTGACAAGTTCGAGTCAATAAACAATACAATACATACATTAATAAAATAAGTCAGGGAAGGAACCTACAGTTTTTACGGAATGCTAACTCCGGTGAGACTCAACGCGAACGGTTCAACGACGATTAGATGCCGAAGCATCGCGGCGCCGAGATAACAAGTCTAACAATTCTTTTTTTTTGTGTAAACTGACACGGTTGGCTACATCACCTACAACATCCGTGATGTCAGCCCATAACAGCATGTGAACTAGGTGCTATATGAGTGCTTCCTTCATTTCATATCGGCTCCACTGAACTGGACAGAAAACACGAACTATTTACATAGCCGTTTCGACCGACGTTTCGCTCAGTGCGGTGGTATCACCCCGGCCGGGATACACCCTACCACATAGTAAGGTAAGAAGGCAAGGGACCTACAGTTTAACGTGGTTTCCGAACCACGGTCAGCATCCAACAGTCGAGCGGTCACCCATCCAAGTACTGACCATCCACCGACCTCACCCACTGAGCTACCGAGGCTGACAAAATTATAGCCAATCGAAATATTTCAGCTGACAACAGAAGCGGTTTTATCCCGCTATAGAACTTCGTCATGCATGAGTCATGTCTCTGCACGGTTGGCAGTTTGGTGCAATATAAATAAGGCGTGTCGGAAACTGGAGTTATCTTCCAGCAACACGCGAGGTTTTAGCCAAACAACACTGTGAAAAATTGCTATGATACCATAATTTAATACCGCGGATGTTCTGTCTCATTGCTTCGACTCTGTCCAGGCGAGCTTTCGTTGGGCACATTTTTTATTATTTTATATTTCAAATTGTTTTTCCGATTACCAATTCTTTATTCAAATGTAATACAAATAACAACAATTGCTGGCGGTAGGTCAACCCGGATGTTGGCAGTCTCTCGAGAGGTTAATCATTTTTAAGGTTTTGTTTGTTTTGTTTTAGTTTAGGTAATTTTAATTTGATAGGTAGTTTTATTTACTAAAGAATTAAATCTTACGCAACGAACATTAAAATAACTATCAAAAGGGGTGTTTTAAAAAATTCCCAGAACACTTATGGCATTACCCCGCTGAATGGCCAGGCTTACCCTTATATTGTAAAATACATGTTATTACTCTTTCTAAGTAATAACAAACACATTTTACAAAGGTAGCATACAAATTACAGTATTTTTTTTTTATGGAAACTGACACGGTTGGCTACATCACCTACAACGTCCATGATGTCAGCCCATAGCACCGGGTGAACTAGGTGCCATGTCAGTGCTTCCCCCTTTGATCGTGCCGGCTACACTGAACTGGTCGGAAAACACAAACTATTTACATAGCCGTTTGGACCGACGTTTTATTCGGTGCGGTGGTACCAACCCGGGCGGGTTAAACCCTACCACCAAGTAAGATTAGGAGGGAAGGGACCTACAGTTTTACGAGGAATCCGAACCTCGGTCAGCCTCCAACGGTCAGCGGTCACCCATCCAAGTACTGACCGCACCCAGCGTTGCTTAACATTCAATAGCGACAGTTCACTGTCTGCACCACTGAGCTATCGATGTTGACAAAAGTAAAAAGTAAATATATTTATATTTATTTCTAAAATAAATAGCGGAGAGCCTCAAACGCAACAAATATTCAAATATTATTCAAGATTTCGAATTTGTTGCGTTTGCGGTTGAAACCCTCGGTCCGTGGAGCAGTGAAGCCAAAAGCTTCTTGAAGAGGCTTGGGCCTCTGCTGGTGGACGCAACTGGCGTCCCGCAATCAAGGGCCTACTTCATTCAAAGGGTAAGCCTTGCCATCCAGCGGGGTAAAGCAGCAAGTGTTCTAGGAACATTTGAAAATGCCCCTTTTGATAGTTATTTTAATGTTTGTTAGGTAGGTTTATTTCTTTAGTTATTAGTATTACTTTTTTGTTATTTATTAAATAAATTATATTTTAAAAATATTACAATAATAATGTTTTTCATAGTAGGTACAATAGGATACGTTTTAGAATTTAGACCGATAGGTAGATAAATGACTCCCACCTAAACTGAGAATAACCTAACATGCGATGCAAAAGCATAAGTTATTGAAACACATCGATTCACCTCGGTCAGCGGACCAGAGAAAGTGAAAATATTATACAGTTAAAAATCTCCAATAACGGATGACACCCAAAACACTTCCCTGACGAACTCCGCAATATTCTTCAATTCTTGATAATTCTGACCAGACTTATAATAAATAACACATTTCTTTCTCTAACTTATGATCATACACATTGCAACATCTTCTTTATTCATCTGAGTTTATACATATTTATTAGTTCGATAATATTTACTACTACATTTAAATGTTGTCTATTGCCTTGGCTAGATCCAGGGCTAGGTTTAGAAGCAATGCCGCTATCGCGTCGAGGATAAAGCGGACATATTAACAGCTCTAAAAATATTCTACCTGCATACTCTTACATGCGAGGTGCGGTGGAGGCTCAGAGCAATAATAGCTATTAGAGCGCGCTATCGGAGTATGAACAGAAAACAAAAATAAACATGACATTATTTCGAAATTGATAGGTAGTAGACGGCATTGATAATGATAACATTAACGACAAAAATGTTATGTCTCAAGGGGAAAATTTCTGGGGGTTGCTTAGGTTTATTGTTGTACCTAGAATATAGTATGTTTTGTTTTATTTATGTTATCGCTGTGGATTCTCTTAAAAAAAAAAAATTAAAAATAAATAAAAAAACCTATAAATAAATAAAATAAATATCATCCTATTAAAATACTTATAATTATTATTACTGGGGTACCCTTGGAGAAGTGCCTGAAAGGAACACTGCTTCGCAGCATGAACAAGAAGCACATGCGCGCTCTATATCTATATTGCTCTTTGGTTGGAGGGTTCACATAAAATAAACAGCCGGAAACTAAATCCGAGGGAGCTGACGGCACATGTAAAGCGAAAGCGGAGGGCGCCTAGTCAAAGTTGTTGTTTGCACATTTCAACTTTTCCTGTTACAAAAGTTTTTTTTTACAAACAATACAGTCTAAATACTACGACGACGCGATGAAAGTATCGTGGACCATTCCGGGCGCGCGCTTTCGTCGAGTTCAAAGAGTACAAAAACAAATACTTATACACATTATAGCAGCCGTAATGTAAGGCAAACGGAAAGTGTAAAAAAACCTATCGAATAAAAAAGAAAAACAAGCACGCGTTAGCAAAATTATGTTATGAAACGCCTCCACTGTTAGCCGTAGCGCAGTCGGGGACATTTATTGCTACATTACAAATACTTTTGCAATTTCGATATATTCCCCATTTGTATAGATAGTACCTTGTGGGGCCGGTACTTAAAAAGAATAGCCCCACTGCATCTCTCCCCGTGCATGTCGTAAGAGGCGACTAAGGGATAAGGACAAGATACTGCGCTAAAGGGCGACAGGCTAGCCACTTCTCACCTTGGCGCAGTCCTTCCACCTAGTCATGCAGCAGGTGGGTTCTTCGCGCCTTACTTGCTGCTTGATAGTTGTCTTGTCCGTATACTGTGCTAAACGTGGTGGTCGGTGTTGTGCTGTAATTTACAAGAGTCCTTATAGCACAACACCGATTACTCTGCTTACCCTGATTGTCGGGATACAGCGTGTGTTATGTATGTATGTATGCATGTATGTTGTATAGATAAAATGTTGAACGATGTGCATTCTAGAATTAACCTAATAAATAATTAAAACTAAATATTTCGTCCAACTCAGCCGACTCCGCCAGTGCTCAATACGTCGCAGCGTTGCCCCTTTGAACGGCTAATTTATTTTATCTGAAGCCAAATTTTTTTTAAGAAAAATACGTTGTTGACTCACCGCGACTCGTAATATCCAAACAAGGTAATTTTTTTTTTTTTTTAATAAGGGGAATATGTTTTTTTTTCCTGTATCGTCAAAGCGGTAGGTAATACAGAAGCGTCAAATTTGGTGTAATTATAGTACAACTGTAAACTAAAACTACAAGAATAACAATAAAAACCGGCGAAATGAAAGAATACACAATTTTTTTTTTTGTAAATGCCTGACAGAAAAATATTGAGTGGTAATACGGAACCCTCGGTGCGCGATTCCGACTCGCGCTTGGCCGGTTTCTTTATGAGTACCTCCTTGTAAAGTTATTGAAAACCACTCGTATAATAAAACATGAATTAAAAATAATGGGTAATTGACATACAATAAACCATTACACATTCATACTTACATACATGGATTATTTATCACACTGTTCACACTATTTCATTCGCTTTTCATCACCTAAAATACAAAACATCAAGAAAATATACCAATAACAAAAATACACCAAATACAATTAGGATTAGACAGAGGAGTGAGAACATCTCGGTTAGATGGAGTGATGTGGGGATGGCCACGGAGTAGTAGAATGCTGGATTATCCATCTTTGGAGGCATTTTCAACAACCCGTAGAATAGACTTGAATTCGAATATGGTGACGATCAAGAGTTTCGAAAACCAAATCTGCTTCTGAAAAGCCATTCGAGAAGGCTTCCAGAACTGGATCCAAATTGTCAAGTTATCATTATAGCTACTGCGTGATGTCTTCCATCGATTTGCTTTCCATTCTAGAACTGGGTTCGCACGGGCTTCTCGCTAGCAGATCGAACAGCTTCCAAGAACACAATTCCACATTTCTTTATGGAACCATTTGATTGGTGACGTCACCCGCTAGACTCGCTATCAGCCCATTTCACGTTCTTTCTGTCGGAACTAGGTATCATGTCAATGCTCTCCTTTGGTCGTGTCGACTACACTGAATTTACAATGGAAAACACGGGCTATATTCTGATCTTTTTTCATCTCTGCTTTGTGCTGTTCCACCGACCTGCCGAGTTCCAAAGCAGATGGTTATGTCTTGTCGCTCGCCTCTGCGATAGATTGGTCGCTAGTTGGACGCGTGAGGCATTCTATTACTCCGACTGTTATCCCCGATCAATACCCTCATCCATCTTGTAGCCCCCCGCCCCAATCAAACCCCATCCCCTCTTTACAACCCCGCAAGATCACACCTCCCCGCTCAACGCAGCGAGTCAGGTTTCACTGCTGAAGGGCCGAAGGGTTTTCTGTCTTCTCAGATTTAGAAATGTATCTCGCCATAGAATACGCAAGTTTTCAGCCTCTGTAGCTAGGTTAGGTTACACACCGGCTTGCGATCCTGGAAGAGCACACACGGGGTTTTCGGAGTTTTGGGTTTGTCCGTTCGACCGATAAGGCGTATTATATTTAGCGTATATGGTTCGGATTACAAGTAAAACCGGCGCTAGTTCAGTATATATATGTATTTTTTTCCTGTTCTTTTTGTATTATTCTGTTTTTGTTATTCCCTGTGTTATTATAAGGTATTGTTTTATATTGTTATTTATAGTGTTAGTCTTTGTTTGTAGATAAAAAAAAGTATCTTGTTTATGTTTCTTAATGTTTTATCTTTATTACTCTGGGCCCATCTGAAAAACAGCGCTATAGGTCGCCTTGTTCACCTATAGCACATGCTGAGATGAGTCCATATTGTCATTACTTGTGTTGTTAATTTAGGTTTTACGTGTATAATTTCATGTTTCTGTAATGTTTTCTTTTCTTTTTGTGTACCTATAATAACAATAAATAATATTTTTCTTTCTTCTTCTTTCTCTCTTTCAGCATTGCAATAGAACTGGACCAGAAAAGTTTTAGAGCCTTTAAACATATTTACTAACACATTAAGCACTCTCTCGGTGTCTAATTTGTTTCTAAAGTCTTTCCATATTCTGTTTCTAACGTCGTGTTTAAAGATTTCTATGGAAATAGTTTCGTATACTTGACTATTGCTTTGAATCGGAATACCTATTTAAATGTTGTGCTTTTGGAAAATGTTGAGTGAAAGCTATTCAGCGAATGGATTTAGTTTTATCAATAAAACTGAAAGCGAGCGAAGAAGACAGGGCCGAAATGAGCATAATATACAAGCTTACATTTTGAAAGGCAGAATTAGCATTTTAACTTACAATGTTTCGAGTACAAGGAAAATTACTTTATTATTTTCCACTGTTCTAAAGTGCAGAATACAGGCTTACAGCATAATCAAATATATTTCAGTCAGCCATACATATTATTATAGTCGTAATACACTGCTAGTGCAAATCTCATGATGTTGTTACACCCAAACGTAACGTACCAATTACCGTCCAACAAGTGTGGTTTAACCCTTTCCATCTCCGCACAACGCGCACTGGACAGGGATTGCATCCCTATACGCTGGACTTACCGCGGATGCATACCAATCGGTTCTGCAGATCATTCCTCCACAGAACCGGTAAACTCTGGAACGAGGGTCATAACGTGGGCATGGGCAGGGCCACGTATTTCCCATCAAGTTCAGTCTCGGGTCCTTCAAGACAGGCGTGAATGGGCACCTGTCAGGCCGGCATGGAATTCGCAGCCCCCGCATGCGACCGAATGACCATGGCCGTCGCTAATTGTCGCGCTTTAAAAAAAAAAGAGAACGTTCAAGGAAAATCAACACAATTACTAAATTTCTCTCATTTGGGCTTACCAACAGTTTATGTATCCTAAGAAACCGGCCAAGTGCGAGTCGGACTCGCGCACCGAGGTTTCCGCACCACAAAAAAAAACATTGAAAAAAAACACGTTTCTTGTATGGGAACCCCCCTTAATTTTTTACTGTTAAATTTTTTTTTGTTATATCCGCAAATAATTATATCCGCGGATATAATAACAAATATATATATTTGTTGTTATATCCGCCATAATAACACATATTGTGTGAAAATTTCAACGGGCTACCTATTACGGTTCAAGAGATATGTACAGCCCTCGGACGGACAGACGAACGGACATACAGACGGCGTAGGCTTAGTAATAGGCTTCTGTACGGGATACGGAAACCTAAAAACAAATGAGTATGTCCACCCTAAGTAACGTATGCAATTCCCTTGTAAAATATATTTGAATTAAACTGATGAAAGTTCAACCCTGTTTTAAGCTTGCCTAGCGCTCGACTTGCCCGCGCGCGACGTGGTGCCGCCGCACTATGGATCGAGAAACGGCCTCCATAGTATTAGGAGATTTTTTTCGCAAACTTCATTTTTTTTGAAAAACTGTTTTTGTTATATTTAGGGTTACATAAGATAATACGAAATATATAGTTAAGAACTAACAAAGTCTTAACAGTAACGTGATGCTGAACGTGACGAAAAAGAGGCTGTACAAAAAAAAATCGTGAACAGTTGCACTTTCTCAAGATGTTAAAAAAATTTCTATTCAAAATTATTCACCAAAATAAATACAAGGTTGAATAAAAACAGAACAAATTAATAAACCGAACTTATAAATAAAAGATTCACCAAAATTAATTTTATAAAAAAATTGTTTTATATAAAATTCGAGCCGGTATAGAAAATATGTAAGTCTGCATTTGTAGATTTTTGTTTTCTTTCCTTTAAATATAATTTACAATCTTAGAATAGAACATACATACAAGGCTTTGCAGCTTATTCATTATGACGACGCATTAGTTACTAACTATCATTCGGTAAGACGAAAACATTCCCAATCCCTGTTTGTGAAACCCCAATATATTTTGTAAAAACCGGTAATTAGTGTCCCTCGGTCGCGAATTTCAGTTTATTATCTGTTCAACGCGCGTAAGTGACGGATCTCTCCTTTCGACGCGAGTTATCGCTGTTTTCAAATACTTTCCTTCCTGCATTATTGTATGCTGCAAAAACACGTGCTTCCACTTCCGTGACCTTGACACTTTCTTTCGGACGGTAACACTCGCCCTTTTTTTTGGACCTGATAGTATAAGGGATACAGTTCAACTCCTGCTTCAATTGCCGTTGCCCGTAGTTCGCAGTATTGCGATTTGGAGAGTTGCTGGGAACTGAAGAGGCTGAGGGCTTTCTCCGGCGAGTATTGTTTTTTTTTTAACTTGAATGTATTCCTTTATTCTACCAACCTCATCTGAATTTTCCAGAAGAAACTTAAGCACCTCAGCAACATCATGTCTTTCCGTATTAATACCTTTACTCACCGCAGCGAATGCGAGCTGGTCGAAGTCATTTTCCGTACACAGATGTGCGGTTATGCGCCTTTTTGGCTGGTAGTGAAGTTCGTGGAATTGTTTTCGAGGACTGACTCTAATTTAGGAGATGTTGAAGCTTCTGAATGCTGTTTCGCTGGTGATTGCGGCACGAATGGTTCCGCTTCCTCATGTCTTGGTTCTTGAGGTATGTTTTGAACATATTCGGGCCACTTTATGTCTGACGTCAACCATGTTTCAAATTTGCATTTGAAGAACCTGAACAAATAATTTGTACTTTTCCACTTTTTATACATATTAGACAAGTAGGTTTTACAAAAACACTTGAATTGATCACGGTTTTCATCAGATATATGAACGGAAAACTTGTCAAATAGTATGTTTGGGTCGGAGAGGCCTTGCTCGTTTTTTGAGAAAACAAAAAGTTTCAGATTTGATTTAAACTCTTTCATTTTGTAAAATTTTAGAGTTCGAACCGAAAATGTACCTAGTTTTCAAGTAATTATGCAGGAAGGAAAGTATTTGAAAACAGCGATAACTCGTTTCGAAAGGAGAGATCCGTCCCTTACGCGCGTTGAACAAATACTAAACTGAAATTCGCGACCAAAGGACACCACCTGATGTACTAAACCGGTTTTTACAAATATAGTGGGGTTTCACAAACAGGGATGTGGGAATGTTTTCGTCTTACCGAATGGTAATTAGTATCTAATGCGTCGTCATAATGAATGCGCTGCAAAACCTTGTATTTATGTTCTATTCTAAAACTGTAAATTATATTTAAAGGATAGAAAACAAAAATCTACAAATTCGGACTTACATATTTTCTATACCGGCTCAAATTTTATGTAAAACAATTTTTTTATAAAATTAATTTTGGTGAATAATTTTGAATACAAATTTTTTTAACATCTTGAGAAAGTGCGTTCACAATTTTTTTTTTTATACAGCCTCTTTTCCGTCACGTTCAACATCACGTTACTGTTAAGACTTTGTTAGTTCTTAACAGTTTCGAATAATGTACTATAATGTTTTCAGTTTTATTAAATAAAAATATTGCTATTTTTTTACACTGTTAATCGGAATGGTCTGTACATATCTGATATAGAATTATATGCCTCACATATTTGCATACCTGCTTAATAATTGTACAATCATAATGTAACCAAAAATTACTGTTAAAGAAAAAAGGTAAAAAATGCTATACTTTGACTTGACCTGTCGATACTCGGAAGGCTGCACCTTTCTAAATTTTTTTTTACTGATTGTGTTTATTTTTATGTTGTGCTACACAACCTTGCTAATAAGAGTTTGACACATCTTTGTAGTCCGGCAAAATAAATATAATGTTCTCCGTCCCATACATTGCAAATTTTAAAATATAAAAAATATATATATATACTTTATATATTTGAACCTAACATACATACGTACTGTCAAGCTACGCGTCTTCACATATTTGTTTATTTAATATGTCCTCAAATCAATTATGAATAACGAATAAACATTTAAAACGCTACAAATATTGGAGGGTATTTTCGACCACAGTGGTAGGTATAGTTGTTACATAATGTACCAATTAGTATAACTTACACACTTGGCAATCACAAAACATAAGAAAAAGTAATTAATTGTAAAGTTAAACCATAAATAATGTATAAGGAAAATAGACGAAAATTTATAAATTCGGACTTAGATATTTTCTATACCGGGTCGAATTGGGTTACAGTTTTTATGTGGTCTTATTACACTCGTGGTCTACTTCATGATGTATTAAAAGATCTGCGACACCTCGAAAGACTTTTGAAAAAATCGACTAAACATTCTCCGTCCCATACAACTGAAAACTTCAAGTATTTTTAATAAAATATATACTTGACTGATATCACTACAACTATATATTTCGTATTATCTTATGTAACCCTAAATATAACAAAAACAGTTTTTCAAAAAAAATGAAGTTTGCGAAAAAAATCTCCTAATACTATGGAGGCCGTTTCTCGATCCATAGTGCGCCGTACCCGCCTAACTCAGTGAACTAGTTAAGTTCCAAACTGATTTACTTGTGACAGGTGCGCCATATTCATGACATTATTATCTCTGTAGTTAAACGCAAAGTAGAAGTCACATTTAAACGTACTACGAGCGACTACACAAACTGTTAGCTTATTTATTGTGTATAATTTAATCCATAGGTAGGTAAGAATGTAAGATACGCTTGGACATGTCGAAAATTCCGCCAGTTCTAAATTCAAATGCGAAGAAGAACTGACAAACCAACTTCGCAAGTCATAATGTTTTGTTATCTACCTGCAATTTTTTTTTAATTCCGCTACCGTTCTATTTTGGAATCTACTTACTACTATCTATTTTTTTTTTTCACTATCAATTCGTGAATATAAAAAACCAGTCAAGTGCGAGTCGGACACGCGCACCGAGGGTTCCGTACCAACACATAATTGGTCTGTTTTTATTGTTTTACTTTAGAGTTTAAATTATAATCACACCAAGTTTGACGCTAGAATGTATTACTGTTTCTACGATAGAGCAAAAACAAAGAGTTTGAAAAAAAAACACGTTTCTTGTATGGGGATTCTTGGTTAAAATTTATTTGTTAGGATGTCCGCCATAATTTTGTGAAAAAATTTACCAGATACCTGTTACGGTTCAAAAGGACAGACGGACGACCAGACGGCGCGGGCGCAGGCTAAGTAATAAGGTCCCGTACTGTACGGAGCCCTAAAAATTGTGTTTTTGATTAGGAAATCTGTATATTAACTATGATTTTTTTGTAAGTAACGCGACATGGCACCACCCCTTTAAAAAGTGCTAACTGTGCGCATGGACATTCGAATTATAAATACCGACCCGTCCTGACAAGTCTTCCTCTTGAAGGACTCGAGACTGTACTTGGGAGGAAATACAGATTCAGATTCAGATATTTATTTCGCCATAAAGAACACACAACAATAACAATATCTCATTGAGACATATGCATATTCAGTATGGTTCGTCATCTTTTTTTTTTTGTCATATCGCGTTCAGTATTGCAATCTATAAGGAAGAACCGGGTAAGAAACCTTACAGAGCTTTTTTTAAATATAACTTACATACTAAGTTTTCATTATGTTAATTATAACTTATTATATCTAGGCAAACAATTAAAAATATTAAGTCAAGATATATCCATTAAAAAAGATAATAAAATACAAAACAAAGAGCATAGGGTTCAGTCAACATGGACCGCAAAAGTATTTCAGAAGTTATTTTCTGTCTAGCTTCTAGCTAGACAATTTTCCCCACAGCTATAACAAAATGTCCCCTGAGAACGTTTTGTAGCGCCCAACCGCCACGCCCAGACGACGTAATAAATATTGTGATTTATTCGCTGGCAAGCTAGATAAAATCTGCAGTTACCCCAAAGGAGAAGCGAAGTGAGAATTTGTTTACCAACTTCTCATCCTTTTTGTCACGAAACTCGTCGTAATCTCACCTCCGAGGAGGTAGATGCCATACTGGAGACCTCCCTTTGGACTGCTGGCTATACTGGACTAGAGAAGTAGACATGCGGCTATCCTGCCTCCAGTACGGTGGTATCAACCCAGTCGGCTACAAATTAGAGCCTACCATCAAGTATGGGGCTATTGAAGGGACCTACAGTTTTTATTTAAGTTGTTTGATAGGTATTTTGCCGACAACGTGTTCCCATATAGGACGCTCGTGATGGTATGTTAATGCGCTGATCTGTGTTGAGATGTGGAATTGAAATAAAGAAAAATTATGAAAACCAAATTTGCAATGCCTGCCTAAACAACGTCTAAATCCTAAGTACCTATGTCTGAATGTTACGACTTAAATGAGTATCAGCGCAGCGGTATCAGAGGCTTGTAGCTAAAGCTGATTCTCATGTATCGGCAAAGTATTCGTAATACCACAGTAGAACACGTGGGTACTTGAGAAAACGGTGTTAATAGAAATTGTTACGTGAATATTCTTGAATACCTCACTTTTGATACCTTCGCAAAAGGTGAGATGCGTGATTTTTTATTTCATTTACTAAACATATTGTAGGTACTTTGTTTAACCATAGCCAATATGTAGGGAAAGGAGAATACCCACTGTCCCATAAGTCCTGAATGTACTGCCAAAATACACTCAAAACATTTAATGTTCAAATTAAATTTTCATTAAAACTTATCTTTAGTCTTGATTACAGCATGATGGTTGGAACCGTATTAGGCCGGTATTTAAAAGAATATCCCCACTGCATCTCTCCCAGTGCATTTCCTAAGAGGCGACTGAGGGATAAGGACAAGATGCCGTGCTAAAGGGCGATGGGATAGACACCTCAGGCCTTGGCACGAAACGTGCCGGTCGGTCGGTGATGTGCTGTAATTTAACAGAGTCCTGTGCTGGCTTGTTTTAATTTACTATTAGTAAAACCATTCAGTTAATCCTTAGTAAATAATTTTCCACACCCTCAACATTTATATATGAGTAAGTAACGTAAGAAATCAAGAAAATCCCAAATGTCACTGTGAAGGAAAAACGCTGAAGATTTTCAATGTTCCAGTCCTTCCCTGGAGGAATTATTACATGATAACCTGGGGACATTTTTCAACAGTGCCCGTGTAGCTTTATTACTTAAACTTAAGTCGCCCGCTGCTTGGGCATAGAATAGAAAAGAGTACTCCGTGCTTGGGTCTCACGCCGTCTTAAGACGAGACGGAAGTTAACTTTCTCCATACAAAATCGTCTTTCGGCGTTTATGTTTTTTACCCCCCTAAACCTTATTAGATTTTTACAATTATTTTTTTCTTGTAATAAGGACAGTCCAGTCTATGTTCTGTCTTTTTATTTCTTTTTTGAATATCTAAAGTGATGACTCAATAAAGCTTAATGAACTTCATGACAACAAAAAATAAACAATTCAAATTTTTTCGGTGGAAATACAAATTTCTACCTTACAATATTTCATCTAAACAAAAACGAAAAAGACAAGAACGTAGATAGGACTATCCTTAAGACAAGAAAAAAATTATTGTAAAAATCGGATGAAGTTTAGGGGGCTAGAAAACATAAATGTCGAAAGACGATTTTGTATGGAGAAAGTTAACTTCCGTCTTGTCTTAAAATATTAGCTAAATAGCTGTTTCAATTCCTTAGATGTGCCAGAAAAATTCAATGAAACCCAATATGGATTGATTGAGTAGTTCTCCACTTATAAGCGAACATAGGGTCTACGACGACGCACAGGCCGTTACAGAATTTTCGCTTTATTAGTTAGGAAGTAATTTGTAGGTTATACAGGTTGACTGGAATTTCGATCTAATCAAAAAGAGGTTATTTGGAAAAATTTAAGTCCCATCAACTGGGGGTCGGAAATGAGCTGTTTCCGAGATATCGGGGTTTTAAGATTTTCTTTAAATTTCGAATTTTAATCGATACAAAAGTTTAAAAAAACAAATATCCTTATTTTTGGGCACTCCATTGATATATTTCTGAAATCTGGTAAGCTACCAATCATGTCAAATAAAAATATCGGCCCAAAATTCTAAATATCTCAGAAATAAAAGGTCTTAAATGACATGTTTATTTTTTATTTTAATGTAAATTTTTATTTTAAAAAAAATTTTCATGTTAATAAAACGCCGGTTGATGGGGATGGGTTAAATTGTTCCAAATAACCTCTAGTATAACCCCTTTCAATAAATACATCGAATTTCCAGCCAACTGTTTTATAGATCTTACTAACCGCTACATTTCTTTCGAACGGCACGATTCTGTAAACCGTTCTTGTGTCGCACTGCAAACATGTGGAATTTCCGGAGAATATCTTCACCTACTCCTATATAATCCACCAGCGACTTTAGTGTGCCTTCAAGCCGGACTGGCACATCTTCGCGTGTGAAATTGGCCATGCCTGAGGCTCCAAACTCGAGTATAACCAACCAGTTTGTGTGCAATAAAAAAACAATTATTTCAAACATAATTTTCATACATCTTTAGCAGCTAGCGTACATTGATTTATGTGTGGCGGACGTATTTTTTCTGAACGGCGAGCAATGTCTTTGTTCCCTACTCAACCTGATGTTTTATGAAAACCAGTATGGGTGGCGTTCCAAAGGACCAGAAGTACCCGAAATAGTCAAATCCCTCGCAAAACCAAGGTCAACGTAGATTTTACTCGCTGCGCACCTATCACCAGGTAAGATAATTTTCAATACAATTTAGCTACTACAAATATACCTGCATATTTTCTCTTTGATTGTTGAACTCGATATGGAAGCGTTTTCTTTTTCCACAGCTCCAGAAGTGGTTAGGAGTTGACAAGGAGCCTCTTGACTGGGGGTGGCTGCGCACTTACCAAGGTCTCGGCCCTAAGATCATTGCAATAGATGCGGCGCCACAACATCTCCTGGAGCTCATCTCCTGCGGCTGTAAAAAAGGCTGTAGCAGTGTTTGCAGCTGCAGGAAAGCTGGGCTGAAGTGCTCCGTAGTTTGCATCCACTGCGAGGGAGTCTCATGCGACAACGTCCCGGAGCTCGCATTGAGCCTGGATTAGTCATCCACAGATGACCTGGCAGACGAAGATGACCCAAACGAGGATTTGTGGGTGCCCGTCTCGAATATCCCGAAAAATCCTCCTGCCATCTCAGAAGACGACGTCTTGGTCCAACCAGGTCCATCAAAGAAGGCAAAGTTTAATTAAAATAAATATAGGTACCTATCATCAAAGTTTATGTCAGTTTCAGAAATGTGCCATGTTTTTCTTTTAAAATATGATAATTGTCAATAATTTGATTTTTTTACATACCCACGCCTGTGAATTAAAATCCAAATAATCTAATTTTTTGCTCAAGTAGTTGACGGGGGGTCACTTCGGAGCCCCCTCAGACGACAGAAGAGTTCACTGAGAGGGTGAGAGAGGGTTTACAAACAATATACTAGGCCTTCAAAAACTAGAATGGTACTGAAAATTATTTAATTTTGCTATAAATCGTGTAACTTGAAAAATTGCCCAAATTTTTAAAAGCTATATCTCCAAAACTATTAGTGCTATTGAAACTGTTCTGGTCTCAAATTATTGTAAATTTAATCTACTTTAAAAATGTGCAACGATTCTTTGTTGAAAACCCAGTCCTTCCTGGTCAAAATCGGCAAAAACTGAAAAATATATAAAAAAAATCTAGATTTTTTTTATGTTTGACAATGATCCGGTCGTCTGGCGAGGTCGAAAACTTGGATTTAACATTGCATTTCAATTATGTACAACATATCAAAAAAGCAAAGATACCTGATTTGATGCATCGTTCAATGTTTAATTTTATTGAACTATAGACTACAACCATCCCGCGATTTTTAAAACGCAGTCGCTCGCAGCTACGTTATTCGAAGCGATGGGATTATGTTCATCCCTTTCACCGGAATTCGAGACCTAGACTGAGCGCATATTATGAAGACGGATGGTGGAGCAGTCGCTTGAGGCGCCTGACTTGTGTTGAGTTGGGCCTGGGGCGGATTCACACATCCGGTGGGATGGAACCACCATTTGGTCCTTCGGTATGAGATTTGTGTATCTAACACGGTTGGTAACATCAGCTGATAGACATGTTAGCAAATGTAGAATCAAAGGTAGCTCTTTACGACTTTTTGGCGAAACGACATATGAATGCACAATTTTTCTTCATACAATTGGCTATTGAATTGTCATAAAAAACTGCTTCAAAAGCAGCTCTTTTCAATAAAAACATAGTTCAGAAATTAACAGTAACAATCAAAGACAGCACTATCCATCCGTTCAGTACCAAAACTAGCACCAAGCAAAACGGTCCAATAGGACAGCTCCATTAATCCTAACAAAGTAACGGGTCATTTAGAATAAACTGGATCAAAATAAAAGTTTTTTTTAATTTACCAAAAATTTGCAAAAGTTGATAGAGCTGTCTTTGATTTTATACCCCTCATTTCAACGTGTTCCTGTTGAAACTAGGTGCCAGAATGTACTAGAATTTTCTTTTCTTTTTTATGAAAATCTTCAAGGCTCTGCTAAAAACCCAACGGTGCAGTCGGCAGAGTCAAATTCGCCACCCCTCGCGAAAACACGCTCGGGGAATTACAATTGCTGTTGCTAGGCTGTCTAGGATGATGATGATGGAATTTTGAAGGCCTGCAGATTAAAGAATTCGGGAATTGTTCTGTTCGCACGGTTAATTGCCGAGTTTAAACTAAAGCGATGAGAAGAAAACAAACAACCTTGACCTTGGACCTGGAACCTTGATCTTCGCAAAAATCATTGCGAAGATCAAGGTTCCAGGATCGAAACCTCCCCCCCCCCCCCCCCCCCCCTGGATCCGCGCCAAAATTGAAGAGAGTGACTCAAATCTCTCCCTCACATTTGTCTTCGTAGTCCGGATCAGGGAGGCTGGTTGGCTTTATTCACTGTTAGTAAAAGATATTTCTTCATAGTTACCTCCATCCAGTCGCGGTATGATTTTTTAAGCGTTTCCCGAGAGACGATTACACAGTAGATATTGAGTAAATTATATAGGGAGGTATATTTTTCGAAATGTCAAGCATTTAAATTAAATTTCGTGACATTTTATGCCCTATAGTAAAATATAGATAATTATTTCTAGTTTATTTCCTTTAATGTGGTTCGTTTTTCGTACGTGATCCTGTACCGATCTTAAACCACTGATCTCTGAAACTGTTTAACTCTTTAAAAATTTTCTTTTTCAAACTATCTTTTTCTTCTGACCCATTGAAGATCAACAAATATTACACATCAAAATACCATTGTCTCATTCGTTCATATATAAATTATGCAAATTAATATACAAAAACACGCCATGTCTAAGTTTTCAATTTATTCAACACCATGTATTATGAAACACCATGTTTCATGTATTATTGCTACCTCTGCTCGCTCGTGTTTAGGGTTCCGTAGCAAGCGACGCCGCCGGCAGGGCCCTTATAAAATCAGACAGTCGTATGTCCGTCCGTCCGTCCGTCTGTCTGTCTGTTTGTCACACACGCTGTCTGATGTGATTACTCGGGAACGTACAATAAATATAACAACAAAATAAAAAGAAGACAGCAAAAAAAAAATTGTTTATATAATAAACAGATTATTTATCATATTACTTTAAGCCTTTAAGTGAGCTAGACTTGTATAGATATATATATAATTGGTTTCTCGGAAAAGATTCTAACGATTTGGATGAAATTTTGTATTTAGTCAATGTTTTTTTTTTCGAGTTTATCTAGATAGATGTTGACGCCGAACGAAGCTCGGTTTCCCAAGTACTAGAGAAAATCAACGCGGTGCGGGCGGCACTGAGGGACCGCGCGATCTCAGCGCTCACTCGCTAGGCATTCATCGATGAATGGAAAGGCCACGGAACCCTTTATGTGTTAACAAGGATCGCACTTAACAGGCTTGTTTTTATATATTCTATGGCGCCACGTGTACCAGATGAGTTTAGGCATATTATGATTTAGATACACTTAGCAAAAGAGTCAACCTAAAGTGATATTTCAGAACTCTCATGACCACATCGTGACCCAAAGTCTCTGTAACTTCCTCAATTATACTTTTTACGACACGAGACGATAGCAGCCTAGTTGACACGTGTCTGCTAAACGCCATAAAAGCGTTCGGAGCGTAGATACACGACAGAATAGAATAGGCATTTCAGCGAACAATATTTAACAAACAAACAAACAAAATTTTTATTACATACATACACACCACACGCCGTTACAGCACAACACCGACCACCACGTTTAGCAAAGTATTCGGACAAGATAACTCAGATCAGGCAGCAAGTAAGGCATGAAGGCCATCCTGCTGCAAGATTCGGTGGAAACACCATGCAAAGGTGAGAGGTGGCTATCCTGTCGCCCTTATGCACGGCATCTTGTCCTTATCACTTAGTCGCCTTTTACGACATGCACGGGGAGAGATGCAATTTTTATTGTAAACCAAAATACACAAATATGCATAACACACAAGGAATGAAACTGACATGAAACTTCATAACATAGTGGTCACTCCCGTCTAAACTAAACTACACGGATGTCATATTGAATTTGAAGTGAAACTAAACGATTGTAAGTACAATCGAGCACATTAGAAAATATACATAACGTGCAAAGGCGAACCTATCCCTAAGATATTTCTTACAGTCAACCTTTAGATATTTAAGATTCGATTAATATAGTTGAATGTATGATGTTTAAGTTTCGATTAATATAATTGAGTGTGAGAATTCAAGATAAAATTATAAAAATACTCATTAATACACTTAACTAAATGCTAGTTACTTGGTTTAAATTACAAAATATATAAAATAAGGTATTTGTAGTGCGTACATACCATACGCTGTAACCCGACAATCGGGGTAAGGCGAGTAATCGGTGTTGTGCTGCAAGTATTCTTCTAAATTACAGAACAACACCGACCACAAAGTATTAGGACAATGGGTATTTTGTAATCTATGTATACATAATAATATAAAATTTAATAAAAAATTCAAAAAAATTTAATGTGTTTCCCTTGAGATTACGTTTCGCAAAAAAAGCCGAACTTAATGCCTACCAGTTAATTAAAATAAATTAACCACCAGAATCACCGCTCACACAATTTCCTGCTTCTGTGACTAGTCACACCAAGCTGTCTACGAAATAAGTTAATTTTCCGAAACATTAAACTCGATGTCGTAAAGTACGTGTCCTGCTCCTGCGAATCTGGCCTACGTTAAGCCTTGACGGCGGTGGCGCCATCTATTGGCAACTCGTGGCGTGGCTTAGATGAAAGCCACGAAATAAAAAGAAAAAACTGTTTTAAGAAACATTGAACCGACTTCAAAAAACAACTAGAACTTTAAAAAGTTAAATAATAGGTTGATTCATATTCGGACCCTTGAGTTGAAGGCGGTACAAAAGCACAAAAGGGGTTCATCTATCAATTTTCAGGTGTATACATACACTTATGAAATTTGGCACACCTGTTTAGAAGCCCACATAGACTAATACGCATATTGTGCAATTCCAACGATATTACATACATAGTGGTCGAATTGATAACCTCCTTTCTTTGAAGTCGGTTAAAAATGCACGAAACTTCCTCCTCGGTACTTCGCTCGATTTCATAGATACAACCGTAGAATACAACCCAATGCCTTATTGCGATAGCTTGACGATCTGCTACGAAGATACGAAGACCGTTGGAGTAACCGTGTCCTACACTGGCGACCGTGGACAGGAAAACGGAGTGTGTGAAGACCACCCGCCAGGTGGGACGACGACATCAAGTACGTCGGCGGAAAGCAGTGGTTCCGTACCGCTGAAGGCCGGGAGGACTGGAGGAAAATCGTAGAGGCGCATGCCCAGCAGTGGACGCCTACACGCTGACTGACGATCTGCAAGGAAAATAACAAATAATATTATTTTTGTTTTGTGCTCTATAACTTTGACCAACATTTCAGGCAAAATTCGGATTTCATCTATTTTGATGGTGGGCTACATCACCTACTAGACCCGCTTATTGGTGATCATGTCACACCTTGTTTCCATCGTAACTGCTTTCCTTTGGTAGCATCGAAAAAATTTGATTCTATCATTCTAATTCCAAATTTTAGTAAATTTATAACTATGTAAAATTATTTCCTCATAATTTAGTTATCATGTCCATATTTAGATCTCATATTTTCAAATTACCTCTACTTTTCCAGCACCTCTTCAGACTCTTCAGCGTTTTAACGCGGACTGGAAGCTACTAAGCCTCTTGGGTTGAAGCCTCGGGGGCCTAAGAGCGTGCCCTGTGTGCGACCCTGAACTTTCGCTCTCGAGTACTTGAGCTGTGTAAGAGGTTTGGCTAACATGCGAGTGATGTGGAAGCTTCTAGCTAGATGAAGGAAATAAAAAAACCGGGCAAGTGCGAGTCAGACTCGCGCACCGAGAGTTTTTAGATAGATAGATAGAAAATTCTTTATTGCTCCAGTAAACATTAAACAGTAACAAATACATTAGAAAATTTACACAAGTTGCAAAGGCGGACTTATCCCTTACAGAGATTTCTTAGAGTCAACCTTTGGATGTTTGAGATTCGATAATATAGTGGTAGTAAGTAGGTAGTAGCAAAAGAGTTGAGCGTGAGAATTGAAGAGAAAATAATAATAAGAATACTTCAGCCTCGTTAGCTCAGTGGTGCAGACAGTCAACTGTCGCTATTGAATGTTAAGCAACGCTGGGTGCGGTCAGTACTTGGATGGGTGACCGCTGACCGTTTGAGGCGGCACGATCAAAGGGGGAAGCACTGACATGGCACCTAGTTCACCCGGTGTTATGGGCTGACATCACGGACGTTGTAGGTGATGTAGCCAACCGTGTAAGTTTCCATAAAAAAAAAAAAAACTTATTAACAATACATTTAGGTACCGCCGCGTAATAAATGGCCGTATCTTTTGATTGTGTTGACTTAGATTTTTTACACCTCAAAGGGGCCGTAGGCTTTTGTATTTAGCATTAATTTCAACTTGACCTCTACCGATTCCTGAGAAAAAGGGTTTTGACAGACAAAACAAAACAACTTATTTTATTCTATAACTACAAATTAACGATTTTCGGTTACTTCTTGCGAAATTTTATGATTCTAGGTCAATTGGAAGTACCAGGAATTACCAATACTTTGATTTAGAAACTTACATTTTTTTTACACCTTCAAGAGACCGTAGACCTTAGTATTTCGTATTAATGTCAACTTAATACCTCTACCCGTTCTTAAGAAAAAGGGTCGTGACCGACGGACAGGCGGACGGACAGACGGACAACAAAGTGATCCTATAAGCTTGCTGTTATGAATTACACTCAACCTTTTTAACTGTACGTAATCGTGTCTTAGGGTTCGACTTGAAAAAAAAACAATTGTTTGAGTGTCGGAAGTCGGAACCCACGGTAAAGATATGAGTAAACATCCGTGTCTTGTGTTGTTGTTGTTATTGTTGTTGTCAAGACCATGGCGATGGATGCACTTTACCGAGGTCTTGTTTGAGCGATGTTATTATGTGGCTAGTTAATAAATTACTTGTAGTAATATGTATTAAAAAAAATAACCTGCGAAGTTTCTTGTCGGCTCTTCTTCGTGGATAATCGAACCGGATAGAACAAATTGTGACAAGTTCGAGTGCAGTCTAACTGTCACAATATGAATGATCAATAAACAATACAATACAATATATCGGCCAAATAACTGCTGGACCGAAGGTAGTGAAAATATCAGGTTCCACGTTAGCTATGTCAGTCTCTATTTTCAGATTCAGATGTATGTTTCGCCAAAACGCACACACTTCTGCTTTGCCGCGCGAAATATCCTCGCTAGCCATAGAGTTCAAAGCGCGCTTACCAAAATTTAATACAGTGAAATACAAACTACCCACAGTGAAACCCCAGACAAACATTCAACCGACAGGGGTGTTGGTTCCACCACGAGCGACAGAGGCGACGACGACGCGACGACGACAGAACCTCGCATCTGTGTCAAACTATTTACTCTACGATCATTATTAGTTTTTTTTAGATGCTATGCTGCTCCGTCTTCGCAAAAATAAAAGAATAAAACACTATTTACACCAATATTGGCGCCATGTAGACATTCCGCGACAATTTGGCGGGTGGCTGAGTGGTCTGGGCGTCCGCTTCTCTTGTGGGAGGTCTGAGGTTCGCATCCAACCAGCGTGTACCAATGATTTTTTTCTTTCTGATTTGAAAAAAAATACGAGCAGTGGGTGAAGGTATCGCCCACTGCTCCTTGGTGCAGATTCCGTGTAAATGTAGTAACCGGCTTGACTGGAGGAAATTGCCTAAGGCAATAAGACCGCCCTTACCACACGTTAAGTGGCATAAAGTGTTTTTTTTTTACAATGGAATGGTCCATAACATACTTATAGCTAGTGCATAGGCTTCAGTCTTATTGAAATGACTTACAGATTGGCCTCCTGTAAATTGCACATAGGTTTATTTCGATCGTGCAGGCATCACGATCGTGCAGGCGTTCCTGGACACAGAGGTGTCCAGGGACGTTGGTTTTCGATCGTTCATAGAGTCCAAGGCGAAACTAGCGTCTCGAAAATTAGGGATCCTTTACCATGTCGGCGATTTTTCACGCGCCGGTCCAACTACTTACACTCTACAAAGGACAAGTAAGACGGGTGATGGAATATTGCAGTCATCTTTGGGAGGGTTCCCCAGAGTACCTTCTTTCAGCCTTGGATTCTATTCAGCGACGAGCCATTCGCCTCATTGGTGACTTTGTACTCACAAAGGACCTTCAACCTCTAAAGCACAGACGTATCGTTGGTCCATTGTGAGCCTGTTTTATCGGTACTACCATGGCCGCTGCTCTGACGAACTTGCTTCCCTTATCCCTGCTCCTCCTGTTCGCCTTCGCCAAACCAGCCATACTCTCGCGGAACACCCCTTTGTAGTCGACAGAAGAGTTCTTCGAACTGCACGATTCTCTAAATCGTTCTTGTGCCGCACTGCAAAGGTGTGGAACGGGCTCCAAGGGAATATCTTTCCCCACTCCTACTGACAGTCCACGGATCTTCAAATCGCGGGTTAATAGCCTTTCCCCAGCAACATTAGTCCACCTCCAAGCCGGACTGGCACCTCCTCGGGGGTGAAATTGGCTGCGCCTGAGGCTTCGACCTCGGGCAGAGCCACCCAGTCCGGAAGCAATAAAAAAAAACACTGAGCTGGACAGAAAACATGTACTGTTTTTAGGGTTCCGGACTTCAAAAGAGGAAAAAACGTCATCCTTATACGATCACTCTTATCTTGAATAACAGCTTATTGACCGACCTTAAAAAAGGAGCTTTTCAATTCGACTCGTACGTATGTAATTTTTTTTTATAGACAGTCAGTACCGGTTTCCGTGCCCAATATTTCAACGGAAGATCAGACACAGCCAATAACACCATTCCTCGCGAAACCACGCTCAGAGAGGCGCCATGCCGGCTATGAGGCAGACAAAAGGTTGTCGTCTAATTTATTGATACGCCTTTTGAAGATCCCCAGGTTATAGGTGGTGGGGAACACACTCACCGGACGACCGTTCCATATTTTCGCCGCACGACACAGGAAAGATTTCGAAATACGATGTGTTTTTAGTAGTTGGGTGTCAACAACATATAGATGTTCCGAGCGAGTCCAGCGGATGTGGCGGAGACGGATGGGGGCAGGAGAAATGAGAGAAGCCAATTCATCAGAGTAACGTCCATGGTGCCTATAAAACAGGCTAAGAGAATATCGTTGGAATTGCACAGTATTCGTATATGTTAGTCTATGTGGGCTCCTACACAGGTGTGTCAAATTTCATAAGTGTATGTATGTTTGTAAGTTTAAGCACAGCTGAAAATTGATAGACCCCTTTTGTGCTTTTGTACCGCCTTCAACTCAATGGTCCGAAAATGAATCAAAATATTATTTAACACTTTTTATTTAAAGTTCTAGTTATTTTTTGAAGTCGGTTCAATGTCTTTTAACAACATATTTTTTTATTCCAATCTACTGGACGGAAAAAGTTGAAATTTGATTTTAAAGAGTTTGACGCATTATGGTTTGACGACCCAAACACGGGTTTTTTTTATGGAAACTGACACCGTTGGCTACATCACCTACAACAACCGTGATGTCAGCCCATAACACCGGATGAACTAGGTGCCATGTCAGTGCTTCACTTCATTTTATGTCGGCTACACTGAACTGGGCGGAAAACACGAACTATTTACATAGCCGTTTCGACCAACGTCTCGCTCAGTGCGTGGCTACATCACCTACAACAACCGTGATGTCAGGACGCCCATAACACCGGATGAACTAGGTGCTATGTTAGTGCTTCACTTCATTTCATGTCGGCTACACTGAACTGGGCGGAAAACACGAACTATTTACATAGCCGTTTCGACCGACGTTTCGCTCAGTGAGGTGGTACCAACCCGGCCGGGATAAACCCTACCACCTAGTAAGGTAAGAAGGGAAGGGGTCTACAGTTCAAATAAGTACAGCGTAAATGTACGATTTTTTTTATTTACTCCTATATGGGTGGTCTATAATCATTAATCACTGACAAAGGTAAAATCCGATTGGCTGTAGGAAGTTTGACTGGACACTGCCCATTAAATAAACATTTCTTGATTATAGGTAAAACAGATAAACCTTTATAGAGACCATCCCACGTCAAACTAACGTTTCTCGCATTTTTGCAAATCAGCGAGCAAAATATCCTCAAAAACGCTAGGGCAACACTCCAAGAGACCTACAAGGACGTCGGCTGCCTGCAAAATTTCTGGAAGGAGCTGGGCTGGATGGGATAGCGGCCGGGGTGACATGTACATACAATGGGTCCAAGAAGAGCGACCTAAAGGTTGAAACTGCTCATCAAGGGGTGCGAGCACATGCATGCTCCAACTGGATTGGTTTATAGTGTAGCAGCTAGCCAGCCTTTCCCAAAGTATGGGTCGCGATCCACTGGTGGGTCGCAAGCGGATATTGGGTGGGACCTGAAACTGATAGGACAGAACACGTTGTCGGCCGGGACGTGTCGTTCGCAGCCGAACCAGTTAGAGCACATCTGATACATATTTATTTAGTAAGTATTTAAAAAATTCAGTTAAAAGTGGATGTTTTTATTGTTTTCTTAATAGAACAGTCCTTCACATAGTTAAAATATGTATAACGAAAAAATACTGCAGCAGAAATATAACACTGATTTTTTTTCATGTTATCTGTTTCTCCGACTGTTGTTAAGCAACGCTGAGCGCGGTCAATACTTGAATGGGTGACCGCTCGACCGTTGGAGGCTGGCCGTGGTTCGGATTCCACGTTAAACTGTAGGTCCCTTCCTTCTTACCTTACTAGTTGGTACGGTCTATCCCGGCCGGGTTGGTACCACCGCACTCAACGAAACGTCGGTCGAAACAGCTATGTAAATAGTTCGTGTTTTCCGTCCAGTTCAGTGTAGCCGACATGAAATTAAGGGAAGCACTGACATGTCACCTAGTTCACCCGGTGTTATGGGCTGACGTCATGGAAGTTGTAGGTGATGTAGCCAACCGTGTCAGTTTCCATAAAAAAAAAACATAAGGGGTGGCTCCCGAATTTAGAACTTTTTTTTATGGGTCGCGATCCAGACAACCTTAAGACTAACTAGTCTATAAGTGATACGAAAAGATATAAAACCGATCAACTTATTGGAAGTTCGAGATGAGATCGAATTAAGAGGACGGAAAAGCATAATCGCTTCAAAAAGCAGGTCCGTTCTCTCCTAAGTCAACAAGACCACGCTCGACCGATTGAAAAATCGATTGGATATCACTGAAATAAAAGCCTCGATGAAAATGCAGAGAATGTATTCAGAGTCCGTACACACGGTAGCGCCGGGGGACATACGAGTATTGGCTGCGGCTCTTTTTAGCTGATCATTGGAGCGAAATTTAACAATGCACTTTGTGCCACCGCGCGATTCATCCATTATGCTCTTTTTAACTAGTAATGCGAATTAAATCACGGAGTTGATTAAGTCGTCAACACGATAGGGGTATTTATTTGTTATGTCTGTTTTATGTGGCAATAAGGGCAGTTCAGGTTTTGTGTTATACATTTCGAAGTTGACACTTAGGTCCTAAATCTGGGACTTGGTCAACCGGAAGGTTTTTTTATGGAGGTTTGACTTGGAATTGACTTACGCAAAACTGTAGGCGGTAGGCGTTTAATTAACCCGTCTGTATTGTATTAGTAACCACCAAAGATTTTGGAAGGAGAGTAGATATGCGAAGGAGGCGTGTCCACAGGCGTGTCCGCGACACAGTAATATGGGCAGATTTCCCCATATTAACTATCCATGTGTGCGTGAGCGTGCGTGGATGCAACGCTTCGGATTGGCCAAAAATCGCTGGTGCGAATGTGTACGTGCGTTCGTGTGTTCTTAACTTAGGGACCGTTGACATACCACGTGGACAGAAAATGGGGGGAGGGAATTCTCCACGATTGTCCACGGGGGGACTGGGAGGGGGGGGGGGGGGGGGGTGCAGAGACCGTCCGCATGATTTTTTTTAAGTCCATCTTTCTTGAACAGGAAAAAAAAAGCAGCAATTTCCACGTGGACAAAGGGGGAGGGGGAGGGGGTTAACGTAAATGTCCACGACCGCCCACAGGTGGGGGGAGGGGGGGTCAAAAAGTGCCCAAAAAGTGTCCACGTAGTATGTGAACGGTCCCTTACGGGAATATTATATCGCACTGCCATGACCTCTATTTTTAAGAAGAGAAATGTATACTTCTCTTCGCCAAGCTCAACTTGTGACATCTCCGCTGATGTAAGAGATGGATAATGGATAACAGTGCTAGGGTTAGGTACACATATACACGTATACACTCAACGGATCACCGCCTCAAACTTCTGTATCCTCCTCTACGCGGCTCTTCTCGATTCCAAGTTTGGTGCTACGCAAACATCCCATAGCGCGAATGCTGTACGCTGCCACCGAATATATATTACTTGTACCGTATAACATCACCGTTTAAAATAACTTAACCGTTTATTGGATGAAGTAATCTATCATATTTCGATGGCGATGAGTAACATAATTTAATTTTACATAATTACATTCTTGTCAGCTTTAACTTATATTCAGTTGATTTTATAATATAAAATATATTTTTGTATATTATATGTAATTTACATATAAATATAATTTGTAAAAGTACCTGTACCTGTTCTTTTGTTTTCGGCTTCTAAATTCAAAAAGTTTAAAATGCGTCAAATTTCTTTTTAAATGGCACGACAAATAATATAATACATTATACTAAATCTAAACAGAGATTTATTCGATATAAAATGAATACAAAATTAAAATGCTAAACAAACTACTTACATAACTATATAAAATAAAATCTAAACTAATATAAATTAAAACTAAGAAAACATAATATTGCAGTACGAAAATTTCCTCTAAATTCCATCGTCGTCGTCCCATCAGCGGTTCCACAGATTACTTAAAAGTTACTTCGTAACAGATAAATCACTCCATAGAAAATAGTTCCATACCTTCGGCTTTAATAGCTAATTCGCCGTACGAGATGAGCCTTGGCACGTGGGTCACCAGACTTGTCGACAAGCATATCTCACCTTTTGTGTTCCATGTTTTTATGATGTACAATAAAGTTGTATATTTGATTTCATAGATTTGATTGATTCGGAAGAATAAAACACCAAATATTATATTAGATTCCGCTGCATTTCCCCAAAATAATAGTCAATAGGACATAAGTAAGACTATCGAAGTAACCATACTTATACAGTTTTGGCAGCTTGCATACCACACAGTTCTTTGATTGCACAAGCTGCACTTAGTTTAGCAGCCAGCAAGCGCATCTTTTTTTTTAAATAGACACCCGACGCGGGTTTCTGTGCCCAATACTTCAACGGAAGATCAAGACACAGCCAATAACACCATTCTTCGCGAAACCACGCTCAGATAGGCGCCATGCCAGCTATGAGGCGGACAAAAAGGTTGTCGTCTAATATATTGACACGCCTTTTGAAGATTCCCAGGTTATAGGTGCTGGGGAACACACTCACCGGAAGGCCGTTCCATATTTTCGCCGTTCGACGCAGGAAAGATTTAGTAAAACGATGTGTTCTTAGAAGTTGGGTGTTAACAATATATGATGTTCCGAGCGAGTCCGGCGGGTGTGTCGGAGACGGATGGGGGCAGGAGGGATGAGGGAACCCAATTCATCAGTGCAACGTCCATGGTAGTACCTATAAAACGGGCTAAGAGAACCGATTGTTGGCCCAATGATTCGAGTCTATATGAGGTTTCCAAGTGTATTTGTGTGACGTTGTCGTCACGTCTATGGCAAGCGACAGCACGCGTCGCCGCTGAGCGCCGCATTCGATTGGCCGTCGCTCACATCACGGACAAACCCCGCTTCATTCTGCACACTTTCAGTTTGTGGAGTAGTTTCAATATCGCAAGGACGCTATGTTTCGTCTTGAAGTTCAATGTTCGGTGAAAGCAGTGTTTGCGCCTAGTTATATATAGTACTAACCAATCAATCATGATCATATATATACATATATATATATATATATACTAGCTGTTGCCCGCGGCTTCGCTCGCGTGAAATTCGTATTCCAAAGAAGAATGTAAGTAACTAAGGGCGAGGCCGAAGGCCGAGCTGCGTTCAGGTAATCGATAAACCTTCCAAAAGAAAGTAACTAACTAAAGGCGAGGCCGAAGGTCGAGCTGCTTTCAGGTAAACGATAAACATTTCTCAAATAAAGGAAGTAAGTAAGGGCGAGGCCGAAATGCGTTCAGGTAAACCAAAAACCCTCTTCCGCCTTCGGGCCTCGCCCTTAAAGACTTCCTTTCTTCGATAGAATATAATATCGTTTACTCAATCTATTTATTTCATAAAAATAAAAAAGTAGTATTAATAACGAAAGAATTAAAACCTACCTAACAAACATTAAAATAACTATCAAAACGGGCATTTTCAAATGTTCTTAGAGCACTTGCGGCATTACCCCGCTGGATGGCAAGGCTTACCCTTTGAATGAAGTACATAAGCCCTTGATGGCGGGACACCAGTTGCGTCAACCAGCAGAGGCCCAAGCCTCTTTTGGCTTCACTGCTCCACGGACCGAGGGTTTCAACCGCAAACGCAACAAATTCGAAATCTTGAATTAGATTTCTATATTTGTTGCGTTTGAGGCTCTCCGCCCCAGCCTCGGCAGCGCCAGCCGCTCTTGAAGATGTCCTAACGTGACTTGGAGCCAATGTGACAACACAAGTGGCGTCCCACATCAAAGAACTTCCCTTAGTCCGTGGCACTAAGGTGATAGCATCGGGCCTCTTGCCATCCAGCCGGGAATAACCGCGAGGTTCTAGGATGCACGGTATATTTGCCGTCAGAGGCGTGGACTTTATAATAAAATTTAAATTAAATTAACTCAATCTTAATATTAATTAACTTTATTCGAGATGGTTTAGCTTCTTCCTGAACGCAGCTCGGCCTTCGGCCTCGCCCTTAGTTACTTGCTTTCTTCGAGATGGTTTATGGTCTTCCCGAATAGAGCACGGCCTTCGGCCTCGCCCTTAGTTACTTACTTTCTTCAAGATGGTTTAGCTTCTTCCTGAACGAAGCTCGGCCTTCGGCGTCACCCTTAGTTACTTGCTTTCTTCGAAATGGTTTTTCAATTGTCAGAACGTAGCTCGGCCTTCGGCCTCGCCTTAGTTACTTACTTTCCTCAAGATGGTTTAGCTTCTTCCTGAACGAAGCTCGGCCTTCGGCGTCACCCTTAGTTACTTGCTTTCTTCGAAATGGTTTTTCAATTGTCAGAACGTAGCTCGGCCTTCGGCCTCGCCTTAGTTACTTACTTTCCTCAAGATGGTTTAGCTTCTTCCTGAACGCAGCTCGGTCTGCGGCCTCGCCCATAGTTACTTACTTTCTTCTTAGGTTTATGGTCTTCCAGAATAGAGCTCGGCTTTCGGCCTCGCCCTTAGTTACTGACTTTCTTCAAGAATGTTTTTCTTCTTCCTGAACTCAGCTCCGCCTTCCGCCTCGCCCTTAGTTACTTTCATCGAGGAAGATTATCGTTTACGTGAGCGCAGATCCGCCTTCGGGCCCGCCTTTAGTTACTTACTTTATTTTTTTCGAAATACGAATTTCACGCGAGCGAAGCCGCGGGCGACAGATATATAAATTTTATTGCACCAATGACAGCGACATAACTTCGACTTTCAATTATTTTTTTTATTTATCAAACAATTTGTCACCGGCCAGCTCACGTCGAGATGACAGTTCTCCGTTGTCAACATGACATTCCAAATTGTTTTTTGCCTTTACTTTGGATTACGTGATTTTTATTATATTTTTTAATTATTATGTTAATCCGGGATATATACTGTCACTATAAAACGTTTCGTCAAATTCCGTTCAGTGGTTTTTGCGAGATGCGCGTACAAATAGACATTTTTGCATTTACAATTTTGTTATATGTATAGAAAGAATAGATATGTATAGACTATTGTGTTCAAGTTATAAAAAAGAAGAACTGTCATTTTCGTTGTATCTACTTATTTTTAAATTTCGAATGAATATTTTATTCAAATTGTATTTGCTGCCAGTTCTCAAAATATAATTATGTACTTTGGACTACGTGATTTTAAACGCGCAATAATGTGTATAATTGTTTAATTTTTTTTTTATTTTTGTTATTTTTTTTTAAGTATTATGTTAACCCGGCATATAAACTGCCACTATACAAAGTTTCGTCTAATTCCGTTCAGTGGTTTTTGCGTGATGCGCGTACAGACAAACAAACAAACAAACAAACAAACAAAAATTTTAAAAACTGTTCTAACATGTTCAGTATCTCATTTTAAGTCACCCTGGTTAGTTTTTTTCCGAATACATTCAATGTACAGACTTTCTTACCTTTACGATTTTATTATATGTATAGATATACTAATAATAAATCTGTAAGGGATGGTCATGGCGTAAGTTACTTTGTTTTATGAGATATTGCGTTTGTAAAATTTATGTATGATACTAAAACTAAATTGACTATTTTTAGAAATCCTTTCTGTATGTATGTATGTTCCTCCATAACTCTTAAACCGATCATCCGAATTCGAAGGAACTTAGCACAAGCACATTTAACTATACGTCACACAGGATAGGCTAAATCAAATTCAATTCTGATAACGCTAAGATGTGGCTCTCATACAAACAGAATTGTTCCGCGCGCCGAAATAAAGGTACGGTAGCGGGCTTACTTACTTAGTTTCATTCTTTTAAATACGAATTTCACGTGAGCGAAGCCGCTTTCAAAAGCTAGTACATAATATAAAATCCAAACTGATGCGCGACACTTAAAGGCTCATTACTACTAAAGTTCTAAGTCCATTTCTAAAAAAACTTGTTTCTACTAAGATGGCACCCAAAGGTACTTACCATTACGCCAGTACTCTTTTCTATTCTGTGCTATTACCCCTATGTAATCAGAAAAAGAATATTTTACGTAGAAAATAAAAACAATTATAAAATGTCTGTCTGTCTGTCTGTCTGTCTCTCCGCATATTTATGTCGCGATTTACCAAAAAACTAATTGCATGGTGATGATTCTATTAGGTTCAGCAATTCTTTGGGATCTTTCAGGATATATATCATCACGGTATGTACTTGTAATATTGACCAGTGGCACTAAGTGAGAGTAGTCAATCCATACAAATTTATTTTAGCTGTCAAGAGCCTCCTGTGAGCCTCTATCGGTTTCAGCGGTAACTAACCCTCTGGTAAACGTTAAATGAAAGAGTTGCTGAAACTATAGAGAGAGATGTATTCAGAGCCACCAGACAAACAACCTAGACGTTACATGGTCACAAGAAGACTGGCGCGACGTGGCCGCCGCACCACGCTCGCTGAGTTGAGCGCCGGAGTCAGTCAGCGTGTAAGCGTCCACTGCTGGACATACACCTCTCCAATTTTCCTCCAGTCCTCCCGGCCTTCAGCGGTACGGAACCACGGCTTTCCGCCGACGTACTTGGTGTCGTCGTCCCGCCTGGCCGGTGGTCTTCCCACACTCCGTTTTCCAGTCCACGGCCGCCAGTGTGGGACACTGTTACTCCAACGGTTTTCGTCGTCCAATATCGACTACTTTGGAGCGCCGGAGTGGGGAAACGTAAAAGGTCGTTGATCGCCAAACACTGACGTGTACGTCCGCCACATCATATATTCATCGATATATTATCTACTTTGTTTACCTGCCCAAACACACACACAGCATATAGATTACTGTTGTGTACTATTGATTCCGCTAAAAAATCGCTATCATCCGTCAATTCAACTCCGTCATCGTCGTCGTAGTATCTCTGCATATCTATCGGAGTAGAGAGGGAGGGTAGCAGTCAGTAGTCGTTTTTGAAGAGAACCGCACGTCGATGCATGCGTCGCGTGTGATCGACCGTGTATATCCATAAATACCTAACTCAACTCGAAAAATGGCGAAGCGGAGAACCGGCATGACCGAAGAATATCAATCTCTCTCTATATCGTTGTCAACTCCAGTCGGCAACTTCAATCTGGAAGTTGTCACTCACAACAGAAGCGCAGAGGGAGCGCCCGAAGAGAGGCCCAAAGAGGATATAACCACTGCGCTCAGAAGGCTCAGAAGATCCATCGGCGATGACGGGTGGCCGCCATCGCGGATCACGGAAGCCGAGTGCCCCGCCCACAGCGCGGCGCCGATGAATGAGGACAAGATCGACGAGGCCGAACGCAACGCGCAGATGCGGAGGCTGCTCAACACGCGGGAAGTGCTCGACGAGGCTAAAGAGGCCATACGCAACGAGACGAAGCCGAGGCTGCAGCTCCGCACGCAGGAAAAGAAAATTCCCACCGGCGGCGGCGGCGGAGACGCAAGGATGTGGCTCGTGGCCTTGGTGGTCGGCCTCCTCGCCATTATCATCTATATATTTGTTATTCATGTTCATCTATACGTACTTTTTAATTAATTATAACAGTTTTATTTGAAAAGAACAGAACAAATTAATAAACACAATTTTTTTTTTTATGGAAACTGACACGGTTGGCTACATCACATCACCTACTACATCCGTGATGTCAGCCCATAACACCGGGTGAACTTGATGCCATGTCAGTGCTTCCCTTCATTTCGCGCCGGCTACACTGAACTGGACGGAAAACATGAACTATTTACATAGCCGTTTCGACCGACGTTTCGCTCAGTGCGGTGGTACCAACCCGGCCGGGATAGACCCTACCACCTAGTAAGGTAAGAAGGGAAGGGACCTATAGTTTAACGTGGAATCCGAACCACGGTCAGCCTCCAACAGTCGGGCGGTCATCCATCCAATAACTGACCGCACCACTGAGCTGCCGAAGCCGACGATCCCTTAGTCGACTTTTACGACATGCGACGGGGAGAGATGCAGTGGGGCTATTCTTTTTAAATTAATAAACACAACTTATAAATAAAAGATCCTGCGTCCGTCCTAGGGACAATGTGTTTGGCCCCTATAGAGGAAATCTTTTATTAATTATAATAATTATTCAAAAGGTAAGCCTTGCCATCCAGCGGGGTAGAGTGTTTTCATTTTACGAAGGCACGAGGGGTACGAGGTAGGAAGTGGTGCGAGAGGCGACCGCGCGGAGCTCAGTAGAGAACGAACTCGGTGCCCGGTCGGTGCACACGTTCTACACGTCTCCGTGTCGCTCCTTCGAATCGAGTCGTTCCCTACTGAGCTCCGCGCGATCTCACACCACTTCCTACCTCATGCCCTTCGTGCCTTCATAAAATCAAAACACTCTTAATGCCGCAAGTGTTATGGGAACTTTTAAAAATTCCCCTTTTGATAGTTGTTTTAATGTTTTTTTATGTAGTTTTTAAGTATTTAGTACTTTTTAGGGTTCCGTCTCTGGTACGGGACCCTATTACTAAGCCTACGCCGTCTATCTGTCTGTCTGTCTTTCCGTCCATCCGTCCGTCTGTCTGTCCGACGGCTGTATCTCTTAAACCGTAATAGGTAGCCCGTTGGAATTTTCACAGAATATGTGTTATTATGGCCGATATAAAAACAAATAATGAAAATAAGAAAAAGTAAAAAATTCACGGGGGTTCCCATAGAAAAAAACTAAAAAAGTGTATGCGCGCGCGCCATCTACCAAATATAATATGAAGCTTTTTAACTAATCAAACTAATATGAAGCATTTCATATGGCGTGAGTGGCGCTAACCATGACAAGGCGATACGGAACCCTCGGTGCGCGAGTTCGACTCGCACTTGGCCGGTTTTCTTGTTACTTTTTTAATTTTTATGAATAAATTATATTCTGTGTAGTCTATAAATATTATCTATGCATTATTCAATGTTATATTCGTACGTTTTATTAACTAGTAAACAGTTATATACATATAGTATATTATTTACTACACATATTATATTCATTTATAGAAATAATTTTAAGTCAGTTTATTCATCTCTAATACTTCTTATAAAAGGAATAAGAACATCTCCATCTCTGGCCACGTTCAAAAAGCGCTTGAAAGCGTCTTAGATCTCCAAGGAATAAGGTGACTTTATTTATTAATTTATATTTTTAATGTAACATAAAATATAAAAAAGTAATACTAATAACTAAAGAAATAAACAGTAATATTTATCAGAATTTATATTATATTTATAATTTATCTAAGAAGTTTATGTAATTTATTTATCGAGTATCTATTGTTAGTACATAATACATATATAAGTATATGTTTATGTATTATTATTTAGTATGTTAATATGCCCTATATTTATGTAATATATTTGCTTTATGTAATTTACTTACTGTAACTGTATATATTATGCCTGACGTCTGCTTGTATACTTTTATTAATTAACTTTCGTTAGTATTAAGTTTCTTTCATTTTTCTTCTTTTGTTGCTACCTTTATATTATGTTTTCAATTAAGAAGGTTGACTGGCAGAGATTGCCATAGGTAATAAGTCCGCCTTTTGTAAAATTTATATTGAAGTACAATAAAGGATATTCTATTATATTCTATTCTAAAAGGGAACGTATGTCTGTATGAAAGCAGAAGTGTTCATTTTTAGGCTATCTATCGATCCAGTATACAAAACTGACCAAATTCTCACTTTCCTCTAACAAAGTCGTATGGAGAATTTCTTTCTCAAAACAAAAACTGCTCATGGTCCTGGTGGTCACTTTTCGCTTTAGGACGAAAGTGAAAATTTGTCTGAAACTGAAGAGTATGAAGAAAAAAATGAAGCTGGAATAGAATAGGTATTTTTTTGTGTATTCTTAGTAATCTTAATAAAATTGTACAAGTTTTGTTTTTAATGTTAAAATTTAATTTTTTTTAATTATGAATTCAAATTGTTAATATAATTATATACTAGGTATTATTTACTACGACGAAGTGAAAAGAGAAAAAAATTATATACTTACACTATATAAATGTTTATAATAACTAATCAGTAATCACTGAATAAATGATTGATTGAAAAATGAACAATTTGTTTAAATTTTTTACCCTTAAAAAAATTACTATGTCAAATTAAAAAACAATGTTTGCTTTTTAAACATGTTCAAGATTTTCTTTTAAACTTAGATATACCACATTTTATTATATAACATTATTATTATTATTATTTGTTAATGAACTAGCAGCTTAATACGCTGATGGGTTCATGTTTATGATGATCACTGCTGTTGCTATTTGTTATATTTCTTCGCTTTTTAAGTACTTGTCAAGCTTATTTTTGAATATGTTTAATGAGGGTGCTTCAATAACTTCCTTGGGCAGTTTATTCCAGCTGTTTACGATTCTGTTAGTCAGGAAGTGTTTTCTTGCTAACATACATTTTATATATGAATAACGGCCCAAGAGGTGTACATTTTTTATTTAATCCATGGACCTTGGGCCTAGTACATGTTTTATACACTGGAAAGTATTTATTGATTTCCCAAAAGGTCACTTGAAGTCACTTGGTCAGCTTTTGATTTGAGTGAATCAATTCTTGGCAGTCAGTGTGGATTGCTTGTAGTGAAGGAAGTCACACCTGTAGGTACAACCTTGTTACAATACTAACTTACTGAGTGCCTCTCTCTCTCTCTCTCTCTCTCTCTCTCTCTCTCTCTCTCTCTCTCTCTCTCTCTCTCTCTCTCTCTCTCGACATACTTAACCAAGGTACTTAACACGTAGAGTCGCGCACGCGCGTGATAACGTTCTATCGCCATATCTAAACTATTACGTGGACGTATCGTAAGCTTTATTCGAATTCAATAAATAAAGTTCGACAAGTTTCATCATTATTTTCATTTGAAATAATTCCTATTATTATTTTTTAAATACTTGTTATAAATAATTGTTGGCAACGGGAAAAGATGGTAGAAATTTACGCTAGTTAAATGGATGAAAATTATGTATTTGAATTAGCAGTGAGAATGTAGTGAACGTTGATATGTGTAGGTATTTGAAGTTTTAGAAATGTAGTTGGGTTGCATAATTGTTCAAAATAACGGACGTCTCACGTGTAACTAGCCCGAGTACGGAGCAATTTCCTGCGCACTGGCAATCTGTCACTGACACTTTCGGTAAGCGTATTTCGACAGTCCGTGATTTCAACCACAACGTGACGAATTCCATAGCTGATATTTTTTTTTGGAAAATTTGTAAAAGGTAGGCTAGGCGCCAAGCGTCTTATTGACTATCTTTAAATTGTTTTTCTTCAAAACCCATCGAGCGGGGAGTCGTTGTCAAGAGATTGAAAGCGCGATCAAAAATATACCACACTCACCTACCACTTAATTTAGTTTAGAACAGAAAAAAAAAAATAAAAAAATTGTAAGACCCGACTACAAAAACCTTAAGAAATAATAAGGAAAGTTAATCGAAAAAAAATGTATGAAATAAAAAAATAAAAATCGAACCCTAGAGTTGAAGGCGTTCGGTTATTTTTGCTTGCTTTAGCACCACCTTCAACTCTAGGGTTCGATTTTAATTTTTTTATTTCATACATTTTTGAAGGCGGTTTTTATATTTTTTTAAATAGTTTTTTATTTCACAGTTTTTTTAGTAATTTTTATTTGCTATTAATGTACTCGGCGGAATCGCTCGGCCTTCGGCCTCGCGATTCCGCCTCGCTTTCCAATCCGATCTTGACCAAAAAATGGGACCACCTTGGAGCTAGACTGAACCGAATACAAAAAGAATCATCGAAATCGGTTCACAATTGGGGAAGATATTGCTGAACATACATAAAAAAAAATACATACAGCCGAACATAGAACCCCCTCCTTTTTTGAAGTCGGTTAATGATGTAGCGTGAGAAGAATTTGAATAGACGGGAGCCCAACTACAGCATTTTCGATGCTGCGGCAGGGACCTTGTGAAATCGATCATGTTTCTGTCCGTCCGTCCGTCGGTCCGTCTGTCACACACGCTGACCGAGGCTATTACTCGGAACGTAATATAAATGTTATATTATACGTAAGAAAGATAAAGTTAATATATTAAGGATATCTATCTGGGTGCGATTATGGTTGATAGCCGTATTCTTTATTCTTTATTCATCATTCGTATGGTAGTACACTACGCTTGAATTTGTCCTGTTTAGTTTTGACAATCCGCTTCGAATACACCCACAAAGAAGAGCCGGTAAGAAACTTCGCAGGGTTATTAGGGTTCCGTATCCGGTACGGGACCCTATTACTAGCCTACGCCATCTGTCTGTCTGTCCGTCCGTCCGTCCGTCCGTCCGTCCGTTCGTCCGTCTGTCTGTCCGAGGGCTGTATCTCTTGAACCGTAATAGGTAGCCCGTTGAAATTTTCACAGAATATATGTTTTTATGGCCGATATAACAACAAATAATAAAAATAATGAAACGTTAAAAAATCATGGGGGTTCCCATAGAAGAAACCAAAAGTTGTATGCGTGCGCGCCATCTAACGAATAGACTATACTAATCATGAATTTTAACTAATATGAAGCATTTCATAACACGCCATAGATCGCGTGAGTGGCGCTAACCATGACATGGCGATACGGAACCCTCGGTGCGCGAGTTCGACTCGCACTTGGCCGGTTTTTTTTTAAACGTCTTCGATTACAATACATTGTCACTAGCTACACAATAGACACCGCATTGTATATTGTCATAGTGTTGGTGCAATAATACATTAGATGTTAGCAACCTAGCTGTTATCTGTTTGATGATAGCAAATCCCGGTTAAGTAGCGATTCGATAATAGCAAGTCCCAGCGCAGATACCTGCTGCGAGTGCAGTATGTTTTACATGTAATTACTGAATTCTAAATAACTTTTACTTAGCCAAAGTTGACCTTTACGCACTAATGTTTTTTTCGATGTTAATTATTATTATTATTTTTTATTTAAGATTTAAAATTTAGGGTTCTGTAGCCAGCGTCTCTAGCAGGGACCCTTATAAAGTCGGATGTCTGTCCATCCATCCATCCTACAGTCTGCCGCAGCCTGTAATCTAATAAACTACAAATTTCATACTACTAATTTCGCACACCTCTTACTATCGTTAATTGATTTACGTTTTGTTTATAGACGTCCAGAGATACCAGCCTTCCGGCTACAAAATCCAGACGTCTACAACCTGCACTCTTGCGAGTACAGTGATCATGTATGCCAGATCGAGGCCCCATAGCTGCTCTGTCGAACATCCGTTCTTCCGAAAAAATCCCATGGGAAACACAGGCTGCGACCTATGCGTGGAAGTGCATATGACCACCACCTAATGTGTACCGGGGATCCACCGGTCTCGAATGACAAACTTACGTCAGCGTCATTAGCTCGTGAGAAATCCATCCCACATCCACATATAAGTGTGTGCTGCACCGACATACCGATCTACATTATTCGCATGTCTACCAATTCTCCACATTGCTTACGGAGCTCTAAGTGGCTCACCACTCGCAGCTTTCGCTACTTATTCCCGTGTTAGGTGCTTTAAACACAAGTACGGAAGCACCAGGGAATCAACGCTAAACCACAACCCCTGCGAGACCAACTCCAGTGTTCCGTGCAGAAGCACGAAGCATTCTGGGGCTTTTAACGGAACCCCGCAGTACTCAACCCAGCGTTTAGGGTAGTATCTCATTTGACCCACCGACCTGAGTGGAGTCAGCAGCGTGAGCTAAGAGGAGGCCGAAACTCCCAACTTAGTACTCATGTTAGACTAGCAACGTTTAATGGGTAATCGTCGAGAACAAGTTCTCTACCACACATTATTTCTAACAGTGACGCCCGTTACACCGCCCAGTTGCGGGATAGGGTAGCCAACTGCTAGTTTTAAGGGTAGCCACCGTGTGGACTGCGTAGGGAAACGTCACGGATCCTAGTACCCAACTCCGACACCTTGGACGACTGAACGCCTCTGCGACCCCGTACAAAGGTCGCTAATACGGGTCTATGGATCCTGGTGGCCGGGCCCGGACACCTTGGGTAGACCGAAGTCTACCACTGCGATCGCTCCCCAGCGACTACCCGTCAGTCAGTAATTTCGCACAGTCAGTAATGCATGAAATATCTGATTGGGAACATAGTACCTGAGGTCTCGTCGGCCAATGCCGCCTCCGCCGCCGCGCCGCCGCCGCCGCTGCCGTACACAGGCATAGCGCGTCGCACAAACCAACGCATTATTTCTTGTCAGTACACATGGATTTCTTTCACTCACATTTTGTTGTGCTCAACTTGGAATAGATCTCGAGCCCTACGCTCTACTATCTTTTCTATAGCTCTTCACTAGCTCACCGCATCCTTTCTGGAGCTCTACTGCTCTCGCGGTGTGTGTGGCGGCGCTCCTATTTGCCTCTCGCTCACGCAGTATTGCCGTCTAAAGAAAATAAAGCAATTGTTCCAAGAGAAAAATTTGCAAATAAAAAAATATACTATAAAAAAAAAATTGCATGACGACTGTACAGCTGTAAAACGTTAAAATACAAATTTAAAACCCCCCAATACTTAAAACGTCAAAAATAATTTCCGTTTACTTACTTAGTCGGAGGACCGCTAAGTAAATTCGCGCGCAGCTCTGAGTTTTTATATTTTATTTACTTAGCGGTCCCCCGGCTCATTTAAGTAAGTAAACGGAAATTATTTTTGACTTTTAAGGGTCGGGGTTTTTAAATTTGTAATTGGACTTTTTTTTCAAGCTTTTTAAAAAAGACCACATGCAAATCGGTCCACTTTTTAAGATAATTAATTTTTTATTGCCTAATTACTTGATTACTTGATTACAAACATAGCTAACAACCATCCAGATTAAACCAGCTTTCTTTAAAAAAAAACCGCATCCACATCGGTCTATCCGTTTGGGAGCTACGATGCCACAGCCAGACACACCCTTATACACATACACACATACACACACACACACACTTTAAACTTGTAAAAACCCCTCTTTTCTCGTCGGGGGTTAAAAACGCCGCCATTTTCAATCCCTTTCTTTAAATAACTAGGTTATAATTTATATCATGTAGGTAAACAAACACATGGCGCTCCAAGACAAGATGTGTCGTTCGCGCCGAACTTGGAATGGAGCTGAGTAGGCTTCAGCGAACAGTAGGAAAGAAATCCTCCCGCGGGACCGATACCTAGTTTTTCCGTCAGTGAAAATCCCGCAATTTCCCCGCCAATACCGCGGAACAAACCCGGGGAGGGGAAAGTATTTATTCACCCGAAGCCGGTCGCTTTTGTCGAGGCACTTTTTCCGCTCAAACAGACAATTGGCTTCGATGTGGTTTTTTTTTATAGTTGCGCAACTTCCGCGGCCTTACCTACATTGTGTGTATCAGTGTGTACACAATTTATTATCAGAATACGATCTGCCGATTGTATCATGAGTTTATTTGACACTTCGCTTGAACATAAATTAAATGGAAATGAAATGAAACTTTATTGTCGACAGCATACAAAAAATAATAAATTATTAATAATATATAAACCTTATGCTACAATGTTGTCGACAAGGTTAAGCGCAGCATTGATTGCTTATCAGACATCGCTGATTTTAAGCCTAACCTAAATTCTAATCAACGTTTCGTCTCAACGATCTAAAAGATTGTATGGGAGACGTCGTTGGACACCTTATTCGTCAAAGCCGTTTTGTAGAATAGTGGAATGTAAGTAGGTATAGTAGCAAAAGAGTTGAGCGTGAGAATTGAAGATAAAATAATAAGAATAATTTATTGATAATACGTAAGTACATGCTAGTTAAATAAAAGTCATACTTGTGTTAATACTTACAAATTTCTGAATATATATAATTTGTTGTTAGATAACACTGTCCTTTGCGTTCAGAGTCGGTTAAAAAAAATTAACGAGTTCTTTTTATATTTTTTCAAGTTTATTAGTAAAATGTCTTCCCTAAATTAGACCTAACAATATTATTACGCAGCCACAAATAAGGAACTTTGACTGTTCTCAGAGATTAGTTAGGTGAGGAAGTATAATCCATTTCACCAACAAGGAATATTATGTAGGTCCGTGGTGTAAGGAACTCATGTTACCGCTTCGAATCAGTTTATAAGCTGTTCGAGAATTCTAGTACATACCACACACTGTATCCCTACAATTTGGATAAGCAGAGTAATCGTAGTTGTGCTGCAAGTACACCTATAAGTCCTGTCGCCCGTAGAACATTCATATTACCAAGTACTCTTGTAAATTACAGGACAACACCGATTTACCACGCTTAGCAAAGTATTCGGACAAGATAACTATCAAGCAGCAAGTAAGGCATGAATGAAGACCCGCCTGCTGCATGACTCGGTGGAAGGACCGCACCAAGGTGAGAGGTGGATAACCTGTCGCCCTTTAGTACGGCTGCTGAGTATATTTACACGCGATGCCATACCACCATCAAACGATCAAATAAATTATTTAATTAGGCAACATATATTTGCCTTAAATTATTTAAAATTTATTAAATTTAAATTTGAGTAATACACTTTAAAATATACATATGTAGTTTCAATGTAATGTTATTATAATGTGCGATTATAAATAAATGAATTTTAATAACCATATTCGGACTCGTTACCCCCTCGGTACCACCACACAATATTTTTAATTAAATAACTAGCGGACTTGGCATTAGAAAACCATCTGACCTTACCATACCAGCCTACCTGTCATCAATCCACAGTGTCTCCCTCCAAAATAACTGTTCAAGTACTGGATAAATTATCTAATAACACTGTAAACAAGTTTGAAGAAGCCGCTCTTGATAACTGGAAAAAAAATTGTCCCACTGAATCTTTACCAGACAATCCAGGTATACAAAAAAACTGGGACAATCCTTTATGTAAAAAAATATTTCATGATTTAAAAAATAAAGATAATTCACCGAAAACGGTTGCTCGTCTGAGCGCCGCCACTCAGAGAGAGTCGGGGGCCTGGTTGCATGCTCTTCCCTCCCATACAATCGGTACGCTTCTGGACCCGGACTCTCTCAGAATAGGAATGGCGCTCAGGCTGGGCTGCAACATTTACGAACAACACCAATGTGTCTGTGGCAAGACCGCAAACACCCAGGGTCACCACGGATTAAGCTGTAACAAAAACTCGGGCAGATTCCCAAGACATCACATGCTTAACGACTTACTGAAAAGAGCATTAACTTCTGTTGACGTGCCATGCCTACTGGAGCCGCCGGGCCTGTGTAGAGACGACGGAAAAAGGCCCGACGGAATGACGATTCTGCCGTGGAAGCACGGCCGCGCTCTGGTGTGGGACGCAACGTGTGTGGACACCGTCTGTGCGAGCAACATAAAGCTGTCCTGCTCGCGTGCGGGTGCGGCGGCGGAAGCCGCGGCCAGTAGGAAGCACAAAAAATACGAAGATATTAGGTGCAACTACTGGTTCGTGGCCTTCGCCGTCGAGACATTTGGTACGTGGTCGGAGGAGGCCAAGGCCTTCGTCCTTGAGGTGGGTTCCAGGATGGTGACCGCAACTGGAAACCCGTGTTGCCTCTCGTATCTCCGGCAACGAGTTAGTCTGGGGATACAGAGGGGCAACGCGGCCGCCATCCTGGGAACCATCCCGGGGACGACGCCCCTTGAGGAAATATTATAATTTATAAGTTTTTAGTTTTTAGTGGTTTTTAGTTATAGGTATTTTTTTTTTTTTTTTAATTAGTTATATTTGTCTATTTAATTTGATAGGTAGTTATAGTTTATGTATTTTCTGTATGTTTAATTCAATAAAGTTTTTATTAAGTTCTCAATTAAATATTTACAAAAAAAAAAAAAAATATTTTCTTTCATTTATTTTTATTTTATGAATAGCGCGACCTGTGGCATCGTTTCACCTACAAGTAGATGTCTAACGATGCCCATGGACGTACTGTGATGCACGGGGATTGCGAATGCCATGCCGGCCTGACAGGAGCCTTTTCACGCCCATTTTGAAAAACCTCAGGCTGAACATGGGAGGAAATATTATGGGCAGGGAGTGCGTTCCACATTTTCCCGGTCCTGTGGTGTGGGCAACTACTATTGAGGCGAGCCCAACTCACATTTGCACGGTTTTTATCATTTTGTTGTTTTACTTTTGGATTATATATACATATAATCGAAGATATCTACTCAATATCTCTATTGATAATAATTTTCTCTGAAATGTTACAATTTATCCATAGAAAGGTCGATAAGAAAAACAGTATAACGCCGCATTCGTAAGTCTGATAAAAACCGGCCAAGTGCGAGTCGGACTTGCGCACCGAGGGTTCCGTACCACAATGTGATTGGCCCGTTTTTACCCGACTACGGCGAAGCCAAAAAAGGAAGGGTTATGAGTTTGGCGTGTATGTATGTATGTATGTATGTATGTATGTATGTATGTGACTATCTATATTCCACTCTACAGCCTAAAGTACTGGACCGATTTTAATAATTCTTGTGCTATTGGATTTGTCTTATTCACGGGAGTGTCATAGGCTATATAACAATTTTCAAAATTCAAAATGGCGGACGCACGGCGGCAAAATGTCAAATTAGTTTTCCAAAATATATTGAGTGGGGTATCAAATTAAAGATAATTAAATTACGATTCCGAAAATATATACTTTGCTATCTATTAAACTTATGTGTACAGAGAAATAGAGCAAAATGTGTAGCGAATGTATGTATGAATCGCGATTATTCGCGATGAAGCGTGGTCGCCCGCGCATCGCACATCGCACCGCGCGCCCCCACCCACGGTTTCGGTACGTTACATACAACGATAAAGCGCGACGACGACGCGAAGAAGCGACATGGTATTGTTGGTAATATACCTACATACTTACTCACTGATCTACCGCAAATTTTATATAGATAGGTATATAATATTATTATTAGATATACAGTACTATGCTAAAATAAATTGGTATTAAATGTCCATGTACCTAGTGTAAGCATATGTAGTGTAGATACATTAAATATACCTAATACCTACAGTATTTTCGGATGCAACGGAACCGCCGATTGCGGAAAAGTATTCCCAATTTTTTGGGTGCAGTTTTAGCCCTAGACTCGATTAGTTGCCGGAAACCTAGTTACGTCTTTGGAAAAGGTGGTGCCCAGGAGGTCCAGGTGCTTCCAGACAGGTATGACGCTGACTTAGAAACTGGCTTGGAAAGCAAAAAGACCTTCAAATCGACCTTCCGCAGATAATGCGCAGCACTGAGCCTTGCTAACGTTGAAGGCGTGGGCGTAGCATTCAGGGGGTACATATCATTGTTTATGCATACGAGAGTACGGAACACGGGTTCTACACCAGTTACCCTTCAACTAGGCGGGATGTGGATGAGAAGAGCCGAAGACTTGTGTCTGAACTTGAGCAAACACTCGGCTCTATTTCCGAATGGGCCGTAGCAAGTTGGTCAAGTTCAATACCTCCGAGATACAAGTTTGCGCGTTCAGTGCGAAGAGAGCGGCGTTCACACCAGCTCCTTCCTAACAAGGCATGTCACTTAAATTTTGCGACCACTTCGGGATCCTCCGAGTCGAATTTTCGCACGATCTAAACTTCCGGCGTGACATCGAGGGCAAGGCCGTATAAATCGCACATTCGGTCCTGCTTGGGGTACTGCTCGCACCTATGGGCATGCCTATGGGATGGCTCAGTCAAATACGAGCTAGCGTCTCTGGCTGGACTCGATCCAGCGTCGAGCCGTGCGAATAGTAGGTGACTCCCAAATGTCCCGCGATCTAAAATCACTGCAACTCCGTAGGGATACATAGCTAAATCAGAGCCTGTTGAAATACAGAGAGAAATATTTTCCCCAAAGTACAGTCTTGGGTCCTTCAACCTGGGCACCTGTCAGGCCGGCATGGCATTCGTAGCCTCCGCATGCTACCGAATGTCCATGGGCGTCGCTAGACACCTTATGGGTGGCTCGGCGCCACATGTCGCGCTTACTATAAAAATAATATCAGTAGGTTTGGCCTCGCCTTAGTGGCTTACCTGCTTCGAGTGAGTACATTATTCAACTATGTACCTATGAACCTGAAACCTCGGTCTTCGGCCTTGAATTGATTGGTTTACTCACTTCCCGAATCCGCTTCACCCCAGCCCGATATGTTTACTTACATAGAGAAAGAAAATCGTGTACTTACACAGCTCAGTCTTCGGTCTTGCTCTGATTGACTTTTTTTACTTCAAGACTTATACATCGTTCAACTATACATCATTTGTTTATAGATCTGTGACTTTAGTTTCAAATACATATGACGACAAATAAACGGACGGATAGTATCAATTTTGTACCGTGTGGGGCCGGTACCTTAAAAGAATAGCCCCACTGCATCTCTCCCCGTGTATGTCGTAAAAGGCGACTAAGGGATATGACTCCCTTCTTATATTACTAGGTGGTACGGTTTAACCCGCCCGGGTTGGTACCACCGCATCACACTGAATGAAAGGTCGGTCGAAACGGCTATGTAAATAGTTTGTGTTTCCCGTCCAGTTCAGTGTAGCCGGCACGACCGAAGGGAAGCACTGACGTGGCACCAAGTTCACCCGGTGTTATGGGCTGACATCACGGATGTTGTAGGTGATGTAACCAACTGTGTCAGATTCCATAAAAAATAAAATCAATGTACGAGTTACATAATAAATAACATTTAAAGTATGCAAACAGTTTTTAAAAAAGCCTAAAATAAAAAAAAATTAGTTACAAAAAACTAAAACCCGACTACGAAAAAGCAAATTATGAAAAACGTTTAACTAAAAAAGCAAATTATGAAAATCGTTTAACTAAAAATAACAAAATAATGTTTTCCATATATTTTATCAGATACAGCAATTCTCTTTTTATATTGATTTTACCTTAGCACTAACTTTATAAATTTTGATAAATTAATTATTTTTAACGTTCTAAATATAGAGCCGTGGTCGGGCGTTCTTCGTTCAACAAGACAAGTGCGACCGTCGTTGTGCATAGCCGTTGACGTTCGGTATGTACCTATGTATCTACTTATAATAATTTTAGATTGGCTCTCACTGATCTTACAAAAATTATAGCGTCCGTAAAGGGGTTCCGACTTCCGTCCGATGCCAGTATGACACAATGGCGATGGCCGTCCTAGTTCCTCGCTCTAATAATGCACGACGACGGCCTCACTTGTCTTGTTGAACGAAGAACGCCCGACCACGGCTCTATATTTAGAACGTTAAAAATAATTAATTTATCAAAATTTATAAAGTTAGTGCTAAGGTAAAATCAATATAAAAAGAGAATTGCTGTATCTGATAAAATATATGGAAAACATTATTTTGTTATTTTTAGTTAAACGATTTTCATAATTTGCTTTTTTAGTTAAACGTTTTTCATAATTTGCTTTTTCGTAGTCGGGTTTTAGTTTTTTGTAACTTATTTTTTCCACCTCCGTCGTTCGGGTCACACAAACTTATAATTGGCCTGAAGTAATATTTGCTCTGAAAAAAAAACATGTACCTACATATGTATGTGACAGAATTTATAAAGTTTTATAATAATACTTTTAGGATTCAGGAGAAACCAGGGACTCTACTGGAATTACATTTACATACAATATACAATGTGTGTAGCTGCAGTCAAGTGGCAGTGGACTGGGCACGTAGACCGGCGGGACTATGGCGGTTGGAGTAACAGTGTCCTTCACCGTGTCTTAAATAAAACTATTGTGCTTTAGTAACTTCAATGGTATCATGTAACGGTATATCAACGTATCATGCCCCGTTACATGATCCACAATTGTGTTTGTTATTATTACATACGGATATCCTAACAAGTAATAAAAAGTCGGCAAGTGCGGGTTGGACTCGCGCACCGAGGGTTCCGTATCATCAGCATCACTCAATATATTTGTATTATTTAGTACGTTATTGTATTATTTATTATTTAGTACAAAAACAATTGTTTTGGAAAATCATGAACCGCCTAAATAAACACTACAGCAATGGTTTTACTGTGCGGCATTAATGGAGTAGAAATATACAAAAATATATTTCTTAAATGACATATTTAAGGACATATCTACAATTTCATTTTAAAATTTTTTCTTTACTTGTGATGTGAGAACTTCCTTCAAATTTCATTACTCTAGATCAACTGTAAGTACCCTATAGGTTTTGATTTCATTTGAGTGAGTTTGCAAGTATTAAAAATTGCCATAAATAGGCGTATCTTTTGATTATATTGATTAAGAAGCTTTCATTTTCTATAACTCGAAGGGATCGCAGACGTTAGTATTTCATATTAATTTCAATTTGATATCTTGACTCATTAGTGAGAAAAAGGATCTTGACACACAAAACAAGCAAATTTTTTTTATATCATATATCTACTAAATTAAAATTTTAGGATTTTTTCCTTTACGTGTGCTATGAGATCTTACTTATTACCAAATTTTATTATTCTAGGTTGACGGGAAATACCCTATAGGTTTTGATTTGATTGGAGTGAGTTAGCGAGTATGAAATCTGACATAGATGGCCGTATCTTTTGATTGCGTTGATTTAGAAGCTTGCATTTTCTATACCTCGAAGGGGTCGCAGATCTTAGTATTTCGTATTAATTGCAATTTGTTATCTTGATCCGTTCCTGAGAAAAAGGGTCCTTGACATACAAAACAATCTTTTTTTAAATGTCAACAACTAAAATTTTAAAATTTTCGGATTTTTTCCTTTACTTGTGCTGTAAGACCTTGCTCCTTACCAAATTTTATGATTCTATGTTAACAGGAAATACCCTATAGGTTTTGATTTGATTTGAGTGAGTTTGCGAGTATGCAATCTGACATAGATGGCCTTATCTTTTAATTCCGTTGATTTTAAGCTTTAATATTCTACACCTTATAGAGATCGTAGATCTTAGTATTTCGTATTAATTTCAATTTGTTATCTTGATCCGGTCCTGAGAAAAAGGGACCTTCACATACAAAATAAACAAAAATTTTTTTTTATGTCACATAACTATAAATTTACAATTTTAGATTTTTTCCTTTACTTGTGCTGTGAGACCTTACTTCCTACGAAATTTCATGATTCTAGGTTAACGGGAAGTACTCTATAGGTTTTGATTTGATTTGCCGGTAGCAAAATATGTGACTTAAATGGGCGTATCTAGTGATTGCGTTGACCTAGAAGCTTAACTTTTTTACACCTCCGAGGAAACGTAGACCTTAGCATTTGATATTAATTTCAACTTGATACCTCTACCCGTTCCTGAGAAAAAAGGTCTTGACAGACAGACAGCCAGCCAGACAGACAGACAGACGGACAACTAAGTGATCCTATAAGGGTTCCGTTTATTCCTCCTTTGAGGTACGGAACCCTAAAACACCGGCCAAGTGCGAGTCGAACTCGCGCACTGAGGGTTCCGTATCGCCATGTCATGCACCACTCATGCCATCTATGGCGTGTATTATGAAATGCTTCATATTAGTTAAAATTCATCATTAGTTAAAATGCTTCATACTGTTGGTAGATGGCGCGCATACACTTTTTAGTTTATTCTATGGGGATTTTTTTACTTTTTCGTATTCTTATTATTTGTTGTTATATCAGCCATAATAACACATATTCTGTAATAATTTCAACGGGCTACCTATTCAAATCAAATCAAATCATTTATTAATTCAGGCACTTGTCCCATTGCACACACAACAAATTCGAAATACACTAGGATAGTAAGAATAATTATAAAAATATTAAAACCAATACGAATTACATTAATTAAAATAAAAAAATAGAAAATGCATCTTCAGTCATACGTAAAATTGTCAAAAGTTACTAATACTTACAAAAATAAAATGAAATAAAATAATAAAATTGTCTTTAATAAAAATATAAAAAAAAAAAAAAAATAAATAAATTAATTATTAAATAATTATACCTAATGCCTAATAATTAATATTTTTTTTAAAGATTCACAATAATTTATATACATGCTAACATTTTCAATAATTAAATTTTGCTCGCTGGTCGCTATTACGGTTCAAGAGATACAGCCCTCGAACAAACGGACAGACGGACGGGCAGACAGACAGACAGACAGATAGAAAGACAGACGGCGTAGGCTTAGCAATAGGGTCCCCAACGACGGATACGGAACCCTAAAAAACAATAAGTAAAAAAACTTAACATTAAATTTGTTTTTACTCTATCAAAAAAACGGTAATACACACAAACGTCGACCTTGGTGTTATTGTAAGACACCAAGTAAACTGTAAAGTAAAACAACAAATAATAATTACAAAAAACTAAAACCCGACTACGAAAAAGCAAATTATGAAAAACGTTTAACTAAAAAAGCAAATTATGAAAATCGTTTAACTAAAAATAACAAAATAATGTTTTCCATATATTTTATCAGATACAGCAATTCTCTTTTTATATTGATTTTACCTTAGCACTAACTTTATAAATTTTGATAAATTAATTATTTTTAACGTTCTAAATATAGAGCCGTGGTCGGGCGTTCTTCGTTCAACAAGACAAGTGAGGCCGTCGTCGTGCATTATTAGAGCGAGGAACTAGGACGGCCATCGCCATTGTGTCATACTGGCATCGGACGGAAGTCGGAACCCCTTTACGGACGCTATAATTTTTGTAAGATCAGTGAGAGCCAATCTAAAATTATTATAAGTAGATACATAGGTACATACCGAACGTCAACGGCTATGCACAACGACGGTCGCACTTGTCTTGTTGAACGAAGAACGCCCGACCACGGCTCTATATTTAGAACGTTAAAAATAATTAATTTATCAAAATTTATAAAGTTAGTGCTAAGGTAAAATCAATATAAAAAGAGAATTGCTGTATCTGATAAAATATATGGAAAACATTATTTTGTTATTTTTAGTTAAACGATTTTCATAATTTGCTTTTTTAGTTAAACGTTTTTCATAATTTGCTTTTTCGTAGTCGGGTTTTAGTTTTTTGTAACTAATTTTTTTTTATTTTAGGCTTTTTTAAAAACTGTTTGCATACTTTAAATGTTATTTATTATGTAACTCGTACATTGATTTTATTTTTTATGGAATCTGACACAGTTGGTTACATCACCTACAACATCCGTGATGTCAGCCCATAACACCGGGTGAACTTGGTGCCACGTCAGTGCTTCCCTTCGGTCGTGCCGGCTACACTGAACTGGACGGGAAACACAAACTATTTACATAGCCGTTTCGACCGACCTTTCATTCAGTGTGATGCGGTGGTACCAACCCGGGCGGGTTAAACCGTACCACCTAGTAATATAAGAAGGGAGTCATATCCCTTAGTCGCCTTTTACGACATACACGGGGAGAGATGCAGTGGGGCTATTCTTTTAAGGTACCGGCCCCACACGGTACAAAATTGATACTATCCGTCCGTTTATTTGTCGTCATATGTATTTGAAACTAAAGTCACAGATCTATAAACAAATGATGTATAGTTGAACGATGTATAAGTCTTGAAGTAAAAAAAGTCAATCAGAGCAAGACCGAAGACTGAGCTGTGTAAGTACACGATTTTCTTTCTCTATGTAAGTAAACATATCGGGCTGGGGTGAAGCGGATTCGGGAAGTGAGTAAACCAATCAATTCAAGGCCGAAGACCGAGGTTTCAGGTTCATAGGTACATAGTTGAATAATGTACTCACTCGAAGCAGGTAAGCCACTAAGGCGAGGCCAAACCTACTGATATTATTTTTATAGTAAGCGCGACATGTGGCGCCGAGCCACCCATAAGGTGTCTAGCGACGCCCATGGACATTCGGTAGCATGCGGAGGCTACGAATGCCATGCCGGCCTGACAGGTGCCCAGGTTGAAGGACCCAAGACTGTACTTTGGGGAAAATATTTCTCTCTGTATTTCAACAGGCTCTGATTTAGCTATGTATCCCTACGGAGTTGCAGTGATTTTAGATCGCGGGACATTTGGGAGTCACCTACTATTCGCACGGCTCGACGCTGGATCGAGTCCAGCCAGAGACGCTAGCTCGTATTTGACTGAGCCATCCCATAGGCATGCCCATAGGTGCGAGCAGTACCCCAAGCAGGACCGAATGTGCGATTTATACGGCCTTGCCCTCGATGTCACGCCGGAAGTTTAGATCGTGCGAAAATTCGACTCGGAGGATCCCGAAGTGGTCGCAAAATTTAAGTGACATGCCTTGTTAGGAAGGAGCTGGTGTGAACGCCGCTCTCTTCGCACTGAACGCGCAAACTTGTATCTCGGAGGTATTGAACTTGACCAACTTGCTACGGCCCATTCGGAAATAGAGCCGAGTGTTTGCTCAAGTTCAGACACAAGTCTTCGGCTCTTCTCATCCACATCCCGCCTAGTTGAAGGGTAACTGGTGTAGAACCCGTGTTCCGTACTCTCGTATGCATAAACAATGATATGTACCCCCTGAATGCTACGCCCACGCCTTCAACGTTAGCAAGGCTCAGTGCTGCGCATTATCTGCGGAAGGTCGATTTGAAGGTCTTTTTGCTTTCCAAGCCAGTTTCTAAGTCAGCGTCATACCTGTCTGGAAGCACCTGGACCTCCTGGGCACCACCTTTTCCAAAGACGTAACTAGGTTTCCGGCAACTAATCGAGTCTAGGGCTAAAACTGCACCCAAAAAATTGGGAATACTTTTCCGCAATCGGCGGTTCCGTTGCATCCGAAAATACTGTAGGTATTAGGTATATTTAATGTATCTACACTACATATGCTTACACTAGGTACATGGACATTTAATACCAATTTATTTTAGCATAGTACTGTATATCTAATAATAATATTATATACCTATCTATATAAAATTTGCGGTAGATCAGTGAGTAAGTATGTAGGTATATTACCAACAATACCATGTCGCTTCTTCGCGTCGTCGTCGCGCTTTATCGTTGTATGTAACGTACCGAAACCGTGGGTGGGGGCGCGCGGTGCGATGTGCGATGCGCGGGCGACCACGCTTCATCGCGAATAATCGCGATTTATACATACATTCGCTACACATTTTGCTCTATTTCTCTGTACACATAAGTTTAATAGATAGCAAAGTATATATTTTCGGAATCGTAATTTAATTATCTTTAATTTGATACCCCACTCAATATATTTTGGAAAACTAATTTGACATTTTGCCGCCGTGCGTCCGCCATTTTGAATTTTGAAAATTGTTATATAGCCTATGACACTCCCGTGAATAAGACAAATCCAATAGCACAAGAATTATTCAAATCGGTCCAGTACTTTAGGCTGTAGAGTGGAATATAGATAGTCACATACATACATACATACATACATACATACATACATACACGCCAAACTCATAACCCTTCCTTTTTTGGCTTCGCCGTAGTCGGGTAAAAAAAACGCAAAAGTTCACAAAACTTTGGCGACATAATTGGCATACTCGAAGTACTGTATTTGTCGTTGCCTTTAAATAATTAGTTGCCTTTTTATACATTTTTAGGGTGCCGTAGTAAACGGTTTTATCTTCTGAAACGTGATAGGTAGCCGGCCGAAATTTTCACAGAATATGTGTAAATATGGCGGATTTCCAAACAAATAATAAAAAAAAAACAGAAAGTAAATAATTAAGGGGTCCTCATACTGGAAATATGTTTTTTTATAATTTTTTTTTGCTCTAGTATCTTAAAAACGGTAATACATAGCGTCAAACTTGGTGTGATCATAGTGCAAACTAAATAACCGGCCAAATGTGAGTGTGGCTCGCGCTGAGGATCCGAAATAAATGAAATAAAACAATTTAATTTTTTTATAAATACATAACAAAAACATATTGTGTGGTGGTACGGAACCCTCGGTGAGCGAGTTCGACTCGCACTTGGCCGCTCTTTTTATGTCAACAGTTGGAAATATTTAGGTACGTTAGAGCCATCGGCATAAATATTTACAGCTAAATTTGTCTAATGGCTCCTCTGCACGCTGGCCAAAGCTTTCGCCAAAGCGTCAATGCAACAGCATTGGCGAAGGTATTCACCAACGTGTAGTAGGGTCTGTCAGAGCATTGGCGAACGCTTTGTTTGGCGAAAGATTTAGCCTACGTGTACGTAAAGGTCTCTTAAAATTATTGCTTCTGCACTTAGAAATAATTGAATTAAATAAATATTAGATGTATTTTTTATTATTTTGTAGGAGTACTGTTATCGCTTTACTACTATTAAGGTTGCCATTTGGCCGGGAACGTCCCGGCCAAATGGACGTTACTACGTCCCGGATCGGCCTTACGTATGTAGTAACAAGGCTGTTTTTTTTTTGTCGAAGAGAAAGTTTTAAAACAATTATATTTTTATGTCCTGGAATTTTGACTGAGCCATCTGACAACCCTAACTGCGATGAAAAAATGCAAGCAAATACATTCAAATACATAGTAATTTATAAATTTAATGAATTTAAAAAATTGCATTCGTTTAAAATTGCCTTAAATTTTGTAGGGAGTTAGTGGATAGCGCTTCAATAGTACGCAAAATTGGCCAGTACGGCAGTTGGCGAATGTGGAACCACCGTTCGACACGGCCACCTAATATTGATTTCATAAACAGCGGACTTTTCGATGAGTTTTTAGGGTTCCGTATCCGGTACGGGACCCTATTACTAGGCCTACGCCGCCATCTGTCTGTCTGTCTGTCTGTCTGTCTGTCTGTCTGTCTGTCTGTCTGTCCGTCTGTCTGTCTGTCCGAGGGCTGTATCTCTTGAACGGTAGCCCGTTGAAATTTTCACAGAATATGTTTATTATGGCTGATATAACAACAAATAATAAAAATAAGAAAAAGTAAAAAAATTACTTGGGTTCCCATAGAAGAAACCAAAAAGTGTATGCGTGCGCGCCATCTACCGAATAGATTATGAAGCATTTTAACTAATCATGACATTTAACTAATATGAAGCATTTCATAATACGCCATCTAGATGGAGTGAGTGGCGCTAGCCATGAAATGGCTATACGAAACCCTCGGTGCGCGAATTCGACTCGCACTTGGCCGGTTTTTTTTTTTTAGGCAGCCCACTCGGGCGTTTCCCAAAATTGGGAAACAGACTCCGACCACAACGTTTATTACTTTTTACATCGTGTACCGCAAGCTCGGGCTAACGAAACTTACTGCTGGAGATATTTTATTTGAAATCATCTAGTTTATTTGATATAATTTTCTGTTATAAGTCTAAGCGGTATTTTACTCCGCAACGACGAAACCAGAGAGGGGATTACTGTTATTTTGAGGAGTTATATCACACTGTATACGGATATATATAAATTCTTCGTCTGGTTGGTTTTTTTTTATACTTTGTATCAAGGTACATAGACAATGAATTTTCTGAAATGAAATAGTAGACGCGACGTACGGCGTATCTTTTATTGTGGAATTTAAAAAAAAGTCTCCTACAAAAATCCATTAAAAATTTGCACACGAAATGTGTATAAAATGAAACTAATTTAAAAGAACTGTACTTCCATTGCGACTACTTTAATGTCAAGAAACTCACTTAAAATTCCAAAATTTAATTTTTAAAACATCGCAGTGCATTAACTATTAGTTAGTCAGAGTATCTAATGTATAAAATTATCAGAACAATATTTAAATTACTTGAACTTTTACTCGATGCTAATAGATTCTTCTTGTTTCTTTTAAATCTTTTAATAATCCTAACTTGTTTTTGTGGTTTTAAACAAGAAAAATAAGATATGCTGTGATATTCATTTTGAGGAGCGGATTATAAGAAAACTCGTTATTGAACAAATTTTAACGAGCATTCTGTCGGATCCAATTATTGACTATGGCCCTCGATCCGCTCGTTCCTGAACTTCGTTTGCAATATGGAGATCCGTTATTTATTTACTTATTTAATATGATTTATTGTTTTACTAGCTTTTGCCCGCGGCTACGCTCGCGTGAAATTCATTTTTTTTTTATGGAAACTGACACGGTTGGCTACATCACCTACAACGTCCGTGATGTCAGCCCATAACACCGGGTGAACTAGGTGCCATGTCAGTGCTTCCCCCTTTGATCGTGCCGGCTACACTGAACTGGTCGGAAAACACAAACTATTTACATAGCCGTTTAGACCGACGTTTCATTCAGTGCGGTGGTATCAACCCGGGCGGGTTAAACCCTACCACCAAGTAAGATTAGGAGGGAAGGGACCTACAGTTTTACGAGGAATCCGAACCTCGGTCAGCCTCCAACGGTCAGCGGTCACCTATCCAAGTACTGACCGCACCCAGCGTTGCTTAACATTCAATAGCGACAGTTGACTGTTGGATATTTAGAACGAAGAAAGTAAGTAAGCACGCTATCGTACCTTTATTTCGATGCGCGGAACAATTCAGTTTGTATGGGAGCCACATCTTAGCATAACTGAAGCCTATTTAGTCTATCCTGTGTCCCGTATAATTATATGTGCCTGTACTAAGTTCCATTGAATTCGGATGATCGGCTTAAGAGTTATGGAGGAACATACATACATACAGAAAAGATTTCTAAAAATCGTCAATTTAGTTTTAGTATCATACATAGAGTCTACAAACGCAGTATCTCATAAAACTAAGGAACTTACTCCATGACCATCCCTTACAGATTATTAGTATTGATGATTGATTGATTGATGATTGATGTTACAAATTGCGGACTTCTTTCTTAAGGTAATCACTACCATTATGCCGGTTTCTTGGATCTAGGGACTGCAATAGTGAAATCTTTTGCGTTGTCTTCGGTAGTTTAGCAAAATCTGTGAAAATAGGAATTATGTCATGTATGTCCAACTTTATATAATTGATTAGATAATTACTAACAAAACTGCCTGTTTTATCGGTAGGTACTACTATGGCCGCTGCTCTGACGAACTTGCTTCCCTTATCCCTCCTCCTCCTGTTCGCCTACGCCAAACCCGCCATACTCTCGCGGAACACCCCTTTGTAGTCGACAGAAGTCTCTTCTCGAAATTCTCTAAATCGTTCTTGTGCCGAACTGCAAAGGTGTGGAACGGGCTCCCGGGGAATATCTTTCCCCACACCTGCAATCCACGGATCTTAAATTTTTTTTTTTTTTATGGACGGTTGGCTACATCACCTACAACGTCCGTGATGTCAGCCCATAACACCGGGTGAACTAGGTGCCATGTCAGTGTCAAATGGCGGGTTAATAGCCTTTCGGGGTTGAAATTCGCTGCGCCTGAGGCTTCGACCTCGGCCACAGCCACCCAGTTCGGAAGCTATGAAAAACGATTTATTGGTCTATTATACTTTATAATCAATTCTGACATTCAAGTCTTTTACGAAATCCAATGTTGATTGGAAAAGAAACCTTAATAAGGACTTATTGTGGTTTTTTTTTTTTTGCATCTCATGTAAATGATTAAATTGTGCTTGTTTCTGTAAAATGTTGTAGAAGAAGAAAAAATATAATTGAGTGTTGTATCTTTGTGTTTCAGCTGTTCATATATAAATTTCAAAACATAATTTTTTTTATTACCTGCTTGGAAATAAAACATTTTCTAAATAATACTCATTGTAGACTTACAACGTCGACGTTTCGCCCGTAACGTTTCGTAGAGAAGATAGAGATAGAGATAGAGATAGAGATAGAGAAGATAGAGATAGATATAGAGACAGACAGAGACCGAGAGAGACAGAGATAGAGACAGAGACAGAGACAGAGCGGAGGGACAGAGATTATGTGTGCGGATCATGTATGCGTCCCACTCAGTAAAATAAGACAAGTGATAAATGTATATAATCCACCACTCATAATACAAACATCACAACATGACACAACCTCATACCCTACGCCGCCGCCCCGTCTCGGCCGAGCTAGAAAATATAAAGGCGACTGACTTGAAGTTGTGGGCGACTTGAATACAAAACAGAGTGTAATAAATTTACTGAACCATCCTTTCAGCTGTTGGCCCTCTTCTAACTTCAACATCATCATAGGCTTCCTTGAAATCATAAAAAACACTTTTATTGAAACACACTTTCAGACATCCGAAGAGAGAGAGATTCTAGAGAGCGAAAATTGCACACGGAACCCTAACACCGGGTGTCTAAGCTCGAGTAAGGATACGTAACCCTAAAAATGTAGATACATAGATAAAACATGCTTTATTGCTCCAGGAAACATTTAACAGTAATAAGTAACAGTAATACACAAAAAAATAATAATTAAAAAAAAACATTAATAAGTACATTAGAAAATTCACATAAGGTGCAACTTATCCCTTACAGAGATTTCTTACAGTCAACATTTGGATGTTTGAGATTCGATTAATATCGTGGAATGAATGTAGGTAGTAGCAAAAGAGTTGAGCGTAAGAATTGAAGGTATAAGATACTTTTAATAATACACATACATAAGTACATGCTAGTTAAATAAAAGTCATACTTGTGTTAATACATGAGGAGGTTAAGAACAAGAGGTCACAAATCCACTTTAGGTTTTTTTTTTCAGAAAACAAAAAAAAACATAATGGTCCAAGCCATTACAAAAATATTTATTTTAATTTCATATAAAATACTACTAGTAGAGATCATTCGTATCACATAAAGATTAAAAAAAATTGTGCAGTAGAATAAGTAATACATGGATTAGAATTTTGGATTTGTGCCTTTTTGTACTAGAGTAATTTTTATATGGATTTGTTACTTTTTGTTCACAAGTATACAGATATTTGCCCCACAAAATTACGAAAATAATTTAAAATGTTACTTTTAGAACCACAGGGCGGCATTATGCACCGAAATTGGTTTGGATTTGTTGCCCTTTTGATGTAAAGTGATCTAAGAGGAATAATTTAGTGTCGATTTTTTTCGGATTTGTTACCTTTTGAACCACATGTCACTTTTTAACCGACTTCCAAAAAAGGAGGAGGTTCTCAATTCGTCTGTATGTTTTTTTTTTTTTTTATTTTTTTTTTTATTTTTATTTTTTTGTATGTTTGTAACACGATTTCTCCGTCAATTGAGGGCCGATTTAGAAAATTCTTTTTTTGTTAGTTAGGTCATACTTCCGAGGTGGTCCCATTTCAATTTTATCGAAATTGGTTCAGTGGTTTTCGAAAAATCAGCATAATACTATGGTGTGTGGTTACCTTCAGCAAAACTTGTGATGTGGTCGTTTTCGGCAATTTTCAGTTTGATAAATTAGTATGGTGTGTGGTTACCTTCAGCAAAACATTTGTGATGTGGACTTATTCAGCAATTTGCAGTCTGACACATATGGCGAATAATTCTGTACCACTTTAATCGATTTCGATTATTCGATTTCGATTATTCTTTTTTATGTAATATTACTAAAAAGAATGAAATAAAAACTGTTTTAAAAAATATTAAACCGATTTCCAAAAAACAAAAAAAAAAACTAAAAAGTATTAAATACCTAATATTTTGAAATTTTCTCTGTCCTGTTGAAATACATGAATCGATATACTAGTGATACATATTCGGACCCTTGTTTCATGAATATTCTAAATTTGAAATTTTTTTATCTTTTCCGACCGGCGCTTAATTTATTATGGTACCTGGCCAGTACCTACTGTACCGAGTACCATCGAGCTGGTTTGATGATGGAGACAGAAGGTGGCCATAGGAACTCCTAAACTACACATGATAAACCCATCGTGTTTGGGCTCGTTGCATTTGTCTTCACGAGAAATTTACTTTAGACCTAAAAGATTCTCAATTCGACGGTATGTTTTCTTTTTTTGGATGTTTGTTACGCGATTACTCCGTCAATTGTGGGCCGATTTTGAAAATTCTTTTTTTTTTTATTTGAAAGGGGATAACCCTGAGGTTTTTGAAGTGAAAACTTCTTTAGCGGCTCTTGGCACTTTTTTAGGTGGGTAAAAATGTATAACTCGCGACATCGCGTCAGCGTCATTTTTAAAATGAAACCTTAAGTCATTGCGTTAAGGGTTAAGTTAGAGTGGCACGGGATCTGCCGGCACTCCCGGAGTGCAACTGTTAAGTAGGGTTCCGTAACACGTTTATGTCTGTCCATTCTACTAAGTTCTGCAAAATGAATGTAGGGTTCCGTAACATATGCATGTCTATCCGATCTACTAAATTTTACAATTTTCAACCAAGGTCCTCCGACGGTTATTTTATAATAAAAGTAGGCTTCCGTAACACGTTTATGTCTGTCCATTCTACTAAGTTCTGCAACATCACCTACAACGTCCGTGATGTCAGCCCATAACACCAGTGCCATGTCAGTGCTTCCCCCTTTGATCGTCCTGACTACACTGAACTGGTCGGAAAACACAAACTATTTACATAGCCGTTTCGACCGACGTTTAATTCAGTGCGGTGGTACCAACCCGGGAAGGTTAAACCCTACCACCAAGTAAGATTACGAGGGAAGGGACTTACAGTTTTACGAGGAATCCGAACCTTGGTCAGCCTCCAACGGTCAGCGGTCACCCATCTAAGTACTGACCGCACCCAGCGTTGCTTAAAATTCAATAGCGACAGTTGACTGTCTGCACCACTGAGCTATCGAAGCTGACGTGGTCCTATTTTAATTGGGTCAAGATCGGATTGGAAAGCGAGGCGGAATCGCGAGGCCGAAGGCCGAGCGATTCCGCCGAGTACATTAATAGCAAAAAAATACTAAAAAAAACTGTGAAATAAAAAAAAAGTTTTAAAAAACATAAAACCGACTTCCTAAAAAAAGTAAAACTAAAAAACTATTTAAAATAAAAATATAAAAACCGCCTTCAAAAATATATGAAATAAAAACCTAAAAAAAAAAACGAACCCTAGAGTTGAAGGCGGTGCTAAAGCAAGCAAAAATGATGCATGAAAGAAAACATGAGCGGATGATAATATCCTTTGTGATTTGTGTAGCCTTTTTAGCACCGCCTTCAACTCTAGGGTTCGTTTTTTTTTTTAGGTTTTTATTTCATATATTTTTGAAGGCGGTTTTTATATTTTTATTTTAAATAGTTTTTTAGTTTTACTTTTTTTAGGAAGTCGGTTTTATGTTTTTTAAAACTTTTTTTTGGTAGCTAAAATCAATCGGATTTGAGTACATTTTGATAATTACAAGGTATGGAATCGATGCTTCAATTCAATTCAGCAATTTAAATTTAAAAAAATAATTAAAACTGTCTAAAGTGGATTTGTGACCTTTTGTTCTTAACCTCTTAACATAATATTATAATGTAACAGACGCGTCAATGATGCCTCAGAGCTGTGATGTGTGAAGGTCCGTTGGCTCTGCTTACTTCATTGGAAACAGGCGTGATGTGTGTGTGTGTATGGTGATCCATTTGGTTTATTTCATGCAAGCCTCAGAATACTTAAATTGGTCCATCCCTTAAGGCTCAAAATCCCTAAGGGATACACGAAACACATTTGCATACAATAATAATCTCTATCTTCTCTATCTCTATATCTATCTCTGCTCTCTATATTTACTTCTTATAAAAGGGAACGTCTGTCTGTGTGTATGTTTAAAGTAAACTCCGGGACCACTGAACAGATTTTGATGCGGTTTGCACCAATGGAAAGAGTAGATCTCGGTATGTGTGTTGTGTGTTGGTTTCTCTGTATGTATTTATTTGTTTTATTTATATATTCTAATATATAATATAAGTTACATTTATATCTCATGATATTGATGATGTTACATTACTGTAGTATGTACAATTTTACTAGATTGTGTTATATGGTTATGTAAGTTCTACTCTCGTGTAATCACAATCTTTTTACGTAAACATTATATAAAAGCACTTAGCAATTTCCCACACGTTTTCATGGCTCCTTTTTCTTTGCTTTTTTTTTAGTAATCGTATTAAAAAAAAAAATTTTTAATTTTTATATAAAGAATCACGCCACTTTCTACTTCGCTCTATTTACATTCCACCCTGTATAAGTAATTGAATAAGCACAAGAATTCGGGTTTGCAAAGAGGATTTTCGTCGGAGCTAAGTTGAGTAAAACGACTACTGGGCACTCGCCGACGTCTGTAAAGTTATTCTTACAATGCTGAACGAATTATTCACCGCAGAGCACTGACATTTTGACCGCTGCTCAAATTGACATTTTTTTTTATTTTTTTTTTATTGATGCTGACACGGTTGGCTTCATCACCGACAACATCCGTGATGTCAGCCCATAACACCGGGTGAACTTGGTGCCACGTCAGTGATTCCCTTCGGTCGTGCCGGCTACACTGAACTGGACGGAAAACACAAACTATTTACATAGCCGTTTCGACCGACCTTTCATTCAGTGCGGTGGTATCAACCCGGGCGGGTTGAACCCTACCACCTAGTAATATAAGAAGGGAGTCATATCCCTTAGTCGCCTTTTACGACATACACGGGGAGAGATGCAGTGGGGCTATTCTTTTAAAGTACTGGCCCCACACGGTACAAAAATGAAATGTCGAATGAATAGATTTCACCTAAAACCTAAATTAGTTGGCCCTTCAGAGCGATACGTTATACAAACCGTAGGTACCGTAGGAACCTATTACCTATTACTATTACTATTATAGTACTACTACTAGTACTATTATTACTACGTAGGTATTATATTCTATTCTATTCTACGACAATGTTCCCCTTTGTCGAATTCTAACTAAAATTAAAACGTTCACGGTTTTATATTTTTAACCTCCGACGAAAAAGAGGGTGTCATAAGTTTGATGCCTCCGTCTGTCTGTGTGTGTGCTGTGTGTGTGAGGGCATACTTTAGGGTGTGAGGGTGTGTGTGTCTATGTGATGTGTCTGTGGCATCGTAGCTCTTTGTTTGTTTTGTTTTGTTATTTGTTTAAAAATCGTTCGTGGGCAATGAGGTCAGAATTATCATGCTCAAATTATAGTTATTCTAATATAAATAATATCTCTTAACATTCCCATCTCCTTCTAACCTGCTTGAACGGAAGGAAAAATTTGTGAGCTCCGCTGATAAGACAAGTTGCCAACTGACAATAGGAGCGGGGAGTAAACAAGCGGAGGGCGTATGCTTGAATAATGCGTGTCACGCCGAGTAGGACAATACCTCCATCAATATCTATACATAGACCCTTAAAACTTTAACCTTTTCGGTAATAATAAATAGTTAAGCTATTTATAGTCGCGTCAAAATTTAAACATAGTGATTCAATTTAACGATAGAGGGTTAACAAGCTCTTGTCTCTGCACCGTCGTCGCCGGAGCGTCACCACCGACGATGTTTCATGAATAAATCATAAGCTTATCGACTGAGATAATACTCTACAAATTGAAAAAGACGCCGCCCGCAGTCTGATCACGGGAGGTGATCAAAGGCTCGTCTCAAGAATCACATTAAATTTTCTAATTACTCAGCAGAGAAAGGAAGGCGCGGAGGAGAGCGAAGACGCTTACAGCATTACGTGCTTCTTATATGTTAGTTTCACATTAGTTTTCAATCCAGGTCAGTACAGCCAGTACGACCAATTGAAGCATTGAAATGTCATATACCCGTAGTTTCGTCAGGTGTTCCGTCACACCATCACACCTTTTTAGCAATGATGGGCTGTCATCAAAATATTGTAGGAGGCGATACAACAACCATGTCTCTCTCACTCTGTTCCGAGAAGGTCCTAAACCGGAGATTTTTCTGTGCTTTGCTGGCATACTTGACAGTAGAGATCGTTGGATCATTGATCCTGTTTTGCCGGTACTACTATGGCCGCAGCTCTGAGGAACGCGCTTCCTACATCCCTTTTACTCCAGTTCGCATTCGTGAAACCCGCCATACTCTCTCTCTCTCTCTCTCTCTCTCTCTCTCTCCTCTCTCTCTCTCTCTCTCTCTCTCTCTCTCTCTCTCTCTCTCTCTCTCTCTCTCTCTCTCTCTCTCTCTCTCTCTCTCTCTCTCTCCTCTCTCTCTCTCTCTCTCTCTCTCTCTCTCCTCCTCTCTCTCTCTCTCTCTCTCTCTCTCTCTCTCTCTCTCTCTATCTCTCTCTACAAGCCCGACTGGAGCCTCAAAAGGGTGAAACTGGCTGTCTGAGGCTCCAATCTCGATCAGTGGAGGTTGCCTAAGTGGAGGTTGTGGTGTAACTAACACAGTGGGTTAAAATTTCAGAGAATGCACGCTAGCAACATCCACCATGCTGGAGACCAACTGGCAACCAATTTTATTCTGACTTAATACTCCATGACATTTAGTTATTCTCTCTGCTATTCTTAATCTCCGCCAATTATGTCGCTTGAAACAAGATATTCTTGTAGGGTTACAGATGTAACATACACTGCTGTGTTCTGCTCTAGTCCAGTACAGCCAGCAATCTAAAAGCGAAGTCTCAACTAGGTACCATGTTCCAAGACGGTTTATATTGGCAGGTCCGAGCATGAGCTATTACCACCTGATTCAGCCACACACACTGAATTGCATTAAAAAAACTGCATATATGCCTAAGATGCAGTTTTTTTGTTATTTTTAGGATACCGTACCTCAAAAGAGGAAAAAGCGGAACCCTTATAGGATCACTTCGTTGTCCGTCTGTCTGTCTGTCTGTCAAGACCCTTTTTCTCAGGTACGCGAAGAGGTATGAAGTTGAAATTAATACCAAATACTAAGGTCTGCGTTCCCTTGGAGTTGTAAGAAATTCAAACTTCTAAGTCAACGCAATCACAATATACGGCTATTTATGTCACATATTTTGCTACTGGGAAATCAAATCAAAACCTATATGGTACTTTCCTTGACCTAGAATGATAAAATTTGGTAAGAAGCAAGTTTTCATAGCACACTTAAAGGGAAAAATGCGAAAATTGTTAATTTGTAATTATATCACATAAAAAAAAAATTTTACTTGTTTTGTATGTCAAGACCCTTTTTCTCAGGACGGGGTCAAGGTACCAAGTTCAAATTAATACAAAATACTAACGTCTACGATTTCTTAGAGGTGCAGGAAACTCAAACTTCTAAATTAACACAATCAAAAGATACGGGTATTTATGTTATATTTTGATACTTACAAACTCACTCAAAACAAATCAAAACCTATAGGGTACTTTCCGTTGACCTAGAATCATAAAATTAAGTAATAAGCAAGGTTTCACAAGACAAATAAAGGAAAAAATCCTAAAATTGTAAATTGATAGTTATATCACATAAAAAAAAGTTTACATGTTTTGTATGTCAAGACCATTTTTCTCAGGAACGGGTCAAGGTATCAAATTCAAATTAATACAAAATACTAACGTCTACGATCGCTTAAAGGTGTAGGAAATTCAAGCTTCTAAAACTTTTACTAAGCCCGCCTTTGACCGCAATATCACCTAATGATGACAAGTCCAGACAATGTCGAAGACGGAGCACACCGATTCTATAAATGCCGATACTCTCGCCTTAAATATACCATGTTGTAGTTATACGTTTCGGGGAATGATTTTCGGAGGAATGAAATGAGCTTAAAACCAAGAACAATGTTCTTGCTTAAAACATAGGTACTCGAAAAAAACGGGCAAAAATCATCGAGACTTGATTTCCGTGATGGACGAACTATCTACATACAAGTTTGTACGGAACCCTCGGTGCGCGAGTCAAACTCGCACTTGTCCGGTTTTTTTATTTTTTATTGAAACTAACACGGTTGGCTACATCACCTACAACATCCGCGATGTCAGTCCATAACACCGGGTACTAAGCACTGACATGGCACCTAGGTGCCATTTCAGTGCTTCCCTACATTTCATGTCGGCTACACTGAACTTTTTTTTTATGGAAACTGACACGGTTGGCTATATCACCTACAATATCCGTGATGTCAGCCCATAACACCGGGTGAACTTGGTGCCACGTCAGGGAAGCACTGACGTTCCGGCTACACTGAACTGGACGGAAAACACAAACCATTTACATAGCCGTTTCGACCGACCTTTCATTCAGTGCGGTGGTATCAACCCGGGTGGAATAAACCCAACCACATATTAAGGTAAGAAAGAAAGGGTGCTGATACCTCCCCGACCCTTAAAGAGTCAAAAATAATTTCCGTTTAAGCGGCCGTAAGCCGCAACTTTTTTTTAATTGAAATCAAAATCGACCAATTTTTCATCGCGAGAATTGAAGTAACCGGACATATGCGAAGCATAAAAAAAATCATCTGTATAGAGAAGGGTACATTACAAAAATCGTATCCAACAGAATTTTCAAAAATCTTCTAGAAACACAGAAAAAAAATAGCAAAGACTGCTTTACCCAAAAATCTTTTAATTGCGAGATCTCAGAATTTTGAGCGAGAACTGTAAATTTTTTTTACATCATTGGAAAGATATATTAATCTACTAGAAATCGTATCTTGTAGTTTTTCGATAAAGCATTTACTTTCCGATAAATTTAAGGAAAACTGGGGAAAAAATCAAATTTTAAGCGCTCTCATTTGTGCGGTAGAAAGCGTGCTTAGCAATATTGACCCGTATCGCCGCATGCTAAAATCGGTTTATATTACTAGCTGCTACGGTAGTTCAGTCAGTCTGTTGGCAGAGGCCGACCAGAGCGGGTGTCTTCCGGCCGGACATATCCGCAAATTTGACACATTGCACACGACAAGTCGCTCTTATACATTGTTTCGCACACTAATTTGAAAATAAAAATAATGGGTAACAAGAAGACTTACATGGGTTTTTAAATTACCGTGGTTGCTAGACATTATTTATTTATAACAAAACAGCTTTACTCACGGTTGTTCCGAGCTATGTTGCTCGACGTTTCGGGCCAAGCGTATGGCCAAGCGAGCAACATAGAACGGAACAACCGTGAGTAAAGCTGTTTTGTTATAAAAAGAAGACTTACAAATTAAGAAAGAATTAAATAGAAATATTTATTTTTTCCCCTCCATCATTATATTATTTTTAAGGAAGACGTACACAAGAAAACGTAAGTGGAAAGTGAACTATCCTGGCTTGTTTAGGTAATTTTTTTTGTATAGGACAATCAAAGAGTTTGTAGACAATTTTGAACCGTGTGGGGCCGGTACCACTGCATCTCTCCCCTTGCATGTCGTAAAAGACGACTAAGGGATAAGGACAAGATGCCGTGCTAAAGGGCGACAGGATAGCCACCTCTCACCTTGGAACGGTCTTTCCACCGAGTCATGCAGCGGGTAGGTCTTCTTGCCTTACTTGCTGCTTGATAGTTACCTTGTCCGAATACTTTGCTAAACGTGGTGGTCGGTGTTGTGCTGTAATTTACAAGTGTACTTGCAGCACAACACCGATTACTCTGCTTACACCGATGCATATATGGAATCTTTACTATGGGAACATTTCGCGCTTTTTATGTTTGATTTCATTGCCGTACGCGAACGTGGTCGGCTGGGGTTACTTACGCTGAACTATTTAAGTTTTTGTGTGGAAGTACTCCAAAAAAAAAAACTTTTCGTGTGGTTTATAAAAAAAAAATGTAAATACAATTTTTTTTTTTGCCCTAACAATACTCAAAAAAGTACTATCGAAAATTTTGTTTTTATGTGGCTGTAAAAAGAACCCAAACCTATTTTTAATTTGCTAATAATACATAATAAACAATAAAAAACAAAAGAAAAAGAATTCGCAAAAGTGAGATTCGAACCCGCGTAACTGGATTGAAAAGCAAAGCATATACCATTCAGCCATTGAGCTTACGTTTGCTAATTCGAATTTCGCCTTCAGTTTAATCGCAACCAAGAAGACGGCACGGGGATGACGGGATGCCGACGTCCGTCCGCTCCGTCCGCGTCCGCGTCGTCGCCTCCGTCTATCCTAGAGTTGTAAAGATGCCGTTTTTTGCACTTTGATACGGATTTATTTGACTTAGGTACCGTGAAAAACGGAAAAATACGAAACGTATTTTCATATGAAATACTTGCTCTTTTCGCATTTAATTCCTGTTCTTTGCTTGAAACCAAAAAGTGAGTAGGTAACCAAAGTTCGCATCGAACACCGTAAAACACGGAAAGATTCAACAGGAAAAGGGAATAGAGTCGCGAACAGCTCTATCGCAGAGAAGCCTATCATTTAAAAATTATGTAGGTACTCACAATACTTCTTTGTTTTAATTCAACTATTTATCTATGCCGTAACATAATTTCATAACATTTAATTATACGGTATTGTTTACCTTTTAGTAAATTGGTTGGTTAACTACTCAATAAATAGGAATATCTTATAATATCATACCTAATCATAAAACATATTTACTTACTTGCCTAACTCAAATAGGTATCAGATCGATGGTCAGCCTGCGTGTGATTTCCGTGCTGATGCTGACTAATGCCAGTTAAACTTTATTTATGTGATGACTGATGAGATGACAGATCAGCTGTCACATTTCCATCAATACTAAAGTCGCGTAAAAGAAGAAGATGATTATGTATGACATTTCCGATTTCAAAATAATCATAGAAAAATAATATACCAAATCTCAGTACCAAATAATCATTATTAAACTTTAAAACAATCGTTTCCATTAATATTCTGTTCTGAACTTGTATAGCATGCATGCGTGCAACAAACTAAGTTCTAATGTCACTTGAATTTGACTCTTAAAATGAATGTTTTAGGTACTAAAATACGGCAGCACCGTGATTTGCCGACAAACGCCGACAAAGGAATGGGCTTAACGCGCGGTTTTCTTTAAAGACGCGCGGCTTCCTTTGAAGGCGCGCGGCTTTCTTTCCTACGCGGCAGTCGGCACCGCTCTTTGTTTCCCAAGAGCGGTGCCGACTGCCGCGTAGCATGCAATTTTGTGTTCTATGTATATCAGTTTATTATGTTATATGTTCAGTTTCAGTCCAAGTGGCTAGCCGTGCGGATGTGCGCGCGTGCTGCGTTTTTTGCTCGCGCTGCCCTGCTAAGGAATTTCAATGTCTACTTCGTCAAGGTGCTCGTGTTGCGACATTGCGATACACGACGACGTGCACGAGTTAATTGCGTGTAGCCGGTGCAAAAATATTTTTTATTTTTCTTGCGCGGGGTTCAGTGAGGCGGCGATCCGATCGCTCCGCTCGAGTAGGAGGGCTATCTGGGTCTGCAGTGCGTGCAAACTAGGTGGAGGTCGTACTTCACGCACTGCCTCACCAGCCAGCAGCGAAGGGAGTGTCCGGGGTGCTTCCGCTACCGGGCGCGGTGTCAGTGGCGACCTCATGGCGGACCAGCCTGCCGGCGGAGTCGCTCCCGTCACTTCATCATTACTGGACGATCACCTCGATCGTCTCGCCGATAAGCTGTTTGTGCGTGTCGACAAGCGCCTCGCTGAGTTGGAGGCCCGATGGTCGCAGACCGAGACGTCAATAGCCAGTATGAACGCGCGACTGGAGAGCGTCTCGGTATCAGTGGGTGCCCTCTCCGCTCGCTGCGACGCGTTGGAGGTGCGACACGAGGCGACAACGGCGGAGCTGCAACGCGAGCTCGCGACCGTGCAGCGGCGACTCGACGAGGCTGATCAACATGCGCGCCAGTGTAATGTAGAAGTCCAGAATGCTCCTGATCGGCGCGGCGAGAACCTTGTTAATATTGTGGAGGAAATCTGCCGTGCAGTCGGAGCGCCGATACAAGGCACCGACATTATCTCAGTGCACAGAGTACCTCACATGAGTGATGCCAGTGCGAATGGGCGACCGAAAAACATTGTTGTGAAGTTGCGTAGCCGCATACTTCGCGACAACATGGTTGCCTTTTCGCGCAAGTCGCGTGTGGACACGGCGAAACTCGAAATGTCAGGCCCGACCAGGCGAATTTATATCAACGAGCACTTAACACTTAAAAATAAACTGTTGTTTCGTAAGGTTAGAGAGAAGTGTGCGGCCCGTAAATATAAGTTCGCCTGGGTCAGTAACGGATCGATTCTGGTCCGCAAGGAACCGCTGTCAGCCGTGTTACTCATCAAATCAGACGATGACATCAAAAAAATTACCTAAACAGGTATTCTCTTTCTTATATAATTGTGTGTTATTTTTCCGTCTCACGTACATATTTTATTTTCAACATTCCAAAGCCTATAGCTGCCCATTACTACACGGATCTACTCATACTATCAATAATGTAAGTTCGTTCATAGTCACTTGGTCAGCGTCGACCATAATTACTAAATTTCTTCTTTACACTTATATTTCTTCTGACTCTGAACAATGCAATGTAACGATGTACCATACTCTGTGTCACACTTTCATCTATTATTCATTATTACTGACGATCTGTATTCCTAAATCCATAACACATGTTTTATTTGATCAAACTCATAACGCCCACAGTTATGCATCACAGCTCAAATATTTTTATAACCGCAATTATGAGTGTAATGAGGCGACTCGTGTATTTACAATACCTACCTATAATTTATTAGCATTATTCTATTGTCATCTCTGTATCAAGTGTGGATAAGTTAATAATTTACTATCAAAACTGCAACGGACTCAGGACTAAGTTGAATACTATTTACATGAATACCCTGAATGTCAATTATGATGTAATTATTCTCACTGAGACGTATTTGGTCCCCGAAATAGGTAATTCTGAATTTATAGACGACAGATATTCGGTGTATCGGTGTGACAGGAATCGTGAAGCCACCGGTCGGATGGACGGGGGTGGGGTGTTAGTGGCGGTGCGGCGCGACATACTTGCTGCACCGTACAACCTGCCACGCGTGCCCGGCGTCGACTGCGTCTCCCTGCTGCTTACGCTGGGTCGTCGAGATGTCGCCGATGGCGGCAGTGGCGGTAATCGTGGCAGATTACTTATTTGTGCTACATACATACCTCCGGCCTATCCGTATGATGCCTACTGTAGTCATTTTGATGCGCTCCAGCAGGCATATACTGAACTGGACGACTGCCACATCTGCGCTGTTGGTGACTACAATATTCCGGAAATATATTGGCGTGACTGCGATGGGTTTGTAGTCCAGGATTTCTCTTGTGAGCGGAGTGCGAGTTCTCGTACCGCTCAACTACTCAGTAATGTGTCTGCTTTCTTGGCGGTCAATCAATATAATACGCATCGTAATGCCAACAATCGCATACTTGACTTGATATTGAGCGACTGTAGATGTACTATGCTGCCTATAATTGAGCCGTTGGTCGCCCCGGACCGTCATCACCCTGCTCTTCTGTTCACTATAAATGTTAAAATAGAGATGACATTGACTCGTTGCCCTCAGCCGCGATTAAAATTTGCCGACGCAAATTATGCGGAAGTTAACTCTGCAATAGCGGGGATCGACTGGCACACGGAACTATCTACACTATCAGCTGAGTGGGCAGTTACCTTTTTCTATGAAAAGATTTATGAAATTATAAAAAAATACATTCCTTGTAAAGTCAAGCGTGTTTCCAGGTTTGCGTTATGGTTCACGCCTCAACTAACGCAACTGTATAATCGGAAAAAGAGAGCCTGGATAAAATGGAAAACTTACAGAAATCAATCGGACTATGAAGTTTTCAGTGTTTTGCGTGAGCAGTTCAAACATGCCGCTGCATCTTGCTACAATGCATACATGGTAAGTGTGGAGGAAGGTATTTCCTCAAATATAAAAAATTTTTGGTCATTCATCTCTGCTCGCCGTGGCGGAAGTGCATATCCCGCTACAATGCGATTTAGAGATGAAACTTCTAGCGATCCAGCAGAGATCTGCAATATATTTTCGTCTTATTTTAGTTCGGTCTACGAACCGACATCTCTGAGTCGCAATGTGTGGGCGCCTCCGCCAGGTATGTCACCTCACTGTGTCCTTATTGATGATCTGCATATTACCTCTGACGCTATAATCAAGCAGTTAAAATGCCTGGATTTAAAGAAGGGGGCTGGGCCTGATCTGATAGAACCACTTTTTCTTGTGCGTACAGTTGATTCAATCTCGTGCCCCCTTTACATAATTTATAATAAGTGTCTAAGGAGTGGGATCTTCCCTGATATATGGAAAACCGCTAATATAACACCGGTGCATAAAAGTGGATCGAAAGCGGATGTTGAAAATTACCGCCCCATATCCATCTTACCAACCTTATCAAAGGTCTTTGAGAAGCTTGTACATGGTGCTATCTATCCTCTTCTTCATAACATCATTATCCCTCAGCAACATGGCTTTGTTCTAAAACGTTCCACTACTAGTAATCTCTTAGTCTTTTCAAATTTTCTGTTCAATTGCTTGGATAAGGGAGGCCAAGTCGACGCTGTGTATACCGACTTTAAGAAGGCCTTTGATAAGGTTGACCACGTAATGCTACTCCAGAAAATTGCCTTTAACGGTATCAGAGGTAATCTGCTGAGATGGTTCACATCATATATAGTGAACAGAAGGCAGCGTATAGTCGTGAATGGGTACGAATCGGATACGGTGACGGTGACGTCGGGTGTTCCACAGGGTTCCATCTTGGGACCTCTGTTATTTATTTTGTTTTTGAATGATGTCCACGAGTGTTTTAAAAACTGTCATTTCCTTGTTTATGCTGATGATATAAAAATATACAAAAAAATCAATACTGTTGTTGACTGTCTCGATCTCCAGAAAGATCTCGATCAATTCTACGAATATACTTTGAATAACAAACTATTTCTTAGCCTTCCGAAATGTAAGAATATCACATTTACTAAACGTATAGTTCCTGTCAATTTTACTTATTCCATTGGTGGTGTTGTTTTACAGAGTGTTGTATCTATACGTGATCTTGGAGTAACCCTGGACTCAAAACTTCATCTTGATTCACATATATCCAATATTGTTAAGAAGGCTTATCAAATGTTAGGCTTCGTCTTGAGGTCCTCGGTTTACTTTAAAAAAGTTTCCACTTATAGATATTTATACATGACCTTAATAAGATCACAAGTCGAATATGCTGCACCTATTTGGAATCCATTCTACGATAAATACACACATGCCATTGAGATGATACAGCGGAAATTCTTATACATAATGCATCGTCGATGTGGTGGTGGCTCGCACTTACCGTATGTTGACCTACTTCGTAAATATAATTTAATAAGCCTTGGTGATCGTAGAAATGTTCTCTCAGCTACGTGCCTCTATAAAATTTGTAATAATTATGTGGACTGCCCCGACTTGCTGTCGTTGATCCGGTATCATGTCCCTCGTCCATCCACAAGAACTAGTACCATATTTCACCTTGATCTCTGTCGTACTAATGCGGGAGTTCGTTCGCCTGTGCGTAAAATGTGTAACTTTTTCAACAGGATATCTGTCAATATAGACATTCACTACCTGAGTCCATTCGCCTTCAAAACACGAGTCGCTTCTACACTCTCTAATAAATAACAAACAGTGAGCTACTACTGTGTACTGGGCTATTGCTGTGTGTGCACTATTTGTTGTACATATATACATGTAAAAAAAAAAATATATATATATATATATATAATTATGGTATGTCACTTTCTGTTACTTTGTTAAGGTTCGTCTTCTCCCTGTATTTGATTATTATTTAAGTTATGTGTCGTATTTCCTCTGTATTTCATCTTCATTAAATGTACTGTTTGCCACGTTATATATCGATAAGTATAATAGGTGCCTAACGATGCTGGAGGCAAACTTAATTATTGTTTGTATATTTCTGTATTTTCTTGTTTGTTTGTTTCTGTTTGTTTTGGCCAAATAAATAAAATAAAATAAAATAAAATATCTGTCTAAGAATCATATTGCAATTACTTGTGAAGGCACGAAGCAAGAAGTCCATTTCGTCAAGCTAAGATGAACCTAATAATTAAGACAAGATGATCTAAAATTCGCTGTACTTTTGAAGCGTTGACGCCGGCCGCTGTTGAACCTACGTAAAATGAATTTTTTTTTTACGTAGGTTCGGTTCCACAGTACAATTTTATTTTTCATTCGTTTCTCGTCTGTCTTTACGTTTGGGCGGTTCGAGCACGTTTGTATTTGTATTGTAGCACTCACGCACGACTACCAACCCAGTCGGCTACAATTTGAGCCTACCACCTAGTAAGGGGCAATCTTTGTTTTAATTTGTGTTTTATAGGGTTCCGTATCCGTCGTACGGTACCCTATTACTAAGCCTACGCCGTCTGTCTGTCTGTCTGTTTGTCCGTCTGTCCGAGGGCTGTATCTCTTGAACCGTAATAGGTAGGTACCCCGCACAGTATGAAATTTGACCAGATTTTCGGACATGGTTTTTTTACTCCAGAACTAGTCAGTCTTTAGTATTTTAAAAGGTAGAGTAGAACTCCCGTGGGTCAGTTATGTATACTTCCAAAGTTATAAATTTTTGAAAAACAAACTTTTTTTTGGCCGAAAAATAAAAAAAAATTATTGCTCCGAGATTATGGAATATATTAATAATTATATTTTTCAATATACAAGAATGACTTTACCCCCCTTATTTGAAGCTATTTCGAACCTCCTACAGTTAGTACAAAACGAGTAAAAATTTATTTTTTATTTTTCGTTTTTATTTTTTTTCTCCTAAACCAAGTCGCATTAGCACAAAATTCTTACATTACAATTAACCCTAGACCATGTTTAATAAGTACCAGAAAAAACAAAAGATAATCCCGCTTGGTATAGGAGTTATAGCTACTCAAGTTTTTTCGTTAGGGCTGCCATAAAATTTCGGCCCAAGTTTGGCCGAAAATTTTAAACAACTAAATAATAGTTTGTCCAAATATATCTATGAATAAATTAAACAAGACTTGAAATAGACCAACAGTAAAAAATGTTGTGAGAAATTTTAAATTTTAACGTGGAAATCCGTTGTCTCTGCCTACCCCACTGGGAAACAGGCGTGACGTTATGTATGTATGTATGTAGTAAAAAATTTTCTTAAAATATACCTACAGATAAGTACAGAGTAATTAAAATAATAAATAAAAAACAAGATACGTTTTATGGAATATAATATTTATTTGCATATTTCTTTACATTTATTGGCATTTATTATTTTAGGGTTAGGCAGGGGATGAACAAAAATAATGATGCCAATTTATTAATAATAATTTCAATAATAACAGTATTGAAGAATACTTACACTCCATTCAACCTAGCAACTAATGCCGAGCGGTTTCTCTTTCTCTATACTTCTCGCTCTCGCAAAGAGTGATTGAAGTGACTGTGAACTGAGGTTATGAATATAGTTTAATTTAAAAAATGTATTTTATTATTGTTTATTTATTTGATGAATGAAATTTTGCAATAAACCTGTTTATTTTTTGCTTGGAATCATGTTAAATATTTATATTTTCACGGTAAATTATTAAATATTAAAATTTTATATTATTTAAATTTTGTGCCTAATGTATTTACTTCAGCCACCGTTTCAGCTGTTCGTTCTATTGTAGGTGGATAAGTTAACCCAGTGCCGTAATACCGGGTAATTCCATATTCATCACTGTCTGATGATTCCCCCACGTCACAGAGGTCCTCGTCACTGCCGCTGCTATCCTCACGTAGATTTATGATATCCATCCATCTGTCACGTGAACTTTTGTTTTGGTCATAACTCAAGAACCACTGGTGCTAGACTCATCGTGTTGGTACTCAAACTTCAGGTCTCGGTGAGATCTATCCATCTGTCACGTGAACTTTTGTTTTGGTCATAACTCGAGAACCACTCGTGCTAGACCCATCGTGTTGGTACTCAAACTTCAGGTCTCGGTGAGATCTATCCATCTGTCACGTGAACTTTTGTTTTGGTCATATCTCGAGAACCACTGGTGCTAGACCCATTGTGTTGGTACTCAAACTTCAGGTCTTGGTGAGATCTATCCATCTGTCACATGAACTTTTGTTTTGGTCATAACTCGAGAACCACTGGTGCTAGACCCATCGTGTTTGCACTCAAACTTCAGGTCTCGGTGAGATCTATCCATCTGTCACATGAACTTTTGTGTTGGTCATAACTCGAGAACCACTGGTGCTAGACCCATCGTGTTGGTACTCAAACTTCAGGTCTCGGTGAGATCTATCCATCTGTCACATAAACTTTTGTTTTGGTCATAACTCGAGAACCACTGGTGCTAGACCCATCGTGTTGGTACTCAAACTTCAGGTCTCGGTGAGATCTATCCATCTGTCACATACAATTTTGTTTTGGTCCTGAAGTTTGAGTACCAACACGATGGGTCTAGCTCCAGTGTTTCTCGAGTTATGACCAAAACAAAAGTTCACGTGACAGATGGATAGATCTCACCGAGACCTGAAGTTTGAGTAGCAACATGATGGGTCTAGCACCAGTGGTTCTCGAGTTATGACCAAAACAAAAGTTCACGTGACAGATGGATAGATCTCACCGAGACCTGAAGTTTGAGTAGCAACATGATGGGTCTAGCACCAGTGGTTCTCGAGTTATGACCAAAACAAAAGTTCACGTGAGAGATGGATAGATATCACCGAGACTTGAAGTTTGAGTACCAACATGATGGGTCTAGCACCAGTGGTTCTCGAGTTATGACTAAAACAAAAGTTCACGTGACAGATGGATAGATCTCACCGAGACCTGAAGTTTGAGTACCAACACGTTGGGTCTAGCACCAGTGGTTCTCAAGTTATGACCAAAACCAAAGTTCATGTGACAGATGGATAGATCTCACCGGGACCTGAAGTTTGAGTACCAACACGATGGGTCTAGCACCAGTGGTTCTCGAGTTATGACCAAAACAAAAGTTCACGTGACAGTTGGATAGATTTCACCGAGACCTGAAGTTTGAGTACCAACACGATGGGTCTAGCACCAGTGGTTCTCGAGTTATGTATGACCAAACAAACAAACAAACAAACAATTTACTTTCGCATTTATTATAAAGTGAGTAACGTAATTTTGTTATGAGTGTTGCATGCATGCATTGCATAGTGCCATTCAGTTTTTGTGAAAAACAACATGTGAAAAATATGAAAAACAATTTTATTATTATGACTATGACGCCTATGAAAGGCTACTGATTGTAATGCGTCGACTCAGAATAAAAACGCAATACTAACTCCCAGGCGCAGCGGCGCACGCGCCGTTATGGTTTTGAGATGGCTTACGCATACACCTATGACTCACACATACAACGTTGTGTCCTGTGTAAAGAAGGGTAATAACCGTTGCGAGAGCGAGAAACCGCTCGGCATTAGTTGCTAAGATGAACGGAGTATAGGCTACGAATATTTCCGAAATGAAAACAATTGTTAATCCTCTTAATCCAATTGAAGTGGATGGATGAGAAGAGCGGAAGACCGCGTGTGGTGGCGTGCCTTGGGAGAGGCCTATGTCCAGCAGTGGACCGATACGGGCTGATGATGATGATGATGATGATGATGATGATGTTAATCCTCAGCACTGAGAAATAGGCCACCTTCTCCCAGACCTAGACACTCATCAAGCGCCTGATTTTCCGCATCGATTTTGATTTCCTCAGCATCCTTCGGTGCAGATTCTTCGGCGAAAGTGTTGGCATCTGCCGGTTTTAGCAATGCTAATGCCTGAGATGGAAGTGGTAACTTTCGCAACTTTTTCTGTCTGTGGCGCAACCTAATGTTGGAGATGAGAGGATCTCTAGGCATTTTCTAACAGAAAAGCTTTGGGGTATGACAGCTAATTTCTTACCAATGTTTTTATTGATATAATTTGGAATGTTTACAATAGCTAACGTATACCTACGTGCATCAGAGCACGTTAAAACAATCGAAAGTTACTAACTAGGTATATCACTACTAGAAATATTTTTTTTAATCCCGGGAATTTTTCATTATTTTCAAAAGGGACCATATCAATATAATGACTGCATAACGCAATTATAAAAAATCGCTTTACCGTATCCGATCATGATAATTAATCATAATTTAATAAAAAATTCACTTTCGGCCAAAAAATAAAATTAAACTACGATTCGAAAAGTGCCAACCCTGACTGTAAAATTGTCGGCCTAAACATTATTTAGTTAAAACTCCTATACCAAGCGGGATTATCTTTTAGTTTTTTTAGTACTTATTAAACAAGGTCTGGGGTTATTTGTAATGTAAGAATTTTGTGCTAATGCGACTTGGTTTAGGAGAAAAAAAATAAAAATGAAAAAAAATAAAAAAATTATTGCTCGTTTTGTACTAACTGTAGAAGGTTCGAAATTGCTTAAAAAAATGGGGCTACAGTCATTCTTGTATATAAAAAAATATAATTATTAATATTTTCCATAATCTCGGAGTAATATTTTTTTTTTATTTTTCGGCCAAAAAAAACTTACCTTTTTCAAAAATTCATAACTTTGCAACTATACGTAACTGAAACACGGGAGTTCTACTCTAGCTTTTAAAATAGTAAAGACTAACTAGTTTGGGAATAAAAATACCATGTCCGAAAATCAGGTCAAATTTCATACTGTGCCCCGTGAAAATTTTCACATAATAGGTATGTTTTATTATCAGGGATCGGAATTAGGTAGAGTGATTTGGTACCAAAGTAGGTAAAGTTCGCGAGAGGATATAATATGGAGTTGTTAAAACCAGCACTTTGTATGGGAATTCTGAAAATTTCCTGGGAAATTTCCGGGACTGGATTTTTCTTCGGGATCGTATTTATTGACTAAATACAAGCTTATTTTGTTCTTAGATGATTTTCTCTAGAGTGGCCGCTTATGGAGATATAATTTTTTTCATAAATTTTTATTTCTACTCAATATACAGGAAAACAGGGGAAGATGTGATAAAATAATCTAAGAGTGTATCGAACTGCTTACAAAACAAGACCTAATTTGTTGTCGTACCATCATTGGTTCTCGATTTATTGCTCGCCGCGATTCTGAATTATCCAAGGACAGCATTTGTATGGAAAGCTCCGCCCCCTTTCCTGATTTAATTTCTCGAATGTTGATATTTTTTCGCCTGAATCTTATTTCTAGACGAAATATAAGACACTTTTATTCTTGCACGTTTTTGAAAAAAATCGATATTTCCGAAGAAAAAAAAATCTAAAGTATTTTTTTTCCAAAATGTTCTCGAATGGCGGCAACTTGTTTTAAATTTTGACTACAGATTCGTATTCAGAGCCCACACAGACACCCAGATAGCGATTTTAAAAGCAATTGGTCCAGTAACTAAAAAGTTCAAAATGGCGGCCACTTTTTAACCCCCGACGAAAAAAACGGAGGGGTGTTATAAGTTTGACGTGTGTGTGTGTGTGTGTGTGTGTGTGTGTGTGTGTCTGTCTGTGGCATCGTAGCTCCCAAACGGATGGACCGATTTGGATGCGGTTTTTTTTATTAGGAAGCCTGTTTAATCGGGATGGTTCTTAGCTATGTTTGTAATCAAGTAATTAAGTAATTAAGTAATAAAAAAAATTATTATCTTCAAAAGTGGACCGATTTGCATGCGGTTTTTTTTAAAAAGCTTGAAATAAAAGTTAAATTACAAATTTAAAAAACCCCCGACTCTTAAAAAGTCAAAAATAATTTCCGTTTACTTACTTAAAGGAGTCGGGGGACCGCTAAGTAAATTAAATATAAAGACTCAAAAGTTGCGCGGGAATTTACTTAGCGGTCTACCGACTCCTTTAAGTAAGTAAACGGAAATTATTTTTGACTTTTTAAGAGTCGGGGGTTTTTTAAATTTGTAATTTAATTTTAAATGATTCTGAAAATAATTTAAATGATTGAAACTACAGATTCGCATTTCATCTAGAAATAAGATTCAGGAGTAAAAACATCAACATTCGAGAAAATATGAAAAAATAAGTTGTTTTATTTTTCTCTCCGGAAATATCGACTTAAGTGAAAAACGTGTAAGAATAAAAGTGTCTTATATTTCGTTTAGAAATAAGAATCCGCCAAGAAAACATCAGCAATCGAGAACATTTTGGAGAAAAAAATTTTAGATTTTTTTTTTCTCCGGAAATATCGATTTTATTGAAAAATGTCTAAGAATAAGAGTGTCTTATATTTCGTCTAGTAATAAGATTCAGGCGAAAAAATATCAACATTCGAGAAATTAAATCAGGAAAGGGGGCGGAGCTTTCATCGCGGCGAAAATTTCATCCAGTATTGGTATCATGCATGAAATAAACGGAAAACCCCCGTGTTTTTCGTTTTATTCAAAATGTATTTGTCGGTATTTTTCTGCCTTTACAACAATAGCTATCCACGCTCGCGCAGTATATGTTGCGGTGCACATAAATCACTCGCTGTTATTTTAATAAACAAGGTGAATCCGACCGTCGCGTCGTCGCCGCCCATGCTTTCTTAACATGGTGTAATATATATTATGTGTGATATAGAACACAAAAAAAAATTTATACACCGAAAAAGTGCACAATTAATACAAAATTTAGCAATTTATGCAAAAAAATGTTTTTTCGGAATACCTACTTTAAAGGAAATATTCTGAAAAGTACTCCCACCTGCATCCTTTGCTCCTATGTTCAGTCTGGGGTCCTTCAAACATAATGTGAAGGTGCGGCTGACATCGTATTCGCAGCTCCGTAAATATCTGAATGCCCGTGGGCGCCATCAGACTACACTTACGCGTTAGTCTAACGTGCGCCATATGTCGCGCTTCCCATAAAAAAAAGTTATTGACAAAGGACCATGGACAAAAATGTATGACGACTGGGTTTACCCACCAACAGAGATGAGAACTGTTAATATATTTTTTGCAGAATCCATGGGGTTATTTTGCTATAAATATATTTTTGTTTCTGTTTTACGACACATAAGATTTTTACTAATTCTAGGTACAAAAATTGCAAAAAACTCGTTTACGCGCTAGAGAGCTAGCGCGTAAACGAAGCGTTGGATCTCAATGAAATATATACCAAAATGTTCTAGAAAATCCTTGGAGTGACATAGGATAGGTCAGTACTCAATCCTAATTACCAATTTGTATAAATCTGCTATAAATCATCACGTACATAGTGAATGCGTAAGTGCGAGCGAGCTAGACGTCCGTCAGTTAGTATATTTGCTCTGTCTGTCTCTCTCCTTCGTGCCGGTTACCGGCTAGGTGAAACGGGGCGCTGCGCGCCATCTGTGATCCAATTATTGTACTAATTGGCTGGTCATTGAGCGGAGCGCGCGCGGCGCGGCGCCGCCCCCGCCACCGCGCGCGGCGTGAGGAGCGGTGGGGGTGGGTTCGTACTTCTTCGTCGTGCACGCATCCATTCCATTCCATTCGTGAACGCTCCATTCACTTGGTTGCCGGCTTTCACTCTCTTTTCTACATCTCCTTCACATTTTCCATCCCGCGTGAACATATTCCGGAATTATGATTGCCGGAAGTCCTCGACTACTATCGAGGATTGATCGTGACTCGTTGCCTGAGATTATGTACAACGGTACTGCCATACCATATACTAGGGTTGTCAAAAACCTGGGAATTCTTATGGATGATACGCTATCTTGGCACGCTCAGGTCAATGAGGTCAGTCGAAAAGTCTATGCTGCGGTGCACTCCCTGAGGCAGCTGGAGAACCTTCTTCCGACCTCCACAAAGACAATTCTAGCACAATCGCTGCTTCTCCCCATCCTTGATTATGCGGATGTGTGTTGCCTGGACGTTACTGAGGAACTCCTGGACAAACTTGAGCGTCTGCAAAACATGTGTATACGCTTCATTTTCGGTTTACGTAAGTACGACCATGTTTCACAATACCGCAGACGTCTCAAGTGGCTCCCAATCCGTCTCCGCAGAAATTCCCACATTCTTGGCCTTCTTTATTCTTGTATCAACAACCCTTCTGCTCCCGAGTACCTATCTTTGCGTTTTCAGTTTTCGCGCATCTTCCCACGGTGTAACGCTTCGGTCAAGTGATGATAATATCTTAGCCATTTCCACTCACAAAACTGGATATTACACAAACTCCTTTTCTGTGCACGCAGCTCGGCTGTGGAATCTACTACCTCACTGTATACGGCACTGCAAGTCGCTTCCGTTATTCAAAAAACACTTAAAGTTGTACTATCTCCGTCAGTGTGAAGTCAAAAGCTAAAAAATCCTTTAATTCTGAATTTACAAGTATGTATGTATATATTTAGGTATTATGTATTATATAAATTGTAATTCATATGTATTTCATTTAATCTGTAAATAGTAATTTATGCGTTTAATTAACTAGTATGTACTTATATGTAGTGTATACTGTATATTATAGTATATTATAGTTATTTTCATTATATTATATTTTACATTCCCACACTCAAGTCTTTTGCTACTACCTACTTATATCTCGCAACATACGACTCTCAAACATCCAAAGGTTGACTGGGAGAAATCCCTGTAAGGGATAAGTCCGCCTTTGCCCCTCATGTAAATTTCTTATTGTTTGTTTATGTTAAATGTTTTTTGGAGCAATAAAGTATTTCTATCTATCTATCTATCTATCCATATTCCCCAGATATACGAATTCGTTCACTTGCTCCAGTCTCTCATTCCCAATCCTTACGTCGCATTCGGTCACTATTTCATTCCTTTCCAGTACCATTACTTTCGTCTTGTTTACATTCACTTTCATTCCCTTCCTTTTAAATGCTTCAACCATAACAGTTACCATGTCCTGCAACTCGCCCACCGACGACGCAAGTATCACTTGATCGTCGGCGTACAAGAGGCTGTAGCGTGCTAAAATGCGCTACTGGTTTATCGTGAAATAATGATTTCGGTGTCGCCAACGCTTGAACAGACCCCTGATTCGGCATACCACCAGGAAGTGGTCTGTTCCAACATTGGCTCCACGATGAACCCTTGTGTCTACAACATCTTACATCTTAATCTTTCGTCAACTATCACAAAATCTATCATACTTCTTTCTTCCTGTCTCTGCCAAGTATACATATGAATCTTTTTGTGGTCAAACATTGTGTTTGTCACAAAAAGATTCTTTTCCAGGCACACCTCGAGCAAACTAACACCATTCTCGTTTTTTCGTTCGTCACCAAACTTTCCAAGTACAGACTCATAGCCATCCCTTTTCACGCCAACCCATCCATTAAAGTCTCCCATCATTAACACTCTCTCATTCCCCTCACATGCATTAAGTATTTCTCTCACACTCTCCCAGAACTCGTCGCGGTCCTTGATGGGCTTGGACATGTCCGGGGCATACACTACCAAGACGTACAAGCGGACCAAACCCACCTTAATTCGGACCCATAGGAGTCTTGGGCTCACACATTCGTAATCTATCATGCATTGAGCCATTCGGTCAGAGAGGACAACTCCTACACCTTGGAAAGCCCTTTCATTCTGTGGTACACCAGACCACAGGGCTGTGAAAGTACCGTGCGTGGACCTGTCCATCCCCTTCCTCTTGGTCTCGCTCACAGCCAGCACATCAATCTGCCTCGCATTCGTCAACTCATACACTTCATCCTCCTTATCTTTCATTCCTCCACAAACATTCAATGTGGCAAAGCGGCTTTCCGTTGGCCACTTTTCGCCCCCTCGTGAAACGCGACGTGACGAGTGGCGAGCTGCATCGCCGCCATTTATAGGATTTGTGATGTTAAATTCCATTATTCGTCCCACGAGTAGCTAGGGAAGTAAACTGTCAACCCTGGCAGAGCCCCGCTTGCCAGGGTAAGGCTATTAGAGCCTGGGGGCGCCAAACCCCAGGATTTTATTTGGCACGCTCGAGACTAGACTCGCCTCTAGCCACGCATCCGTCGGCACGGCAACCTTGGATTGGCGTAAAAGGGGCAGGTAAGGGAAGTGGAAATGGGACGGGATAGTAGCGGACTAGGTGTGGATAAAAGGAAGAAAGGATGCCATTGTCACGGAGAGGTAATGGGAGTGTGACAATAGTAGCTGGAGGTGTCCGGGGCCTGGGAGGTGGCTGGGTTATCGATTTAATTAATCCGATGAATCCCTCTGATTTGCCTGAAGATTTCTTGATTCTTTAGCTCTTTGCATTCGGGGCCTGAATATTTCTTTTTGACACATTGCTGTGTGGAATCGTTACGAACCAAACCCAGCTATAAGTGTTGATAGTTAAGGTCGCGGAAAGTTATTATCTGTTCGATTCGCACTCTAGAGGTCCCAAAGGTCTCGTGGCTGGCGAGCGCGGTACGGTTATGTGTTTCGATAAGGGCCTGTCACATGCAGCGAGTAATCGCTGCGAGTTCGCTCGCAGCGAGTGAAATCGCTGTGTGCGACAACCTACTCGCGGCGACTACAATCCACTCGCTGCGAGTAAAAAAGCTGCGAGTAGAATTGAACATGTTCAATTATACTCGCGGCGAGTGTGCTACTCGCCGCTAATGAAACCTACGCGCGAGTCGTGGGACAAGGCACTCGCTGCTAGTCGCCATTTGCGCACCGTACCGCTCCCGTCGTGACGTGTCTTCGTGTCGTGCGTGCGTGCGCACGACACGCATTTGTTTGAGGCTACTGCCACTCCCAATATAGTTGAGTGTTATCTCCAATTTAGTTCTGCATGTAATGGCGTTTCTCATAACTGTGTCTTGTTTTTTTATTTCTGGACTTATTAGTTCAAGTAATTCCTCAAACTTATCTTTGGTTATGCGTAGAATATTTTTGTAATCTACTGGTTCTTCGGCTGCTAATTCTTTCATTAGAGTATTGGAAGCTCCATATTTATCTCTTCGTTCAATCCACTTACGAACCCATTTCGTTCTCTTCTTGCGATTGAACTTTTTCAGCGTTTGCTGCGCTAATTCCGCGCAAGCTAAACGCATCAATTCTCTGAGACGTGCGCGACGACGTTCGACGGAAGACATTTTCCCGCGGTTTAAGCCAATCGACTGTAGAAACTCGCGCGGCGCACGCGAGTATGTATATCGCGAGAAGAAGCTTGCCCAATCACGATAACATTAAAAAAATCCAATCGGCAGTTACATTTTACAAGGTTCCCTGTAAAAGTAAGTATTATCTAAGTCGTGATTCAGTGTATTTTTTTTAAAACATCTTACACTCGCCTGTTGCGTATTAAATCCATCTTTAAGTAAGCTAACTATTTTGAATGATTTTAGGAGATGTGTTGGCGGAACATGACAAAATAAAACATATGACGACTAAAAAATGAATCTTAGGCCCAATTGCGGGAAGGATGTTTAGCCTCTGGTTGTCCGGAGATCGGGATTATTGTTATTTCAGGAATTGTCGATAAAATTCTTGTCGATCGATGTTTTAAAAATGTATGATATTGTTGTTGTTGTTTTGGTTTGGGGTTGGCTCTAGGCCTGCAAACTAATCCCGCTTGGTTGGGGACCTTCGTGCAAAACCCCGCAGTCTCCAGCTACCCCAGCCAGCCTATGTCTTCCATGAAAGCCACAAGTCGACCGGGGTGTCTGCAGGCCGCTTATCCCTTAGTCGCCTTTTACGACATGCACGGGGAGAGATGCAGTGGGACTATTGTAAGCTCCTCTAGCCTCCACTATCAACCTCTATCTCTACAGGATAATGTATGATATTATTCCAACTTCATCATTTCATATAATTTTCACTTCATGTAGTCTTCACTTGGTATATATAATATACACTTGATATAGCAAATTTTGATATAAGAAATATTAACTTTCTTTAATTTTCATTTGGAATAATTTTGCATTACATAATATGTATTTTATTTCGCATCCTAGTTTTCCCATTTCTTCCGGTATTTTATTGTAAAATCTTTGCAATTAGTACTTTAAAATCTCTAAAATATGTACTATACCCACTCCTGATTTGTTGTAATCTACATAATTTTGTCAGCCTTGGTAGCTCAGTGGGGCGGTCGGTCGACTGTCGTTCGTATCATAAGTAAGCCTGGGCGCGGTCAGTGGATGGCTGGGTGACAGCTCGACCCTTGGACGCTAACCGTGGTTCGGATTCCACGTAAAACAGTAGATCCCTTCCCTTCTTACCTTACTAGGTGGTACGGTTTAACCCGTCTGGGTTGGTACAACCTCACTGAATGAAAGATTCGTTGAAACGGCTATTTAAATAGTTCGTATTTTTAGTCCAGTTCAGTGTATCCGGCGCAACCGAAGGGAAGCACTGACATGGCACCTAGTTCCCCAAGGTGTTATGGGCTGACATCACGGATGTAGTAAGTGACGTAGCCAACTGTGTCAGTTCCCATAAAGAAATATATTTATGTAAAATGATAGTGTATGTACGTACATTATGTTTAATTAGTGTTATACGTGTGGTATTGACTGGTCGGAGCGTGTGATCTGGCCCCTATGGCTCAATCACTCATGCAGAATAACATAAATAAAAACCATTATCATATCAATAAATAATATCACTGCTTACGTATACCACAATGTGTATATGTTACTTAGTAGTAATTTACAATAAAGTAGTGTTTTAATATTGACGAAAACTAATGAGTATTGAAAAAGAGCAATTTTCGACGTTAATGTAAAAAAAATATACAATATACAGGTATTACAAGGTATGTATGTTGAAGTCCCGCGACGGACGGACTGACAGACAGACGGACAGAAACCAAAGCGATCTCATAAGGGTCCCTTTTTCGCAATTTTGCGACGGGACCCTAAAAATTAATGTTTCGTGTACCTATGTCTCTTGTCACCGAATTTCGATATGGCTATATAGGGTGTTACGATGACCATGTCATTAACTTCGGGAGGGTTACATAGACACTCAAATAAACAGGTTACGCAAAAAAAAATGTTTTTAGCATTACTTTTCGAGAAATTTAACAAAACATGTTTGTTACCTAAATATTATCAGATCAACCTGTGTACCATTAGCAGTAGGTAACTTGCAGTGTACGGACGGGATCAATGACCGTACTATGTTCAAACAGCTGTTTGTTGTAGGTAAGTCACAACTCACAAGGTCACTAGATCTGTGTGTAACAGTAGGTAAGTCGCATTGTACGGGGTCAATGACCGTGTTGAAACACAGAACAGCTGTTTGTTGTAAGTAAGTCACAACTCACAAGGTCACTAGATCTGTGTGTAACAGTAGGAAAGTCGCATTGTACGGGGTCAATGACCGTGTTGAAACACAGAACAGCTGTTTGTTGTGTGAGAGGATAGTGTGTATGTATGGGTACGTGTTCTTCTTCTATGCGCACCAGTAGTAGTTGTCTTCCGTTATCAAGTCGAGGCATAAAGACGCCCCAATCTCGGAACCGTTGCTCCGCTCCCAAGATGGTGCGTCCACATACACGCACACCGTCTAGCTGCTCATATATCAACACAGCAGCAGCTAAGTTCCAATTGGAGTTGGAGTCTCGGTAACATCACCATATCCGCGTCGCGCGTCGGTGAATCGATACGGCGCGGCGGCGCGGCGGCATTTTGAAATTGCGAAATAATGTGCTCTCTCGCGGACCGCCGCTAAGACACTGAGACGGACGCGACGCACCGCGCGCCGCGCCGCCCGCGCGCGACGCATGCGCGCGGGGCGGGCGCATGCAATGCAAGCGCGTCGGCGGCGTGGCGAGCGAGCGCTTCAGAGGCGGCTTTCGCCAAAGGAAAGCCTTTGTGCCGCACCGCCCGCCGACGTCGCGCGCACTAGGTAAGTACCTACGTTTCGTGTTTGGCAAGAAGGGTCTAAGCATGATTCGTTTTTAGGGCTATTTGATTAAAATGTTTTGTTCGGAGATCTTAGGAGAAAAAATGGTCCTATAAACATATGTTTTTTTTACGTAAAGTGTTTATTTGAGTGTGTATGTAACCCTCCCGAAGTTAATGACATGGTCAGCGAAACACCTTATATACATGCGAGTGTGATTATTCTCATAGCCAGGGGTGTACTATGCAGGAAGCGCCATTCCATTACCCAGGCCACAGTAAACGAGTAGGGCAACTGGAGCCCATTTTTAAAATAACTATCTACGCTGCTCCAAGCCACCAGGGATGTCACACACAACTCACAACACTAACATTGTAGTGCGCCGTACCACAACTCACAACACTAACAGGTAGTGAGCCCATTATTATTATAATTTTTTTTTTATTGCTACCGAACTGGTTGGCTCTGTCCGAGGTCGCAACCTCAGGCGCAGCCAATTTCACCCCCGAGGAGGTGCCAGTCCGGCTTGGAGGGGGACTAATGTTTCTGGGGAAAGGCTATTAACCCGCGATTTGAAGATCCGTGGATTGTAGGAGTGGGGGAAGATATTCCCTGGGAGCCCGTTCCACACCTTTGCAGTGCAGCACAAGAACGATTTAGAGAATCGTGCAGTTCGAAGAACTCTTCTGTCGACTACAAAGGGGTGTTCCGCGAGAGTATGGCGGGTTTGGCGTAGGGGAACAGGAGGAGGAGGGATAAGGGAAGCAAGTTCGTCAGAGCAGCGGCCATAGTAGTACCGATAAAACAGGCTCAATGACCCAACGATACGTTGCTTTAGCACGGCATCTTGTTCTTATCTCTTAGTCGCCTTTTACAACATGCATACATGCGAGATGCAGGGGGCCTATTCTTTGTAAGTACCGGCCCCACACGGTAAAAAATAACAAAACAAAAAAAATATTGTGCGGGGCGGCCATCACGGACTACAAGCGAGGGAAGTGAGAATGTAAGTAGTGGTTGTGTACGGACAGCGTGCGCTGGCGCGCGCTTGTGTGAGTGCGAAATCGGCGCACTTGTATGAAGACGGTTAACTAGTCTGTTTAAACTATGCCCAGGCGGACTACATTTTATTTTTATTGGTATTTTGATAATTTGTTCATAGTACGCTAAGGGGGGGTTCTGTATCATATAGGGAGTAAAACCTATATAAATTTTTTTGGACCTTGGGCTTTTTTTTTATGTAAAATATTTTTTTTTGTATTTAAATAAAAAAATAGGTGGTTGATTTTTATAGCCTAATCGATTCAGTTTCATAACAGTAACTAAAAAGTCTTCATTACCATTATGATGTAACACGTGTAAGTTGTTAAAAAAAATCAAATTCTTTCTATTCCATACTAATAAAACTAAAATTGTGGTTTTTCACAATTTCTGAAGGAAATATCTATGTGTTGGAAGACTTTTTTGTTCCTGGCATGAAACTGAAACGATTAAGAAAATTTTTTTTTTTACATTTTGCATAAAAAAAAAAATTTGTAAAAAAAAATATTCTATGTTCTTCAAAAGTGATCTATTTCCGATATAGAACCCCCCCTTAGCGTACTATGAACTAATTTTCAAAGACATCTTTCTTTTCTTTTATGTGTATTTGTGCAAAATACAATTATATGTGTGTACCATGGGTGTGGGTTTGTACCTACATACATAGCTATGTGTAATTAAATATGTCAATAAATTAATAAATCACTCCACTACCAACCACCATGTGTGGTATATGTTCTATATTTAGTAAACTTAAGTTTACTTCAAAATTTACTAAAACTCTTTATAATTATAGTGATTCCATTGTGGTTAGCAAAGCAAGTTAGTGGTAGGTATCGCCAAATAATAACTGGTAACCCTGAGAGAGAACATCAGTATTGCACCAAGCAAAGAAGTTCGCGAGTGCAAGCCACGAGGATTTACTATCTACGTCCGGCGTGGCGACGCGCGCGCTCCGCCGCGCCACGGCGGCGGCGGCGGCGTCGAGTTCGCGGGACGAACCGCCGCGGTCGGCAGGCAGTCTCAAACTAAGGCAGGAGATTATTTTGATTGGCTAGTGAGTGCGAAATGGTGGCATTTGGCACGGACAAATCAGGGAGCCAGAACTGACTTCTGACCAGGGACGTGCGGCCCCTTAAAGGATTCGGGGGACCGCTAAGTAAATACCCGCGCAGCTCTGAGTTTTTATATTTTATTTACTTAGCGGTCTCCCCACTCCTTGAAGTAAGTGAACGGAAATTATTTTTGACTATTTAAGGGTCGGGTTTTTTAAATTTGCAATTAAATTTTTTTTTCAAGCTTTTAAAAAAAAACGCATGCAAATCGGTCCACTTTTTGAGATAACTAAATTTTTGATTATTTAATTACTTGATTACAAGCTGTGAGGGTTCAGACTTCAGACGGACAGACTGACGGCGTTGCCTTAGTCGTATCACGTATGGGATACGGAACCCTAAAAATGAACACTGGAAATGTTTTAAATGAAATCAGGATCAGCCAGTGCGGTTTGAACTACTCAAGCCACAGACCATGTGCGTTGCAGAGATACTAACGCCGAGATTTTTTCTAATAGTTATGAATTTTGCTTTAAGAAACTGTCGAGCCGAACTCAAAATTCCCTTTTTAGATAAATAAGACAATTTACGGCGTCACTCACTAGAAATAATAAATGACTTGCCCGAGTCAGTTACGCCACTCGAGACTCCGATACCTAAATAAACAACTTGGTATTGTGAGATAATATCCCTGCAACAGACCCAAGCAGCGACACAAAAAAAGACTATAAATTACCATATGAGTACCGACGGCCGTGGCGCATGTGGCCTTCGATTCGTGAGAAAGACGCAGTCTTGGCCTCCAGAGGAATGCATGGAAAAAAATAGGTGTACCTACGAACACATGTATTTGTATGAAATAAGTATTACGCGCACACGAAATTGTTTTCAGATAAGAATCGCTGATACGAGAATGTCTGCAAGGACTGCGAGGCTCGAGACCGCACGAGCACCGCCCGAGCCAGGTCGATGTCGAGCTGGGCGTCCGTCGACTGGACATCCGAGTGGACTCCTGAAGGGCGCAGGACAAACATGTCTCTGGAGAAGGAGGAGCTCGCTGACGGCGCGTCTACCGCTGATCAGGCCGTGCGTCTGATGTACCTCATCGTGTGACTTCGTGACATAGTGCCTCCAGCAATGCAATAGTGTAAACGGAAATCAAGTTCAGTGCAAATTAAAATCACGCCGCGTACAGTGAGGTAGTTACGGGAGTGCGATGCGATTGGACGAAAGACATAAGCGTGTATATATGTAACTGCAAATAAGGAGAAAATAAGGAAATGTAATTGCGTAATGTAACGATAATTAAGAGTTGCTTCTACAGGATACTAACTATATATATCATGTCCCAAGGGTAGTTCATAAGACATATAATAACTGGAATGTTATCCGAAAATTCATACATGTAGCGACATCTATTTGTATATTATATAACTGAGCGAGTCAATCGATACCAAGGGGTGTCGCCGCCTACCGGTATATGTAGTCAACTGTATGATTATAAGGGGCTAGCTTAGCAAATTGACGGAAATGTTCATTTTGGAATACGAGTTCATAGCGCCCTCCGCTAGAGGACGCGAAAAGATTCGATTCTTTTGCCGCGAAATCAATGTAATAAAACTGTTTGTTGAGACAGCAGAAAAAACATTCATCGAACGCCGCTCGGAGGCATCACCTCTCCTTTTGGGGCTAAGTTAATTGGAAGTCAGAATTTGAGTTGACGAGAGGCGCCTATCGAATAGACTTGCTTGTCTGACCTGTGCTAATAATTTCGAAATAACGAGTGTACAGAAATTTATCTAGTAAAAGTTCGATAGACATAACTTAAAATCAGTTCGGGAGAAAAGCAGAATATTGCAGCGGCTACGATAAGAGCTGAGTAACCCTTCTATTTATTACTACGAAGCATTTTCTATTTGCCTAAACACCTAAGTTAAAATTAAGGATAGACTTAGATTTTTAGTACGAATTCACTTACCGTAAGTATATTACGGGTAAATTCAAGGAGCATATAAATTGTGGATCAAAGGGTAGACTTCTCCTTCACATAACTGGCAAATGGGGAATGGTTCGGTGCTATAATCTACATATGTGTGTTTTGTTGATCGTCGATCATACTTGTGAGACGTATTCAGTTGCTTAATACCGTTAAATGTGATTTAGGGTCCAAATTAGAGCTAACCCCTAAACTTGCTTGAAAGTAAGGACAATCTGTATCGTGAGCTTATTTGAAAAGAGCCATGTGAGTTTTGTTGCCTCGCTTCTTTCTCACATAAAATTTTAGGCAAGAAGCGAGCAAAGTTAAATATAATAATTGATAAGAAAAAATAAATGAAAATATTAATTAATTTACTTTGGTTTAATTTATGTTCTATTTAGAGAAGAGTAGATTTTTCCCACAAATATTGCACAATTCGAGTAACTTTCTTTGTTGAATTTTATGTTGAAGTTCTATGACATGCTCTGCCATAGTTGCTATAAGCAGAGGGTGAGCTGCAGTAAATATTACCCATCAATAATTGAATGTTGCCATCTTCCATCACACATAGCAGACTGACACTATAATTCGTAATTGGGGAGACAGCTGAATTGGTGAAGTTTCATTTATTGCTATAGTCAAGATATGCTACTAGCTAGCATACAAGGATATCAGGTCACTGAAACAATTTAAGGACAAAGGGAGATACAGGTGTTTACATCTGATCATTCACTATACTCGGATCCGAATCAAACTAAATAATATATACATATGTATATGGATGCAGTGGCGTTCATCTCGACTGGCCAGTCTATCCATTTTCCTGTTTCTGATATACTAAAGTATTGACCTATAAGTCTGGAGACCTAGTCCCAAGGCTTACACTATCGTTAATGTTGCAACATCGGCGCGACAGTCTGGGTTCCTCAGGCCACGCTGAATACAATATCCAAACCTCAGTGCGGATCGGCCGGTCCATGAGAGCACTGAAAGTGTCTATAATCTATGATCTGATAGCTTGAAAAGTGTGTCAGTTCATGGGTAGGACACCACTATAACAGTTCATGTAGCTCTCGCCAAAATCAGCTGTGTAATAGGTTACACAATATAAACATAGTAGGTCTCTACCACACTTGCTCATACTAGGTTACACACTACAGATAGGGAAGTTGAACAGCACAGTTATTGATGGAATTACAAGTTATGAAGTATTGGAAGTTCGATATTCATAACTCAGACGGTTCGTCTAGTCACTGGTAAATATACTTGCATCAGATAAAGAAAAAATGTCTACTATAGACGATCGGGTTCTCTTCAAAGCATAGCTAAGAACCATCCCGATTAAACCAGCTTACTAAAAAAAACCGCATCCAAATCGGTCTATCTGTTTGGGAGCTAGGATGACAGATAGACACACCCATACGCACATACACACACCCTCGTTAAACTTTTAACACCCCTCTTTCTGCGTCAAGGGTTAAAAATACCTTTCCAGCTTGTCGCATCACCAGGTCCCATACATTTTTAGGTTTCCGTATCCCATACGGAAGCCTATTACTAAGCCTCCGCCGTCCGTCCATCTGTCCGAGGGCTGTATCTCTTGAACCGTAATAGGTAGCCCGTTGAAATTTTCACAGAATATGTGTTACTATGGCGGATATAACAACAAATAAGAAATATAAGAAAAAGTTAAAAATTAAGGGGGCTCCCATACAACAAACGTCTGAAAAATCGCTTAGTCACACTATTGAATAATAGATGGCGCCACAGGCTTTTATACATTGCATGTTGAAAGACAAAAGATAGGCGGATAATAGCGGATAGATACGGAAACCTCCGTGCGCGAGTAAAACTCGCACTTAACAGATTTTGCCCATTGTCTCACGAAAGTGTTACAAAGTCATTGTCATAGTCCAAACGTCAGTTTTGTATGTGGTTACTGGTTAGTGACAAATTCAGTGTGACAAGATAATTCCTCGATGGTCTTAAAAAGTAAGTATTAAAAATGCCTTATTAAGTATGCAAACGACGATATTTTTAGCTGATGAAAACACAGGATCCAGTACAGATTTAAATATTTATAACTTCTTGGAGTTGTGATTGGAAATACAATTTAGATCGGCATAAATTGCCAAGATAAGATTGAAAAGTTATCGGTGCGAGGCGGAGCGGCGGCGGCGGTGATGGAGGGGAGAGGGAGAGGGGCTGCTTTAATTTGTCTGCTTCGCGGGTTGATTATGGAAAGAGTTCGAAAGAGGTCAATAATAATAAAATTGAGGCAAGAATCAATCATTAAATATAGTGGATTTAAAAATTTACGGAAAACATTGTGGTGTCTAATTCGTTGATTATAATATGTCGGTGAAATAGTGTCTCCGAATTCAGACACGATTTTGTATTTGCATTCATTTTCCCGTGAAATTAGTAAGTTAGCCCGCTACCGTACCAGGCCTCACGCACTCTATGTACTTGCGCGCGCTAACTACCTACCGCCCGGTGGGCCGCCGGCGGTCTATTTCAGTGGTAATTCGTCAGCCGCGCGAAGTATACATAGACGCTCGCCCATGCAACTGCGCGCAGCTGCAAAGCAATAACCACTTTACACTCGATCGTTAAGGTACATTTTTGCACGCAGCGATTGGCGACGTGAACCAGTAGGCTATTAAAACCCGACGGTAGGAACATTTTCTATGGAGTGATTTATCTCTTACGAAGTAACTATTAAGTAATCTGTGACCGTACCTTTAATTCGGCGCGCGGAACAATTCGGTTTGTATGAGAGCCACACCTTAGCGTAACCGGATTTTATTTAATTTTAGCCTATCCTGTGTCCGGTAAAGCTAAATGTGATTTTACTAAGTTTCATTGAATTCTTCTGATCGGTTTAAGAGTTATGGAGGAACATACATACAGAAACGATTTCTAAAAATCGTAAATTTAGTTTTAGTATCATCCATGCATAGATTCTACAAACGCAATATCTCCTAACACAGTAACTTACTCCATTACCATCCCTTACAGATGATCCTTATTAGTATTGATATGTATATGTACAGTCAATATCAACAGATCATCGTCATGCCGCCCAACTAGGCAAAGCCCCTGGGCACAGATTACTTAATAGTTACTTCGTAACAGATAAATCACTCCATAGAAAATGTTCCTACCTTCGGGCTTTAATAGCCTACTGTTTCACGTCGCCAAATCGCTGGGTGCGAAAATGTACCTTAACGATCGAGTGGAAAGTGTTTATTGCTTTGCAGCTGCGCGCAGTTGCGTGGGCGAGCGTCTATGTATACTTCGCGCGGCTGACGAATTTCCACTGAAATAGACCGCCGGGGCGGCCCGTCGGGCGGTAGGTAGTTAGCGCGCGCAAGTACATAGAGTGCGTGAGGCCTGCCCTGGGGCTAGCATTTTACATCATTATCATTACATCAACCAATAGACCTTTCTTTTTTAATAAAATAGATTATATCAAAATTACACGCGTCTTATTATTCCTCTTTGTACAATCAGATTTTTTTTTTTCAACTAGAACGGGCCCTCGAACGTTACGTCGGAAAGACTTCATCATCTCGGTTTGTTTGATGTATTTTGGCAACATGTTAAAATATGATTTATTCCGCACACAATAAAATGGTATTCTGACTAAGTGTAGACTTCCTCTGGGGGATCTTGTAGCTTAATATGACATTCGAGCGAGTCATGTCACGGGGGTTTTGGGCTCTAATAAATAATAAATAAAATTAAATTAAAATAAAAAGCCTTTATTTGATCATGCTACATTTCATCTTAGTTACTATTAATGTTATAATTATTACTAAATTAGGTACTTGATTTATTAAGCAAAGTCCCTAGGTGTGGAGATAAATTTATTAAGCAAAGTCCCTAGGTGTGGGGAACAATCCCCCTCCTCCAATGATGCCCACTTCTCTCTATCCTATGCTATTTGCCACCACTTTGGGCCAGCGACTTTTTTTATTTCATCCTCCAATCGGGTAGAGGGTCCTCCTCTCTTTCTTTTTCATTGAGGTCCTCTCCATACGGTGGTATTGTAGGTCCATCATTTGTCTCTAAGCCGTGCTATGTGGCCGGCCCTATGGGAACATAAACATGTTCTTGTGAAACTGGATAAGGGCACCGTTAATAAATAACTGCATTGGATCAAGTACTTCGGCAACTTTTTTTTATAGATCATTTGATGAATTATAAAGAGGTTTTTAAAAACTCCATTGGTTTCTTGTGAATAATTATTAAGGATACATTTTTTGACATTCTCCATTATGAAACCACCGCAGGCGAGATACAATACAAAAGATACGATATATAAGATATAAGAATACGATATAATTGGATGTGTGTTCTCTTTGGTCGTGCCGGATACACTGAACTGAGCAGAAAACGTGAGAAATGTGGAACGCACTTCCTGCCCATCTATTTCCTCCCAAGTACAGTCTGGGGTTTTTCAAAAGGGGCGTGAAAAGGCTCCTGTCAGGCCGGCATGACATTCGCAATCCCCGTGCATCACAGAATGTCCATGGGCATCGTTAGACACCTACTTGTAGGTGTAACGATGCCACATGTCGCGCTATCGATAAAAAAAAAAAAAAAAAAAAAAAAAACGCGAACTATTATTAAATAGCCACTTCGACCGACCTTGCATTCAGTGCGGTGGTGCCAAACCGGACGGGTTAAACTCTACCACGTATACTAGGGCAAGGGAAGACGTCGGTAGTTTTCCGTGAAATCCGAACCAGCGTCAACCCCAACTGTCGAACGTTCACCTATACAAGCTCTCACCGCGTCCATGAGTATGTTTAATTTTAAGGTCGAAGGCCGATCTACAGGTTGTTAAAACGGCGAGTACATTAATTTCGCCAGCGCAATCCTCATGTTTTTCCTAGATAAAAAAGGAAGTAAAGTTTTTCTCTAGAGTGTCTAGTTTTCGAGATATGAATTTTTGAAATGTATGTTTTCGTCTAGTGTAATTTAATGCGTTGCTGCCGCTCCGCACCCTCCGCCTGCCGACCTCCAGTCCTCCACTCAGAAAGCTAACCCCCGCCCCTCCCGCCAACACCTCCGTCCGAGGCGCTCACGTCTCACCCGCTCTTCCCCCCTCCGCGCCGATCTAAAAATGATCTAATGACAACAGTCATTAGATAATTTTTACATTAAAATAATCAATTAGTTTGTATGAAAACTGTAACTTTTTATTTAAAGGGAATTCAGAAAAAAGTTATTTGACTTTTTTTTTACTCTTGATCCCAATAATTATTTCCTAAATTTAATGTACTCGCCGTTTTTACACCCTGTATAGCATCACTGACCTACGGAAACTGTCGTCTAAATGTTTCTGTTTTCAAACGACGAACGCCAAAACGGCAGCTGGCCAGTTGAATATTTACTCTGTCGTTCTGAAGTTGACTCATTAACTTGTGAAGCAAAGTAGCTTAGCCTTTTATGAACCTTTCCATGTTTAACCCCCGACGAAAAAAGAGGGGTGTTAAAAGTTTAACGAGGGTGTGTGTATGTGTGTAAGGGTGTGTATGGTTGTGTCTGTCTAGGGCATCGTATTTCCCAAACGGATGGACCGATTTGGATATAAAGCTGGTTTAATCGGGATGGTTGTCAATTGTGTTTGTGATCAAGTAATCAAGGTCGGATGGCAAAAGCCAGACGGGGTGACTATGGTTCCGTGGGAGGGAGGGAGGGCTTTGATTTGGGACGCGACATGTGCGGACACCTTCGGCCACAGTCATTTGGAGGGCTCGTCTCACCAAACAGAGATTATATCAAAGTGAATGTTTTGGTGGTTTAAAAAATATAACCAGGGTTAATTTACAGAAGATGCGTCGCTAAGCGACGCATCTTCTATAATTTATCCCTAACCTAATGTTGAGGCGGGGCATGTAGTTTTTCTTTTTTTTATGCAAACTGATACGGTTGGCTACATCACCTACAACGTCCGTGATGTCAGCCCATAACACCGGGTGAACTAGGTGCCATGTCAGTGCTTCCCCCTTTGATCGTGCCGTGCCGTTTTTGTTACGTTTCGTTGAAAACTCCCATAGTGCAGTTTGTATACCTGCAATCTACGAATAGACACTCCCGTACGGGCAGGGCTATTCGTAGGTATACCTACGAATAGACATTCCCGTACGGACAGGGCTATTCGTAGGTATACCTGCATGCAGGTATACCTACGAATAGACACTTCCGTCATGGGGACCATGCCCTTGTCCCCCATGTCGGAATTCTTTTATTTGTAAGTATTTTTATTCTTTTAGATTAGTTTAGTTTGTAGTTTTGTAAATATTTTATGCTGCAATAAAGTTTTAATATATGTAATAATCAAGTAATTATGTAATAAAAAATGCCCTGGTAGTCGTGGGACTACCGGTAGACATAGACATAGAGTGGAAGGGGGCTGAGTGACTCTATCACAAAAAAATTAAAAATTAATTAAAAAAAACGAAAACTAAAAATAAAACTCTCGTCGAGACCTATTATTTACTCCAGCGGATGAGTAATCTGGGTTCAGTAGTTTCAGAGATATGCCTTAAAAAAAGTTTTATCTCGTCGAGACTTTTCATTTTCCATACGGGAATGAGTAGGCTGGGATCAGTAGTTTCCGAGATGTGCCCTCTCAAAGTCTTTTTCCTTTTTTTTCGAAACGGTTGAACCGATTTTGAAAAAAAAACATTATTTCAGAGACATTTTTTTACCGGAAAGAACCAAATTTTACGTCGATCCGACCAGTAGTTTAGGAGTTATGGGCATTTATTGATTTTCGATGCCTTTTTTGTATAGGCTACGACGTCATCAAAAATTGTTTATATTATTCATTGACGTTGCCATAGGTGGAAGGCGGCCGAGTGACTATCACCTGACACCTGGTTTGCTGGGATTGGTTGAGCGGTTCGTGAGATAGTGGTATGCCGAAAGTACATTAAAAATGACGGTCGATTTTTGCAAATGACACGGGTAAGACATTACATATGGATTCCATGTAAAAAAAAATATTATCTAAAAAAGTGGACCGTTTTGCATGCAGTTTTTTTGAAAAACCGCATGCAAATTAAAATGCCATTTTAAAGGTCGCCGGTTTTTTTTAAATTTGTAATTTAACTTTTCCATGTACTAGTCAGTTCAAAGCGCTCGTTCGTTGCACCGCGCTGTGGGAAGGGGCTGCGGGATTTCTAATGAGCTTATGAGCTTTCGGAGAACTCATCCATCACAATTATTTCGTCCTTCGCCAAAACAAGCGAGGGCTCGCGGACTTGTTAATGAAGGGTTCGCGGCGTTTTTCAAATTAACGAAGTTTTTAGCTTGTTTATATCGTGGTATGTATTTTTAGACGTTGCTATGTATTTACATTGTCAGCTGAATAAATAAATTTGAAACATTTCAATCAACATATAAAGCATATGTTTTTTTTTTATGGAATCTGACACGGTTGGCTACATCACCTACAACAATCGTGATGTCAGCCCATAGCACCGGGTGAATTGGGTGCCATGTCAGTGCTTCCCTTCATTTCATGTCGGCTACCACTGAACTGGGCGGAAAACACGAACTATTTACATAGCCGTTTCTACCGACGCGCCGACGTTTCATTCAGTGCGGTGGTAGCAACCCGGCCGGGATAAACCCTACCACCTAGTAAGGTGGTCCACTACTTAAAACTCTTCCCGTGCATGTCGTAAAAGGTCACCCAAAAGTATAATGACAAAATGCCGCGCTAAAAGACGACAGGATATCCACCTCTCACTTCGGCACGGTCTTTCCGCCGAGCTTCTCGCCTTACTTGCAGCTCGATAGTTATATTGTTCCAATACTTTGCTATACGTGTTGGTGGGTTTCTTGCAGCACTATACCGATTACTCTGCTTGCCCCGATTGTCAACTAGATAATATATTTTTTTTATGTAATCCGGTATTTGTGGCTGAGTCGGAGGGGCCAAAGCACATGCTCCGACCAGCCAAAATCACCTCCGAGAAGGTAGGTGCCATACCGGAGACTTCCCTGGATTGCTGGCTATACTGGACTAGAGGAGAACACAACCGAGGCTGCTATGCGGCCATCTTACATCCAGTACGGTGGTACCAACCCAGTCGGCTACAATCTGAGCCTACCACCTCGTAAGGGGCAAGGGAAGGGACGTACAGTTTTACACCGGCTCCGAACGGTGAAGCAGCAGGTGTAGGTATGCACGTAATTTTTTTCCCGACCGGATTCGAACCGCAGACCTCTCGCATTTGAATCCGATGCCCAAACAAGTTTCTTGGTAAGTGAAGTTCTGTCGATTTAGCATTATTCAAACTGATACATACATAGACCACAACTATGTGCAACAATTTTGCTTTAGAACTTTCGAAATCCTTAAAAACATCTTAGTGAAATAAATCGAAAAAACCGGCCTAGTGCGAGTCGAACTCGCGCACTGAGGGTTCCGTATCGCCATGTCATGGTCAGCGCCACTCACGCCATCTATGTATTAGTTAAAATGCTTGATACTCTTTTCGGTAGATGGCGCGCATACACTTTTCAGTTTCTTTAGAATTTTTTACTTTTCCTTATTTTTGTTATTTGTTGTTATATCCGCAATAATAACACTTCTGTGAAAATTTCAACGGGCTACCTATTACGGTTCAAGAGATACAGCCCTCGGACGGTCAGGCAGACAGACGGCGTAGGCTTAGTAATAGGGTCCCGTACGACGGATACGTTCGTTGTAACAAACATACCTTTATACTATGGTTAGTTTGAGATATTTGAAAATGTAAAAAAAAACATGAGGAGTGTCACATACTTCTTTTGTCATTTCAGTGCTGTCGAGATCGGAAAAATTAAAATTGCTGGAACATAATTTGTCAAGAAATATATAATTGTATCACTATTCACGTGGGATAAGCTGGCCTGCAGATCACCAATGCGTGCCGGGAGCTGTACTGCCTCAAATACGGGTTCCAGCCTGTCGGACTGATGCCAGTCGACATGACCTTCAGCACCACTGCCTCCTATCACCTGCTGGCAGCTCTTCATCCGACATGACCATCGCCACCACTTCCAGCTACTACCTGTTGGCAGCTCTTCCATCCGGAACAACTCATCATTGACAAAGTGGTCATCGCCAACATCTACGCGCACGGTCACAATCCTTGCGGATACTCCCTAACCTTACTCCAGAACAACTCATCATCGACTAGGAGGTCATCGCCAACATCCTCGCGCACGTCCACTATCCTTGTGGATACTCCCTTACCTTACTAATTATTATATTATTCAATTGTCATATCATAACGTAGTTTCATTTGTAACTTCGCTACAACGGAACCCTAATAATCTCACATTTTCAGGTTGCCCGTTTCAAAACCTCATTCCGACAGATAGTCGTTTTCTTATGCCTGGTTGACACGATGCGAGTTCACGCACGAGAAATGCTTCTCGAACGCATTCACGCACCGTGTAGACAGTTCTCGCAAGCTCGCCTGCGTGCACGAACGCAGCGTCGTTCGCGCGCGAACGAGTTCATGCATGTTTATTAGTTGGCGTTCGAGAGGAGCGTCTCGCACGAAGTTTGTTGGTGCAAAAAAGTTTTCTTAGTGGTTTTAGGTTGTTTACGGCACCATGACAAAATGAACTGATGTGCAAATGATTAAGTTGTCTTTATATACCTAACCATTTCCTTATCCACATAGATCTCAGATGACTCCCTTCTTATATTACTAGGTGGTAGGGTTTAACGCGCCCGGGTTGGCACCACACCGCACTGAATGAAAGGTCGTTCGAAACGGCTACCTATGTAAATAGTTTGTATTTTCCGTCCAGTTCAGTGTAGCCGACACGACCGAAGGGAAGCACTGACATGGCACCTAGTTCACAAATGTGTTATGGGCTAACATCACGGATGTTGTAGGTGATGTAGCCAACCGTGTCAGTTTCTATAAAAAAAATATCTTTTCTGTTTTTTCTTCTTTATTTGGTTTCTTATTAAACGTCGTGCTATAATAAACGCTAAAATTGTACCAATACATGCCAAACCTTCGTCTACAGACTCCATTTTTGCAACTGACAAATAGAGAAACACAGACGAGCTCGAACGAGATGTGGAATAGTGTAAACAGTTCCACGAACGCTTCACGAATGCGAGTTTTCTCGTTCGAGAAGGCGGCATGCTTCTCGTGAGTGAAACCTCGCATCGTGTCAACGTACCATTACGGTGTGAGAGAAAAATATAATCTCCGCACGTCAATATAGGTAGAGCTCTTCGGTCCGTTGAGCTCAATAAAAGTTTGATCAAAGTCGACGCTAATTTGAATTTGAAGCCAAAGCTAAGAGCAACAGCTGTCGTATTCAAAGAGAGAGAAAATTAAATCGCGCTCCATCCCACAGAACATAAGAACGATCAGAAGTACCGCAGAGAGACTCGTTGCAGAAAGACTCAGCACCCATTTGTAACCACAACCCATCGGTTCTCTAGATCGTTTCTTTGTCGCACCGCTGGAGTGTGGAACTGTCGGCGAGTGTGTTTCCCGGATCCTTTAACCTGGGTGTCTTCAAACGTCGCATTAACAGGCTAGACAGCCTAGCTACAGTCCGCAAATCTGCTGGCATGGCACCTAACTGAGCGTGGTTTCGCGAGGAATGGTGATTTTGGCTCTGTCAGCTGCACCATTGGTCTCTCGGCACAGCCACCTATATTGGTTTACATAAAAAAATTAAAAAGCGCGGTGAAGCATAGTTCCGCGTCGAAACGTGTCGGTCGGCATCACAGAGCAAAAAATTCCGGTCTTGTGGGCGGTGTGGCCTGATCGTTGTTCTGTGGTCGGCATCGTACGCATGGCACGCATCGCACCAAATGAATTATAGTATTATTTGTATACCTTGCCATAGAAGTGCGTTCACTCCACTCCTCCGCACCGGCCGGACCGAACGCATCGCAGCGTCGGCAATGACGATTCCCCGATGAATTTTCTTATAAAAAGCTCGACATGTGGCGCCGAGACACCCATGGTGTCACACGACACCCATGGACAAGAGGTCGCATGCGGGGTTTGCGGATGCTATGCCGGTCTGACAGGTGCCTATTCACGGCAGTTTGAAGGATGCGAGAACTGTACTTTGGGGAAAATAATATATGGGCAGGTTCCAGAGTTTACCAGTTCTGAGGAGGAAAGATCTGCAGAACCGATATGTACGAATTCGCAGTAAGTCCACCGTGCAGTGCGCCTTGTGCGGAGGTGAAAAGGGGACGACGGGATTGCGTCAAGCATCTCCTATGAATACGACGTCGTGAAAATCGGAATTCAAATAATTACGCTCTCGTCGGCGGCGGCGAGCGTCGTCTGTATTCCGGTTGCTTTCGACTTGGACAACAGTACCCTTATCACGAGATTTAACCTACACCGCGTACTACGGTACGCCGTGTTCTCCGCATCATTTTGTATGGAGAAACGAAGTTCGCAAATCTATCACTAGAGGCGCTGCTCCGTTTCTCCATACAAAATGATGCGGAGAACCGGGGGCGTAGCGTAGTACGCGGTGTAGGTTAAATCTCGTGATAAGGGTACAGTGGACGCAATACTTCAAAGCATTCGTGTGATGCGATCCGTGGCGTCCGTTGCGGACTATAATGACATGTAGAGGCTTGTCTTGTGGTTCTGCACAATTCATTAAGGCCACGAAAACTATTTAGTTAAAAACAATTTCAAAGATTCAAAAATTATTTGTCTACAGGTGGCACTTTACAACTTGCGAGGTATCAAAACTCAAATTTTTTTGAACGGAAGTTTGGTTACTGTTTGGTTGTATGTGCACAATAAAAGCCACCAAAACGTTGTGTTTTAGTTAGAATTTTATTTAGTTCCCAGTCCAGACATCCTCATCCTCACGCTATATCCTTGTAGGTTATCTATCACTCACTCACTGACACTCCCCGCGCTGTCAAAACCTCTTCTACCCTACGCTTCAGTGTTCAATGTTTAAGTCAGCTTAGTCTAACAGTTACACTCACTGGGCTTGATGTTAATATTTTATTGCGCGTTACTTCTACGCGTTTTTTGGGTTCCCTAGCGAGTGACGCTGGCAGGTCCCTTATAAAGTCTGTCGGGTTCTACCGGCGTAAACTCACTCGCTAACTCACACAAATACGCATATTTCAACCAATAGCCGGGCCGGATGCCTCATCGAAAGCCTTCAGTACCCTAAGCACGAGATTTAACCTACTACGCTACGCTACGCCGTGTTCTCCGCATCATTTGTATGGAGAAACGGAGCAGCGCCTCTAGTGATAGATTTGCGAACTTCGTTTCTCCATACAAAATGATGCGGAGAACACAGCGTAGCGTAGTAGGTTAAATCTCGTGATTAGGGTACTGATGGGGGTTCACTCACACACCAGCGAGCGGAAATCATATTAAAAATAATAATTAATAACTAAAGAATAATGAATTAATTAATAATATTAATAATAATAACTAAATAATTAAAACCTAACTAACAAATGTATAACAATGATAAAATTAACCTAATAAATAAATAAAGAAAAACTAAATACTAACATTCAAAATTACTGTAAGTAAAAAACTTCGTCCAACTCCTCCGACTCCGCCACAGTACCCAATACGCTGGCTGCGTTGCCCCTTTGAATGGCTAGGCCTATTTGCTGAAAAAAGAAAGACTTGGCGCGTCGGTCACCAGACTTATCAATAAGGAGCTTTCCTAGGACGTTTCCGAAAGTCCTTGCGTCGGGTGACCACACGCCAAGTGTTTCCACAGCAAAGGCCAGGAATTCGAAGTGGCCGCGCAAGCCAACGTATTTTTTAATTTTCTGGTTTTGTGCACCTAGAGCGGCGGAGCCAGCCGAATTGGACGAGCCGGCAATATGGGTAGGTGCGAAGGTGTCAGCACACGTCGCGTCCCATACTAAAGCCTTTCCCCGGCTCCATGGGACTAAGGTCATGCCGTCAGGCCTCTTTCCGTCGTCCCGACATAGGCCTGGTGGTTCCAGCAGACTGGGAAAGTCCGCTGTGGCAAGGGCCCTCTTTATAAGCAGATTGATGTTGCCATGTCGAGACCGACGACCGGCACTGCGCTGGCATGCTAGTCCATGGTGGCCGAACGGGTCGACGTCAGTACCACAAACACAGACGTGTGGTTGGCACACCTTCGCACCCACTCGTAGAGCAACGGATATTCTTACTGTGTGGTTATCTAAAAGTGTTCCCATATGAGGGGAGGGGTACGCGTGTAACCAAGCCCCCGCCTCACTCTCCGAAGATGCCAGGACCCGGGCGCGATCGGTTCCCGATGAAGCTTGAAGCATTTCCGCATGTATGATTTTTATTCTTGGCAGATCCCAGCCTTTCTGTGAACCAGGGAATATAGGGGGAATCTCTCCGGGACATTGCGCCTTCCAACGCTCCATGGCTCCACTCAAGTGACTGACCTCAAACTCACCAAGTGAGGGTTTAAGTATATTTCCTATGAGGTTAAGTCCGCTATGAGCGGAGCCCAGGAACGCTGGAAGGGCGACATCCTCTACCAATCGAATTCCGATCCCTCCGAATTTCACAGGAAGGGTGGCCTGCCTCCAAGATGGTGATTCTAGACTCACATTTAAAATTTGTTGCATACAGCTTTTAATAGTATTATCCATAGCCCGCATACTCTCTTCGTGCCGCCACATAGGGCTACAACGAAGGAAGTATGTGAGTCTTGGGATACAGAAACAATGGCGGAGCAGAAAGAGGGCAACATGTTTGGTGATATAATTTAGGCGACCAGAGAACAGTTCCAGTTTGTCCTTCTTATCCTGAATGAGCAGCGGGATCGACTCATCGGTCAGCGGCGCTCCGAGTAAGAATAAGTTTTCCCTTGATAAAATCTTTATGTCAGGAATTTTAGCATTGAACTCACTGAGAACCTGATCTTTTTCCACTTCCGCAAATCCGGCTGAGAAATATATTTGGCACTTTGAGAAATTTAGACTTAAACCAACTTTAGCGAAATTTTGTAAGATGTTATCTAAATCATTCAAAAGAGTGTCCTTATTACCCGCTAATACCCCATCATCTAAATACCATAGGTTTAATTCAGAATTTATTTGCTTTATTGCGTCCAAAATGCCCAAGCTGAAGACGGGTGGACCCAGCGGATCGCCCTGTTGACAGCCGACCGATGACTCGATCACGCTGTTTTTGTATAAAAGTTTGGATGGGCTTGAGTAGCACTGAGCTAAATATTTGTAGGCCTCCGGTATGTGTTCCCTTACCGCCCCGAGCATTGAGTCCCGTTCTATACTATTGAAAGATTGAAAGCGTTGCTTACGTCAAGCTTAACCAGGACGATCGGGTCCTTCTTCGTGTCCAGGTAGGAGCGGGCGGCGTGGACGGCCACCTCGCACCCGCCTCTCGTGCCAAATCCGAGCTGAATTGGTTGGAAGAGCTTCTGTAATTTTAAATTAATTTTTTTACAAATAATTTTTGAGGTGATCCGCCTAAAAGTAGAGCCTATAGCAATAGGTCGAATACCACCTTCTTTTTTTTTCAACGCACATAGATATGCTCCATAGATGAATGGGAGGAACTCAGAAACCACACTTCCTTGTAACATGAAATTACAGATTTTGATTATAGATCTAATTAAATTCTGCCCAGCATCCCCATTGTTCGATCCTGTTAGGTCCTTCAGATGCGTCGGAGAGAGACCATCCATACCCGCGGCGGAGCCATTTGGGAAGGAAGCCAATGCGTCCAATATGTCTCTTTTATCCGCACTCAATTGGTCCTCTGTAACTGAGCTCGCGTCCGGGATGTTGAGTTGGCGAGAAGGTCGAGGGTGCTTGGAACGAAGAGCATCGAGGGTAGCAGCATCATCGGCGGCGACCGTATCTTCTGATGTCAGCAGACGGACTGCGCCCCTCACGTCTCCATCGAACACTTTGCTTTCTACCTTTTTCCAAAAGGAACCAGCATGTTGAACATTGGGAAGATTTTCCAATTTGGAATTTTCGTAGTGAGAAATGTTGTCTTTGATCTTACAGGCCAAACTTCTCCGATCATTTCCATCTACGTGCAGTACTTTAAAAGGAAACCTAAAGAGCTCTTTCCAGGACTTCAATGAATTATTGTCGACGCAAGCGTCGATTATTTCCGATAGCTTTCTGGCCACAGCAGTTCGAGCAGCTCGAGGAATTCTCCGAAGTAAAGGAACGTTTTCTCTCAAATATTGTATCTCCTCCGCAAAGCACTGGGCCGAAGAGTTCAGATTCTCGTTCAGCAGTACTGGCCCAGATTTAGCAGGCGTAGCCCCACTTTGATCTGGCTGAGTGGATGGTGTCAGCGCTTGTGGGCTCGGATGGCAGCGAGCGGTATGGATGTTCAGGCCCCTAGTACCTTTGAAAAATTTCGGAATCTTGCAGATTTGGCAACGGATGTGGTTTTTGTTGCTGGTGGAATCTCGGTGTCCATGGTTGTTGATTGCTGCTGTACTGATTGTGGCACAGATGTTTAATGGTTGTTGAGTAGCGGAATCTGCACAGCCCGAAATAGAAGCGGTTACATTACCGACTCTGATATCAACGCCTGCGCTCATGGAAATGAAGATATTCAATGTTATACTAAAAACTGCACCATGTTTATGACGAAAGCCTGCACTGTTAATGTTTAGCAATCAAGAAATATTATTATTTACTATTTTATAAATTTGAGATAAAAATTTTTGTTGTGACAGACTTGACAGTTGACAGAATAATTCTGTACTGATTGGTTGAGTGAGATGGTTTCTCATACTCACATCGGCGAGTTTGTTACGCCGGTACATGGGCAGGTGTCTGTCTGTCTATCATTCACGAAGCGCTGCTCGCACTCGAAGACGAAGGAAATCACTACAGAACGGCTATTATATGTCGTTCCTCACAGAGCATTGGTGAAATTTCAATATTTCGCCGAAGTATGAACCCGAGAGCCCGGAGAAATGAAGCGGTATCTACAGTACAATGATACATTGTACTGTAGATACATTGGAACGTACGACATATTTGTACATACATACATATCACACACGCTGAATCCCCCGACAATCGGGGTAAGCAGAATAATCGGTGTTGTGCTGCAAGAACTCTGATAAATTACAACAAACACTGACCACCACGTTTCGCAAAGTATTCGAACAAGATTCAATCGATCAAGCAGCGAGTAAGGCACGAAGACCCACCTGCTGCATGACTCGGTGGAAGTACCGTGGCAAGGTGAGAGGTGGCGAACCTGTCGCCCTTTAGCACGCATCTTGTTCTTATCCCTTAGTCGCCTTTTACGACATGCATGGGGAGAGATGCAGTGGGGCTATTCTTTTTAAGTACCGGTCCCACACAGACATATTTGTGTCACCACAGATCAGGCATATAAGAGCTAGATGCTATGTACTAATTATATGAACAAACTAGCTTTTGCCCGCGGCTTCGCTCGCGTGAAATTTGTGTTTAAAAAGAAGACAGAAAGTAAGCCCGCTACTGTTTTTTATTTCGGCGCGCGGAACAATTCGGTTTGTATGAGAGCCGCATCTTGGCGTAAACGGAACTGAATTTTATTTACCCTATCTTGTGTCCCACATAGTTAAGTGTGCTTATACAAAGTTTCATCGAATTCGGATGGTCGGTTTAAGCGTTATGGCGGAACATACATGCACACATTAAAATAATTTAAAAAGCCCCAGTTGCACTCCGGGAGTGCAGGCAGAAGTGAAAACTTTTTGTATTTCCGAAAATAATTCTTAGGTGGTTATAAAAAAAACTAAACACCCTAAAAAAATTTAAATACCGTAACATTGCTTAAAAAAGAAAACAAAAGAAAAAAAAACTAAATTTTTTTTGAGGGATTCGAACCCATGGTCGAAGAATACAAATCCTACACTCTTACCAATGAGCCACGAAATCACATAAACGGCCAAACGAATATCGGATTCCCTTGATTCGCTTTCGGCTTTACTGTCACTGAGAGACGAACAGAATTGATCCCGAGCCACTCGTAACTTAACCCTTAATGCAATGACTTAAGGTTACATTTTAAATAATAAAAATAAATCTATCGCTTTTCGAGATCTGACGCGAGTTTAAAATTTTTTTACCCACCTAAAAAAGTGCCAAGCGCCGCTAAAGAAGTTTTCACTTCAAAAATCGTCAATTTAGTTTTAGTATCATACATAGAGTCTACAAACGCAGTATCTCATTCATGATGTCAGTATCCATGACCCATCCCTTACAGATTAATAATTGATGATTGATAATATTAGATGTGCCCGAAAACTTCAGTAAAAACAATATGTGAACTGTTTGAGTAGTTCTCAAGTTATAAGCGAACATAAAATTGACGGTAGCGAGTCGGGTCGGTCGTTCTGTCACATACTTTGCTTAGTAGGATAGACATATCCAATAGTATCGTACAGACCTAAGTTTATTCAGACTCCTAAAATTACGGGATAACATTTGCATCTAAATCTGCAGATTCGTCTGGCTCGCAGTGAAGTACCGCGGCACCGCAGACATTGAAATGAATAGGTAATTATTTTGAACAAATATTTGTATCTGCAGACACGCGCACTAGATTGGAACATCCATAAACCCGTCCCGGGTAACATTGGAATATGAATTTCTCTCTGAAGGCATGACTAGACGGTACAATATTAACATCCATATCCTACAAAATACATAGAACGCGAGAAGATTTGATATTTTAGATGCTCGTGCCAACCGTTACTGAGGTTTCTATATTATGTGTCTATAGAATGTGTTTACTATACAATATAATTTCTATATCAATTCGACAGTGACTTACAAACGGACAAACAGTCCGTTTGTAACTCTGAAACGTGTCAACAAGACAATTTCTGAAGCAAAAAATTTTCATGAAGGTTTTGCGAGCTTAAGAAACAGATAATTCTTCATTACAAATAAGCCGAAGTAAAACGTAAAAACGATGTTCAAAAAAATTTATTTTAATAATTTTTTCCAGAGCTCCATATAATTTTTTTTTAATGGAAACTGACACGGTTGGCCCACATCACCTACAATATCCGTGATGTCAGCCCATAACACCGGGTGAACTAGGTGTCATGTCAGTGTTTTCCTTCATTGTGACTTGCGAAAATTGTTTTTCAGTTCTTCTTCGCATTGAATTTAGAACTGGCGGAATTTTCGACGTATCCAAGCGTAGGTCATTGTATAATTTCATCCACAGGTAGGTATACCTGTGGATGAAATTATACAATCTATACATATAATAAAATCGTAAAGGTAAGAAAGTCTGTACATTGAATGTATTCAGAAAAAAACTAACCAGGGTGGCTTAAAATGAGATACTGAACATTTTAGAACAGTTTTTAAAATTTTTGTTTGTTTGTTTGTTTGTTTGTCTGTACGCGCATCATGCAAAAACCACTGAACGGAATTAGACGAAATTTTGTATAGTGGCAGTTTTTATGCCGGGTTAACATAATACGTAAAAAAAATTAACAAAAATAAAAAAAATTTAACAATTATAAACATTATTGCCCGTTTAAAATCCCGTAGTCCAAAGTACATAATTATATCTTGAGAACTGGCAGCAAATACAATTTGAATAAAATATTCATTCGAAATTTAAAAATAAGTAGATACAACGTAAACGACAAGTTCTTCTTTTTTATAACTTGAACACAATAGTCTATAACATATCTATTCTTTCTATACATATAATAAAATCGTAAATGCAAAAATGTCTAATTGTACGCGCATCTCGCAAAAGCCACTGAACGGAATTTGACGATACTTTTTATAGTGACAGTCTATATCCCGAATTAACATAATAATAAAAAAATATAATAATAATCACGCAATCCAAAGTAATGGTAAAAAACAATTTTAAATGTCATGTTGACAACGGAGAACTGTCATCTCGACCGTGAGCTGGCCGGTGACAAATTGTTTGATAAAAAAAAATTATTGAAAGTAGAAGTTATGTCGCTGTCATTGGTGCAATAAAAATTTATATATCTGTTGCCCGCGGCTTCGCTCGCGTGAAATTCGTATTTCAAAAAAAGAAAGTAAGTAAGTAAAGGGGGGCCCGAAGGCGGATCTGCGCTCACGTAAACGATATTCTTTCTCGATGATAGTAACTAAGGGCGAGGCGGAAGGCGGAGCTGAGTTCAGGAAGAAGAAAAACATTCTTGAAGAAAGTAAGTAACTAAGGGCGAGGCCGAAGGCCGAGCTCTATTCTGGAAGACCATAAACCTTCTCGAAGAAAGTAAGTAACTATGGGCGAGGCCGCAGGCCGAGCTGCGTTCAGGAAGAAGCTAAACCATCTTGAAGAAAGTAAGTAACTAAGGCGAGGCCGAAGGCCGTGCTCTATTCGGGAAGACCATAAAACATCTTGAAGAAAGCAAGTAACTAAGGGCCAGGCCGTAGGCCGAGCTGCGTTGAGGAATAAGGTAAACATTTTTGAAGAAAGTAAGTAACTAATTCGAGGCCGAAGGCCGAGCTACGTTCTGACAAATGATAAACCATCTCGAAGAAAGCAAGTAACTAAGGGCGAGGCCGAAGGCCGAGCTGCGTTCAGGAAGAAGCTAAACCATCTCGAATAAAGTTAATTAACATTAAGATTGAGTTAATTTAATTTAAATTTTATTATAAAGTCCACGCTTCTGACGGCAAATATACCGTGCATCCTAGAACCTCGCGGTTATTCCCGGCTGGATGGCAAGAGGCCCGATCACCTTAGTGCGATGGACTAAGGGTAGTTCTTTGATGTGGGACGCCACTTGTGTTCTCACATTGGCTCCAAGTCACGTTAGGACATCTTCAAGAGAGGCTGGCGCGGCCGAGGCTGGGGCGGAGAGCCTCAAACGCAACAAATATAGAAATACAATTCAAGATTTCGAATTTGTTGCGTTTGCGGTTGAAACCCTCGGTCCGTGGAGCAGTGAAGCCAAAAGAGGCTTGGGCCTCTGCTGGTTGACGCAACCGGTGTCCCGCCATCAAGGGCTTATGGACTTCATTCAAAGGGTAAGCCTGGCCTTCCAGCGGGGTAATGCCGCAAGTGCTCTAAGAACATTTGAAAATGCCCGTTTTGATAGTTATTTTAATGTTTGATAGGTAGGTTTTAATTCTGTAGTTATTAATATTACTTTTTTATTTTTATGAAATAAATAGATTGAGTAAACGTTATTATATTCTATAGAAGAAAGGAAGTCTTTAAGGGCGAGGGCCGAAGGCGGAAGAGGGTTTTTGGTTTACCTGAACGCAGCTCGGCCTTCGGCCTCGCACTTAGTTCCTTCCTTTCTTCCGGAAGGTTTATCGTCTTCCTGAACGCAGCTCGGACTTCGGTCTCGCCCTTACTTACTTCTTTTATTTGAGAAAGGTTTATCGTTTACCTGAAAGCAGCTCGGCCTTCGGCCTCGCCCTTAGTTAGTTACTTTCTTTGAGGAGGTTTATCGATTACCTGAACGCAGCTTGGCCTTCGGCCTCGCCCTTAGTTACTTACATTCTTCTTTGGAATACGAATATCACGCGAGCGAAGCCGCGGGCAACAGCTAGTAAACAATAAATCCGAACCACGGTCAGCCTCCAACGGTCAAGCGATCACCCATCCAAGTACTGACCGCGCTCATGGTTGCTTAACAACAGTCGATCGACCGCACCACTGAGGTACCGAGGCTGTCAGAACATTGGCCTCTTCGTATCTTTGTTGTGGATAGAGGTAAAAGCCTGAAATTGATGAAAGATATTTTTTATAGAAATGAGTATGTTAAATATGGATATAGATATAATATATATGGCTATAATATTTATTATTATTAATTATAAAATATAATTTTCATAACTGAATAACACAAATTGAATAAAACTAATTAGAATGAAATTAATCTCACGGAGAACATATTCAAAATATATAAAAACTAAATAAATGTATGGAGGAAAGATAAAGGAAACGGACATTGTTGAATTGGGGATTCAATGATATGAAAAGACTTGGCTCTGGGTGGGATCTTACAACTTTTTACGGTGGAAAGGTTGCGTGCGAGACTTTTTATGTAAATTTTTTACATTGTATATTTTTGATAGGTAAATAAACTGCTCGTAACACTAACATAGGTACGTACCAAGAATGTTGTGGGAAGGATACTATAGAGACAAAATCAAGGAGGCAGAAAAGAAGCAAAAAGTAATTAATTAATTAAAAAAGCAATTCGCGAAACTAATTAAACAGTTAGATTAATTAAAACTTTGTTTCGTCTGAATGATCGTTTCCATTAAACATTTTAAAATTTTTCAGTCTGTTTGTTGTTCACGTAATTTTTGAACGTGGTATTTTTAGTGAATATAATAAAACAATAATTATCCTTCGTTGCGCCGGTATAAAAATAAAATAACCGCAGATACGATACGCGCGACAAACTCAATCACAAGTTGGGATATTGAATATTCGGTTTCGTTCGACGAGGAGACAGAAGCGCTCTTAGGTATACATAAGAGACGCGCACAGCATCCGCAACTAGGCAATAATATGGCGCCGAGAGATCGGTCACACCATCTAACCAAAGTGAAAGGAATCTAACCTACTTTTGTCGAGATAAAGGCGATGAAAGGACTGGCACTTGCTTTGAAATAAACACTCGAATATTTTGGTGAAAGATTGAAGAAGCATAGTAAGCAATAAATTGTAATTTTGACAATAGTATCTAGCAATATTACAATTTTATTTATTTTCCGGGCAATGTTACCTCTCGTTTTGGCAATTTGCATTGGGACGCAAGATCACTCGGTAACAATTTCCAGACTTCTTGCTTTTGGAGTTTTTGTTTTTTTTTTTTTTATGGAAGCTGACACGGTTGGCTACATCACCTACTATCCAAATTTCCATGACCGCCATGCACTAAAAAAATGCAATATGCAATAAAAAAGTAGTTCATACTTCTCTTACGCCTCCCTGAGCGTGGTATTTTTTTTTTAATTTTTTTTTTTATAGATGAAGTGGTGTTATTGGCTGTGTTTAATTTTCCAACGAACTTTTATGCACAGCCACCAGTGTCAGCTGTTTATAAAACACATAGAAAAAGTTATATACAGGGTGGTTCAGGGTAGGGTTTGTAACTTCAGGGTTCGAAAGGGCTCCATATTAGAAGACGAAAAGCTCTGAAACGTTTTCCCAGATTAGGTCATTTTGTAGTACTCTTTGGTGAAAATCGTTTAATCGAGATTTAGTGGACGGTTAACATCCACCTTTATTAAATAAAAATAAAGTTATTTACTTACATGCTTCACTAGTAGAATTGAACGACATGTAGGTAAAAATTCCAAACACTTAAATTTGAATGACATCAAAAGAAAAAAGGGTACTGTACTAGGTCATTGCACTCTCTAGACGTAGACAAAACTTTTGCCAAATCCCCCCAAACTCACTGTCCATCGAATTTATTATAGCAATTTTCAACTTTTGTTGAAAAAAAAATACTTGGAGTGATAAGGATTTTTTTCTTCTAACTATTGCTGAAGTGTCTCAAGCCTATCTTGAAACACCCAACTATATCAAAATGGATGAATACTTTTGACATTGTCTTATCTTGTGCTTGCTCTGGGCGCACATGCAGTTTACAATAACAAATACAAAACTGCGTGTAAACTCATACGTAACACGAAACGCGGGCCCGAGTGCGGGAAACAGTGGAGTGGAGTTTTCCAAATTGTACAAAGGGTAGAAAAGCGATTGTTACGTTCTGGGTACTACTCTAAATAAAAGAACCAATATGTAAAACATGTTTATTTACCCAGTACGTAATTTTATTTATTTAATCCAAAGGCTATGAGTTCGGTGGTAGTTCCGAGAGGGTCGTTCTACTAGTTAGGATTACTCCTACCTACCTAACTACCTATGAAGCTTCAAGATCTAAATAAGAAGGCCCGAATGGCAAATATGTATCTATAACAAAATGAACTCCAATCGGAACCTACGATTAGATCCCCTAATGGAACTTCTATATGGATCCCCAAATGGATCTTCTATATGGATCCCCAAATGGATCTTCTATATAGATCCCCAAATGGAACTTCTATATGGATAATTAAGTTGTGGGAATTACAAAATCAAAGTATTTTATTGTTCTATTCACCTTGCAGGGGATATTTTAACCCCCGAAGAAAAAAGAGGGGTGTTATAAGTTTAACGTGGGTGTATATGTATGTCTGTGTGCATCGTAGCTTCCAAACGGATGGAGCGATTTGGATGCGGTTTTCTTTATTGTAAAGCTGGTTTAATAGGGATGGTTGTTAGCTAGGTATGTAATCATGTAACCAAGTAATTAAGTAATTAAAAAAAATAATTATCTTACAAAAGGGACCGATTTGCATGCGGTTTTTTTATCACCTTGACACGCTCGAGTAACCGCGTCCTACACTGGCGGCCGACAGGAAAACGAATGTGGGCAGACCACCCGCCAGGTGGGGACGACGACATCAAGTACGTCGGCGGAAAGCAGTAGTGGTCCCGTGCCGCTGAAGGCCGGAAGGACTGGAGGAAAATTGGAGAGGCTATGTCCACCAGTAGACGCATACACGCTGACTGACTGTTTTAAAACCAACATGGGTCGCTTTGTCGAGGGACCAATGGTACAGTCGACAGAGCCAAAAACGCTCTCCTCACCAAACCAAGCACGGTTAGGTGCCATGCCAGCAGATGCTACTGATTGACTGTTGCTAGGCTTTCTAACCCTTTTACACGACGTTTGAAGACACCCAGGTTAAAGGATTCGGGAAACGCACTCGCCGGAAGACAGTTCCACACCATAGCGGTGCGACAAAGAAACGATTTTGAGAACCGATGGGTTCTCAAAAGCCCAATGTCAACGACAAAGGGGTCGATTGTCGGGAACAGCGTGTTTAGTGTGTTATGTATGAATTTGGTTGCACGCAATGTGAGCCAATGCCATTTCAACACTTTTGAATTCTTCCGACTTCTTTTTATTCCATGCGCGGCTCACGGAGCACACTCGACAACAACTGTTCGCTTTATTTGTATATCTATTCCCTTTATGAGGGGTCTATCAGCCGGGGGACGGGGGGCGGAGGGGCGGAGGGCCGGGGGCGGAGGGGCGGAGGTCCGGGGGCCTGGACCCGAGGGCCGGGGAACACGAACACAACGCAAGAGTCCCCAGTATGTGTCGAGGAAAAAATCCGGACTTTGAGAGACCGCGGCGGGTCTCCCAGAACTCCAGGGTTTCCATCATTGATTTTATAACCCTGTCGGGACAGATAGACCACTCCATATAAAAAATTTGGTAACGTTGTAAATCGTAAAACCAACAGAGGGCGTTAATAATTTTTCTTGATGTTGTCGTAAAACAAACAGGTGGCGTTAATGTTTGTTAATACTTCTATACTAAGGGCGCTATCTAGTTGAAATACAACAGTATCTAGGTACCTTTAATTGTCACTAGGCTGTAGAATTACTGCTACTAGACAAAAGATGGCGCTTTCATTTATATTTATAAACAAAGACATTAAACCCCCTCAATCTCTTTGTTTATAAAGAACATTATTTATGTAAATTCCAAAATTTTTAATTATATTTGAATAATAAAATTATGACAATTTACAATTAAACTAACACTTCTTATCAAATTAAATAAAATAAAAAAATGTTTTGAAAATAATTTGGTATACGGAACAAAATATTATTATGATTGTAATTTCCTGTTTGTGCGCTTTTAATAGATAGATCCTGGATAGAACGTATTTATTTAGTTGAATACTCAGAGGAAGTTGAACAGTTAAACAAATACTCGTCACTCTTCATTCTAATAATGTCAGCATTGTAGGTAAAAAAAAAAAATATGAAAACTGCCTTAAAAAATGTATGAAATAAAAAAAATCGAACCCTAGAGTTGAAGGCGGTGCTAAAGAAGGCTACACAAAACACAAATCACAAAGGATATCATCCACTCATGTTTTCTTTCATGTATCATTTTTGCTTGCTTTAGCACCGCCTTCAACTCTAGGGTTCGATTTTTTTTATTTCATACATTTTTGAAGGCGGTTTTTATATATTTTTTTAAATAGTTTTTTATTTCACAGTTTTTTTTTGGAATTTTTTGCTATTAATGTACTCGGCGGAATCGCTCGACCTTCGGCCTCGCGATTCCGCCTCGCTTTCCAATCTGATCTCGACCAAATTAAAATGGAACCACCTCATGGTTATCCCCTTTCAAAAAAAAAAAAAAAGAATTTTCAAAATCGGCCCACAAAGGGTGGGTTTAATGTCTTTGGCCCACAATAATTGACGGAGTAATCGCGTAACAAACATCCAAAAAAAGAAAACATACCGTCGAATTGAGAATCTCCTAGGTCTAAAGTAAATTGCTCGTGAAGACAAATTCAACGAGCCCAAACACGATGGGTTTATCATGTGTAGTTTAGGAGTTCCTATGGCCACCTTCCGTCTCCGTCATCAGACCAGCTCGATGGTACTCGTACTCGTATTATAATATATTAAGCGCATCTGGCCGGTCGGAAAAGATTTCAAATTTAGAATATTCATGAAACAAGGGTCCGAATATGAATGACAATATCGATTCATGTATTTCAATACAATGACAGAGAAAATTTCAAAATATTAGGTTATATATTTATATAGGTATATTATATTACTACTATTATATTATATTAATTACTATTATATTATATACTATATTAGGTTATAGGTTATATTATATATATTTGGTATTATATTTAATACTTTTTAGTTCTAGTTTATTTTTTTTTAAGTCGGTTTTATATTTTTAAAACAATATTACATAAAAAACAATAATCGAAATCGAATAATCGAAATCGGTTGAAGTGGTACAGAATTATTCGCCATGTGTCAAACTGCAAATTGCTGAAAAAGTCCACATCACAAAAGTTTTGCTGAAGGTAACCACACACCAATAGTATTTTGTTGCTTTTTCATAAACCGCTCAATCAATTTCAATAAAATTTCAATGGGAGCACCTCTGAAGTATGACCTACCAAACAAAAAAAGAATTTTCAAAATCAGCCCACAATTAACACGTTGAACGCCATACGACCCACCGGTGGGCCTAGCGTACTTTTCCGTTCGGGCCAAGCCAAACTCATTATATCCGTAATTTTCATCAACTTGAGATTTTCATCACAAAGTTTATAAAATGCGGTAATTTGTAAGGAAAATAAAAATTTGCGACTTTTACCGTCTAATTTTCGAGATATAGCAAAAGGCTCACGGGTGGATCGTGTGGCCTCCTATGAAGGATTTGTATTTTTCTGTTGGCTGGGGCCGCGGGGTCACGCCGCACAGTGCAGCGTCCCGAAGAAAAGTCCGGACGTTTGACATTTTCTCACATGTCCCAGAATCCAAAAAAAAATTACTATCGCCCATTCTACAGGATCCTAGCTATAACAAAGAATAGCTTTTATTTTTTTCACCATACTCTAACATTTTTTAATTTAATCCGGAAAAGAACTCTGCCAGGAAATTTCAATGTATTGCATTAAATACGGTGAAATGTATTATTTCCTGTCGCCTTTCTTATTTAATATTTATAACTTTTGGGTAATAATGGGTTCAAATGGTATATCACAGAATATATAAATGTAAGCATATGGCCATTTTACTAAATAACGTAATTTTTATAGACTGGTTTTAGAGAATCGATCAAATAATCCGAAGTGAAATATTTAAACATCAAGAAAGTAAAAAGTCCAAAACGGTCCAACAAATGATTATTGCTGCGTTATAGATTAGCTATTGGACTTTAGCCAGTATGAAAATGGTAGCCATATGCAGCCATATCTTATATACTTTTTATGTTTGTTTACGATCGCGCCTAGCCGCGCCTGACGCTCAAAACGGCCACTCTTTGTTTTGGTGACACATAACATCACTATCACAGTATTGTATTATTTATGGTGTTATACTGTTCTTATAACAACATCACAATGAGCACTATTACATACGTCTAATAAAATAACTTATTGGGGGTCGAGTATTTTAAAATATATATATTAACGAGTCACCTTTAATTCTAATTTACTTTGATATTCGTTTATTAAGATCTCACAGTAGAAATTATTTTATACATCATGCACTATATCTTTATACATAATAGGTATATAGCATAATATGTATACATAGTCGGTACTATAGTACCTAGATTTTTTGTGGTTTAAGATATGAAAAATAATCTATACATATAATAAAATCGTAAAGGTAAGAAAGTCTGTACATTGAATATATTCGGAAAAAAACTAACCAGGGTGGCTTAAACTGAGATACTGAACATTTTAGAACAGTTTTTAAAATTTTTGTTTGTTTGTTTGTTTGTCTGTACGCGCATCACGCAAAAACCACCGAACGGAATTAGACGAAACTTTGTATAGTGGCAGTTTATATGTCGGGTTAACATAATACGTAAAAAAAAATAACAAAAATAAAAAAAAATAAACAATAATAAAAACATTATTGCGCGTTTAAAATCACGTAGTCCAAAGTGCATAATTATATCTTGAGAACTGGCAGCAAATACAATTTGAATAAAATATTCATTCGAAATTTAAAAATAAGTAGATACAACGAAAATGACAAGTTCTTCTTTTTTATAACTTGAACACAATAGTCTATGCATATCTATTCTTTATTCTTTCTATACATATAATAAAATCGTAAATGCAAAAATGTCTATTTGTACGCGCATCTCGCAAAAACCACTGAACGGAATTTGACGAAACTTTTTATAGTGAAATTGTATATCCCGGATTAAATAATAATTAAAAAATATATTAAAAATCACGTAATCCAAAGTAATGGTAAAAAACAATTTTAAATGTCATGTTGACAACGGAGAACTGTCATCTCGACGTGAGCTGGCCAGTGACAAATTGTTTGATAAATAAAAAAAATAATTGAAAGTCGAAGTTATGTCGCTGTCATTGGTGCAATAACGGCTTCGCTCGCGTGAAATTCGTATTTCAAAAAAAGAAAGTAAGTAACTAAAGGCGGGCCCGAAGGCGGATCTGCGCTCACGTAAACGATATTCTTTCTCGATGAAAGTAACTATGGGCGAGGCCGCAGGCCGAGCTGCGTTCAGGAAAAAGCTAAACCATATTGAAGAAAGTAAGTAACTAATGCGAGTCCGAAGGCCGAGCTACGTTCGGATAATTGAAAAACCATCTCGAAGAAAGCAAGTAACTAAGGGCGAGGCCAAAGGCCGAGCTGCGTTCAGGAAGAAGCTTACCATCTTGAAGAAAGTAAGTAACTAAGGCGAGGCCGAAGGCCGTGCTCTATTCGGGAAGACCATAAACCATCTCGAAGAAAGCAAGTAACTAAGGGCGAGGCCGAAGGCCGAGCTGCGTTCAGGAAGAAGCTAAACCATCTTGAAGAAAGTAAGTAACTAAGGGCGAGGACGAAGGCCGTGCTCTATTCGGGAAGACCATAAACCATCTCGAAGAAAGCAAGTAACTAAGGGCGAGGCCGTAGGCCGAGCTGCGTTCAGGAAAAAGGTAAAAATTTTTGAAGAAAGTAAGTAACTAAGGCGAGGCCGAAGGCCGAGCTACGTTCTGACAAATGATAAACCATCTCGAAGAAAGCAAGTAACTAAGGGCGAGGCCGAAGGCCGAGCTGCGTTCAGGAAGAAGCTAAACCATCTCGAATAAAGTTAATTAATATTAAGATTGAGTTAATTTAATTTAAATTTTATTATAAAGTCCACGCTTCTGACGGCAAATATACCGTGCATCCTAGAACCTTGCGGTTATTCCCGGCTGGATGGCAAGAGGCCCGATGCTATCACGTTAGTGCCATGGACTATTTTCACATTGGCTCCAAGTCATGTTAGGACATCTTCAAGAGCGGCTGGCGCGGCCGAGGCTGGGGCGGAGAGCCTCAAACGCAACAAATATAGAAATATAATTCAAGATTTCGAATTTGTTGCGTTTGCGGTTGAAACCCTCGGTCCGTGAGCAGTGAAGCCAAAAGAGGCTTGGGCCTCTGCTGGTTGACGCAACTGGTGTCCCGCCATCAAGGGCTTATGTACTTCATTCAAAGGGTAAGCCTTGCCATCCAGCGGGGTAATGCCGCAAGTGCTCTAAGAACATTTGAAAATGCCCGTTTTGATAGTTATTTTAATGTTTGTTAGGTAGGTTTTAATTCTTTAGTTACTTTTTTATTTTTATGAAATAAATAGATTGAGTAAACGATATTATATTCTATCGAAGAAATGAAGTCTTTAAGGGCGAGGCCCGAAGGCGGAAGAGGGTTTTTGGTTTACCTGAACGCAGCTCGGCCTTCGGCCTCGCACTTAGTTCCTTCCCTTCTTCCAGAAGGTTTATCGTCTTCCTGAACGCAGCTCGGCCTTCGGCCTCGCCCTTACTTACTTCCTTTATTTGAGAAAGGTTTATCGTTTACCTGAAAGCAGCTCGGCCTTCGGCCTCGCCCTTAGTTAGTTACTTTCTTTGAGAAGGTTTATCGATTACCTTAACGCAGCTCGGCCTTCGGCCTCGCCCTTAGTTACTTACATTCTTCTTTGGAATACGAATTTCACGCGAGCGAAGCCGCGGGCAACAGCTAGTTTATTATAAAAGTGAAGAGCTGGAACAAAATTTTATTATTTTGTTTTAACACTACGTGAATGCTGAAGCCATGGATATACTGCAGCGAAGCATTGATTTTTACGTTTTATTACGAGACAATTCTTTACCATTAAAAGAATATATAATATATTAATGACTGAAAAAGTGCTGGAAGTAATTGGAGAATCGTTTCCATCCGGAGAACGAGCGACGATCAAGACTTGGCAGAATGTGCACCTGTAGTAAATAGAGTTTAGAATAGTACATAATTAAATAAGGTACTTATCTTGTCTAATTTCTCATAATAAATTTAAAAAAAATCTATGTTTCGCTGCAGTAGATCCATGACATGTCATTACGAATGTATTTTCTCTGGTTTATTTTTAAACGTAGTACCTTATTTCATTTATTTTTTCTTTACTTTTTAATAAAAAAAATATAAATATTTAGATTTAATTTTAGTACTAATTTAATTTCGAAAGTTTAATTATAATTTTGTTTAATTAATTTTCTAGTTATGATTATGACTACTCTTGTTTTTAATTAAAAATATACATATTTAAATATACTATCGATGTTATGAATTCATATATATAATCAATATCACCGTCAGCTCGGCAGCATTATCTGTCCGCGGTCACTGATGAACATAGGCTTCTCCCTAAGCATGCGATCTTTTATGCAAACTTAATATAAATACATAATACAAAACTGTTGTAAAACTAAATAAAAAGCATTTAAATTTCTTTATTTTAATTTTTAACCTTCCTGAATAAATAAAATAAATACCTGGAAACACAAAAAAAATAATCTTACACACAGCGCATATTTTGAATTTCAAATTAAAATAACTATAAATTCTATTGCTTGATTTCTTTCAAATTTACAGAATTAGTAGCTAAACTATTCAAGATTATTCATGCAAAATTTCAGAGCATTATCTTGAAAAGTTTCGGAGAAATCAAGCGATGTCCGCAAAATCGTATTTTGGTTGCACTGTGCGCCGCGGCCCACCCGTTGCGCGCGCGCCGCGGACGCAGCGATCAATCCCGGTCCGGCTGCGTCGACAATTGAGGATGTTTTACGCTTTTCTCGCCAAAAATGGATTATTTTGAAGATTTCGAGTTAACACAAGAAGCGCTAACGCAGTTAGAAAACATCGAGATAGATCTTCTGAACCGTAGTTTCGGAATAGATTCTATGAAGACGTAGTTCAACCAACGAAAAGAAGATGCTGTCGAATTCTTTTGTCGGAGAGTGAGGATAGCGACGATGAAATGCGTATAGAAAGACGGAAGAGAATGAAACACACTCTGGAAAGGAAAGAGGGATTGGCCAGAAAAGTGAGAAGAACATGTCACCAATGTTATGCAAAGAACGTACCAATAATGGGTAGCAAACAGGCTAAAACCAAGTCGAAAAAAGTATCCACTTATTGCCAAAGCAGCCCAACTAAACCATTCCTTTGTTTGCCTTGTTTTAACAAGACTCACGGATAATTCTTTATTGTTTATGGTTAAGAGCCAAAGGGTTAAGATGATTATTTTAAATACTGAAGTGTCATAATGTTGTGATTGTTCAATTTCATAAATATTTTCTTTTGTTCAATTTCATAAATTATTTTCGTAATAAATAATGTCTTCTTATTTGGTAATGAAGAAAATATTATGTTCATTTTTATTTTGACGAATATTTTCTTATTATTTTCTGGTTTTATTAATTCTATTAATAAAAATATTATTTTCTACCTTATCGTTAAGAGCGGCCCTAGCATCGTTACAATTAACTTAATAAAAAACTACAAGTTTCTATTGGATTTGAAAACCACGCCGTCCGCTTCGACTACAAGGCCATGCGGCTCACTTCCATATTGGCTTTGTAGCTGCGCTCTGTGGCTTGTAGGAAGCGTTTACGTAGGACCTCTCACGCGGCTCACCGGTGACCCCCATGACCTGAATAGTTCAGTAAGGAAAGGCTCACCGGTGAGCGGTGAGCCCCGTGGCCCAAACGGAAATACTGGATTTTTCATGTGGCGTTGAACGTGTAAGATTGTAATTTCCTGTTTGCGGTTTTACTCCGGTCCAAAGAGTTTACAAACTCTTTGGTTGTACCTAGCTCCGCTTATTTGTTGTTATATCCGCTATAGTAACACATATTCTGTGAAAATTTCAACGGGCTTCCTATTACGGTTCAAGAGATACAGCCCTCGGATAGACAAACGGACGGACGGACAGACAGACTGCGGAGGCTTAGTAATAGGCTTCCGTACAGGGATACGGAAACCTAAAAATAAGGGGTGAAATAGGGGTGAAAGTTTTTGTATGGGGAATCCATGATTTCTCTAGGTAAGGATATGAAAATTTATTATCTAGGCTTTTGGCACAGATTACTCAATAGTTACTGCTTTTGGTAAGAAATCATGAATAATGGTCAGGAAGAGGAAGGGGGAGAGAAAAGAAGGGGGAGTGGGTGGGAGGTACGTTTGTCAGCCTCGGTAGCTCAGTGGTGCAGGCAACCCTGGGCGCGGTCAACACTTGGATGGGTGACCGCTCGACCATTGGAGGCTGACCGTGGTTCGGATTCCACGTAAAACTGTAGCACCCTTCCCTTCTTACCTTACTAGGGTTGGTACCACCGCACTGAATAAAACGTATGTCGAAACGGCTATGTAAATCAAAGAGATTTGATGTAAATAGTAATTTTTTTCGTTTTTGTCCGTCCAGTTCAGTATAGCCGGCACGACATGTCCGACATCACGGATGTTGTAGGTGATGTATCCAACCATGTCAGTTTCCATAAAAAAAAGAAGAAGAGGAGGAGAGGTATGGAGGGAGGAAGGGTTAGTGAATGAGGGCAGGTGTGGGGGAGGGAGGTAGTAGAGGGAACGAGGAGGAATGGATATCGAGGGAGTGAGAGGTTGGAAGGGGGAAGGGGCGGGGTAAGAGGGGGTTGCGGACAGGATGAGGGGTAGTAGGGGAGGAATGGAATGCGAGGGTGATGGGAAGGAGGGGCGGCATGAGGGGAGGAAGGGAAGTAGGGAGAGAGGGAGGGAATGGGCGAAAGGGAAGGTGGCAAAGAGGGGGTCCGTGAAGGGTGAGGGGAAGGAGGGGAGGAAGGCGGGATCGAGGAGAGAAGACAGGGAGAGAGGTGAGTGAGAGATGGGCGAGGAAGGAATCCCTTCCTTCCTCCCGAAAAAGATAGAGAATATAAGAGAAGCGATGGTTTATTATCAATTTTGCATTTAAATCAGATTTACTATTTTTTTATTTTATTCGTCGTCGTCAAAGAGATTTTATGTACATACATACATACATACATGATACGTCATTGGTCGTCGTCGGTAAAATCTACAATTTTATATAACGTACTCGTATCATTGACTTATATATTCTGTAAAGTATAACACAAATACATTAAACCCACCCTCTTTTAATCTCTTTGGTATAACACCACCAGCAGCATCGTAGATGGAAAAAATAGCCCTGGACTCAACTTTTTTTAATTCGGTGCCTGGACTCCGTACTTCATACTCAAAGACATTTTGTTTATACTTCAACTATTACCAAAGAAGAGGGTGGGTTTAATGTCTTTGACTATTACTAAAACGAGACACCGCGATTATGGTAGTGTGCGTATCGCGTGAATACAGAACCGACCGTCTCAAGAGATCGCATCGATATTGTGTCATCCTTTTTCCACGCGCAGTAACCCGTATCGCTTGCCTGCACGCTCCACGCAAACATTTGCGTGTTCCAAAACAAGCGAACGTCGCGCGTCGATCGATAAATTTCCGCAACAGCTAAAAACTATGGAGGTGGCTTTTTACTTTCGAGCGACTGTAAGGAGAAAGGAAGTATTGTGATCGTCCAAAATGTCGAAGTTGAGAATGCGACTGATTTTTTTTTTTTTTTTATTGAAACTGGCACGGTTGGCTACATCACCTACAACATCCGTGATGCCCATAACACCGGGTGAACTTGGTGCCACGTCAGTGCTTCCCTTCGGTCGTGCCGGCTACACTGAACTGGACGGAAAACACAAACTATTTACATAGCCGTTTGGACCGACCTTTCATTCAGTGCGGTGGTACCAACCCGGGCGGGTTAAACCCTACCACCTAGTAATATAAGAAGGGGGTCATATCCCTTAGTCGCCTTTTACGACATACACGGGGAGAGATTCAGTGGGGCCATTCTTTTAAAGTACCGGCCCCACACAGTACAGATTTGGGCTATATATCTGTCAACGATCCCAAAAAAGTGGTTTTGAGAAACATGTATGTGTGTGTGTGTGTGTCCGTCCAGCGACCTTGTGCCTAAACTGCTCAACCGATTTCGTTCAAAATTCGTATTTAGTAGTTTGAAATGATAATCTAGGGGTAAATTTTTTTACTTTTTCAAAATTCGAAAAAATAAGGGTAGCCGTCATACAAATTTGTCTATGGCAATGTGTCCAGCGACGTTGCGCCTCAACCGCTCAACCGATTTCGTTGAAAATTCATATTTAGTAGTTTGAAACGATTATCTAGGGGTACCTTTTTTAATTTTTTTTTATTTAAAAAAATAAGGGTAGCTGTCATACAAATTATTTCGATGAGGTCGATTTTCTTATAAATGGCTAACGATTTTTATTATTATTATTATATTTAATCCATCGTGTTTGTTTCCGTTTTCAAAGGTGGTGAGGTAAAAAAATATAATTTTAAAGAAGGTATCTCCACTTTATCCTAACCGCACGCGCGTATTTGAATTGCACGCAGGTTTGGTTGGTGGGTATTTGGCAACTGAAAATATAATAAGAAATAGGCATGCCATCTATAGACAAATAGGACAACTTAACTTTGGTCTGACATCTATGATGCAGAAGCGGCGAAATTATACATTTTATCCGCCAAGCTCACGGACTGACAAAACATGAAAATATTTATTGGAAAAATTATGAAAACCTTAAAATACACTATTTTGAAATTTTTACTTAATATAAAATAATCTTTAAATTTAACTATGCTGTTCCCACTTAGCATCGTTCTATAATTAGCAGATTTAAAAATATAATAAATTATTTAATTCAAATTCGATACTCCTGGCGCCATCTTAGGACATAATTGAAGACTAATTTCATGTTACCTTTAAAACATCGCTGACGGTACATCTGACTCCCCCTATAAAATCAATGGTTTCCATTAAAAAATAACACACCGGGCCTACCTTTTCAGGGTTCCGTATGGGACTCTATTACTAAGCTTAAGTCGTCTGTACGTCCGTCTGTCCTACCTTTAAATGGCAATCACTTATCGGCATGTCGTGGCTAGCGCCACTCACGCCATCTAGATTATCATATTAGTTAAATGTCATGATTAGTTAAAATGCTTCATAATCTATTCGGTAGATGGCGCGCGCGCATACACTTTTTGGTTTCTTCTATGGGTACCTCCGTGAATTTTTTACTTTTTCTTATTTTTATTATTTGTTGTTATAGCGGCCATAATGTGTTAACACAATATTCTGTGAAAATTTCAACGGGCTACCTATTACAGTTCAAGAGATACTGCCCTCGGACAGACAGACGGATGGACGGACAGACAGATAGACAGACGGCGTAAGCTTAGTAATAGGGTCCCGTACCGGATACGGAACCCTAATAAAAACATAAAATGACACAAACAAAAATAGATTTATATGAAAAGTAACGCGGTTTCGAAATATATTGGCACACTCATTCACCTGTGATCGGATACGATATTTCTTCACGCTCTCCTGATCAGCTCCTGATGCGGTGCCCGCACGGCACCTATCAAAGAAATATATTTTTTATTTTCTTCAATATTTCAGTTTCGCTCGACCGTAATCGAACGATTCTGAAGGTAAATTATTTTGCGAGCGGTAGGTACCTACTTATTCGCAAATATGTCGATATACCACTACGTAATATTCTAAATTCAAAGTGAACGCCTTCTAATTTATTTCATTTTATTTCAAGGTTCATGTAGAGAAATTACACACAAACATAATACAATTAGACAACACTCAATAGGTCAACACTCTAAAATCACCAATATATAATCCTTATATATATAATTCTTCTGTACGTGTGTTTGTCTCCTAACTCCGCCTAAACGGCTGGACCGATTTGGATTAAATGTTGTGTGTATATTTTAATGGGTCCCTGGATGCTTTTAAAACACAAGTGAACCCGGTAGATGGCGTCGTGATAAGTCCACGCGGACGAAGTGGTGGGCCGGGCTAGTTTTGTATAAAAAGTCAACAATAACTGAACAAAAATGCAAGCTCAAGCAAATTGTAGGTAACAATTTACAAAACCAACAAACTAGAGTACCAAAGGCTATTAAAAATAAAAATCTGCCAAGTTCGAGCACCGGCGTCTCTGCCGCACTACCCTTTAATGTATAAAAGTAAAAAGTTGGAAATAATCAAGAAATAATTCCAGAAAAAGTTACACAAATTAAGGATAGGTACACGAAAAGGCTATAAACCTAAACTAAATCGTGAAATTCCTTCAGAGTGATACTCGTCAATTCGTCATCGTTCCCAAGACCGATGCAACGTTAGCGCGACAGTAACCGAATGGGAGGCATGGACACTACAAATAATCTAGATCTACCTCGTCGTGAGAAGAACATAAGTTTAACGCTCTTCTTAAAAAAAAAAACAGCTAAAAAACTATAGACGTCCTATCTCGTCCTACATGTTCATCCTTCATCTTTAAAATTCAAATTTGCAAAGGTAGTTTATCGGGAGTAAATATTGAGCATCGAGCTTTAGAAAGAGACAATCCGGCTGTAGAGCGTCGTCCCTGTCGCACGAACTCGCTCGTCTCTGTGCGACGGAGACGACGCTCTACAACCGGATTGTCTCTTTCTAAAGCTCGAGGCTCATTATTTACTGCCAGGTATTGGTACCTAGATGTTGAAGAATTAATTGAGGCAAGCGGTAAGAGGTAAGGTTGCCATAGCGATGGCTGGTTTCACTAATGATAGCTAAGCCGATGCTTTGAGGATTGAATTTCTACTCAGCTACACAGACGTTAAATTATTCCGAAATAATAGATAAATCTCTTTCTTCAAGTTCGATCGTCAGGAATGATCACTTGCTAGTTAAATTGATATAAAAATGCTCGTAACATATATGGCTTGATCCAATTTGAGTTTCCTATACTGGCAACACTGTAAATTAGACAGCTGTCAATAAATGAAATTTATTGCTTATACGGCCGCAAAGTACGTTAAAATTGTTCAGGTGTTCTACAGAAATATATTTTTATGTATTTTGTTTTATACTAAGCGTGACATGTGGCGCCGAGCCACCCATAAGATGTCTAACGACGCCCATGGACATTCAGTCCTACGCGGGGGTTGCGAATGCCATGCCGGCCTGACAGGTGCCTATTCACGCCTCTCTTGAAGGACCCGAGACTATACTTGGGGGGAAATATGTGGGCAGGGAGAGCGTTCCAGAGTTTACCAGTTCTGTGGAGGAAAGATCTGCAGAACCGATCGGTACGCATCGGTGGTAAGTCCAGCGTATAGGGATGCAGTCCCTGCCCAGTGCGCGTTGTGCGGAGGTGGAAAGGGGACGGCGGGATCGCATTAAACAGCTCCTCCGATCATTCCCCATGGAAAAGCGTTTGTTCGAGTTCAGACACAAGTTTTTGCCTCTTCTCATCCACAAAATCCCTTCTGGCTGAAGGATGACTGGTGTAGGATCCGTGTGCCGCACTGTCATCCGCATAACAATGTATATTGCCGAGTGGTAGCATATCATTGATATGCAGAAGAAACAGTGGGACGCCGGCATTCACTGACATGGCGTCCGACGAGCAACCGTCCACTAGGACCTGAATGCTACGCCCATGTACGAAGTCGGCGACCCAGTCACATAATTAGGCCAGATAGTCCAGGAAACGAGGAAATTCCTTGTATGGGCTCTTCGGACTAATTCCTCTGTCGCTGAAACTTTGCAGTGTGATAGAGTAGTGTTTAAAATATACGTTTGACAAATTATCTAGGATTTTTGATGTTTGGAAGTTAGGTATTAAAATGAATGAATGCCTAAAAATGAAAATCGCTTATAACTGCTGATGAAAAATTGCTCCGTCCGAAATTCCTTCGGTATATGATATTATATATTAATAAGAGTATATATTAACATTATCTAGGAAAATTTCGATTTCGAATAGGCAGAAATTTGAAAATATCTATTTTGTATCACAACTTCTTCAGAAAAATTGCTCTGTCAATTTTAATTTTTTTATATGTCTTAATTTATTTAAATATATCGCTTTTGACAATTATCTAGGAAATTTTCCATATCGATCACACCTTTACAGATTTTCGGCAATAATTCGCTGTGAAAAATTGCTCCGTCCGAAATTCCTTCGGAATATGATATTATATATTAATAAGAGTATACATACAACATTATCTAGGAAAATTTCGATTTCGAATAGGCAGAAATTTGAAAATACCTATTTTGTATCACAACTTCTTCAGAAAATTGACCATATAAATGCCAAAAGGCACCAACCCACAAATTGGTTAAAAATGAGTTAAATATACCAATCGAGAGCTAATCAACCCTCTATTTTTTGCAGAAAAGACCCAGGCAGGCTACTTGGTATATACTAATAGGTTTCTACACATTCGTCCGCCCAATTGAGGTATATCGCAACAGCAGAAAAGAATTATGCTACTTGGTACTAGCTAACTGGTCAGATTTTTTTTTTTGCGTAAAAGATCCAAGCGAGATGGACTTTTTTGTTTTTGATGAAGTACGCTAAAAGTATTTATCAAAACAGAGCCAAGATATCTGGTTCTTTTTGGCATTATATAATAAAAACAAACTGTATATCGCAAAGTGGAACCAATTTATGTGGTTCTTTTTGGCATTTATAATAAAAACAAACGGTATATTTCAAAAATGGAATCAATTTATGTGGTTGGTTTGCCTTTGGGGGCCTATAGTGAGTCTTATTTCTCGGACATTCAGCTCGGTTATTTGAGTACCTGAGTGGAGCGGCAGACAAAGTCCAAGAGCGGTTCCCTACCGCGGATTTGGTTCTTCTTGGAGACTTCAATGCCCATCACGAGGCATGGCTAGGCTCCAGGAGAACTGACTTTGCGGGGAGAGCCGCCTACGACTTCGCCTTGACGCATGACCTGTCTCAACTGGTAGACCAGCCCACCAGGCTGCCAGATATAGACGGTCATGAACCCTCTCTGCTGGATCTTCTGCTGACAACGAACCCCACTGCATATAAGGTCGCAGTGAGAGCCCCGCTGGGTTCCTCTGATCATTGTTTAGTGTGGTCCACGGTGCCATCTTCGCCTCCTCAGTCCCGTACTGGAGGAACGCGTCGAATTTGGCACTACGCGTCAGCACATTGGGATGGGATGCGAGAACACTTCGCATCCTACCCTTGGAGAGAGATCTGCTTCAGTTCGGGCGATCCGTCGCAATGCGCTAATACCGTTGCCGAGGTGGTTCTGGGGGCAATGGAAATGTTTATTCGCAGCGCCTCTGTCTACCTCGGTGGTAAAAGCCAACCATGGTACAGCCGCGACTGTGCTGATGCTGTCGCAGCTAAATGCGCAGCTTATCGGGCATGGTCGCGCGCTCGTGCCGGACGTGATCCGAACGCATCCTAACTGAAGAAGGAATACAACCGCCTCTCCAGATCCTGCAAAAAGGTTATTGCCAGGGCCAAATTTGACCACATCGGCAGAATCGGCGATAGACTGAACCACCACCCAACTGGGAGCCGTGAGTTCTGGTCTCTCGCTAAATATGTCGAGTCAAATTTCTGCCGCTCCTCTCTTCCACCTCTGCAGTGTCCTGGAGGCTCACTTGTCCACTCCGCAAAGAAGAAAGCCGACTTACTGGTATCTCTCTTTGCGGGGAACTCCAACCTGGACGATGGGGGTGCCACTCCCCCATCCATACCTAGGTGTGAGAACTCCATGTCGGAAGTGCAGTTTCGACAACGGACTGTACGGGCGGAACTTCTCTCCCTAGACGTCAGGAAGGCGAGTGGGCCGGATAGGATTCCTGCATTGGTGTTAAAAAGGTGTGCTCCCGAACTGGCCCCAGTGCTGACGCGCCTATTCCGTCTCTCCTACTCCAATTGCCGTGTGCCGGCGGCCTGGAAATCTGCGTTTTTGCAAGCGGTCCCTAAAAAGGGTGACCGCTCAAACCCGTCAAACTACCGACCTATAGCGATTACCTCCCTTTTCTGTAAGGTGATGGAGCGCATTATCAATACGCAGCTCATGAAGTACCTGGAGACGAAAGACCTCATCAGCGATCGGCAATACGGCTTCCGGCCAAAACGATCTGCTGGTGATCTCCTAGCGTACGTCACTCACCTTTGGGGGGAATCGCTTGACGGTCATGGTGAATTGATGCTACCTATTTTAATTTTGAATTTTAATTTATTTTAATTTATTTTAATTTTATTTTAATTTTATATTTTTTTATATTGACATAATTGAATTTTTAACCTTTAACAATTCTATTGATGCGAAGTATTTTAATTTAGCTCTAGTTTTAATTGCCTTTCATGCACAAAACAGTTTTTTTTTCTCTGTATTCTTATAATTTTTAGTTATGTACCTATATTATTGCTAATTATTAGTCCCTTACCATGGCTTGACCCAGACAGTTTCAATTGTAAATTTGGTAAACTAAAATGTGACGAACTCAAGTGTACCGATGGTACCTAAGATGGAAATGAATAAATGAAAAATGAAATGAAAAATACTTGGCAATTGGCCTTGATATTGCCAAGGCATTTGATCGGCTTTGGCACAAGTCGCTCTTGGGCAAATTGCCGGCTTACGGACTTCCTTCTGGCCTCTGTGACTGGGTCGCCGACTTCCTACATGGGCGTAGCATTCAGGTCCTAGTGGACGGTTGCTCGTCGGACGCCATGTCAGTGAACCCCGGCGTACCACAAGGATCTGTGTTGTCACCCACGCTGTTTCTTCTGCATATCAATGATATGCTGTCTCTGGGCAACATACATTGTTATGCGGATGACAGTACGGCACACGGATCCTACACCAGTCACCCTTCAGCCAGTCGGGATATTGTGGATGAGAAGAGGCGAAGACTTGTGTCTGAGCACGAACACACACTCGGCTCTATTTCCGAATGGGGCCGTAGCAATTTGGTCGAGTTCAACGCTTCCAAGACACAAGTTTGCGCGTTAAGTGCGAAGAGAGCGGCGTTCACACCGGCTCCTTCATTCCAAGGCACGTCGCTTAAATTAAGCGAACACCTCGGGGTCCTCGGAGTCGAACTGTCGCACGACTTGAACTTTCGTCGCCATATCGAGGGGAAGGCCAAGCTGGCTTCTAAAAAGCTGGGCGTACTCAATAAGGTGCGACGGTACTTCACGCCGGACCAAAGGCTGCTTTTGTATAAATCGCAGATCAGGTCCTGCTTGGAGTACTGCTCGCACCTGTGGGATGGCTCTGCCAAATACCAGCTTGCGCCTCTGGACTCGATCCAGCGTCGAGCCGTGCGACTAGTGGGTGACCCCGCAGTGTCCCGCGATCTAAAACCACTGCAACACCGTAGGGATGTCGGCTCCCTAAGTGTGTTCTATCGCTTATTCCATGGGGAGTACTCGGACGAGCTGTTTAACGCAATCCCGCCGTCCCCTTTCCATCTCCGCACCACATGAACTGGGCAGGGATTGCATCCCTATACGCTGGACTTACCGCGGATGCGTACTAATCGATTCTGCAGATCATTCCTCTACAGAACCGGTAAACTCTGGAATGCTCTCCCTGCTCATATATTTCCCCCCAAGTACAGTCTCGGGTCCTTAAAGAGGGGCGTGAATGGGCACCTGTCAGGCCGGCATGGCATTCGCAACCCCCGCATACGACCGAATGTCCATGGGCGTCGTTAGACACCTTATGGGTGGCTCGGCGCCATATGTCGCGCTTTCAATAAAAAAAAATAAAAAAAAACGTTCCTCCATTCTCTTCGCCTCAAGACTCTACCTGCAGCGGTCTTCATGCAAGAAGCACACAGCGCCTCCTGGCGGAAAGGAGAAGAGTCCGGTTGCCTAGGCGACGGACTGTTGTGATCTGACACGTCCGAAAATACAAGCGGGAGCGGGCGGTTTTGTTCAAACATTTTGCTCTGGAAAAGATAAAATCCACCCTGATCGAGCGCGGCGCGGGCTCTCAGGGCTTGTTGCGACCTAATACGGCATAAGTATAGTGAGTGTAGTTTCCGAAGTGTGTGCGTAGCTGGGCCCAGCAGATCCTCGGACACCGGGACGTTTCCGTGCCGATCGACGACCACCACCTGAAGGACCGAGCTATCGAAGGTGCGGCTGCGGGCGGAGACATCAACATCCAGGTAGGAGGTACCACACCACCACACACTTTGCGCTACACCTCGAAGCTAGTCCGATGAATCCCGACGCTGCTCAGAAGGAGTCCAACATTTCCCTGTGTTCCCCCGACGCCATCCAGACGCAGTCCGACATCTACGTGAGCTCGGAAGCTAGTCCGACGAATCCCGAAGCTGCTCAGAAGGAGTCCAACATTGCCCTGCGTTCCCACGACGCCATTCAGACGGAGTCCGACATCTAAGTGAGCTCGGAAGCTAGTCCGACGAATCCCGACGCTGCTAAGAAAGAGCCCGACACTGCCCTGGGGTTCCCCGACACAATACAGACGGAGCCCGACATCCAAGTAAGCCTCAAAGCTAGTCCGACGAATCCCGGCGCTGCTCAGAAGGAGTCCGACACTGCCCTGCGTTCCCCCGACGCCACCCAGACGCAGTCCGACATCTAAGCGAGCTCTGAAACCAGTCCGACGAATCCCGACGCTGCTCAGAAGGAGTCCGACACTGCCCTGCGTTCCCCCGACGCCATCCAGACGCAGTCCGACATCTAAGCGAGCTCCGAAACCAGCCCGACGAATCCCGACGCGGCTAAGAAGGAGTCCGACACTGCCCCTGCGTTCCCCCGACGCCATCCAGACGCGGTCTGACATCTAAGCGAGCCTCGAAGCCAGTCCGACGAATCCCGACGCAGCTCGGAAGGAGCCCGACACTGCCCAACGTCCCCCGACGCCATCCCGATGGAGCCCGATACTGCCCTGCGTTCCCCGACGCCATCCAGACGGAGCCCGACACCTAAGCGAATTTCCGAAGTCAGCCAGACGGATCCAGACGCTACGCCAAACTAATCCTATCACGAAGCGCAAAATAAGATCTGAACTGACTGATAGATAACAGTAGACAACACCCGTCGCCGCCGCGTAAACCAGCCTCGGGGAAACTTGTAAAAGTCCCAATCGTCTCTTATTTACCCTATTTCACCCCTTATGAAACTATCAAACCCAGAATATGAGTACCGCTGCGGTGACGGCGTGATATTGCATGTGCACAGTCGCACCCCCACCCAACTACAGTCCACCCACTAACACCACGGGGTGAGAACGACTGTTGCGTACAGCGGCCCCATTCGGAAATAGACCAAAGCGTTTGTTTGAGATCAGACACAAGTCTTCGCCTCTTCATCCACAACATCCCGTCTGACTGAAGGGTCACTGGTATAGGATCCATGTGCTGTACTGTCATCCGCATAACAATTTATGTTGCCGAGTGGCAGCATGTCATTGATATGCAGAAGAAACAGTGTTGGTGACAAGACAACACAGATCCCTGCGGTACGCCGGCATTCACTGACAGGGCGTCCGAAGAGCAACCGTCCACTAGGACCTGAATGCTACGCCCATGTAGGAAGTCGGCGACCCAGTCGCAGAGGCCAGAAGGAAGTCCGTACGACGGAAGCTAGCCCAGAAGCGATTTGTGCCAAACCCATTCGAATGCCTTGGCAATATCGAGACCAATTCACACCGTTTCAGCACCAATGCAGGAATCATATCCGGCCCACTCGCCTTCCTGGTGTCTAGGGAGATAAGCTCCGCCCGCACAGTTCGTTGTCGGAACTGTACTTCCGGCATGGAGTTCTCACACCTAGTTATGGATGGGGGGATGGCACCCCATCGTCCATGGTGGAGTTCTACGCAAAGAGAGCATTTACATTTGCGGAGTGGGCAAGTGAGCCCCCAGGACACTGTAGAGGTGGAAGGGAGGAGCGGTAGAAAATCGATACGACAGATTTGGCGAGAGACCAAAACTCACGGCTCCCAGTTGGGTGCTGGTTCAGCCTATCACCAACTCTGCCGATATGCTCGAATTTGGCCCTGACGATAGCCCTCTTGCAGGATCTGGAGAGGCGGTTGTATTCTTTCTTCAGTTCGGATACATTAGGATCGCGTCTGGTACGAGCGCACGACCATGCACGATAAGCTGCGCCATTAGCTGCGACAGCTTCACCACAGTCGCGGCTGTACCAGGCCTGGCTTTTACCACCGAGGCGCACGAGGGCGCTGGGAATGAACATCTCCATTCCCCCCAGAACCACCTCGGCTACGGCATTGGCGCATTCTGCCGGAATGCGCCAATGCCGTAGCCAAGGTGTAGATCATCCGAGGTGTAGATCATCCGAACTGAAGCATAGCTCTCTCCATGGGTAGGATGTGATGTATTCTCGCATCCCGTCCCAATCCGCTGACACGTAGTGCCAAATTGGACGCATTCCTCCAGTACGAGACTAAGGAGGCAAAAATGGCACCGTGGACCCCACTAAACAGTGGTCAGAGAAGCCAAGAGGAGTGCTCACTGTGACTTTGTATCCAGCAGGGTTCGTCGTCAGCAGAAGATCCAGCAGAGAGGGTGCATGACCGTCCATGTCTGGCACTTTGGTAGGTTGGTCTATCAGTTGAGGCAAGTCATGCGTCAGGGCGAAGTCGTAGGCGGCTCTCCCCTCGAAGTCAGTTCTCCCGGAGCCCAGCCACTCCTCGTGATGGGCATTAAAATCCCCAAGCAGAACCATATCCGCGGATATATATGTATATAGGGAAACTACATGCACTTCATCTGCCGCTCTACTCAAGTGCTCGAACAATCGAGCTGTCCCCGCGTCGTCTGAGTGCGACCTGTAGATACTTACAGGCGGACACACGCGACTCCGTCCCCAAGTGAACCGATTGTGATGATTCTTTTTTTATTTGAAAGCTGGTGCTTTCCGCGTGGTCCCATTTCAATTTCATCAAGATCGGTTTAGAAAGCGAGGCGGATTCGCGAAGCCAAAAGCCGAGCGATTCCGCCGAGTACATTAATAGCAAAAAATTACTAAAAAAACTGAAATAAAAAACTATTAAAAAAAATATAAAAACCGCCTTCAAAAATGTATGAAATAAAAAAAATCGAACCCTAGAGTTGAAGGCGGTGCAAGCAAAAATAACCGACCGCCTTCAACTCTAGGGTTCGATTTTTTTTTATTTCATACATTTTTGAAGGCGGTTTTTAATTTTTTAAATCGTTTTTTTACAAAAATGTATACACTTTATTTACATACAGACTGTACGTGCATGAAATATGTTTAATAAGTTGTTTCGACATACTGTCATACAAATTAAATTACAGAACGAAAGTTAAATTTTAAAAGTTCCTAATACTATATAGATAGGCCCTACATTTTCGTTCCATAGGCGGCAGGACGGCGCGGCGGAGCGGCGTTGTAGTGGGACGACAGAGGTGGCGGGCGGAATAGCGAGCCGCGAGCATCGACGACGCTCGCGTGTCGTCTCGTCGGTCGCGGTGCGGGACGATGAGCTGCTGGCGCGCGGGCGGGCGGGCTTATTCTTCCCCACTCCCCGCAGCCCTCCCGCACCCCGAGTTCAGTGTAGTGCGAGCGCGCGCTTTTTAAACGTTGTTTTATTATATTGCGATACTCGAAACTACTCGAAAGTTCATGTTTAATGGAGAAATTTTATTGGATAATATACAATTATATTATATTTTGATGTTCTGTGTCTAATAAGTTAATAAAAACAGACGAAGCAATTTTTCACAGTGCTTGGGTTATTGCCAAAAATATGTAAAGGTGTGATCCATAAGGAAAATTTCCTAGATAATTATGAAAAGCGATATATTTAAAGAAATTAGGAGATGAAAAAAAATAAAAATTGACAGAGTAATTTTTATAGGTATTTTCAAATTTCTGCCTGTTCGAAATCGAAATTTTCCTAGATAATGTTATATATATACTCTTATTAATATATAATATCATATTCCGAAAGAATTTTGGACAGAGCAATTTTTCACAGCGAATTATTGCCGAAAATCTGTAAAGGTGTGATCGATAAGGAAAATTTCCTAGATACTTGTCTAAAGCGATATATATAAATAAATTAAGACATATAATAAAATAAAAATTGACAGAGCAATTTTTCTGAAGAAGTTGTGATACAAAATAGGTATTTTCAAATTTCTGCCTATTCGAAATCGAAATTTTCATAGATAATGTTATATATATACTCTTATTAATATATAATATCATATACCGAAGGAATTTCGGACGGAGCAATTTTTCACCAGCAGTTATAAGCGATTTTCATCTTTAGGTATAAATACCTAACTTCCAAACATAAAAAATCCTAGATAATTTGTCAAACGTGTATTTTAAACCCTACTTTATCACACTGCAAAGATTCAGCGACAGAGGAATTACGTCGAGTGGAAATGCTTTATTGATTGGAGTAAGAAGGGAGTCCGTGCGCGGGAAGCTGTGCCACACTCTGTCAAATGCCTTGGCAATGTCGAGGCCATTTGCCAACGATTCACCATATCCTTCACGAATATTCAATTTTTCACACAATTTTATTATTTTATCTTATTATAGTTAGGTAAGTTAAACCGTCCTGAGCCTGCTAGCCATAAATCATTCCGATCAATTTATAATGAAGACAATGTGTCTGAGCCATAAAACTAGTTGTCTGTTGTAGTGACGTTTAATGCGGCAAGAACCAGGAAGAAATTATTTTAGTATAGTGTATAGTTCACCCCATAATGGTTCACCTAACAAAATCGCTTTGAACTTGCGTGACCGCAATCACTAGTGTGCGAACAGGATAGAGTGTGGTGGCGTGGAGAAGTGGGGGCGAAACTCGATCGTATGCACATATTGCAGCATCTTTTTCATAAGGTTTTTTTTTTATAAATTGCGATCCTTCGCATTAGAACTTTGAAAAGCGTGTGATCGATAGATATAACAAATGGCGTCATTTTGCTATAAAAATTCCATTCAAATTCTCTTTAGTTTCTGAGATCAGAGAGTATAACAGACGATATAGAGATGGTAATGTTTGCAGATGATATCTCAGTTGTACTGAAAAACAATGATATAAGTAAACTGAGAGAATCCTTTTTAACTGTACTAGAATCTCTAAAATCTTGGTTTGAGTGCAACAATCTATTGCTAAATGTCAACAAAACTAATATTATGCACTTTGCTCTTGGGACTCATAGACGTAATAACAATGATAGCATATTAAAAACTGCAGATAACTTGTCATTAAACCTTGCTAATGAACTAACTTAACTTGGGGTAATATTTGATAAAAGTTTTACTTGGAAAGCCCACATAAACTCTTTAGCTGGTAAGTTGAGTTCCGCATGTTATGCTATCAAAAAAATTAAAGAGCTAGGCGGGACCCATGCTGCAAAAACGGTTTATCATGCTTATTTTGAGAGCATCATGTCATATGGCCTAATGTTTTGGGGAAATGCAGCAGACTCAAATAGAATATTTTTATTACAGAAGAGGGCCTTCAGGTACATCCTAAATATGAAAACTAGAGATACTTGTAGGACAGCGTTCGGAGAGATAGGAATCATGACTTTACCAAGTGCATATGTTTACCAGAACATATGCTATGCCAGAAAATACATTCATGATTCCTCTCTCAATTCCGACAATCATAACTATGACACACGGGGTAAGAATAATGTACAACTAATAAGACATAGATTAGCTAAAACTACAAAAAGCTTTATTTGTAATAGTGTTAGATTTTATAATAAACTGTCTCCTAACATAAAACAATTAGATGACAATAATTTTAAACGACGGATTAAAATAATGTTAATTGAAAAGAGTTATTACAGTATTAAGGATGCATTAACTGACCGTAATTTTATCTAAGAGTCTGACTACTATTTTTCCCACTAACAAATTTTGACAATTCGATACACTTTGTATCATTTGATTTTTAATATGACTTATTACATTTCTTTGTAATAAACGTAAACTAATTGTTTTATTTGACTTGATATAATATGAAATATCAAAATTGACGATGGCACTATACACCAGATATAGGTAATTTAAATAGGCAGTGTGGTCAGATTCTTCAGTATTCATGTTTATGCTGTAAATATTAATGCTCTTGTGAGCGGTAGTATGGGTTAATTATTTGTAAGTTACTATAATATAATACTTTTAAGGTACTAACAAAACATTGTGACTTGCGAAGTTTGTTTGTCAGTTCTTCTTCGCATTGAATTTAGAACTGGCGGAATTTTCGACATGTCCAAGCGTAGGTTACCTACCTGTGGATGAAATTATACAATAAACAATAAACAATCAAGTATTCAAAGTTCACGCGGAAGAAAAAATCGATATTTAGTTTACTGTATAGTTTGTATAGACAATGATAAAATTTTACAACCAAGAACGTTACAACAAAGAATTGTTCTATATTTTGCAGTAGTTTTTAGCCTTTAGATTGGTCTAGTTATCACGGGATACATCTTCAAAAATCCACATGTGGCGTTACTAGTCGCCTTAAGTGTATTACATTTATTGAGTAGGTAAATAATTATGTAGTACAACTACTAAAGGACGATCATAGTGATTATTGTGATCCATAGTAGAGCATAAAACTTGTAGAAGTATGGATAATTACGCTTTCAAGATTAATTTATTGATTGAACTTATTTTCCAGGTTCGGTAACCCTAGTGTCTAAAAAATCGCGTTCCTATTATTAGGATGGTGATTCGATATTCTTGTCGCAGGAGTATTTCTTGAGGTCAAAATTCTAGCTCAGTTCAAGTAAGAAGGTCAAGTCCTACGCTTTATTGAGGGTCAGATTACGTTGAAATGTCAAAAAAACACCAAGAACTCTACAAAGCACAAGTAAGACCGGTGATGGAATATTGCAGTCATCTTTGGGAGGGTTCCCCTGAGTACCTTCTTACAGCCTTGGATTCTATTCAGCGACGAGCCATTCGCCTCATTGGTGACTCCGTACTCACAAAGGACCTTCAACCTCTAAAGCACAGACGTATCGTTGGGTCATTGAGCCTGTTTTAGCGGTACTACTATGGCCGCTGCTCTGACGAACTTGCTTCCCTTATCCCTCCTCCTCCTGTTCGCCTTCGCCAAACCCGCCATACTCTCGCGGAACACCCGTTTGTAGTCGACAGAAGAGTTCTTCGAACTGCACGATTCTCTAAATCGTTCTTGTGCCGCACTGCAAATGTGTGGAACGGGCTCCCAGGAAATATCTTCCCCCACTCCTACAATCCACAGATCTTCAAATCGCGGGTTAATAGCCTTTCCCCAGCAACATTAGTCCACCTACAAGCCGGACTGGCACCTCCTCGGGGGTGAAATTGGCGGCGCCTGAGGTTGCGACCTCGGACAGAGCCACCCAGATCGGTAGCAATAAAAAAAAAAAAAGAACTTATCTCGAATTCGGCCCATTTTCTTTTTTTTCTTTTCACTAAAATATTAAATTTTTTAAAGCAATCAAACTCTAATTCGACTAAAACTTCGCACAGTCGGTAGTTACAGACATTTTTGAAGATTGCTACAACTTTTCCGAACATATACATTCACATTTCTCGTCCTAAACTCGCTGTAGGATTGAGACCTTTCATGAAATCAACGCCTAGCTACTTGCGTAAAGTACTCTGCACTCGCGGCATGTATAAACCGCACGCATTTCATACTGTACCGTGTGGGGCCGGTACTTAAAAAGAATATCCCCACTGCATCTCTCCCCATGCATGTCGTAAAAGGCGACTAAGGGATAAGGACAAGATGCCGTGCTAAAGGGCGACAGGCTCGCCACCTCTCACCTTGGCACGGTACTTCCACCGAGTCATGCAGCAGGTGGGTCTTCGTGCCTTACTTGCTGCTTGATCGATTTAATCTTGTTCGAATACTTTGCGAAACGTGGTGGTCGGTGTTGTGCTGTAATTGACCAGAGTACTTGCAGCACAACACCGATTACTCTGCTTACCCCGATTATCGGGATTCAGCGTGTGTGATATGTATGTATGTATGCATTTCATGTAGTTCGTTAGGTTTCAGATAGTTTCGATCAAATAAAAAATAAAAACATGTCTCAACGTGAACCGGATGCCCTACCCCTACCCAGGTTGTTTTTTTTTTTTCATCAAAGATGTAGACCAGACGGGAGCGCGGAGGCGACTCTCGACGCCACTTGAGTCGAGTGTTGTTCAACTGTTTCTTGTCAAAGCAAACTTTCACAAACAAGGATCCATTTGTGTCCTTTAGAGGCCGCGTGCGCGCGGGGACAATTGCCCGAAAACGTTGACGGCTTTTTAAAGAAAGTGCTCACAGATATAAATGTTTGTTCAATAAGTATTAGCGGCGGGTGGCCGAGTGGTTTGAGCATCGGCTTCTCATGCGAGAGATCCGTGGTTCGAATCCGATCGGCGTGTACCAATGAGTTCTTTCTGACGAAAAAATTTACGTGCAGCATACCTACACTTGCTACTTCACCGTTCGGAACCACCGGTGTAAAACTGTAGGTCCCTTCCCTTGCCCCTTACTAGGTGGTAGGCTCAAATTGTAGCCGACTGGGTTGGTACCATCGTACTGGATGTAAGATGGCCGCATAGAAGCCCCGGTTGTGTTCTCCTCTAGTCCAGTATAGCCAGCAATCCAGGCAAGTCTCCGGTATGGCACCTACCTTCTCGGAGATGATATTGGCTGATCGGAGCATGTGCTTTGACCCCTCCGTCTCTGCCACCCATACCTGATTACATAAAAAAAAGTTATGCTTACATTCGGAAATATATCCGCTAACTCCTCCTAAACCACGCAACGGATTTTCATGCGGTTTTCACCATCAGTTAGATAATTTTTCCCGGAAAGTTTATATATGAGGAGTCGGCGAACAAAAAGATCTAAATCGATTTTGGACACAAAAATGATTTTTGTGTCCAAAATCGTGTCAAATTTTTTTTTTTAAATCGTGCGCCTTTGAATGTTCTATCGATTGGCAAAACTATTTGCTACCAAAACGATCTGGAAACCTTAGAAAAATTAGGGTAAAATCACCAATTTCGTTCAAAACGATCTATCGCTAGTAGAAAATCATTGATTATTTGAAATTAAAATGAATTTCTTTCAAAATGATCTAAATCTCATACTAATCATAGCCCGTAAAAATGTTTTCTTTCAAAACGGTCTAAATCGATTTTTTTTGGCGCCGTTTCTAATTTTTAGGTTTCCGTATCCCGTACGGAAGCCTACGCCGTCTGTCTGTCTGTCCGTCCGTCCGTCCGTCTGTCTGTCTGTTTGTCCGAGGGGTGTATCTCTTGAACCGTAATAGGTAGCCCGTTGAAATTTTCACAGCATATGTGTTATTATGGCGGATATAACAACAAATAATAAAAAATAGACAAAGTAAAAAATTAAGGGGGATTCCCATACAAGGTGTTTCTTTTCAATGTTTTTTTTTTGTGGTGCGGAAACCTCGGTGTGCGAGTCGGACTCGCACTTGTTTGTTCTGGTATCCGTAATTTACATACAAGAAAGAATTTTTACATATTCATTAATTAAGGATTTAATAGATTAAGATTAACGATACGGATTAAAAAAATTGCTTAAAAGTTAAAAAAATTTATTTCCTGTTTTTATAACACCAGTAGCAATAAAAACGGTATAATTTATTAATACAGTTGCGATCAAAACGATCTAAATATTCCGATTTCAATCAAAACGATCTAAACGGAAATTTGTTTTTTTTTATTATGTCCCATTCTCGCAATAAAAAGTTACTTGCAAATACTAGATCTTATACAAATCAGCCAAGGTATCGACTAAAAAAACAAAATATATAAATAAACAAATGGAAGTATGCTATTTAGTTTTTTGCCTCTACTGTAAAATCGAGTTGAGTGCTTTTAGATCGTTTTGTTCCCCGACTCCTCATATATAACTAGCTTTTACCCGCGGCTTCGCTCGCAATAAAGTCAGGAGTGGAGCGGTGCGGGGCGGTGCGTGGCGGCGCGGCGCCGGGCGGGGCGGCGCGGTTCGGCGCGGGGCGGGGCGGCGCGGTTCGGCGCGGGACGGCGCGGGGCGGCGCGGTGCGGCGCGGGACGGCGCGGATCGGCGCGGGACGGCGCGGGGCGGTGCCGTGCGGCGCGGTGCGTCGCGGGACGGCGCGGGATGGCGCGGTGCGGCGCGGGACGGCGCGGGTCGGCGCGAAGCGGCGCGGGACGGCGCGGTCCGGCGCGGTCCGGCGCGGTGCGGCGCGGTGCGTCGCGGCGCGGGTCGGTGCGGGACGGCGCGGGGCGGCGCGGGGCGGCGCGGGGCGGCGTGGCGCGGCGCGGTGCGGCGCGGAGCGGCGCAGGGCGGCGCGGGGCGGTGCCGTGCGGCGCGGTGCGTCGCGGGACGGCGCGGGATGGCGCGGTGCGGCGCGGGACGGCGCGGGTCGGCGCGGGGCGGCGCGGGGCGGCGTGGGGCGGCGCGGGGCGGCGTGGGGCGGCGCGGTGCGGCGCGGAGCGGCGCGGTGCGGCGCGGAGCGGCGCGGGGCGGCGCGGAGCGGCGCGGGACGGCGTGGAGCGGCGCGAAACGGCGCGGTGCGGAGCGGCGCGGTGCGGTGCGGCGCGGAGCATACGAATTTCACGCGAGCGGAGCCGCGGGCAAAAGCTAGTATTAAATAAAGTGTAGTCAAAAGGTTAACCCAAAGGCGCCAAAGGCTGTGGGAGCCAAAGGGTTAATACTACTAGTCACAAAGTGCAATAATATACTTTCTTAAATGGTTAACCTAATAAATAAAATAAAATCAAAAATAAAGTCCAGAACTACTTAATCAATGCTCAAGAGATTTTCACAGACGATTTCTGGCACATCTAAGAAGACTTTTGTAGTATTAATTTATTTAAAAAAGAAGTTATGTATCTTTTTTCATTCGATATATGTATGTAGATATAGCAAAGCCGAAAATTCAGAGAGAGAAAAAAAACCGACCAAGTGCGAGCCAGAGACACGGAACGGGGTTTCCGCGCCACAAAATAAAACCTTGAAAAAATACGTTACTTATATTGGGACCCCCGTGAATTTCTCGCTTTATAGTTTTTTTTATTATTTGTCGTTGTAGCCGCCAAAATAATACGTATTCCGTGAAAAATTAGACCGGCTAGCTATTACGGTTCGAAAGATACAGCCATCGGACGGACGGACAGACAGAAGTTGTAGTAGGCTTAGTAATAGGCTTCCGTACGACGTACGGAAACCTAACATTTTATATTTCAACTAACTACAACCGTGACGTGATGTCAGCCCATCAGGACTTGTTGAAATAGGCGCCGCCGCGCCGCCGCCCCCGTGGCAGTGATCGGCGGAAAGCGATTTTCATAGCTGTTTCAAAATAAACGATCAACAACAATGTGTTCTCTCCGTCATCACACAAATTCCGAATATCGGTAAAAATTGTAACATAGAGCAACATTAATATGTAATTTATTGTACATTATAATGGACACACGACCTGGCAAAATGCTTCGGTATTTTTATGTGTGTTTAGGAAAGCCAATAATTCAATATGTTTAGTGGTTCATTTTAGACCTTAGTCCTAGGGATCTTTATTCAAGAAGAGTTAATAAGATTTAGTGAAACATGATGCGCACACTGGTCGGTCAGTCAGTGTTTTAGTATCCAGTGCTGGACATACGCCTCTCCCATATCTCTCTAAACCTTCAGCGGCCCGGAACCGTGGCTGATCTATGGGCGATATTGAAATATTAGTAAATTGTTAAATTCATTTATTTAGATTTTTTTAATTTTACATATAAAATTATAATTGAAGGATTTACTATAAAATTAACTATTTTGATTTAGATTTTATGATTGAATAATAAACAATAAAGAATAGACAATTTCCTAACAATAACAAATAAAAAAAAAATGATATAGCCCTATTCAATTTGCAAAGAAACCAGTGTGCGCCAAAAGATGAAGCCTTGTATACAAATTGAATGTGGTGTTTACCGACTCGGTTGTTATCAAAGACATTAAACCCACCTCTTTGGTTGTTACAGATGCTCTATCTCACGAAGTCCGCTCGGCTCTGGTTGTAGTAGTGACGTGTGTGTGTGTGTGCGTGGACCGCGCGTTGTTTATTGTTTATGGTTTATTGTATAATTTCATCCATAGTTAGGTAATCTACGCTTGGACATGTCGAAAATTCGCCACTTCTAAATTCAATGCGAAGAAGAACTGACAAACAAACTTCGCAAGTCACAATGTTTTGTTAGTACCTTATAAGTATTATATTAAAGTAATTTTCAATTATTAATCCATACTACCGCTCACAAGAACATTAATATTTACTGCATAAACATAAATACTCAAGAATCTGACCACACTGCCTATTTAAATTACCTCTATCTGGTGTATAGTGCCATCGTCAATTTTGACTATGGTTGCGTCCGTAGTTAGTTGCGACCGTGCGTGACTGAGCGCTCTCGAGGTTACGCACACTAAAACAAACGTGCTAGGTACAGTGGCGTCGGCAGAGACGGGGCTTCGGCGGACTTTTCAGAAATTTATTTTTTGTAGGTTTTTAAAGGTAGCCGTGAGTGGGATGGGTGAGAAGAGCGGAAGACCGCGTGTGGTGGCGCGCCTTGGGAGAGGCCTATGTCCAGCAGTGGACCGATACAGGCTGATGATGATGATGATGATGATGAGGTTTTCTTAATATTAATTTTAGTGTATTAGTTATTTAGTTTTTATTCTTACAATTAATTGTCCTTTCTTTAGTATAATGCGCGGGGCGGATCTCGGCGTGTCGCCGCCGCAGCGGTTCGTCAGTGTCCTCCCTCGCACCCGCACCGTACTTGTATAGTGTATTCGCGTGGCGGGTCGCCCGCTGCGGCGACGGCACACCGAGATCCGTCCCGCGCACTATACCTACTTATTGAATTGTATTTAATTTATACCTAACTGAAATTATTTATATGTGCATGTGCACGCCTGATAACATTCATAGCCCAACGGACTTCGTGAGATAGAACATCTGTCTGTCTGTACACAGAATAAGCGGTGTATCCGCGCCGCCCACCACAAGACAGCGGGCGGGCGGCGCGGAGGCGGCGCGACGCGTCGCGTCGTCTTCTTGGACGGGCGCCTCACAAATTAATGTCGAACAAATGCCTCTTCAAACAGTTTGCAGCAGATTAAAGCCGCTAGGTGGTTCGGGCGAGGAGTATGGAGTAACAGGACACAACTGGAAAGCCATACAAATGTTAATTATTTTATTCAAAATAGAATTAAAAATCATAATTATTATCCCTCCTTCCTTTTATACCTTTAATAAAATCCAACGTCTGCCTTCTGTCTGTCTGTATGTATGTCCGTCTGTCCGCTTATAACTCGAGAACCACTGAACCGATTTTAATAAAAAAAAATCTACGGATAGCTTGATTCTTCCCACCAACTATAGGCTACTTACTATCACGCTAAATGGCTTATGAGGTTAGCAGAGAAATCAAATATGAGAGCAGGCGGAGCCGCGGGCACAGCTAGTTGTATTATGTAAATCCGGTATGGATGGTTGAGACGAAGGGGCCGAAGCACATGCTCCGACCAGCCAATATCACCTTCGAGGTGAGGAGGTAAGTGTCATACATACCGGACACTTCCCTTTGGATATACTGGACTAGAGGAGAACACAACCGAGGCCGCTATGCGGCCATCTTACATTCACTACGATGGTACTAACCCAGTCGGATACAATTTGAACCTACCACCTAGTAAGGGGCAAGGGAAGGACCTAGCAGCGGGTGTAAGTGTATTCACGTATTTTTTCCGTGAGAAGAAATCTTTGCACGCGCCGAGCGGATTCGAACCTCGAACATCTCGCAAGAGAAGCTTACGCTCACCACTCGGCCACCCGCCGCCGCTTGAATGTGAATGTTCTTGTAAATAATAATAGGTACATTTAACCACAGAGTTAATAATGTTCATAGAAGTAACATAATTATAATTTTGTGCAATATTTTTTAACCAACATGGTGGTGGGTGACTGTGCCCAGGAACCAATGGTGCAGTCGACAGATACAAAATCCCTTCTCCTCTTCCGCTTTAGTCATTAATATATGGTATACTGGGTGATTTTGTTACCATGCCGGACCTTTCAGGGGATTAATCTGCATTAGAAACTCCATTAGTCCAGAAAAAAAATATTGGCAACATTGAAAAAGATAAATTCCAAATTTAAAAAACACCGCAGTGGTGAGTTTTTATATTTTATTTATTTAGCGGTCCCCCGACTCCTTTAAGTAAACGGAAATTATTTTTTTACTTTTTAGTCGGAAATTTTTAAAATTTGTATTTTAACTTTTATTTCAAGCATTTAAAAAAACCAACCAAATGGGTCCATCCGTGAGAAGTAATTTTTTATTACATTATAATTACTTGATTACAAACATCCCGATTAAATCAGCTTTCTAATAAAAAAACCGCATCCAAATCGGTGCATCCGTTTGGGAGATACGATGCCACAGCAGACACACTCATACACACACACGTTAAACTTATTATAACACCCCACCGTTTGTGTCGGTGGTTAAAAATTTTTTTTATTCTCCATTATATTTTGAACAATTAGTAATTAAAACATTACTATTGGACAAGTCTAGAAAAATTTTATCTGCCCATTCTATTAGCTTCCCTTGCCCCTTACTAGGTGGTAGGCTCAAATTGTAGCCGACTGGGTTGGTACCACCGTACTGGATGTAAGATGGCCGCAAGCAACCTCGGTTGTGTTCTCCTCTAGTCCAGTATAGCCTGCAATCCAGGGAAGTCTCCGGTATGGCACCTACCTTCTCGGAGGTGATATTGGCTGGTTAGAGCATGTGCTTTGGCCCCTCCGACTCATCCACCCATACCGGATTATAAAAAAAAAAAAAAAAAGCTAGGCGAGAAATTTCAAGAAAACTGCCTGTTCGAAAATTGAAAATGGACTGTATTAAAAATGTGATATTTGGTACAAATAAGCAAACAGGAAAGGGCTACCTTGCTGTGGAGTCGGAGGTGCTTACTGGCGCCCTGGGACACCGTTACCTGTTTCCTTCCGCCGGTTAGGGGCCCCGCCGCCGTGGAGATCGCCAGGCTAGACACCTTATAGGGCACCAGTGAAGGAAGACTTTGCGCACGAAGAATTTTTATGATTAAGAATTGTCGAGAAGCTTGTGCACATGCGGTATTATCACAGAATAGAAAAGAGTATTAGTCGTCTGGTTCTAGTATGCCACCGCTAACGGTTATGACGTAACAGCTATCGGTACCGTCGACAAAAAAATCGGATAGACGAATGCTCCCGCCACCAGGTGTTAAACTGAACTGTCGTTACTTCGTATTTCAGGCATAGAATTAATATGTAGTACCATGTAATAATAATTCTACGTAATTAAGTGACATGACTAGTGAAGCTAGCGCACACGTCATAGTCATATTACTATTCCTTTTTTTACTCGTATTGGCATTTGAACACAACAAATGTTAGTAATAAACAAATAACGCAAAAAAAAACAAAATTTGTACACGCGCGAGGGGTAGGTAGCTCAATTACACATATAATACGGGCGTGGCTACGCGGTATTATATTCTTTGGCTACGCGACAGCGATACTAACGCTACTGAGCTAGGCGTCAGCGGGTGTGGCGTGCGTGAGGCGCGATGTGCGGAAGCGCGGGCTGAGGTAGCGGCAAACCAGCAATAGACAAGTAATACTGGAATTATAACGAGAACCGACAGAATGAAGGTAGATCACAATTTATAAAGCGGAAAAGTAAAAATTAAAAATATTTTAAATTGAATAATGACCTGTGGAGATTATTTTCATTCTACCCACAGGGTACACTGGATAGTTTTAAGGCTACACATACGAAAACTGAACACTGCCTGCAGATTCCTTTAGATTAGATTAGTGTAGTTAGGCAGGTTGACGCGGGATGCCACGGAACAGTACTGTCGCATATCTCCTTCGTGGATGACGTCCCCTAATCCCCGCTAATAATGAAATTTGAGCTGGTCAATCGACAATTGTGCGGATTATCCCGAAAGCCTCACAGATCTCCGTTGACAGCCTCCATGAGGCGACGCCGCCGCGTAATTGAGTAATATCTTTATGTCAAATATTTATGTGAAGCTCTATAGGAAAATTAAATTAAATTATGTGAAGTGTATATAAGCAAATAAGCTTTATATATTTAATTTGACTTTTAAGTACTAACGACTAAGAATTTGTGTAAGTAATTCTCGTACTACGCATTTTGATTTAATTGTCGGATATTAAAAGAATTTTAATAAAACATGTCTTTTTATTATCCTGCCCAATACGTGATAGACATTATTCATAAAGCCCGGGCAATTTAATTATTTCAACAGTTATCATCAGATTAGGCATTTTTTTAAAATGCCCGGACATTATGTATAATGTCCAATTAATCACTTGGTCCATAACATATATAATGGTCGATTTTAACAATGTAAGCGAATGTAAGCAGCCGGCATAGGTGGATGTGCCCAAAATTTCAATGGAAGATCAGACACGGCCAATAACACCACCGCTCGACCTATGGAGGCTGCCTGTGGTTCGGATTCCACGCTTAGAGTGTTTTAATTTTACGAAGGCACGAGGGGTACGAGGTCCGCGCGGAGCTCAGTAGAGAACGAACTCGGTGCCCGGTCGGTACACACGTTCTACACGTCTCCGCGTTGCGTCGCTCCGTCGAACCGAGTCGTTCCCTACTGAGCTTCGCGCGGTCTCACACCACTTCCTACCTTATACCCCTCGTGTCTTCGTAAAATGAAAACACTCTACCTTACTAGGTAAGGTGGTACCACCGCACTGAATGAAACGTGTCGGTCGATACGGCTATGTAAATAGTTCGTGTTTTCCGTCCAGTTCAGTGTAGCCGACATGAAATGAAGGGAAGCACTGACATGGCACCTAGTCCACCCGGTGTTATGGGCTAACACCACGGATGCTGTAGGTGATGTAGCCAACCATGTCAGTTTCCATAATAAAAAAAACCCTCGCGAATCCACGTTCAGGCAGGCGGCGTACAAAAAGACATTTTGAAGATCCCCAGGTTATAGGTAGTACACAACACGCAGTGAAGGTTTCCTCAAAAAAGTATATCTTCAGTTTTTATTTTGATTGAAATGACTGACAGCCTCGGTAGCACGGTAGTGCAATGGTGACCGTTAGACCGTTGAGGCTAAATGTGGTTCGCATTTGACGTAAAATTATTACGCATTTGACGTAATAAAAACCGGCCAAATGCGAGTCGAACTCGCGCACCGAGGGTTCCTTATCGCCATGTCATGGTGATCTACGGCGTGTTATGAAATGCTTCATATTAGTTAAATGTCATGCATGATTAGTTAAAATGCTTCATACTCTATCTATTCGGTAGATGGCGCGTGCGCATACACTTTTTTGGTTTCTTCTATAGGAACCCCCGTGAATTTTACTTTTCTTATTTTTTTATTATTTGTTGTTATATCGGCCATAATAAATAACATATATCCTGTGAAAATTTCAAAGGGCTACCTATTACGGTTCAAGAGATACAGCCCTCGGACAGACAAACAGACAGACAGACAGACAGACGGCGTAAGCTTAGTAATAGGGTCCCGTACCGGATACGGAACCCTAAAAATGATCATATTGTATGTATGTATGTACAAACCGTTATTAATTATTATAGAAACACTTTTTTGAGTTTTAGACAATATTATAACACTTAACAGACAATAAAACATAAATACAAATAAACAGATAAATAAACATACACTTGTATTATATATAACTCTTCGGGCATGCATCAGGAGAAGGTTGATAGCTTCTCCAGTTCCCTAGTACTCCATTTCATGTACGTGACTATACTCGCAATCAAATATTCAACAACTATTCCTTTCGTTCCTTTGTTCCGTCGGTACAAGTCGGTCCCTAGTCCCTGCAGGCTGGTTGGACCGACTATAATTTTCTAAGATCTAGGACGTGAACTCTGAATAAAGGAATTCCCGATGTTTCATAATATATGGTTATAGGTTTTTCGGAGGAGTTCTGTATCTAAACCCGAACAATTGCTACAGATTACAGCTTAAAATTTTGAAGTAAGTCTTCGCGAAAGCACCTCGACGGCGGACAACTTCGAAACTCGGCCTTCGGCCTCGCCTCATTGTAGCACCACAACAGCGGATGTCGTCGTACAAGATCTACACAGCTCGGTCTTCGGCCTCACTCTCAATACAGTTTCTCAACTGCGTACATAGGTTCCTCAACTGCAACTCTTCGAAATTCTTATAACCGGCAAACCTTGAAAGAAGCTCTCTTCGCCAATATTCGAAAGATATTTAATACTTACCAACAGTAAAAAGATCAAATATTTTCTACAGCTCCTTGCAAACGTCAATGGTGTACTCATTTCGATTCCGGCCTACGTGAGTAGGCGCTTCTCATTCTTCAATAACAGTCCTATTATTTCAGAATAAACTTTATTTTCAAAACTTGCGGGAATTCTTTTTATCCGGCATCCAAAGTTGGAAAGATATCTCGTTAAATACTTTTGCTTGTCTGTGAACAAACTCTGTACGGTTCCTTGCCCAGCATAATACGTACCTTTATTTTACATTTCAAGATATTATTGCTAAAAAGTCCAACACTGATAATATCAAGATAAAATTATCAAGCTTAAATTATAGGTATTCTAGCACTCAAACTGTATTTTAAAACTGTAAGCGGTGTCTATGTATTGTAATCGAAGACGTTGAAAAAACCCGCGGCGAAGTTTCTCGCCGGCTTTTCTTTGTGGGTTTAATCGAACCGGATAGTAATAAAAACAAAACAGGACAAATTCAAGCGTAGTGTACGAGTACTACTATACGAATGATGAATAAAGAATAAAGAATTATATTTATAACCTAATAAATAACCGGCAGTTAACCTAAAATACGAGTAACTTTAGATTTAAGAAGTCCTACCCTTGGGAAGTCTGTTGACATTAAAAATTCAGAATGACTGTTTCGTAGAAAATAATTCCATATACCTCCTGTAGCGGACGGCGATCGCTGCTCTCTGCGACTTACCAATGGTGCAGCCGACAGAGCCAAAATCACCTCTTCTCGCGACGCGCTCAGTGAGGCGCCATGCCAGCAGATTTGCGGACTGTTGCTAGTCTGTCTAGCCTGTTAATGAAAACATACCGTAGGACAGTTCCACACCTTAGTGGTCAGTCAGTCAGTCAGCGTGTATGCATCCACTGCTGGACATACGCCTCTCCAATTCTCTTCAACGGTACGGAACCACTGCTTTCCGCCGACGTACTTGATGTCGTTGTTCCCATTCGGCTGATGGTCCTCCCACACTCCGTTTTCCTGTCCACGGCCGCCAGTGTAGGAAACGGTTACTCCAACGGTCGTGTTTACGGCTAACATGCTTAGACCACGTTGCCACTTGAGCTTAGCAATCCGGTGTCCAATATACACTACTTTGGTGAGTCGGCGGGTTGCCTCGTTACGCACCATTCATCCAGGTTATGCGCAATTTAGCAAAAGTCGTGAGTACTTTTCAAATTTACGTTCATTCATTCGTTCGCACTCTGAATAGCGCATTATCTTGAAGTGCCGCTACTGAAAGCATATGCTCGATTACAACTTTGACACGATACATACATACATTTTTAGACATACATACATACATACCACACGCTGTATATCGACAATCGGGATAAGCAGAGTAATCGGTATTGCGCTGCAAGTCTGGTGAATTACTGAACAACACCGAAGACCACGTTTAGCAAAGTTCTGACCGCGCCCAAGTGTGTTTATGATCATGAAAGACAGCCGAGCAGCACTGAGCTACCGAGGCTTCTTTTGTTTCATCATAAATTTTTCCAACTATTAATTAATAACTATAAAATTGTTGTACCATTTATTATCGGTTTTTCTTCGCATTATTGTAGGTTTCAATCGTAAAAAACCTGCCAAGTGCGAGTCGAACTCGCGCACCTGGGTTCCGTATCGCCATGTCATGGCTAGCGCCACTCACGCCATCTATGGCGTGTTTTGAAATGCTTCATATTAGTTAAATGTCATGATTAGTTAAAATGCTTTATAATCTATAGGGTAGATGGCGCGCGCATACACTTTTTGGTTTCTTCTATGGGAACCCCGTGAATTTTTTACTTTTTATTATTTGATGTTATATCGGCTATAATAACTCATATTCTGTGAAAATTTCAACGGGCTACCTATTACGGTTCAAGAGATACAGCCCTCGGACAGACATACGGACGGACGGACAGACAGACAGACGGCGTAGGCTTAGTAATAGGGTCCCGTACCGGATACGGAACCCTAAAAATCTACCTATACACGATTTATAACAATAAACAATGTGGACCGTTAAATTATTATCGCGCGGGAAGCTCTTAATAAGGTGTCATAGTAATTTTTCCGGTAATTTTGCGTCGTGAGTCGCGTGACGTTTAACGGCCTCATATTGTTAGGCGGGCGACACGGCCGCGCCGTTTTATTCGGCAATCAAAACATAACGAGGGCAGCAATAGACGCGGGCGAAGCTTCGCGGGGTTAAGTGGGCCCCCAGTCATAGTAAAAAAATAAGAAGAGTATACAATCTCGAGCCCTTTTCTTGAAATAATTACCAATTTTTTTTTTCGAATTTGGTAAAATCTGCAGGAATTTACATTTATTTTATTTATTTATTATGGTAGGTACCCAAAACAAAATACAAAATTTCACAAGCACATTTCACATCACATAATATTAAAAGCAGCGTCTTATTTGTATTCCAAAAAAAAAATGGGCACTAAATGATTATATTATAAATTAAAGAAAAGTCCTACAACACTCGGAAACCACTAAATAAACACAAAACACCAATATCACAGTTATAATATAAATAAACAAAGCAACGATTAAAAACTTGAAAAACAAAAATAAAATATATAAATTAGCTTAAAACAACAACAGAATGATTAACAATTTAAAACTCATATTTAAAATCTTCATAAAATGGATAAAAAAGAAATATATAAAAATGGATGATAATTTAAAAGATCTAGAACACAAGGTATTACAAGATAAAATTGAGTATGTTAAAACCCAGCAACGTTTTTAACGTAACGTAAGAATACAGCTTGACACATAAACACGAAACAAATAATCAACAGAAACCTACAAATAACACAAAGACAGAGGGAAAGAAATAAAGGAGAGAAAGAGAGAGAGAGAAACAGCTGAAAGAGACGTACAGTACACCACGTCTATGTAAAACTACTCTTTGCGCTGAGCCACCAGGGCTGTCACAACAACTCACAACACCAACGCAACGCGCACACACACTGCATGCAGCGCACTGTAACAACGCGGAGACATTATCGTACTATGTAGCCTATGTAGGTCACTGAGCGGGCCTGTCCCACTAGTCCCTACCAACGTATCCCCCCTGGTGGGTAAGAATGGAATTTGTTTCCACCTATCCCTACTGGGAGGGATTGATGGAAATGAATTTCCGCTTATCCCTACCAAGTGGTTTTTGTTTAAAAGTACATTTCAGTTCATAAGTAACTGTGTAAATATATCTGATGTCCCTACCTATCTCTTTAGTAATGGATGGATCTCTTTAAATCTCGATAGAATTAGGATGAAACTCTAGTTGAACAGCCCGGAAACTCTTTCTTCTTTTTTTAAAAAGGTAGCAAATATAATGTTTTCGTTATTTCACACAAGTGTCATGTATAAAGAAATGACACACACATGACGGTCTTTACGATGGTTTTCCTGTTAAATAAATATAATTTGTGTTTTTCCAAGGTGAATTATATTTCAAAAATGTCAAAGGATGTTGTTTATTTAGAAAGAGGGAGGGGTTCGGTAAACTGAAACCCTGTGAGAATGTAAGTAGTGGTTGCGTACGGACAGATGGCGTTGGCGCGCGCTTGTGTGAGTGCAAAATCGGCGCGCAATGAGATGGATTACTGTTCTCATTTTACTATGCTCCAGTCGACGTGTGGGGTTTCCGAGTGAAATGGACCCTAAGGGATAGCTAAAAAGATTATTTACATGGCATATTAGTATTGTATGTAACAGGTTTCCTCTGTGAAAGGAAAGTATAAGGGAAGATAATTCAGCCTCGGTGGCTCAGTGATGCGATCGGTCGAATGTCGTTCAGGATCATAAGCACACCTCGGCGTGGTCAGAACTTGGATGGGTGACCATTCGACCGTTGGAGTGACCGTGGTGCGGATTCCACGTTAAACTGTAGGTCCCTTCCCTTCTTACCTTTCTTGGTGGTAGGGTATCGTACCACCGCACTGAATGAACGGTCGGTCGAATCGGCTATGTGAATAGTTTGTGTTCTCCGTCCATTTCAGTGTAGACGGCACGACCAAAGGGAAGTACTGACATGGCACCTAGTTCATCAAGGTGTGATGAGTTTATATCACGAGTTTAGTAGGTACAGGATCATTTTACATTCAATGCTGTGGTAGCAATCCGGTCGGGTTAGACCCATAAAACCATTATAACCTATTAAGGTAAAAAGGGAAGGACATACGATTGTACGTCGAATCTGAACCACGGCCAGCCACAACGGTCAAACGGTTCTGCTGAAAAACTAACTTCAGCACAACATTACATTACACAGTGCTCCATCTTAATCATAAACAAGCTAGACTTTCACATTTCACTGGACACAATGGATAGCTCAAAAGTATAAATTCCACATCACAAAAACATCAGAGTATTATTAATGGAAGCTTTTCACAGGGAGATTCCCCCAGAAAAAAAAACCATCGAGACTGCCGACAGATATAATCCATCTATACAGGAGTGATACCACTAGGGTTTCCAACCGTTTTCTATTTTAAGGAACGTTCCCACTTTCAGCCCCATAAAGTGATCTTGTCTCATATTTTTCAAATGAGAATAGGGAAGAATCGTACCCAGTTTTGGCAAAAATTAACGCATGCAAATAGGAGTCAAATTCGATTAGTTGATGATATTTAATACTACCTATGTACCTTCTCACTCCTTCACTTCCTACTCTGACACCTTCACCATGAATGCAGCACGTATGTGGAACTCTCTGCCCCTCTATATTCGTCTATCATCGTCAGTATTTGTGTTTATAAAGCGTATTCTGTCTCACTTTTTGGAACTGTAAAATTAATCACTATAAATGATTTAGATTGAGGCCGGAGCGGCGCGGCGTGGCGGACCTGTGCGGTGCGGCGGCGCGGAACGGGGAAAGGGGCCATGTACGGCGGGTCTTTTTTTATTGAAACTGACACTGAAACTGACACGGTTGGCTGCATCACCTACAACATCCGTGATGTCAGCCCATAACACCTGGTGAAATTGGTGCCACGTCAGTGCTTCCCTTTGGTCGTGCCGGCTACACTGAACTGGACGGAAAACACAAACTATTTACATAGCCGTTTCGACCGACCTTTCATTCAGTGCGGTGGTACCAACCCGGGCGGGTTACACCCTACCACCTGGTAATATAAGAAGGGAATCATATCCCTTAGTCGCCTTTTACGACATACACAGGGAGAGATGCAGTGGGGCTATTCTTTTAAAGTACCGGCCCCACACGGTACATGGGTCTATAGTTCTGGTTACTGCATTGTGTGCGGATCTGGCACACTTCATCCAGTCCCCTAACGCACTAAATGCTGGCAACCCTAGGCACAACGGTCGGTCGCCGCTGGGGGTTTAAAAATGCTTCCACATCCAAAAGGGAGCATGATTGATTACGTCTGTAGCTGGAGGGAGGAGGGAGATAGCACTGAGCGTGTGAGAGAGACGGCACTATGTCGGAACTAATAGAGGGTGCATTTCAAGTGCGGTCTTGTTTGCGTCAAACACAATCGAGTCACACTCGGTGAAATTGGTTGTGTGCGACAACGACAAGTGAACAGAGTGACCCGGAAGACTGGGAACACTGGGGGGTATTCGAGAGGTGTCCATCTAAGACTAAAATAACCGGCCAAGTGCGGCCGAACTTCGCGCACCGAGGGTTCCTTATCGCCATGTCATGATTAGCGTCACTCACGCCATCTATGGCGCGTGTTATGAAATGCTTCATATTAGTCAAATGTCATGATTAGTTAAAATGCTTCTCACTCTATTCGACAGATGGCGCGCGCTCATACACTTTTTGGTTTCTTCTATGGGAACCCCCGTGAATTTTTTACTTTTTCTTATATTTATTATTTGTTGTTATTCGGCCATAATAACACATATTCTGTGAAAATTTCAACGGGCTACCTATTACGGTTCAAGAGATACAGCCCTCGGACAGACAGACAGACGGACGGCGTAGGCTTAGTAATAGGGTCCCGTACGACTCATACGGAACTCTAAGAATCAAGACCGGCATGGCATTCGCAATTCTCGTACGTCACAGAATGGCTATGGGTATCGTTTTAGACACCTACTAAAGATGCCACATGTGTCGCTTTCCAAAACAAAAAATACAGTTCCAAAATTTTTTTTTTTTTTTTTTATGTAAGCTTACACGGTTGGCTAAATCACCTACAACGTCCGTGATGTCAGCCCATAACACCGGGTGAACTAGGTGCCATGTCAGTGCTTCCCCCTTTGATCGTGCCGGCTACACTGAATTGGTCGGAAAACACAAACTATTTACATAGCCGTTTAGACCGACTTTTCATTCAGTGCGGTGGTACCAACCCGGGCGGGTTAAACCCTACCACCAAGTAAGATTAGGAGGGAAGGGACCTACAGTTTTACGAGGAATCCGAACCTCGGTCAGCCTCCAACGGTCAGCGGTCACCCATCCAAATACTGACCGCACGCCACTGAGCTATCGAGGCTGACAAAATAAGTTAAGTTAATATAAATAAGGTTTTATTAAATGTAAACTTGAAAGAGGCAGTACAAATCGCCTCGTCAGGCCACACTCTAATCGACCGGGAGGATGAAAGGTTTGTGAAAACTCTCTGAAGTGCGCCGGCGAGTAAGGAGGTAGGAGTGCGCGTCTGGGATGACGACGTAGCGGTGGCATCTCCTCTTGTTCGACGACCGTCTCAATCGGGAGAACCACGCCGACATCACACTGTATCGATGATACTGAAGCGTACAACTCTATGGGGCTTCGATCTGGCATACATGATCACTGTACTCGCATGAGTGCAGGTGTAGACGTCTGGATTTTGTAGCCGCAAGGCTGGTATCTCTGGGTGTCTATAAACAAAACGTAAAATTATAAAATGATAGTAAGAAGGTGTCTTAATCGGGAGAACCACGGCGAGTGCTGACATCACACTGTAATACTAAAGCGGACAACCTTCTCAATCGGGAGAGCCACGCCGACATCACACTGTATCGATGATACTGAAGCGTACAACTCTATAGGGCCTCGATCTGGCATACATGATCACTAGTATAGTACAGCATGAGTGCAGGTGTAGACGTCTGTATTTTGTAGCCGCAAGGCTGGTATCTCTGGGTGTCTATAAACAAAACGTAAAATTATAAAATGATAGTAAGAAGGTGTCTTAATCGGGAGAACCACGGCGAGTGCTGAAATCACACTGTAATACTAAAGCGGACAACCTTCTTAATCGGGAGAACCACGCCGACATCACCCTGTATCGATGATACTGAAGCGTACAACCGTCTCAATCGGGAGATCCACGTCGACATCACACTGTATCGATGATACTGAAGCGTACAACTGTCTCAATCGGGAGAGCCACGCCGAGTGCCGACATCACACTGTAATAAAGCGTACAACCTTCTCAATCGGGAGAGCCACGCCGACATCACACTGTATCGATGATACTGAAGCGTACAACCGTCTCAATCGGGAGATCCACGTCGACATCACACTGTATCGATGTTACTGAAGCGTACAACTGTCTCAATCGGGAGATCCACGTCGACATCACACTGTATCGATGTTACTGAAGCGTACAACTGTCTCAATCGGGAGAGCCACGTCGACATCACACTGTATCGATGATACTGAAGCGTACAACCGTCTCAATCGGGAGAGCCACGTCGACATCACACTGTATCGATGATACTGAAGCGTACAACCGTCTCAATCGGGAGAGCCACGCCGACATCACACTGTATCGATGATACTGAAGCGTACAGTAGCGGGCCCCTCATACAAGCCAAAAAGCCCGGCTTGCCCTAGGTCAATCAAACAAAGGTCGAAAGCAAATCGAAAACGAAAACAGTCGATAGTGCTTCAATTTAATTTTAAATATCGCGCCACGTGCCATTCGCGCGCGCCCGAGGTCTCGACGATGCGACGCGGCGACTCGTCGTTCGTTCGTATCATTCGGAATTGCTCGTGAACTCTCGCCTCGATGCGATGGATGAATCAGTCAATACGAGCGTACATTAGTCATCTCGCTTGTTCCCGCTGTTATTCTAGCATCATTTTATTGCCTTCTCGTTCTCGAGTACCATACATTTTTTAGCCTAAAGCACCCATAGTGGTATAATAATATATGAGTATGTATAGCGATTAGTATGAGGAAATATGCTAAGAATAATTCGTTCCGTAGTGCGAAAGCGTACTCAGTATTAGTGCTATCTCAGTTTTTCAATAGAAGAACGACAAAGACGTGTCTACTGATGTCTAATGTAGGCGTAGAAGTTTGAAGTGATGGATCGTACGTTCGCGAGGATGTTCGTTACTAATTAAAGAAATAATAATCTTTGGTTAGTTATATCCATGGTGGGTGGCGGCGGCGGCGGGCGGGACGTCGGCTCTCTCTTCGTTCTCTCTCTGGCATGCTATATGTATGATATGTGTTGATAAGTCACAATAATTCTGTCAACCATAATATGCCTCCAGTGTGCTATTGATAATTATCAACAAGAGTCTTCATAGTAACTGCACTGCACTGCAGTTGGTTTGCATAGATTTTTTAATTACCATTTTCTATAAAATTGTGATACAAGCATGTTTATTTCATTTACTGACTGACAGGACAGTCTTATATTATATTTTGTTTGAAATATTTGGCTTCGGCTTGCTCTACGATCAGACCCTAGGCCCGCCACTGGAAGCGTACAACCGTCTCAATCGGGAGAGCCACGCCGACATTTAGAACTAAAATACGCACACAACACAACATACACAAAATAAAGGTAATTATGAAAAAAAAAAATCTTATAAACACAAAACATTACATAAAATCATACAATATTATCTTAATAATATTCCTTACTTAATAATAAATCCGTCCGTCCGTCTGTTGGTCAGCATGTTACAATTCACAATTTTATAATATACAATACAATACAGTACAATTTTTTACCATATAAATCTCAGTCTATTTCATTCAAAACACTTTATTTTCGTAAGGTTTCCTATTAAAATCCAGGTTTGACAATTAGGTAAGCAAGGCTACGTAACACTTGTTACATTTTCACTCAAAGGCAAGATGGAAAGCGCCAATTAAATTTAAACTAAGCTATGCTCTTTAATTAGAGAAGTGTTATTAATTTAGGAAAATTAATCAATATCGATCTATTTTGTTATTTGACCCAGTTCTAATCTGCCAAAGTATAATGAAGCCAAACATCGCGGCGGACAGATCGGGTCTAATAAATTATCATCTGACAGATTGGTGATGGTATCTGGCGCTCGGTACGTCGCCGACGCCGACGCCAGCGCCGCCGGCGGCGGCAGACAGCGTCCCTGCGGCGTCGCCAGAAGCGTATTTACACCTCCGATACAGGGGCGCTATTTCAACGCGTCATATCATGCTTTTAGACAAATATAAAATATTATTAACTTTTAGGCGAATCATGTAACTAAAACACTTACTTAATTTTCGTACCGTGTGGGGCCGGTACTTTAAAAGAATATCCCCACTGCATCTCTCCCCGTGTATGGATACGGCGACTAAGGAACACGACTACCTTCTTATATTACTAGGTGGTAGGGTTTAACCCGCCCGGGTTGGTACCACCGCACTGAATGAAAGGTCGGTCGAAACGGCTATGTGAATAGTTTGTGTTTTCCGTCCAGGCACGACAGAAGGGAAGCACTGACGTTCACCCGGTGTTATGGGCTGACATCACGGATGTTGTAGGTGATGTAGCCAACAGTGTGTTTCCATAAAAAAAAAAAATTACAAAATACTTAGGATACAAACATTAAAATAAAAAACATTAAAATTAAAAAAAATCAAAATACAAATTCTGTACCTATTCGTTTGATTTTAAGTATTTTAATACATGATCAATTCACTTTATAAATTCGCATAGCTTATATAGGGATTTTTCATGTAACAGATTGTTCAGACGGGTGCGGAATTTGTTGTCATCTATTTCCCTTCATAGGTCCTCACGTATAATCTCATACAACTTTGGACCTATAACCCTAGGTAGCTTCTCCGCCATTGCCAACCGATGTGGAACTGAGTTATGAATTTAGTTATATCAGGCGTTACAAGCGCCAATCAAGCGCCAAACGCCACCACCCATTACTAGATACATACATAGCGTTTTGCAAACTATAGTTATGACTAATTAAGAAGTTGACTGTCATCGCCGACACCAGCGTCACGCCTGTTTCCCGGTGGGATAGGCAAGATACAACGGATCTACACGTGCCACGATCCTGACACACATCTCTCTGCCGCCTATTGCTTCAAAGAGCGGCGGGTGGCCGAGTGGTTTCGGAATCAGCTTCTCATGCGAGAGGTCCGAAGTTCGAATCCGGTCGGCGTGAACCAATGAGTTTTTTCTGGCGAAAAAAAATAACGTTGGCTGAGTCGGAGGGGCCAAAGCACATGCTTCAATCAGCCAATGTCACCTCCGAGAAGGTAGGTGCCATACCGGAGACTTCCCTGGATTGCTGGCTATACTGGACTAGAGGAGAACACAACCGAGGTTGCTATGCGGCCATCTTACATCCAGTACGGTGGTACTAACCTAGTCGGCTACAATTTTCAATCTTTGAGCCTACCACCTAGTAAGGGGCAACGGAAGGGAATCACATGCACGGAGAGAGATTCAGTGGAACTATATTCTTTCTAAATACGTAATCTCACAAGGTTCACTAACACCGCCCCTAACACCGAGCGAGCTGGTCGGTGATGATACCTATTTGCAATTCTTGGCAAAAGTCAGAGATGACTATCAATACTAGTAAATTTACGAGACTTATGAAACGAAAATTTAGACAGCTTCTTTGTCTGAGAAAACGTTACGTTTGTTGCCCTCAACATTATGTAACCCTTCTCAGGTATAGCCCAGGCGGTCGTTACCTAAATAGACTTCTGGATTTCGCCCCGGGTTATATACTTGATCGGAGGATATGCTCTCTGGATTAGTTGATCTTTACTACGCTCACTAGATTGCTACCAAACTCTGACCCGTTAATTGCAATGTTTTTGTGGAACCACGCTCAAGGTCTACCTTGTCGATTCCGGGCTTTATGTATTACTTTTTTATGGAAACTGCCACGGATGGCTACATCACCTACAACATCCGTGATGTCAGACCATAACATCGGGTGAACTAGGTGCCGTGTCAGTGTTTCCCTTCATTTCATGTCGGCTACACTGAACTGGACGGAAAACACGAACTACTCACATAGCCGTTTCGACCGAATTTTCATTCAGTGCGGTGATACCAACCTGGGCGGGATGAACCCTACCACCTAGTAAGGTAAGAAGGGAAGAGATTTACAGTTTAACGTGGAATCCAAACCGAATTCATTATTTTCGATTTGATCCTGAACGATTCTATGGGGCGGTATTTCAACTTACACTTAGTGATGGTGCAGGTTTGAGACAGACAAAATGTATACAAAATCACAGGTAGGTATAGTTCTTGAACAGAAATGTCTCAAAAGACGTCTCCAGACAATGGGCATTAGTGACGACCCACTATGTGCTCAATATGGGGAGGCAGTAACCAGTGCTCACTTTGTCGGTCATTCCACCATGTATGCAGGACCAAGATGGAAGACACTGGGAAAGGACCACTACGATGAGGAAGAACTTCGAGCGATCGACAGGAAGGAAAATATTGGAGTATGCAGCGAGACGAGCAGACTGGACCACCACGAGCAGGAAGTAGACGAAGGCAGCAGGTGATTCCCTCCACCACCCCCGGGATAGGCGATATAATCCATACCTGCGGACCTGGTCTCCGGACTGACCCCGTCAGTCTTCCCACCAAGAACTATATATAGTGCAGGAATAAAGTTAAATTATGGCACATAAATAAACGGCGGGTGGCCGAGTGGTTTGGGCATCGGCTTCTCATGCGAGAGGTCCGAGGTTCGAATCCGGTCGGCGTGTACAAATAAGTTTTTAAAACCAATAAATTTACGTGCACACCTACACCTTCTGCTTCACCCGTTCGGTACCGGTGTTAAACTTTAGGTCCCTTCCCTTGCCCCTTACTAGGTGGTAGGCTCAAATTGTAGCCGACTGGGTTGGTACCACCGTACTGGATGTAAGATGGCCGCATAGCAGCATCGGTTGTGTTCTCCTCTAGTCCAGTATAGCCAGCAATCCAGGGAAGTCTCCGGTATGACACCTACTTTCTCGGAGGTGATATTGGCTGCTCTGGCACCCAAAGAACTTTATGTGAAGGATATGTTTCCAGATAGGGCAGGGCGTTCCCTTATTCCTATTTCTTGAATATTTCGATGATAGGTGCCTATGTAAGTAGTCTTCATCATTCTATGTAAACTCCACCGAACCATGCGACAGTGCTGTGTGAGAAATCTTGAGCTCAATCCGCGGGCTAAAGCGGGTACGGTTCGGCGAGTCGTGCTCTCCTATCCTACAGCCGACACAGCAATTTCTTTATTTTCCATCCAGTTCTGACACATCATCCGCTCGCTCTCTACTCCGCGTAGCCACTGATAGTAGAATACACAGTTCTGGCATACTCATAATGTTGGGGTCATCGGCTAAAATTGTTCAACTCCACCGAACCATCCGACAGAACTGTGTGAGAAATCTGAGCTCAGCGGGATAAATCGGGTACGGTTCTGCGGGTCGCGCTCTCCTACAGCCGACACAGCAATTTCTTTATTTTCCATCCAACTATTTTTTCCGTCTACGGTTCTGACACATCATCCGCTCGCTCTCTACTCCGTGTAGCCACTGATAGTAGAATACACAGTTCTGTCATACTCATAATGTTTCGGGGTCATCGGCTAAAATTTTTCAACTCCACCGAACCATCCGACAGAGCTGTGTGAGAAATCTGAGCTCAATCCACGGGTTAAATCCACTGATAGTAGAATACACAGTTATGTCATACACATACATACCACTCGCCGTATCCCGACAATCAGGGTGATCAGAGTAATCGGTGTTGTGCTGCAAGAATTCTGAAAAATTACAGCACAACATCGACCACCACGTTTAGCAAAGTATTCGGACAAGATAACTATCAAGCAGCAAGTAAGGCATGAATACCCACCGCTGCAGGACTCGGTGGAAGGACCGTGCCAAGGTGAGAGGTGGCTAGCCTGTCGCCCTTTAGCACGACACCTTGTCCTTATCCCTTAGTCGTCTTTTACGACATGCGCGGGGATAGATGCAGTGGGGCTATTCTTTTTATGTACCGGCCCCACACAGTTCTGTCATACTCATAATGTTTCGGATTCGTCGGTTAAAATAATTGTTCGGTACTCTGCAAACGCAAACATAATTTTTCTGACCCAATTGCCAAGGTAAGGGTTATAAAATCTCCTGCGATTTATTTTCCAAAGTTCCAGTCGAGGTTCCAGTACAATGATTACACGAGTCAGTCAGCATGTATACGTCCACTGCTCTGAACAGATTCAGATATTTATTTCGCCATAAAGAACACACAACATTTAACAATATTTCATTGAGACATGAATGCATATTCAGTATGGTTCGTCATAATTTTTTTGTCACGTCCCGTTCAGCAATGCAATCTAAAAGGAAGAACCGGGTAAGAAACCTTATACCTACAGCCTTTTTTTAATATAACTTACATACTAAGTTTTAATTATGTTAAATGTAGGTAACATGCTATGTCTAAGTAAAAAGAAAATAAAAGAAAGAAAGAAAAACAAAGAACATACGCCTCTTCAATAATATGTACGTCCTAAAATAGGTGCGTTATAGAGATTACATTACAGCTAATCCATGTATTCTAACATCACTGGCTGCCACTATATATCCGTCCGTTATGTTGGAAAGATAATGTCACACGCTCCCTTGCCCTGTGATGTAAATGCTTAGATCATATTTGTACGAAGTCGCTGTCCCGTAGGATCTGGAAAAACTGATGTGGATTATTTTTTTCATTTCTATTTGTTTTTAGGATTCCGTACCTCCAAAGAGTCTGTCGCAGCTTATTTTCTCCGAATCTACTGGACGGAAAAAAGGTGAAATTTGGTAATTATATAGACAGTAGACCGAATCACTGACGTATAGCGTAAATGAATTAATTTTGGGGGCACAAATAATTAGAAAGTTAAAATAAAATTGAAGTGCATGCAAGTGACGCTTCAATGGAAACGGCTCGTTATAAGAAATAAAAAAAATTTTTTTTTATAATTTTAAATTGTATACTTTAAGAAAATATGCTAATATCGAGCCTATCCCACCCCCCCTACCCGTCCCCTCTCTTCCCGTTATCTCCGAAATAGTCTAAAATAAGAAATAAACTGAGAATATAGGGTAGTTCGTATAGTTTACATTAAAAACCTAAACGAAAATCCTAAGTCTTATAGTTCTCACGGAAAACAATCAACAGTCGACTATCGCACCGTAGTTTCCGCACCACAACAAAAAAAAGCTTATAAAACACGTTTCTTGTATGGGGACCTTCTTAATTGTCACAAATTTTGTTTTTTTATTATTTGTTGTTATATCCGCCAAAATAACAACTCTGTGAACATTTAAACCGGTTAGATATTACGGTTCCAAAGATACAGCCATCGGACGGACAGACGGACGGACAGACAGACAGACAGACAGACAGACGTTGTAAGCTTAGTAATAAGCTTGGGATACGGAAACCTAAAAACAAAATATTATAAAGATCTCCGTAACCTGGTGACCTCAACGGTTAGGTGGGAAATGAAAGCGTACTTTAGACATTTCGTAAACGCCAATTTAAAAGACTCCCAAGCGTTGTGGAAAGGTTTAAATAGTACTATTAATATTAAGAAAACTACTCAAATTCCTCAACATTTGTGTGATCCTAATAGAATAAATGCCCACTTTCTTAAACTTCCGAATCTTCCGCCCATACCAAGCGGCTTACTTGAATATTTCAGAAATAATACATTCAAACAGTTTTCTCAAAGCTTTTCGTTTAAAGCAGCCACTGATATTGTGATATTCAAGTATATACAGAAGATTAAAACTGAAGCCATAGGTCTGGATGGAATTTCTATTAAAATGTTAAAAATGCTTCTCCCGTCATGCCTCAGTCCAATCACATTTATTGTGAACACATGCATTGAGAAAAGTAAATTCCCATCTAACTGGAAGTATGCTATCGTCAACCCGATTCCGAAAAAAACTACAGTCAAAGAAATAACCGATTTAAGGCCAATAAGCATTCTTCCAGTCTGCTCAAAATTATTGGAGAGAGTTATGCTGGACCAGTTATTGTCCCACATTGAAAAGCATGACATAATTCCGCGGATCCAAGCCGGATTCCGCAAGGGCTACAGTACTAGTACTGCATTGTCGCATGTTACTGATGAACTACTGGCAGCATCTGACGACGGCAAGGTTTCCATACTGGTTCTACTTGATTATTCTCGAGCATTTGACTGTCTGGATATACCCCTTCTTCTGTCTAAACTAAAATATTATGGCCTATCAGACGATGCTGTTGATATGTTTAAAAGTTTCTTATACGAAAGATTTCAATCGACTAGGTGTCAAAATTCAGCTGGTGCATACACCTATTCTGACACCGTACCTGTCAATCAGGGCTGTCCACAAGGATCTATACTATCGCCTCTTTTGTACTCCATCCACACTGCTGACCTATGGACGGTGCTCAAGTTTATGCTTTGTCAAATGTATGCTGATGACACACAATTGATTCTGTCTTTCCATCTTGACCAAGTCGATACAGCAGTATCTCAGATAAATGAAGACTTGGATCGCGTATGGATGTGGTCCATTAAAAACGGTCTAGCACTCAACCCTACTAAAACAGTACTTATGGTTGTCGGCAACAAGAAACAGGTTGCTAAAGTAGTGAATCTAAAACCACAAGTTAAAATTAATAACATAATCATTCCCATGGTTCATTGCACACGCAATCTCGGTGTACACATGGATTCCAATTTGAAATTTGAAGAGCACATAAATAAAAAGGTCCAGCTGTCATTTTACAAACTAAAAACGTTGTATAGGGTACGTGAACACCTAGCTCACGAGGTTAGACATATACTTACTGACGCACTGGTACTCTCACATTTTGACTATTGTGACACTGTATATGGACCCTGTTTATTTAAACAAACTCAGAAGAAAATTCAACGCGTCCAGAATGCATAGGTGTGCATGCACAGAATGCAGAAGACCCATAGGTAGGAGAGAACGCATCACACCACACTTAAACTCCCTCAATATTTTGAACATGAGCAACCGTAGGATGCTACATTTTGCAGCTCAAACACATAGAATCATATATACGCAAACTCCAGAGATTCTATTCAGCAAGTTAGAGTGGGCAGGTTCTACACACACGCACAAGACTCGAGGCGTTGGTAAGATACTCATTATTCCAAAGCACCATGGTGCTGCATTTGAAGGGTCATTCAAGTATGCGGCATCAAAGTGCTGGAATAACATACCTCCTCCTATAAAGGACATCATCTATAAAAATAACTTCAAACGAGCGTACAAACAGTTCCTGCTGTCTGAACAGAGACAGCTATAGCTTCTCTTGGGTTCCTTGTACATTTGCATTAGTTAGATAATTGTTTTGTTTTGTTTGTTTAATTTTGGTTAGCTTAGTCTGTTCAGTTTAGGCTGTATAGTAGTTTATTTTTTTATTTTTTTTTTTATAAGAGTTAGTGACGATAGTTGATAATAATGTATAATAGGTAAGTTTTGTCTGTAGTTATAATATGTTTTGTTTATTTTGTTTTTGTAAATATTTTGTTTTCGTTTTAGCTGTAAGTACCTATGCAGTTCGCAATTAATATTAATGTATATTTGTCTTAAGGGGTCAGGCTTAAAATCAGTGTCTTCCCGGTTATGGGAAGACGTAAACTGTGCCTGATACCCATTCACTAAACATAAGTTAGTCTTTAAGTTGTATAATTTATTTTAATTTTATTTTATTACCTTATTTTATTTTATACATTTATACCTTTTTTTCGTCTTATGTTTTTGAATAAAATATTTTTGAATTTGAATTTGAATTTGAAATGTGTTCCATAGCCGAATAGTTCCACAGATAAAATCGCCTTCGTAAAACGGCTCCACCACCGCACGAAAGAGTTGGCATATTCGATTCCTAGAGACATTTCACGTGGCTATCAATCAGTGTCGCAGACTCAATTTTTTTTCACCGGCAATCTAACTGGGCTAGTAGCCCATTGAGTGCTAATCAGAGAGATTGGTTCATCTAAGTGACGTTTCTAGTTAGGATTCTGTTTTTTGTTACTTTTGGATTTAAGCCGTACCAGACTGACAGTTTTCAGCAGTCACTTTCGGTAATCAATAAAGTACCTACTCGCAAACATGCGTAAAGAAATAATTTTAAATTTAAATTCGGTTAAAAATTAAATGCTCTAAATAATAAAAGTTTAATAAACAATTAATGGTGTCGGTAAATTCCGATACGAAAAAAAAATCTTCTTTTTTTTTTATTTAAACTGACACGGTTGTCTACATCACCTACAACATGCGCGATGTCAGCCCATAACACCGGGTGAAATAGGTGCCACGTCAGTGCTTCCCTTCATTTCAGTCTCATTCAGTGCGGTGGTATCAACCCGGGCGGGATAAGCCCTATCACCTAGTAAGGTAAGAAGGGAAGAGACATACAATTTTACGTAGAATCCATCCGTGATACATCTTCCATAGTTGTAGTCACTGGCGGCTGGTCCTAAAGTGCGCTCGTGCGCCGCACTACCATACCACGAGAAGTCTTAACTTCACTCAAAATAAATAATACCTTACAACATACTACATTAAAACCATAAAGATCGTACTCCAAATAAATACGAATGTGAATTCGACCTTATTTTATAGATGCCAAGGCACGTTTTTGCGAGTAAACGCGCGCGCCGTGCGGAATATAAATCGCACGCGGGTCTCCCATACTGAATGTATGGGGATCGGCAAAACACCGCTGGCGCGTGAGACAGAAGATACTTCATAGAAACAGTATGGGCCGAAAGGAGTTCTGCGTGCGGCGCACGAGCGCCAAACAAGGACGCTATATCGTGAATGCCCGCGCGTGCGACACGTCGCGTCGCGAGCGATTCGTTTTGCACGAGTCCGTCTTACAAACTCTTTGCCGTCTACCTCAAAGCGAAGCGTCTACCTCGAAGCGAGTCAGCGCGCTCGCGCTGTCATGTGATGTGATAATGTCACATACCCGTTAGCGCGCGAATATTTAAAATGGGATATGGTTAGGTTTTGTGCTTTCTGTCACGTGATACTGTGAATTAAGTGATGCCGATATTTGCCTAAGCGTTGGTTAAAGGTCCTACTTTTCAAATGCTTTTATTTTTATATATTTTTTTAAGCATTTTTGGGACATTACTACTGTTTTCTTTTTGAAAGCTGCAGTAGTGTTGTGGTCTATGAGTGTATTCATAAAGGTATTAAAACTAAGTTAAAAAACTTGTTTGGATTATTATTTTTTTGCAACTCATTGAGGGTCTTGAGAATATTCGTACAAGGTACGTACATAATAAAACGCAGGCGTTTAAAAAATTCGGAAGTCCCGATCTTAAAATAACATGACGGGAATGTGGGGAAATTTGGTATTTAAGTAGGTAGGTACTTAGCGCACTACCGGTCACTGAAGTCACCAGCCGCCACTGGTTGTAGTATCTTCACGACCGAAGGGAAGCACTGACATGGCACCTAGTTCACCAAGGTGTTATGGGCTGACATCACGGGTGTAGTAGGTGATGTAGCCAACCGTGTCTGTTTCCATAATCATATAATTATATTATTATATAATAGGTATTTATTTAACATAACAATTTTATATATTTAAAAACAGTAATTTATTTAATAAATAACAAAAAAGTAATACTAATAACTAAAGAAATAAACCTACCTAACAAACATTAAAATAACTATCAAAAGGGGCATTTTCAAATGTTCCTAGAACTCTTGCTGCATTACCCCGCTATAATTATATAATCATATTATTTCTCACTTGACTGAAGACGCCACCGACGACATCGGGGCGAAATATCATTAAATGTGCTTTTTTACTATTAATAAAATAAGTGTAAATAAAAAATTTCCATAAAAATCTTCTGCAAATCACCATAACTCGCTAGCCACAATTCCACGAAGTCCCAGACTCTTAATCCCTATAAAAATAAACACGCCATCCGCGTCTCTGCTAATGGAAGTGAACCCTAAGTATTTCATTAGCCAAGTAACCAAGTAAGAGACATTCCTCGAACGGAACTGATGTTATTTCTGAGAAGGCAAAAATCACAATTCGCTCTGCCGTCTTCTTCACGCTTCTTCGACGAGAAACGGATAGGCGTAATGTTCTCCTGTGTCGAGGTAGTGGTGACTGGTGACATCACTGTGATGTTTAAGAATTTGTGTACTGCCGATACTACGTAAACACCCGTCGCTAGTCTTTTTGTTTTATGGAAACTGACACGGTTGACTACATCACCAAAAAATCCGTGATGCCAGCCCATAAGACCGGGTGAACTAGGTGCCATGTCAGTGCTTCCCTTCGGTCGTGCCGGCTACACTGAACTGGATGGAAAACACAAACCATTTACATAGCCGTTTCGACCGACGTTCAATTCAGTGCGGTTTGAACCCTACCACTTAGTAAGGTAAAGGGAAGGGATCTACAATTGTACGTGGAATCCGAACCACGGTCATCCTCCAACGGTCGAGCGTTCACCCATCCAAGTACTAACCGCCCCAGCGTTGGTTAACAATCAATAGCAACAGTTGACGGTCTGCACCACTGAGCTATCAAGGCTGTCAGAAATAATCTCATACTTGCAGTAGACGTACCCGTTTATTGTTTATTGATCATTTATATGCTGAACTCGAACTTGTCACAATTTTGTTCTGTCAATCGCACGTCCGACCGCAGCCAGACACTCGCCCTGATGACGGCCAAAGTGAACGCGAATTCCAACTGTGTTAAGCCAAATACCAATAATATTAATATCCACAGAAGACTAAAATTTAAAATTACTAAAATAATAAAAATAAACTAAAATGTTTTTTTTATTTGTCACAATTTGTTGTAGCCGGTTCGATTACACCCACGAAGAAGAACCGGTAAGAAACTTCGCAGGGTTCCTTCATTCGTGGCATACGGGGTTCGTTCGTTCGTTCGTTCGTGGTGTACGGTAAGAATTCGAAATTTGAATGCACTCAATGTGTAGACGCGGAGGCGCCGCCGCGGCGGCGACGCGGCGAACATAGCTCACCCGTATTTCCAATTGCATCAATGAACAAACTAAAAATTGCCACTGTGAGTAAGAGACAAAAGTAGTCTAATTTAACGGCCAATACAACAGGGCTAAGTTTACACATAAAAAAAACCTTTTTAATAAAACCCTTTTTTTAAATATAATGTTTATGTTCAAAAAAGGATGTCTTAATTTTCAATGACCCACACACGTTCATACATACATTCACATTACACGTCAAAATCATAAAGGTAATTATTAATTACATAGTAGATAAGTTATTCCGTTTACTTATGTTGTGCTCGAACAAAACAAACTACTCGTAGGTTAAGTTTAAGAGCCAACAAATGCTAATACTTAAGATGTAATATTTAATAGATTTTATTTTTTATTTTACATATTTGAATTATTATTATTTTATTGAACAGAAATCAATAACCGAGTAGGTTATCGTAAACGGGCATTGTCAAAAAATAAAATCGCGTAGGCACGGTCTCTACCTACATAATACTCGTAACCGAGAAATAAGGAACTTGTTGTCGCTCTATGGGTGACATAAGCGATTTCAGCTTACATAATGACTCGCCGCGGCTGTGAGGCGCGGCGTAACAGGCGCGGGCACTCTTCTTGTTATCGCGAGAATTTTTGCGACAAATTTCACTTTGCGCGATCCCTTTGAGGTCACCGCGATAGGTGAAAAGAAAAACCTTTGTGTGTTTCGCCGCTAATGGACCACACAAAAGGCATCATACAGTCAGGAAGACGGCGTCGTCGGTGGCGGTAATGCATCAATTTGAGTGGGAATTGTTTATTTTGTATGTTTTTAGGTTTCCGTATCCCGTATGGAAGCCTATTACTAAGCCTCCGCTGTCTGTCCGTCCGTCCGTCCGTCCGTCTGTCCGAGGGCTGTAGCTCTTGAACCGTAATAGGTAGCCCGTTGAAATTTTCACAGAATATGTGTTACTATGGCGGATATAACGAATAATAAAAAAAAAGAAAATGTTAAAAATTAAGGGGGCTCTCATACAACAAACGTGCGAAAAATCGATTAGTCACACTACTGAATAATAGATGGCGCCACAGGCTTTTATACATTGCATTGTTGAAAGACAAAAGATAGGCGGATAATATTATTGATAGCGGATAGATACGGAAACCTCCGTGTGCGAGTAAAACTCGCACTTGACAGATTTTTTTTTGTACTGACCCTTATTTACATTGTGACTTTTCTTTACATTACTATGTGGGTAGCTATTGTGAACTAGCTTTTGCCTGCGGCTTCGCTCGCGGCAGACTCGGTTTAACTGCAAATCCGATTTAAACACAAATATTATAATAAACTATCTCCCTCTCCCCCTCTACCTATATCCGCCTACCCCTCCGCCCCTCCCCCTTTCCCTATCGATAACTGTTTTATCGTTTTATGTTTTATTTATTTTACTGTCATCAATTTAGTTATAGTATCATACATAGAGTCTACAAAATCAGTATCTCATAAAACAAAGTAACTTACTCCATGACCATCCCTTACAGATTTATTATTAGTATTGATTGATATTGATTGATTGATTTGTTTTGTGAACCGTGTGGGTCTTGTAATTACGTAATATGTGACAAACGGATGATGACAAGATGCAATGCTCAAGGGCCGACAGGGAGGGACCCTTTCCAGCGTCGTAGGTTACGGAATCCTAAGAATTTACTCGCACTACTTGTTGGTTTTTGTGAAAATGTTCACCCCTATAGATACAAATTATGATGGGCGATGTTATTATCTTGCAACATCGTTAGTTCCAACAATTTCAGAAACTTAAAACGTAAACATTTAAATTTCGAAAGCCAAGGCTCTCTGTAACTAACTTCAAAGCCTTATTCCTCTATTAATGTATTTTTACTTTGACATTTTTAGTTTTTTTCGTAAATTCGACGCGCAAGCCCGCATTTTCACGAAAGATTGAGAAATATTTTCCGTTCGTCGGAAATTTAATTTACGCGAAAATTTAATAGCTCGTAAAAAATAAATCTTGTAGTTTGGCCGAGATTTACGAGTCTCCCGGGTATTTTCGATATATTACTAGAAACGGTATTTCATTAATAAAAAAACAAACGACTAAATTGACGGACAAATTTTCTTTGTAACGCTGCGGGGTACTTGTTGCTTTGATAAATTTCTTGTATTTCTTTTTTTTTCGAAATATTATCTTTTATAAAATCAGGGCCGTGTGTATTGTTTAGTGGGCATTGTTGGCTTTGAAGGTTATAATAATGCTTGCATAAAAAAATCCCAGTTATTGTGTCTCGGCTGAATCCCTCACACACTACACGAGCAAGTGATGCATGCACATGTTCAGGCTTTTTTTTTATTGAAACTGACACGGTTGGTTACATCACCTACAACATCCGCGATGTCAGCCCATAACACCGAGTGGACTAGGTGCCGTGTCAGTGCCTCCCTTCATTTCATGTCATACATAATAGAGTTTCCATGCAAATGATAACGTATGTAATGAATGTATGTATGTCATATATACATACATACATACATATTATCACACACGCTGAATCCCGAAAATCGGGGTTAGCAGAGTAATCGGTGTTGTGCTGCAAGAACTCTGGTCAATTACAGCACAACACCGACCACCACGTTTCGCAAAGTATTCGAACAAGATTCAATCGATCAAGCACGAAGACCCACCTGCTGCTTGACTCGGTGGAAGTACCGTATAATGTATGAATTTATGTCCATTATATCCATAGAGAAATAATATACTTATACGTCTATGATTATATCTATATATAGCACTCTCACGAAAGAGACGCCATGAAGATATCTGTACAATATAGTTTTAATTTTTTTTTTTATGGAAACTGACACGGTTGGCTACATCACCTACAACGTCCGTGATGTCAGCCCATAACACCGGGTGAACTAGGTGCCATGTCAGTGCCTCCCCCTTTGATCGTGCCGGCTACACTGAACAACTATTTACATAGCCGTTTAGACCGACGCTTCATTCAGTGCGGTGGTACCAACCCGGGCGGGTTAAACCCTACTACCAAGTAAGATTAGGAGGGAAGGGACCTACAGTTTTACGAGGAATCCGAACCTCGGTCAGCCTCCAACGGTCAGCGGTCACCCATCCAAGTACTGACCGCACCCAGCGTTGCTTAACATTCAATAGCGACAGTTGACTGTGATATAGTAGACTAAAAGCATCTAAAATTACAAATTTAAAAAACCCCCGACTCTTAAAAAGTCAAAAATAATTTCCGTTTACTTACTTAAAGGAGTCGGTGGACCGCTAAGTAAATTCCCGCGCAACTCTTGAGTCTTTATATTTAATTTACTTAGCGGTCCCCCGACTCCTTTAAGTAAGTAAACGGAAATTATTTTTGACTTTTTAAGAGTCGGGGGTTTTTTAAATTTGTAATTTAACTTTTATTTCAAGCTTTTTAAAGAAAACCGTATGCAAATTGGTCCACTTTTTAAGAGATTTTTTTTTTTTTATTACTTAATTACTTTATTACTTGATTACAAACATAGCTAAGAACCATCCCGATTAAACAAGCTTCCTAATAAAAAAAACCGCATCCAAATCGGTCCATCCGTTTGGGAGCTACGATGCCACAGACAGACACACACACACACACACACACACACACACACACACACACACACACACGTCAAACTTATAACACCCCTCCGTTTTTTCGTCGGGGGTTAAAAAGGTTCTCCTGCACAAACTAAAATAAAAAAAAAAAACGTTTGACAGGAAAAATATGGCCTGCCACAACGTCGAACGCTACATTACATGCTCTTCGCTTTGTTATGTCTGCCCCTAAAAATCAAATGAAAATTTTAGCAAAATGTTTATTTTTTTTCAGCCGCTGCGTCCAGCGGCCCATCGTGCGGCGCTCGTCACGTGTCATGTCCTAGAGCATCAATATTCGGGTAAAAAGTGATCGAAAATAAACAATTGAGCGTCTAGCACCGGACGGCGCGGCGTGGCGTCACCGAATATGCGGCGTGGCCCAGGATCGCCCTACTGGTCCCACGGCGGCGGCGTCAAGTTAAAAATTTCAAATGAAAAAAACCCTTACCCTTTTTTTTATTGCTACCGAACTGGGTGGCTCTGCCAGAGGTCGCAACCTCAGACGCAGCCAATTTCACCGCCGAGGAGGTGCCAGTCCGGCTTGGAGGTGGGCAAATGCTGCTGGGGAAAGGCTATTAACCCGCGATTTGAAGATCCTTGGATTGTATATAGGACTGGGGAAAGATATTCCCTGGGAGCCCCTTCCACTCCTCTGCAGTGCGGCACAAGAACGATTTAGAGAATCGTGTAGTTCGAAGAACTCTTCTGTCGACTACAAAGGGGTGTTCCGTGAGAGTATGGCGGGTTTGGCGAAGGCGAACAGGAGGAGGAGGGATAAGGGAAGCAAGTTCGTCAGAGCAGCGGCCATAGCATATATATATACCCCTTAAACAGTCAAAAATTATTTCCGTTTAGTTACTTAAAGGAGTAGGAGGACCTGTAAATACCCGCGCAGTCAAAAATTATTTCCGTTTAGTTACTAAAAGGAGTAGGAGGACCTGTAAATACCCGCGCAGTATTTTGTTTACTTAGCGGTCCCCCGACTCCGTTAAGTAACTAAACGGAAATTATATTAGTTTTTTAAATTTGTAATTTTACCTTTATATCAAGCTTTAAAAAAAACCTCACTCAAGTGAGACGCAATTTTTTAATTACTACACAATTACTTGATTACTAACACAGCTAAGAACCATCCCGGTTAAATCAGCCTTTTAATAAAAAAAATCACAGATTTCGTGCCTTACACGACTATCGAGCACATTGAAAATGAATCTACGGAATTCGTGAAAATATTGTCGCTGAACGACACGTGAAAGTCGGGATAAGGAAAAGGTTAGTTGGGTTCTGATGATGAAGCCGGAAGGGAGCCATAGGAACTCCTAAACTACACATGATAAGCCTTAAGATAAAAAAAAAAAAACATGATAAATCCACCATATTTGGGCTCGTTGGATATAGGAATATAGGAATATAGGATAGGTTAGAAGATGCGTCGCGTAACCTATATTAATTATCTTATCCTTATCTTAATTATCCTTATATTATATTTTTATATTTGATATTTATTAATTTGTTGCTTTAGTTAGACATAATGTCAAGCTTATCTCTTTTTCTGTCTAAATTTTAGTTTACATTTTTTAAGCTGCTTGTGTTTTTGAAAAATAATAAAAAATATATAAATGTAATATTTTTTTTTATTTTGTTGAATTCATTTTCAATGCGACGCATCTTCTAACCTAGCCTATATTCCTATATTCCTATATCCAACGAGCCCAAATATGGTGGATTTATCACGTGTAGTTTAGGAGTTCCTATGGCTTCCTTCCGGCTCCATCATCAGGACCCTGGAAATAATAATATATGACAAGAGTACTTGCGAAGACAAATCCAACGAGCCCAAACACGATGGGCTTATCATGTGTAGTTTAGGAGTTCCTATGGCTTCCTTCCGGCTCCATCATCAGACCCCAACTAACCTTTTCCTTATCCCGACTTTCTCGTGTCGCTCAGCGACAATATTTTTTCGAATTCCGTAGATTCATTTGCAATGTGCTCGATAGTCGTGGGAGGCACGAAATCTGTGAATTTCTTTTTTCAGAAAGGTTGAGCTACAGGGCAAACCCTTAACCCGATCGTCTTTGTCTTAGGCTCAAATTGTAGCTGACTAAAATTTTCTCAAATTTTTGATATCATTCTTCGTTTCCAAAATATCGAGCGCCAAAATCAAAAATTCGGATTTTTTTTTTTCACTATTTCGACCATAACTTTTTTCATTTTTTACTTTCTCGAATAATTATTTTTGCACCTTATTGCTCTCATGAATACACGTCTTTTGAGCCTTTTTTGAATATCATATCTTCACAACTCTCCGAGATATAAGGGGATCGCACTTTTTCGTGAAATCGGGGCCTATACTGAAACGAACCAAAAGACATTTTCAATGTCAAAAACGCATTCAAATCGGCCCATCCATTTGGGAGCTACGATGCCACAGACAGACACACACAAACACAGCCAGACAGACGCAGGCGTCAAACTTATGACACCCCTATTTTTCGTCGGGGGTTAAAAAGAGAACGCCGAGAACGTTTCCTTTCCACTACGCTCCGCACACGTTCCGACCAACAAGTTTGCACAACTGATGACAGTATTCCGATGCACCATCGGAATACTGTGACGTGTGTGGAAAGCCTGAAGATGTGCATGCATCACTTGCTGGTGGAGTGTGTGAGGGATTCAGCCTCGGTAGCTCAGTGGTGCGATCGGTCGACTGTCTTTAAGCACACCTGGGCGCGGTCAGTACTTGGATGGGTGACCGCTCGGCAGTTGGAGGGTGACCGCTCGGCAGTTTGAGGCTGACCGTGGTTCGGATTCCATGATAGGATTACGTGTTAGGGTTCATAGGGTTCGTACCCGGTACCACCGCACTGAATGAAAAGTCGGTTGAAACGACTATGTAAATAGTTCGTATTTTCCGTCCAGTTCAGTGTAGCCGGCACGGCCGAACAGAAGCACTGACATGGCACCTTATTCACCAAGGTGTTATGGGCTGACATCACAGATGTAGTAGGTGATGTTGGCAATCGTGTTGGTTTCCATAAGAAAAAAACTGACTAATCTACTAGGTGGGGGCTCAAATTGTAGCCGACTGGTTTGTACCACCGTACTGGATGTAAGATGGCGGCATAGCAGCCTCAGCTGTGTTCTCCTCTAGTCCTGTATAGCCAGCAATCCAGGGAAGTCTCCGGTATGGCACCTACCTTCTCGGAGGTGATATTTACTGGTCGGAGCATGCGCTTTGGCCTCTCCGATTCGGCCACCCATACCGGATTACATAAAAAAAATCTACTTATCCAGACTGTCTGGATACAGCGTGTGGTATGTATGTATTAATTTTATTAAATAAAGATTATAATGTTTTCCAATGGGGCGGACTTAGTGACTGCGTGCTATGAAATAAAATATAACATCAAGGTACAGATGTTTTATCTCACGAGCGCGGGTGAGCCATACTTGTAGTTGTAATGCGTATAGGCACGTGATCCGGTGTGTGTAGCGTTAGCGCAGGTAGCGCTCCCGAGCTTACGCAGACAAAGACAGTGTGCATGTATATTTACACATTTACACACACAGGCGAAAAAATAATGTGCTCAAACGCAGATGAAGCGTTTCTCGCCATCACTATGGCTCTGTGCACGCAAAAAAAAAAAGAAAAAAAACGCTGGTCGAAAGAATGGTACAATACAAGTTAAGAGAACGTTTTACCGAGAAACATTTGTTGAATGTTCTACAAATTACGGAACCCGATGATTATAAAAAAATTCTAAGAATGGACTACGAAGGTCTTTGTAGTATACAAGTAGAGCTTGCAATATATTAGTCGGAGCCAATGATTTTTTATTTTTATCGTAATACGACTTTGATTTCACATTCCACAGTTCGGCGGCATCTCTATATAAAGATATTAAAAGCAGCAGGAAATCGCGCTCGCTGCGCTCTCTTATTTCTTCTGTTGCGACGCACTCCGAGTCGTCCTCCATTGTCGCTGCGGAGCGTCTGACTGACGCGGCAACGGTCAAGCGGCTTGATCAAGCCGAGACAGCCGGACAAAAAATATAAAAATCCATCAAGCACATCAATCACCGTCAAGCACGTAGTTTTCTTGTCAAGCGCGTCAAGCATCGTCTGGCAACGATCAAGCATTGCTTCAATCACCTTCAATCACGTATGGCTTGTTCAACCCGCTTGACCGTTGCGCGCCTGCTTTAGAGCGCGCATAGATTTAGTAAAATTAAAACTTTGAAATCTGTGTTTGAAATCATTCATATCTCGAATATCTCTAGTATAGGTAGAACCATTTTTCTTTTTGTAATGTGTTTATTAGATTATATACAGTGGCTCATTGCGATATTTCTGACCGAATCTCGGACACCCTGTATAGTAGTGTTTCACTTCGACTACAATTAGATACATTCATCGCTTTAATTATTTTAGGATAGCCGGCAGTATTTCACCATTATTGCGAGTCCCTACTGCCGACGCCGCCGCCCCGCGCCGGCCAATTTGTTTTAACGAAGAATAATGTAAGCTTCAAGTGCTATCACAAAATACTATGGAGCCAGTTAGCTTAACAGTGTATGGCTTTACAGACGCAACATTGCCGGCGTGAACTTCGGCTAGTTTGAATTGCATTATGCGCTGACCTAGCTAACCTAGCCTTTTTTTTTTTTTTTTTATGGAAACTGACACGGTTGGCTACATCACGTACAAAGTCCGTGATGTCAGCCCATGACACCGGGTGAACTAGGTGCCATGTCAGTGCTTCCCCCTTTGTTCGTGCCGGCTACACTGAACTGGTCGGAAAACACAAACTATTTACATAGCCGTTTAGACCGACGTTTCATTCAGTGCGGTGGTACCAACCCGGGCGGGTTAAACCCTACCACCTAGTAAGATTAGGAGGGAGTCTTAACATAATGTTAGTCTGTGCTTCAATATTCAAATATTATAGGAGCTTTTATTTTGTTTTTTTTTTTTAATGAAATGAAATTTAGTGCAGACAACGTATGCATACGTCTGAGTATATAATGTCTACCTGTAAAGCTGTATTATCAATCATATTCATAATCATATTCATAATCACATGTTAAAAAAGTGACGTGAGTAAGAGTAGTCACGATCTGTCACATCTTATTGAATTTAATTAAACTCCGGTATAAAGTTAACACGAGTGTGAGTGACTGTGTTCTAAACTAAAACTGAAAATTTACTTTTCATTTTTCACAACTTACTATACCGTTTTAACTTCTTTTAAATCAGTAATTAACAAAACAAAACACATAACATTACATCTTTTTTAATAACTACCCTCAATTGAACAGAAATCCTATTGCTAATGGAACTTTATCTAACTTACGCCAATCAGCTAAACTTCATCTGACAGTTGCCCGAAAACAGCACTTCACCATTCAACATTTTAATATAACTTAGTGTTTACTAAATATCTGTTCAAAAATATCAATTTGGAAAACTTGACAACATGATCTGCAATAGCTGTGGGGCAATCGCTAGTGATGGAGCTACATGTACTGGGTGTTCTCAATCGTATGACTTCCCATGTGCTGGCATCTCCGAGCAGGGCTGGAGAAAGCTGGGACGTGACCGTCAAGCAGTGTGGCGATGTGCCAGCTGCAAATCCTCTGGCGTGTCGTCGCCTACCCCGGACTCTGCTGTCTCGCTAGCGCAGATGATGAAGAAGATGAACGAGATACATGCCGATTTGGGTCTGGTGAAGGCCTCCGTCACCAATCTAACTGCGGATCTAAAACAACTCAAGGAATCGCAAAATGAAACATCGGAAAAGGTGAAGAAGGTTTGTGAGGAACTTGCTGGCATAAATGCCAAAATTCAAAGGATCGATTCTTTGTCGGCCGAATTCGCTAACGCTCAACAGGAAATACAATTAATGAAAAGCGAATTCGACGCAAGAGACCAGTGGATGAGAGCACAAAACATCGAAATCCGTGGCATACCACAAAGGAAAGACGAAAATCTCTTCGATATTTTATTCAATATCGCAGCTAAGCTGGAAGTGCCAGTCGAGAAGAAAGATATCAGCTATATCACTCGAGTAGCAACCCGTGACGCTGAGAAGAAGAACGTCAAGCCTATTGTTGTCCGCTTCATGAGGAGATATCAAAAAGATGAGATCATTGCTGCGGCCCGACTACGGAAAGGGCTTACAACAAAAGAGATATGCTTTGCTGGAGAACCACAACAAATATACGTCAATGATCACCTGACTCCCGCCAACAAGCGTCTTTTGGCTGAAGCTAAACGAATCTCAAAGGAATCTGGTTTTCGCTACTGCTGGGTAAAAAATTGCCAAATTCGTGTACGCCGCAATGATCTCTTTCACCCGTTGCCTCGCCCGTTGCTACGGACGGCGATGCCCGAACGAACGGACTTTGAACGAACCTTGTTTATCGGTTGCTGTCAAAACAGAATGCGCTAAAGTTTTGCACTTCATCAAGACTTTAATATTGATTATTACCATCAGGGTTATAAAATCAATGATTATTACCTGCTGCATTACCCGTACTGCACCCCTTTATTTAACGGTAGGTTATAGCCCGAAACATTATTTATACTACCCATCTAAAATCATGCCAAATAACTTCTTATCTCAGTCACATTGCTACTACATATTAGAATTATTTACACATATTTTTGTTTTACTCTCGGTTAATTCGCTGTCCCAAGACATTTTGAAATTTCGTGCTACAAAACCAGCCTAATGACTCTTATTACCTACTATCAAAATGTTAGAGGATTGCGAACGAAGACGAGAGAAATGTTACAATCTGTTACAAGTAATTCATATGATTTTTTGGTATTCTCTGAAACTTGGCTCCTAGAAGGTATTTGTAGTGAGGAACTGGTGGATGGAAGGTATCATGTATGGAGGCGCGATAGGAACTATGCACGTACTCAACAGAAACTTGGAGGCGGAGTTATGATAGCTGCGCGCGTTGAGTTACCTCTTTATGCGCGGTCAGAGTGGCAGACAGATCACGGAGAGGATTTGTGGCTTACACTTAAGGGTGGCACTGGAGCTCCAGGTAATCTTAACATCTGTTGCATTTACTTACCCAAAGGCGCTACATATTCTACGCAAATTTCATGTTTTATTGACAAATTGGTAACAATAACTAATGCTCACCCAGATGATAAATTTCTCATATTAGGAGATTTTAATCTCAGCGAAGTTCAATGGACCCGGGTCGACTCCGACCGAATTATGATACAATCCAATGCAACGACCCCTATTATTACCGAATTAATCGATACATTTACGCTTACGGGACTTGGTCAATATAATTCGGTGCCAAATGTAAATGACCGAATACTGGACTTAGTACTAGCGAATTTCGAAGTCACAGTTTTGGCAGCAGATGAACCATTAATTAAGGAAGATCTACACCATAAATCCTTGTTAATTGAACTTAATTTTTCTACTCATGAGTACCTACAGCAAGGAACTAAGAAAAAGTATCTATTTGACAAAGGCGACTATATTGGCATAAGCAAACACCTTGACAGTATATCTTGGTGTAATTTTGTTTCGAATGATGACATTGATACCGTTGTTAATAAATTTAATACCGAACTTACACAATGCATGGACAAGTTTATCCCGCATAAAAATATGCGTGAGAGTAAATACCCACCTTGGTTTACGCAAGATCTAATTAGACTTGATAGACGCAAATTTAAATTTTTTAAGAAATATAAAACATATGGTAATTCAAATGATTACAGTATGTTCTCAAAACTACGTTCACAATTTAAAAAACTTAATAAGCAAATGTACAATGCATTTATGGAACGTACTGAAATGAATATACATAATAATCCTAAACATTTTTTCTCATATTGCAAATCTCTCAAGAAATCTCAAAATGTACCACAGAATATGCACTACAAAGGCTGTCATTATAGTACTGGCCCCGAGATATCCAACGGTTTTTCTTCTTATTTTCACTCTGCATACGAGCAGGGTACTACAACTTATCCCTCAACTAATACTGCAGTGTGTACCGTTGTCCCTCCGTGTGACGTGATTGGTGACATCAGCTGGGCAGAGGTGAACAACTGTGTTTTACTGAAAATGTTAAAAGAAATAGATTTGTCGAAATCTGGCGGACCTGATAATATACCTCCGAAACTAATAAAAGAGTGTGCCGAATCTATTTTGAAATCATTGTCGCTCATATTTAGACGGTCTCTCAAGGAAAGTAAGGTACCCATTGTGTGGAAAACTGCATACATAACGCCAGTTTTTAAAAAAGGATCAAAAAATGATATAAGTAATTACAGGCCCATTTCCAAATTATGTATATTCAGCAAAATTTTTGAAAAAGTTATTTACGATCAAGTTTATCCAGCCTTACAAAACTCCCTTATAACTTCTCAACATGGCTTTCTTAAAGGAAGGTCTACAGTAACTAATTTAGTGTTATTCACCGACATGTTATCTAAACGTATGGAAGAACATACTCAAATGGATGTTATCTATACTGACTATAGTAAGGCATTTGACAAAATCGATCATAAAATACTCCTAGAGAAGCTCAAAGCAATCGGCATTCATGGCAACTTATTCCGGTGGTTTGCATCGTACATTAACAACAGGTCTCAAGCAGTGGTACTCTGTGGATATGCATCCAAATGGATGCATATACCTTCCGGGGTTCCCCAGGGATCCTTGTTAGGCCCCCTTCTCTTCATCATCTATGTAAATGACATTTTATCCTGTCTACATTATTGTAAAATTTTTATCTTTGCTGATGATATGAAGGTGGCTCTTGAAATTAAATCGATCGAAGATGCAAATAAACTACAAGCAGATCTTGCACGTCTAGAAATGTACTGGAAACTAAATAAAATAGAAGTTAACGTTGCAAAGTGTTTTAAAATTACTTTCACAAGAAATGTCAATATTATACCAACTTCTTATACGCTAGGTGGGAAAATTCTCCAAGATGTCAAATCTGTTAGGACCTTGGGGTCCACTTGGACACAAAATTAATTTTCGACCAGCACATTGATGCGATTTCTACTAAAGCTTCTAAAATGCTAGGTTTTATCTTGCGGCTATCTAAAAATTTCAAAAAGGACTCCACTCTGAAAACACTTTATTTTACCTACGTTCGAAGCAACTTGGAGTATGCATCTCAGGTTTGGAATCCCCACTATCTAATTTATAAAAATAGACTCGAAAAAATTCAATCCAAATTTGTAAAACACTTAAATTACCGTAATTTCCTTAAGTTCAATAATACCACAGACAGTCTCAAATATCATAACTTACTTCCGCTTGAAAAGAGACGAGAAATAGCCGATATAACATTTTTAATGAAAATAGCCAGCCATAACGCTCAAGTTGATTGCCCTGAGCTTCTCAGTCTTCTGCTCGTGCGAGTGCCGTGTCGTCCCAACCTGACTAGATCTACCTGTCTGCTGCATGTGCCACTCTGCCTCACACGCTATCGACAGAATTCCTTTATAATCAGAGCCAGCAAAAAGTACAACAGTGACTACAAGGAAGTGGACTTATTCAATGACAGCTTACAGAGGGTTAAAAAGTTAGCGCATGATAGATTTTTTGTTAGTACTAAGTGATGGAGTTCTGCCTTAGTTTTGTTTTTATTATTTTAGTAATAGTACCATGTAATGTTTGTTTAGTTTGGTTTTGTTCTGTTTTAATTTAATTGATTAGTTATTTTAAATTATTATTATTTTTTCTATTTTAACTGTTTATTTATCAGTTTTGATTTGTTTAAATGTACTTTTCTTTCTCTTACGCTATATACTTAGTTTTATCTGTAGTGACCTATTAGCGGTGTATGTGTGACCTATTGGTGTTTTTGTAAATTTTGTGTTGATCACACTGTTGGTTACTCTAAATAAATAAATAAATAAATATTTATTTACATACTTTTACGTACTGTACTATTTACGTACTGTGTGGGGCCGGTACTTAAAAAGAATAGCCCCACTGCATCTCTCCCCGTGCATGTCGTCGTAAAAGGCGACTAAGGGATAAGGACAAGATACCGTGCTAAAGGGCGACAGGCTCGCCACCTCTCACCTTGGCACGGTACTTCCACCAAGTCATGCAGCAGGTGGTTCTTCGTGCCTTACTTGCTGCTTGATCGATCGATGTCTTGTTCGAATACTTTGCGAAACGTGGTGGTCGGTGTTGTGCTGTAATTTGGCAGAGTTCTTGCAGCACAACGCCGATTGCTCTGCTTACCCCGATTGTCGGGATTCAGCGTGTGTGATATGTATGTATGTATGTTATTTACATACTTTCATATCTTAATAAAAACAGAATTAGTCATGTTACCTCTAAAATTACAAAAAAACAATACCATATTTTCGTTCTAACACTTAAGAGGGGTCCGAGTTAGAGGGGCCAGAGCACATGCTCGGACCAGCCAAGTGATACCACCGCAGCACGCGGTCTCTTTTCCGGGCTGCAGTCTCTCAGTCTAAAATAATAATCCTGTGGAGATCGTCGTATATCTAGGCTGAATAAGCTGCGCCAGTGATACTAACGCAGCACGCGGTCTCTATTCCGGGCTGCAGTCTCTCAGTCTAAAATAATAATCCTGTGGAGATCGTCGTATATCTAGGCTGAATAAGCTGCGCCAGTGATACTAACGCAGCACGCGGTCTCTATTCCGGGCTGCAGTCTCTCAGTCTAAAATAATAATCCTGTGGAGATCGTCGTATATCTAGGCTGAATAAGCTGCGCCAGTGATACTAACGCAGCACGCGGTCTCTATTCCGGGCTGCAGTCTCTCAGTCTAAAATAATAATCCTGTGGAGATCGTCGTATATCTAGGCTGAATAAGCTGCGCCAGTGATACTAACGCAGCACGCGGTCTCTATTCCGGGCTGCAGTCTCTCAGTCTAAAATAATAATCCTGTGGAGATCGTCGTATATCTAGGCTGAATAAGCTGCGCCAGTGATACTAACGCAGCACGCGGTCTCTATTCCGGGCTGCAGTCTCGCAGTCTAAAATAATAATCCTGTGGAGATCGTCGTATATCTAGGCTGAATAAGCTGCGCCAGTGATACTAACGCAGCACGCGGTCTCTATTCCGGGCTGCAGTCTCTCAGTCTAAAATAATAATCCTGTGGAGATCGCCGTATTTCTAGGCTGAATAAGCTGCGACAGTGATACTAACGCAGCACGCGGTCTCTATTCCGGGCTGCAGTCTCTCAGTCTAAAATAATAATCCTGTGGAGATCGCCGTATTTCTAGGCTGAATAAGCTGCGACAGTGATACTAACGCAGCACGCGGTCTCTATTCCGGGCTGCAGTCTCTCAGTCTAAAATAATAATCCTGTGGAGATCGCCGTAATATCTAGGCTGAATAAGCTGCGACAGTGATACTAACGCAGCACGCGGTCTCTTTTCCGGGCTGCAGTCTCTCAGTCTAAAATAATAATCCTGTGGAGATCGCCGTATATCTAGGCTGAATAAGCTGCGACAGTGATACTAACGCAGCACGCGGTCTCTATTCCGGGCTGCAGTCTCTCAGTCTAAAATAATAATCCTGTGGAGATCGCCGTATATCTAGGCTGAATAAGCTGCGACAGTGATACTAACGCAGCACGCGGTCTCTTTTCCGGGCTGCAGTCTCTCAGTCTAAAATAATAATCCTGTGGAGATCGCCGTATATCTAGGCTGAATAAGCTGCGACAGTGATACTAACGCAGCACGCGGTCTCTATTCCGGGCTGCAGTCTCTCAGTCTAAAATAATAATCCTGTGGAGATCGCCGTATATCTAGGCTGAATAAGCTGCGACAGTGATACTAACGCAGCACGCGGTCTCTATTCCGGACTGCAGTCTCTCAGTCTAAAATAATAATCCTGTGGAGATCGTCGTATATCTAGGCTGAATAAGCTGCGCCAGTGATACTAACGCAGCACGCGGTCTCTATTCCGGGCTGCAGTCTCTCAGTCTAAAATAATAATCCTGTGGAGATCGTCGTATATCTAGGCTGAATAAGCTGCGCCAGTGATACTAACGCAGCACGCGGTCTCTATTCCGGACTGCAGTCTCTCAGTCTAAAATAATAATCCTGTGGAGATCGTCGTATATCTAGGCTGAATAAGCTGCGCCAGTGATAATAACGCAGCACGCGGTCTCTATTCCGGGCTGCAGTCTCTCAGTCTAAAATAATAATCCTGTGGAGATCGTCGTATATCTAGGCTGAATAAGCTGCGCCAGTGATACTAACGCAGCACGCGGTCTCTATTCCGGGCTGCAGTCTCTCAGTCTAAAATAATAATCCTGTGGAGATCGTCGTATATCTAGGCTGAATAAGCTGCGCCAGTGATACTACCGCAGCACGCGGTCTCTATTCCGGGCTGCAGTCTCTCAGTCTAAAATAATAATCCTGTGGAGATCGCCGTATATCTAGGCTGAATAAGCTGCGACAGTGATACTACCGCAGCACGCGGTCTCTATTCCGGGCTGCAGTCTCTCAGTCTAAAATAATAATCCTGTGGAGATCGTCGTATATCTAGGCTGAATAAGCTGCGCCAGTGATACTAACGCAGCACGCGGTCTCTATTCCGGTCTGCAGTCTCTCAGTCTAAAATAATAATCCTGTGGAGATCGTCGTATATCTAGGCTGAATAAGCTGCGCCAGTGATACTAACGCAGCACGCGGTCTCTATTCCGGGCTGCAGTCTCTCAGTCTAAAATAATAATCCTGTGGAGATCGTCGTATATCTAGGCTGAATAAGCTGCGCCAGTGAGACTACCGCAGCACGCGGTCTCTATTCCGGGCTGCAGTCTCTCAGTCTAAAATAATAATCCTGTGGAGATCGTCGTATATCTAGGCTGAATAAGCTGCGCCAGTGATACTACCGCAGCACGCGGTCTCTATTCCGGGCTGCAGTCTCTCAGTCTAAAATAATAATCCTGTGGAGATCGTCGTATATCTAGGCTGAATAAGCTGCGCCAGTGATACTAACGCAGCACGCGGTCTCTATTCCGGGCTGCAGTCTCTCAGTCTAAAATAATAATCCTGTGGAGATCGTCGTATATCTAGGCTGAATAAGCTGCGCCAGTGATACTAACGCAGCACGCGGTCTCTATTCCGGGCTGCAGTCTCTCAGTCTAAAATAATAATCCTGTGGAGATCGTCGTATATCTAGGCTGAATAAGCTGCGCCAGTGATACTACCGCAGCACGCGGTCTCTATTCCGGGCTGCAGTCTCTCAGTCTAAAATAATAATCCTGTGGAGATCGTCGTATATCTAGGCTGAATAAGCTGCGCCAGTGATACTACCGCAGCACGCGGTCTCTATTCCGGGCTGCAGTCTCTCAGTCTAAAATAATAATCCTGTGGTGATCGTCGTATATCTAGGCTGAATAAGCTGCGCCAGTGATACTACCGCAGCACGCGGTCTCTATTCCGGGCTGCAGTCTCTCAGTCTAAAATAATAATCCTGTGGAGATCGTCGTATATCTAGGCTGAATAAGCTGCGACAGTGATACTACCGCAGCACGCGGTCTCTATTCCGGGCTGCAGTCTCTCAGTCTAAAATAATAATCCTGTGGAGATCGTCGTATATCTAGGCTGAATAAGCTGCGCCAGTGATACTACCGCAGCACGCGGTCTCTATTCCGGGCTGCAGTCTCTCAGTCTAAAATAATAATCCTGTGGAGATCGTCGTATATCTAGGCTGAATAAGCTGCGCCAGTGATACTACCGCAGCACGCGGTCTCTATTCCGGGCTGCAGTCTCTCAGTCTAAAATAATAATCCTGTGGAGATCGTCGTATATCTAGGCTGAATAAGCTGCGACAGTGATACTAACGCAGCACGCGGTCTCTATTCCGGGCTGCAGTCTCTCAGTCTAAAATAATAATCCTGTGGAGATCGCCGTATATCTAGGCTGAATAAGCTGCGACAGTGATACTAACGCAGCACGCGGTCTCTATTCCGGGCTGCAGTCTCTCAGTCTAAAATAATAATCCTGTGGAGATCGTCGTATATCTAGGCTGAATAAGCTGCGCCAGTGATACTAACGCAGCACGCGGTCTCTATTCCGGGCTGCAGTCTCTCAGTCTAAAATAATAATCCTGTGGAGATCGTCGTATATCTAGGCTGAATAAGCTGCGCCAGTGATACTAACGCAGCACGCGGTCTCTATTCCGGGCTGCAGTCTCTCAGTCTAAAATAATAATCCTGTGGAGATCGTCGTATATCTAGGCTGAATAAGCTGCGCCAGTGATACTAACGCAGCACGCGGTCTCTATTCCGGGCTGCAGTCTCCAATGTGGAGATCGTATGTGCACCTAATGGTAGCCCATTTGTTGATGGTACCCTAAGAAAAAGAATGGAAACACTCTTCCGTGAATATCAAGGTACTTGTATGGTGACGGTGGTCGGTGACCCCCCTTAACTATTAAATTTTAGTTTTTTTTTATTATTTGTTGGCATATCCGCCATAATCACACATATTCTATGATAATTTTAGAAAGTCCTGTCAAAAAGATACACCCCACAGACGGACGGACAGACCGACAGATGGCGTAGGCTTACAGATATTCTATCTCACGAGTCCTACATCGTGCTCACGAGGTCCGTTTGGCTATGAATGTGTCAAGTGTGCACATGCACATTGTTTTAGTGTGCGTGACCTCGAGAGCGCTCAGTCACGATCGCGACGCTGTCCACGCACACAACACACACAAGCGCGCTTATGTAGGCTTACAAGGCTCTGGTTGAAGTACACGTCACTACTACAACCAAAGCCAAATGGACTTCGTGAGGTAGAACATCTGTAATAGGCTTCCGTATTAATACAAAAAAATAAAGTAAAAGTTTTCTGAAATTTTCATTCTTCGTAGTAAAGATACGAACTTTTCATGCAATAAGATCTAAAACTTACCCAAGGTCGTGAACATTTGATTTGATTCCGAACGAAACGCAAAAAACGGAATAAATGCCTAATAGATTCTTCCCTGTTCTGCGATCGAAAATGTTCTTTGAACTTTTGCGCTTCATTTTCCCAAACTATTGTAAAACACAGGAATATGAATAAAACACTTTATACGTAAAAATATTTAATTCGTGCATTAGAAACATAACAAACTTGTAATTTCAAAATTAAAAAATATGCTCTGCATGCAAATTGGTTTTTCATACGAGGACACACATGGTAATGAACGCAATTATTGATATAAATATTTTTAGTATATATATTATTTACATTAGTAATTAAAAAATACATATTTTATTATATTTCGACATATTGTCGTCGTCAGATAATTTTTTTTAAATATATTTTTTTTCGGACGACGACAATAGGACGAAATATCATAAAAAATATGTGATTTTTTTTATTACTAATGTAAATAAAGTATATATTTAAAATATTTATTCATGATATAAAATATATTATAATATCATATCACTTGCAGTACATATTATTTCGTAGAATAATTAAGTAAAGCAAGGCGCCGCCGCCGGTTATCGGAAGTCGTAATGGCCACCTTGTAACTTGTCGACATCAACAATTTCAGTAGCTTCCGCAATCTCAACGAATCTCTGCTTCCTAATTTTGTTGGCAGAGTTCAATACAGATGGGGAATTCAGTCGCATAAAACGACAATCGACTCATGAATTTATTTGGATTGTTTTTTGTTTATTTGTTTTAATGAATTTAATATGATATTACATTACAGATATTTTATAGATCTTGACTTATCTGAAATTTCTGATTTCTGAATTTTCAATTAATTTGAAGGTGAGATTTTGAAAAAAAATATTTACTTTTACTTTTGACTGTCGGATTTAGAATTGTACTGGTTATTTTAAATACTGCGCGTGCGCGTTGAGTATGGGCCCGTATGGGTTGATTATAAATAAATGCATATCGATGGAAATTAACATTGTAATAATTATTTCGTCGCATCAACATTTACATCGAGAAAAAGCGCTATTTCTAGATTAAATTATTATTTACCTTCAGAAATACGTTATTTTTTCAATGTAAATGTCGATGAACTCGCAATGTAATAATTTTAGTCTGGTGCACGTTGGGCGGATTGAGATCAAGTGTCCGACGTTAAGACGAGATGTTAACTTTCTCCATACAACATTTCGGAATGTATGTTTTTGCCCCCCTAAACTTCATCCGATTTTTACAATTCTTTTGTTTTAATAAGGAAATTTTTGTTGTAATAAGGACAGTCGGAAGCTACGTTTCTGTTATTTAATTTTTTTTAATATCTAAAGTGATGGTTCTATAAAGCTTAATGAACTTCATGATGTGAAAAAATAAAAAATTCAATTTTTTTCGGTCAAAATAAAAAAAATTAGCTCCGGTGTTGTAGGTATATTTCATCTAAACAAAAAAATTACAGGAACGTAGATTGGACTGTCCATAAGACAAAAATTTTTTTTTTGTTAAAATCCGATAAGGTTTAGGGCGCCAGAAAACATAAACATAATTACGTATTCGGGAGTGTGTACGATTTGGGTTTTAGTGAATTTGACCCGCAGTCGTTTTGACGAGCGGAGTTGGAATAACTCTGAGATTGCTCCGGCAGAAATAACGAGGCAACTTGCTCCTGTGTTTACAAGGTCCGTTAATTAGCCTCCTCCGAGGCCGAGACCGCGGCTTAATTTGACTTTGAATTTACATCGAGTCTTTAATTTCGTTGTTAACAAATTAATTTTTAATTACTTTTATTTTCGAAACATTTCAGTTTCTGTAACTGCACCTACAAATTTATGTTCAGTCAAACGGAAGTTTACTTTTATATTTTTCCAAATCGACGCCCTCGAGCCAAAACTCACCAAATGCAGTTTTTATCAGTAGTACTGGCAAACTTCTTTTTAGCTCTGTCTAAGAAAAAATCACCAAAATTATATATCAACGTTTTCAATGAGAAATAAAAAAAATAAAAATAACCAAGTTGCGATGTATCGTAATTTATGTTATGGAAAAACTCACCAATGTACTTGGTTCGTTTTTTGAATACAAAATTACGAATACAACAAAATAGGACATTACCTTTTTTTAGTTTTTGAATTATTATAAAAGTTAAAAAGTTTAAAAACTTAAAACCTTTAATATCTCAGTATTTCCTGATTCGGTGGAGCAGTGGAGTCGGATGAAGATAGTACCCAGTATTATGTTTTTGTTAGTTGGAGAGTTTTGGCTCGAGAGCATCGAAATATTATATAACATCGCATAGGAAGATTGTATTGAAGTAGTATATTATAGTTCTTACAATCGATTAATATAACAAATTGTAAATTTGCGCAGCTACGTGGTTTCGAAATTTTGAAAGTGAAATTAAATTAATACAACGTATGAAAATGACTAAAACTGTGCATTCGTATCATACACTACGTTTATTATATGTATTTAAAATATTATGTTTATAAATGTATTTAATTGAAATATTTAAGCGTAATATTCATAAGAATTATCGTTACAACATATTTTTTTACTATACGATTCAAACAAGAATAGGACAGTTAAAAGTAAAAAAACTACAACATTTTTTTTATGGAAACTGACACGGTTGGCTACATAACCTACACATCCGTTATGTCAGCCCATAACACCGGGTGAACTAGGTGCCATGTCAGTGCTTCCCTTCATTTCATGTCGGCTACAGTGAACTGGACCGAAAACACAAACTATTTACATAGCCGTTTCGACGGACGTTTCATTCAGTGCAGTGGTACCAATCCGGGCGGGATAAACCCTACCACCTAGTAAGGTAAGAAGGGAAGGGACCTACAGTTTTACGTGGAATCCGAACCACGGTAAACCCCCAACGGTCGAGCGGTCACCCATCCAAGCACAGCTTTCTTGGCAACTTTTACCAAATGGTGTAATTACATGAGTTTTTAAATTACCATGGTCAGTAAACATTATTAGAAAACGACCGTGAGTATAGCCAATACATTTTCTAATATTACTGTTATTACGACTGTTTTAGACTGTTATAAACAGCCTACCTAGTAACTACTGCCGTATCAACAACCTACATGTAACACACACGTCAATAAATGTATATTCACATAGAATCTGTTAAATTGAGATTGAATATTATATAATAATACATTTTATTATCTTGTACTATATTTAATTTGAATTGACGAATTATATTAAATTGCTAAATATTGAGTAGGCTCATAAAAAGGTATAAAGTATAAAGGATTTGTATAAACATTATAATCTAGTCATAATAGGAATTCGTGTGAGGCATTTTGGTAGAATTGGATAAGTTAATCGTAATAAATATAAAAAAAATTAAAATATTAATGTCATTAATTAATATTTTGATTTTTTCATGGACCTTTAGTTGAGTGTATCACCTCCTAAATCCGCGATGTCGCCCATCACACATTGTCCCGGTCAGAACTAAGTGCGTGTAAGTTGTACCCTTTGTTATATCTATAAATCTATGCAATATTTTTTTTTTATGTAACTCAGTATATAGGTGGCTGAGTCGGAGGAGCCAAAGCACATGCTCCGACCAGCCAATATCACCTCCGAGAAGGTAGGTGCCATACCGGAGACTTTCCTGGATTGCTGGCTATACAGGACTAGAGGAGAACACGGCCGAGGCTGCTATGCGGCCATCTTACATCCAGTACGGTGGTACGAACCCAGTGTGCTACAATTTGAGCCTACCACCTAGTAAGGGGCAAGGGAAGGGACTTACAGTTTTACGCTGGTTCCGAACGGTGAAGCAGCGGGTAGGTGTGCACGTAATTTTTTTTCGTCAGAAAAAACTCATTGGTACACGCCGACCGGATTCGAACCTCGGACCGTTCGCATGAGAAGCCGATGCCCAAACAAGTCGGCCACCCGCCACTTAAGCTATATAATTATTTATTGCTGGTGTTACTATGCTATAAACTAATTAGTGCATTTATTAATTCTTTCATCATTCTAATGAAATTTATATTTTGTGTTTTAGCGACCAGCGCCTGTCTACTTACAATAATTGATTGCTTATTATAGAGAGGTACGTTAACTTCAAGTTTTTTTTTAAAACATTATTCTCAAATCAAAACAAACGTGCAGTTCGCATAATAAAGTTTTATGGCTTGGTAAAGGGAATCTCCGTTCACTAAGCCATAAAATTTTGTTGTGCGAGCTGCACGTTCGTTTTGATAATAGTATAGTCTACCATGAATGTTAACATGACTGGGTAATTTTGGCTTACCATCATTAATAGTCGGTCAAAAATACCGCGACTGCTAATTCTAATTTAATTAGCTTTTAATAAGCCTAATTTAACCAGTTCTATATACTACATAGTAGTCTTCATATTTATTAGTCTATATATTTATAATAACTAGTTAAACTGATTAGTTCTGTGAGATATACAGTGGTGGTAATTGAAAGAAGAATGTGTAATTACACCCTTTTAAGTGAATAATAAATGTTTTTTCATAATATTTTATTAGTTCCAATTTATAGTGTACTGGATTGATGTATCTACACGGATCCGAAAGTCTACAATTGTGATCCAAATGACCAATTGTATTATTTATCAATTGTATAATTTATCAAATACCACTATTTATCCAAATACACATGGTATTCGAAGCCCCCAAAATATCCGAATGCCCGTGGGCGCCGAGCCACCCATAAGGTATCTAACGACGCCCATGGACATTGGCCAAATGCGGGGGTTGCGAATGCCATGCCGGTCTGACAGTTGCCTATTCACGACTCTCTTGAAGGACCCGAGACCCGGGGGAAATATGTGGGTAGGGAGAGCGATCCAGAGTTTACCGGTTCTGTGGAGGAAAGTTCTGCAGAACCGATTGGTACGCATCCGCAGTAAGTCCAGCGAGTAGGGATGCAATCTCTGCCCAATGTATTATTGTACGAAGGGTCCCATATTATAATATGTAGTGCTCATCTTAATGGGAAATTTACCCATAAGGTACCTACCTATAGTTAAGTTAATACTAAATACTAATTAAGTCTAATTAATATAGGTATAGCTGCCTTAAATATAGCTCACTTTGCACACGTTGTTTGATATGTTCCTAAATCTTTCTCTATTTGGTCAATATTCAGCTGACGAAGCTTTTCCTTCACCACAACCCTTAAATAAACATTAACCATTAGTTGACTATATTATTATATTATGTAAGTACATTAAATTCATTTTATTGTTTGTTAGATGTTTGGTACATACGTGTATCCTCGGCTTCTTATAATAATGTAATCGAAACATTACTAACGATTTGGCTTACGGTATTTTTTTTTTGTATCAACTTTTTTAATCACGCTCTATGCTTCCATCGGAAAACTTTCAAAATTAAGTGAACTTTAATAAATTCAATCTTTCGACAAAATTATTTCCACAGAAGCACAGATAGAAAAGAAAAGTTTATACAATAACAAAATTGTGAACCAATTTCAAATAGCTTGAAGTAATCTTCCGATTAGGCACAGCAGGTAGGGTGGCTGAGGTTCTTGAGTAGGTTTTGCCTGTGGGCTTATTGCAGTGCACTGTTTATATTTTCTTTATGATAATTAAAAACTATTCCTAAATCTAACACACAATATCTAACTAACCTATCTGGGCTTATATGTTTCAATTTAGCACAGAGCTCACTAGCTTACTTAGTCTTTTTGTAAATACTACCATTTCTAAATCATTCCTGTGTCCCGGAAAATAATTTCTCACTTCATATAACATTCACGAATAAATTAAAAAATCACTGCACTGGCGTGTCCTCGAAGTATAGACTGGCAAGAGAATGGTGACTCGCGACACCTTACAGATCGGGCTTCTGCTTCACGACGCTCTTGCCAAACTCTAGCTTCGTGTTGTAGTTCATTTGGCGTTGGCGGTTAAAACTTGTGATTGTTTCTCATCCGGCCAACCTGCGAAGAGAGAGAGAGAGAGAGTAGGTACTCACAAAGTTTCTCCACATCATAATGTCCATCAATACAGGCAAAGATTTAGTGTATTTCGTATCTTCTATTACATTGTCAGTAGTAAATATAGTACTGTATGTCGGCCGGTACTTAAGAATAGCCTCACTGCATGCAGCCTCTCCCCGTGCATGTCGTATAAGGACAAGATGCCGTGCATAAGGGCGACAGGTTAGCAACCTCTCACCTTGGCACGGTCTTTCCACCGTGTCATGTAGCAGGTGGGCTTTCGTGCCTTACTTGCTGCCTGATAGTTATCTTGTCCGAATACTTTGCTAAACGTGGTGGTCGGTGTTGTGCTGTAATTTACCAGAGTACTTTCAGCGCAACATCGATTACTCTGCTTACCCCGATTGTCGGGATACGGCGTGTGGTGTGTGTGTATGTGTGTGTGTGTATACTATTATCAAAACAAACGTGCAGCTCGCACAACAAAATTTTATGGCTTAGTGAACGGAGATTCCCTTTACTAAGCCATAAAACTTTATTATGCGAACTGCACGTTTGTTTTGATTTGAGAATAGTAAATCTGACAATAAACAACGCTCTTTCATTGGTGTCCACAGATCTAGAAACATTAATTTATTTAAAAGCACACAGTTACGAGAAGCTTCAACCTGTTTACGAATTTACTCAGTGAAAATATAAATACACGAAAAGTGCAAGCTCAGAGCATTAGATTTGGCAAACTTCTAAATGTTTCCCGACAGTATCGTCTTGAAAATGGAATTCTCGTGACTCCCCAAGCGAGCTGTAAACATGGCGTTATTACTGTTTGTAAGTACTGTCTGCACTTGGACAGACTTTATCACGGCTTTATGGACCATTCCTGCTATACATACTCTATTTAACTTTCCACATTGCTCATCTAAAACTACAAATAATGAAAGAAGTAATCCTGAAGCGCACAGTAAAAAGGGCGACTTGATTTCGATAAGCAATTTTGTTATCGAGACGTATAAACTCTAGTACCCACTTAGTTTACGAGTAGAGGCTACTATAAAGTTCCACGATAGTAAATCGTGTCGATTTATCTCAACTCGTTATGTACTGAAATTAAGTTTTACTTGGAGGAGACTGCCTTTTCACAAATTGGAAAATAGTGAAACAAAAAAAATATCTTGCCAAAGTTTCTTGCAGGTTCTTCTACGTGGATATAATCAAACCGAAAAGAACAAATTGTGACAAGTTCGAGTGCAGTCTAACTGCCATAAGAATGTTCAATAAAAAACAGTGCTTACCAATATTTCTAAATGCACGAAAGTGAAATTTTTGGTAAAAGCTAGGTGTACCAACAAGTTAGAGATCATTAACACAAACATCGGTTTGGGCCACATGCACAGAGTAAGAATGACGCCCGGTCGATTGAATTTCTGTTTGCCACAACAACGGTCAGTTCTAAAAGATCTTACCCAATTCCTGAACTGTTAGAAGGTGGTAGTGACCGGAGCGCCGGCATCAAACGACTCCTCGTTGATGAGGCGCAGCTTCACGGACTCGCGCCGCAGGTTGTAGCTGGTGGAGATGTGGCAGTGCTTCACGTCCACGTTCATCAGAAGATCCGCATCGTTGATTTCGACGCCGCTCTTCTCCACGTCGGCGCACGCGCTCGGCTTCCTCTTGTGCTTGAAGGAAGTTCCGCGCTGCGAGCTCGAACCCATGCAGCTATCGGTATTCCCGTTGAAAGTCTTCTCCGATGGACACAGCCCGAATTGGTTCAGCTGAAAGTTGCTCCGGATCTGCGCCGAAGAATCGATCCACGGCAGAAGCTGCTTGAATTCCTTCCGAAAATTTTCGTTCATCCAAGCGTAAATGAATGGGTTGTAGCAGGTAGATGACATTGCGACCAAATGAGAAAAGAAGAACACCAGAAAGTAATATTTCCATAGAATCATATGCATGTAGTAGTCGTTGCAGATATTGATTACGTTGAGAGGCAGCCAGGAGATGCCGAAAATCGTCACCATTGCGATCAGCATTTGATTCGTCCGGCGTTTTCGGTCCTTGTCTATCTCCTCCTTTCTAGAATTTTTGCTGGTCGGTTTCGACTTGGCGCGGTCGTTTAACTTAAAGCTGACGCACGTGTAACAAAAGGCAATCACAATGAATGGCAGAACGAACTGCAGAATCGAAGTTAAGGTTCCGAAAGCTCGTCTCAAGCCCTCTGAAGGCCACGACTCGTCGCAGATTATACCATGATCATCGGGCAGCTCCAGCAGATCCATAAAGATGGCATACGGCATAGTTATAGTGATCGAGAAGGTCCAAATCAAGATTATTATAGCGACGCAGGTTTCGATCTTCATCCTCGGGCGGAAAGGATAGATGATGACGAAGAAGCGATCTATGGCTATGGAGGTTAGAGTGAGGGTAGAAATATAGACGGAGCAACCCTGTGCGAAAGGCATTATGCGGCACAGAAGCGATCCAAAGTTCCAAGAGCCGATGAACGTGTAGAGCGGTGTGAAAGGCACGGCGAAGATGCAGAGGAGGATATCGGAGAGGGCGAGGTTAGTGATGAAAAGGTTGGTCACAGTCTGCATGGCTCGGTTGCGGAACACGACCAGGCACACGAGCAGGTTGCCCACGAGGCCCAGCACGAAGATGACGGTGTAGACGACGCAGAATGCAGCCTGCACCCACTTGTAGTCTATGATGTTCTGGTGCGGGTGACAGCTCTCCGTGGCGTTGTGATCGCGGAGGGGTGCGCCGCTGCCTCCTCGCTCCCAGGTTACGAGCGTCGCGTTCATCCCGAGGTGGTGCGATAGATTTTATTCCTCCAGGAGATATGATGCGAACTTTATCAGGTCGTCGCTTTTTACGCGTTTCATTAAGGACGCGCTTAATGACACTGCGTGTTCCAACCTGGAAGAAAATAAGTTTATTACGCACTTTATAGACAACATTTTATTGTTCTACGTTTTATCGCCGTTAAATTTTCGAAAACAAGTCGAGTCTCTGGGAGTTCCAAATGGCAGTCAGTTAGAATTTGATGTGACTATTACTCGCGCAGAGGGCGGCTGCATCTGTTGACAGCCGAACTCGTCAATACCATCGAATATGCTACTTCTGTCGCCAATATCACTGCACATCATTTATCTAACTAAAGGAGTGAAAGGGAAAGAGAACATGTTCAACGAACGACTAAATGCTAAGCCGTACTGGTAATAATGGTAATACAAATTATAATAATAACAAACTAAATTTTTACAATTATTTAGTGAAAATGCATCTCATCGTGTTATTTCAATTTTATTACGATAGATCTTATTGCAATTCTATAATATTATGTTGATAGTTGAACCGTTTAATTTGACTTTTCGCGTTGCACAGTTGGTAAAAGCGACTATTGTTTTTTATTTGTTTCATAATCAATGGTTCATACAAAAGTTTTTATTATGAGTACTCAAAAATTCATTGTTTACCCCATGTTTTCATAAAAATATCCATAATAATTATGATGGAATAACTTCAAAAACATTTTATATCGAAAGGTCAGTATGCAACTTTCTGCTGACAGATTTCTACTACAATCAAAATTTAAAATTCGAATGCGGGCCGCCAATGCGGCGGCGGCGGCGGAGGCGCGGCATCGCGATCCCAATTCATTTTTGGAACGTTTGTATTGTGGCGGAAAACCAATATCAATTAAGCGACAACCGACGAAAACAATTTGAATTATTTGTGTTAACAGAGCGCGCACGGGCAACTTATATACAGGGAACACATTCGAAAATTTACGGTGCAAATGCGGAATTATCCATTAAAGAGATTTCTTACAGTCAACCTTTGGATTTTACATATTTTATATGCTAGTACTAAGCATGTACTCGCTTTTTATATTTCTTAATTAGATAAATGCAAAGCCGAAAATGAAGAAATAAAATCCCCAACAATCCGACCTTTGGATGTTTGACATTCGATTAATTAGTTTACATAAGGTGCAAAGGCGGACTCATCCCTGACAGAGATTTCTTACCGTCAACCTTTGAATGTTTGAGATTCGGTTAATATAGAATAATGTAAATAAGGTTTTCAAATTGTATCTTCGGCGACTATATTTCGCTACAATTGCGCTTTATTTATACTGACGATTATGCATTGCATACGGTTAGATGGATAAATTGAGAAAATACTATGATTCAAATTCAGATATTTATTTCGCCATAAATAACACACAACATTAACAATATTTAATTGTATTCAGTATGGTTCGTCATCATTTTTTTTGTCATGTCCCGTTCAGCATTGCAATCCATAAGGAATAACCGGGTAAGAAACCATAAAGAGCTTTTATGGTGGTTGGATTAGAGTCGCCCGTGTGCGCTGGACCTACCTTCTCTTGTACTAGTGTGTGTGGTGTGTGTGAAGGTGTGTACTTATACATATTAAGGTGTTTTAAGTTAACCCTTTATTGGTCACTAAAAATTTCCTGCTTCAGGTGAACCGAAAAACTGAATAAAATCTTATTTCATGTTTAAAAATAAATCGCTCCTTCGCTCTATGTACACGACTGCAAAATGTAGCGATATCAAATCTATAAGTGTTATACATAGAGCTCGGAGAGCGGTGAAAAGGTTAAAAAGTTAAATTACAAATTCAAATCACCGATCCTTTAAAATGTCGGCAATAATTTCCGTTTAGGTACTTAAAGACGTCTGGAGACCGCTAAGTAAATAGCGGCACAGCTCTGAGTTTTATATTTTATTCCTTTAAGTAACTAAACTAGTACCTAACTAAACGGAAATTATTGTTGACTTTTTAAAGGGTCAGGGGTATTTTTTAATTTGAAATTTAACGTTTATTAAAAACATAGCTAAGAACCATGCCGGTTAAATCAGCTTTAATAACCCTTCCTTTTTTGGCTTCGCCGTAGTCGGGTAAAAAAACGCATTCAAATCGGCCTATCCGTTTGGGATCTACGATGCCACAGATAAACACACTGACAGACAGACGTAGGCGTCAAAGGTACAACACTGGCACAGATTACTTAATAGTTACTTCGTAACAGATAAATCACTCCATAGAAAATGTTCCTACCTTCGGGCTTTAATAGCCTACTGTTTCACGTCGCCAATCGCTGCATGCGAAAATGTACCTTAACGATCGAGTGTAAAGCGGTTATTGCTTTGCAGCTGCGCGCAGTTGCGTGGGCGAGCGTCTATGTATACTTCGGGCGGCTGACGAATTCCACTGAAATAGACCGCCGGCGGCCCGTCGGGCGGTAGGTAGTTAGCGCGCGCAAGTCATAGAGTGCGTGAGGCCTGACACGGGCATTAAAAACCGCCGTAGTACTTATAGTCCGTTCTTACATCACTTTACACAGGCGTATATCTACAAGAAACAGCGGAGAGCTTTCCATTGCCCCGTTGCTGCTCATGTTGCTCGTTTTGCTCATGTTACTCGTGTCGCTCACATAGTAGCGCTCGCATCGTTGGCGTGAAATCAGGCAGTTAAATTGTGCACTACCCGCACTGCACCGCTCACTTGAGTAGGGTTGTCACCTGCATTTTGTACCGTGTGCGGCCGGTACTTTAAAAGAATAGCCCCACTGCATCTCTCCTCGTGTATGTCGTAAAAGGCGATTAAGGGATATGACTCCCTTCTTATATTACTAGGTGGTAGGGTTTAACCCGCCCGGGTTGGTACCACCGCACTGAATGAAAGGTCGGTCGAAACGGCTATGTAAAAAGTTTGTGTTTTCCGTCCAGTTCAGTGTAGCCGGCACGACCGAAGGGAAGCACTGACGTGGCACCAAGTTCATCCGGTGTTATGGGCTGACATCATGGATGTTGTAGGTGATGTAGCCAACCGTGTCAGTTTCAATAAAAAAAAAATAAAAAAAAAATGTTTGCTTAGAATTATAGGTACAATAAATATGTGTGTCATAAATTCGCTTACATTTTTCATTATACCAATTTCACACAGAAGCTTCTGTGTGTTTCTGAAGAAAGCGTTTGACGCAGAATACGTCTTACATTTCGGATTGTATGAAAAGCTTATAGCACTTGGACAAATTAAAGACACAAGAAAAATTATTGTAATTTTTAGTTCCAAAAAGCTGTTTTAGTGCTACCGTCATCGCGACGCACTGTTAAAATAAGTATTTGTGGTCGCAATTAGAAGGCCATGTCGATAATGTCACGGGCCAGGCGTAGGGTTACCAACCCTCGGATAGAAAAATCCGGGAGGGAAAAATTTTAATTTATAATTTATATTAATGAAGAATGGGTAATTGTCCATACTTCCATATACATCCGTATATTCCGTATACTCGTAAAACTGTAGGTCCCTTCCCTCCTAATCTTACTTGGTGGTAGGGTTTAACCCGCCCGGGTTGGTACCACCGCACTGAATGAAACGTCGGTCTAAACGGCTATGTAAATAGTTTGTGTTTTCCGACCAGTTCAGTGTAGCCGGCACGATCAAAGGGGGAAGCACTGACATGGCACCTAGTTCACCCGGTGTTATGGGCTGACATCACGGACGTTGTAGGTGATGTAGCCAACCGTGTCAGTTTCCATAAAAAATAAAAAATAAAAAATTTATACAAATGTATGCTCTACTCTAGATGATAATGATCACTATAGAGAAGAAAAGTTTCATCGTTTGTAATTAAATACTTCCTTACATTAATACTATATTTAAGTCTATGTTAATTAAATAAAAAAATTAGCTATGTAAAAATTACTAATGTCTCTTTATTATTTACTTAATTGCTGAGATTACCTAGGTTTTTTTTTTATCCGGGATTTTTCTACAGGATTCCAGGAGAGGGGGATTTTTTTAAAGATGTAGTCTAAATCCGGGAGACACAAAATTCCGGGACGGTTAGCAACTCTGGCCGAGAGGCGCGACGCGGCATACCATATTGTATTATGTATCCGTGTATATGCGCATACGACCGGTGGGAAGCACTAACATGGCACCTAGTTCACCAAGGTGTTATGGGCTGACATCACGGACGCCTGCGTCCGAATGTCCATGGGCGTCGCTAGACACCTTATGGGTGACTCGACGCCACATGTCGCGCTTAGTATAAAAAAAAAAAAAAAAAAAAAAAAAAACGTAGTAGGTGATGTAGCCAACCTCGTCAAAGAAAACCGGAATTTGTGCCTGACAACCTGGTCGGTGCTTAAAATACACTAAATTCGACCACGCTGCGTAGAGATCAGATAGGATAGCTCGAAGTATTACACGTAAAATTAAACCCGTCTTTTCCCACAAGCTCCCATTTCCCACCTGAAGAGTTACGCGGGTAAATTACGCGGGTATACATCGAAACGCACGCGAAATATCATTCGCTCTGAATATTTTAATAACATACGTAAAAATTAAGGTTATATAGTGATATATATGTTATTCTATCAGCTAATAGATTAGGCAAGTGAATATAAGTGTGGTTTTCACTCCAAATTGTGCATATCGGTCGATTTTTAGCAATCTTTTTAGCAATCTTTATAACCGATTATTTCGTCTACCCACCACAAGATGGCGAAGGAATGTGCTATTTGTAAACAAGACGTGAAGCGTGGTACGGGCACAACTTGTGATGGAGAATGTGCACAGTGGCTGCACTATAAATGCTTGAAGTTGACAGAGCAGGCTGTGACAGCGGCGAGGACCCGGGAAAAGCTGTGGCGCTGTTCCCGATGCCGCGCGCCACCGAAACATATGCTGATTGACACCGTCGTCGCTGAGTATGGGGGTGTGCGTACTCCTGGAGGGGGAGGCACCCCGTTCGGTACTCCAGATGGCACTCATGTACTGGATGATGCCGCTTCGGGACCTTTTAGCGCTTTCCCGATCGACATCGCAGGCACTCTGACCAAATTACAGCAGGACGTCGAGCGTATGCTGAAAAAACAAGATGCTCTTCAGGACACAATCAGCGGTGTGCAGAAAGGTCAACAGGAAATGCAATCGGTACAGGTGGAAATGGCGAGGACGCTGGAATTCCTCGGAGAAAAGGTACATGATTTCGAAACTTCACTAAGTGTTCAGAAGAACAGAATAGACAAACTAGAGGGGCTTGTGCCCGAGGTTACCCATCTGCGAGCGGAGATTGAAAAGATACAAATACAGCGTGATGACTTCGAGCAGCAGGCTATCCTGGACTGCGTGGAGGTGAAGGGCATCTCGGAGGCGGCGGGAGATTTGCGCCGCGTCATCATTGGAGTCGCCGGCGCGCTGCGCTGCGAGCTGCAGCCGGCCGACATCAAGCAGGCGATCCGTCTCCCCATGGGCAAGCCCACCAAGAGCGTCCGGGTCACGTTCACCAGTAAGGAGAAGAGGGACGAGTTCCTAGCCAGCGCCAAGGCGAAGCGTCCACTAAAAGCGAAGGACCTAGGTCTAAGTGACGAAGACTCGCCGGTCTATGTAAACGAACTGTTGACTAGACGTAGAAAAATGCTATTGTCGAGAGCTAAAATATTTGCCCGAGATAACAAAATATCTTATGTATGGACGAAAGACGGACAGGTACTGATGAGAAGATCTGCTCAAGAAAACAACTATGTACGAATTAAAACGGAGACTGACTTTGATCGCCACTTTCGTAAACAAGGCAATGCAACTTCTCATCAGCAATAACTATCAATATATCATGCTCTTACTATATAAACTTATGAATAAAACTATAATAAACATTTCTACAAAACACTTACCTATTACACAAAACAACACTCATTCAAAAATCACTATCAGAAAATGTAACTTTAACACACAACGCACAATACCTACTCACACACAACGCACAATACCTACTCACACACAACGCACAATACCTACTCAAAACGCACTCACAAGAATGTACACAATTGAAATTGGGGGAATAACTATTATCGCATATACGCAATATAACACTAAGTCTGGATTTGTAAACAAAACAAAAAAGACAACTAGATATGGCAGCCGTGAGAGCGCGGCGGGGAGGTGGCGGCGGCGGCGGAGACGGAACGCGACCTCGTCTGCTCCTGCTACCATAGCGACTGCGGTGTCGACGCGGGCGCATGAGAGCGCTCCTGCCTGCCTACGTCCCTTGCCCTACTTCTATGTTGTGTACATACCTAAAACTGACTGTAAGTATTTATGTGAAACAGACAAAATAAAAAACACCTCAGGCACACGCACTCTGAGTCAATTGCATAGCTTTGAGTTGATAAACTATAATCAACACTCTTTAGGTTCTTCTTCATGTCTGCAAACTTATTTTAATGAACTGAAGGAAAGTAAAAACACTTTAATACATCTCAAATGGTGCCTAATTTCTGAATTTCCAGCAAAACAAAAAATTATAATTATAAGTAACTTAAAATTGTTCGAAAAAAATTATTTACAAAATGTCAATGTTTAATAATCGAGATATGCAGGAAGCTATAGATGATGAACTGAATGATACAGAAACGGCTTTTCTTGAGCCGGAACAGTGTAGGTATAGCATTCAAAATAACTCAAGCTTGAGAACCCTCTCTCTTAATATAAGAAGCATAAATCATAATTTCAACAGCTTATGTGTTTTACTCCACAGACTTAAGATTAAACTTGATATAATAATACTCACCGAATGTTGGATCGATAGTAACACTTACTCACCTATATATCTCGACTCATTCGTGTCATACAATACAACCACAAATATAAATCAAAATGATGGTGTAGTGGTTTATGTGCGTAATGGGCTTGATGTTACAGTGCATGAGCCGAAACTAAGTGATGCTAGCGGTCTAGTAATTAAAACGGACCGAAACATAACTATAATAGCAATCTATCGCTCACCTTCTTTTCTAAACATAGACCGGTTTCTAGATGGCCTTAACTCGGTTATATTGGGAAGGGATAGCAATGAGGATCTGGTGCTGACAGGCGACATAAATATAAATATAAATGATGAAGGGGACACTTCTGATCACAACGCTTCAAATTATTTATGCTTATTGGCGGAGCACGGAATGCTACCAGCCTTTAGGAAACCAACAAGATACAAGTCCTGTCTTGATCACTTCATAATCAGAACACGTCAAAGGTTCGCAACAGTTATCTGCGACACTAATATTACTGATCATTACCCAATATTAGCATCTATTGGCCTGGCAAATGAAAATTTACAAACTAGGACTCGGACTAGGCAGGACACTGATTACAAACAGGTAGTTAGTGAAATAGACAAATACGATTGGGCTGATGTACTAAACGAAGAAGATCCCAGTCTTGCCACTGACATTCTCACCAAGAAGCTACAATTTGCTATTGACTTACATACAAATAAGCGTATTTTACCCCGTTGGCAGCAGTGTAGGAAACATTGGATTACGCCTGGCCTAGTCAAGTGCCAAATTAAACGAGATGCCTTACACAAAAAGACGAGGAAGAACCCCAACGACCAGACACTCAAAGAGCAATATATTAAATACCGTAATATCTGCACCAGGGCCACTCACTGCGCACGAGACTTATACATGAAACATAACTTAGATGAAAATAAAAACAACCCTAAAAAAACCTGGGAGATAATCAAAGAAGCAGCGTCTCTGCCGAAAAAGGCTACAGGTGATGCTAGCCGACTGCTAGCCACTGAAAATAACGAAGCGGCAGCCGTCAATAAGGTCAACAATTATTTTGTCAGTGTAGGGAAAAACCTTGCTAGCATCACAATCAAAACACTTGGAAAGAGCGAGAATGAGCTGGCCAGAGACATGCCTAATTCGGATGGGCCAAACAAGTCATTCTTCTTCTGTCCAACTGATGTGCAGGAGGTTGGAAGGATGATTGATGAACTTAAAACTAATAGTGCTCCGGGCTGGGATACTATTACTTGCAAATTCATAAAAATGGTCAAAAGGCAGCTACTAGTACCTCTTACTCATATAGCCAACCGGAGCATGTCGTCCGGCATCTTTCCAATCTCCTGTAAGAAATCAATAGTTGTCCCAATACACAAAGCTGGCGACAGAGAGGAAGCTACCAATTACCGCCCCATTTCTTTGTTGACAGGAATCTCCAAAATCCTAGAGAAACTAGTCAAAATCAGACTTAGTTGCTTTCTTGAGCTCAACAGCCTGCTTGCTGATAATCAGTATGGTTTCCGAAATAAAAAATCCACTAATGACGCAGTTTTAGACTGTACCCATCTAATATCTAATAGTCTTGATGTAGGAAAACGATGTATTGGAGTTTTCCTGGACTTAGCGAAGGCCTTTGACACAGTTTCTTTTCCAGTATTGATTAGGAAAATGGAAATACTGGGTGTCAGAGGCCTACCGCTTCAATGGTTTAAGAGCTACTTAACAGGAAGAATCCAATGTGTTAGAGTTGGCGAGACTGTCAGTGATGAGGCCGAAATAACATATGGTGTACCCCAGGGCAGTGTTTTGGGACCACTCTTATTTATTGTTTACATGAATGAGCTCTGCACCGCAAACATTCGTGGATGTAACATCTTTTCGTATGCCGATGACACGGCGCTCATTTTCGCTGGTGACACGTGGAATGAGGTTTTTGAGATGGCCGAATCGGGATTATCGCTAATTAAAGCATGGCTTGATAATAACCTACTAACTCTAAATGTAAAAAAAACTAAATATATATGTTATGGTATCACGAAAGCCTCACACCCGGCATGGAATACAGATCTTATGATACACACTTGTGGTAGGAGTGTCGACGCGTGTACTTGCCAAGTCCTCTTACGTACTAGGCAAATAAAATACTTAGGCGTAACACTGGATGACAGGCTTTGCTGGGATCTGCATCTCTCGACTCTTGCTGGTCGAGTGCGGAAGCTCATATATATATTTAAACGCATACGTAATATAACCAGTAAAAAACTAATAAAGACGGTCTACATGGCACTGGCACAGTCGCTACTTACATACTGTATACTTTCGTGGGGTGGGGCAGCCAAAGAGCATCTGCTACAGGTCGAAAGAGCTCAAAGAGCTCTTCTCAGAGTCACGTATAAAAAACCTTACAGGTATCCCACACACGAACTTCATGCAGAAACTTACACTCTTACAGTGCGTCAACTTTATATTGAATCACTAATTCGGCAAACGGTAGCAGCTAAGAAGGATGATGCACGGAGACGTACACGAATTACAGAGACTGTGCCGGTGCCCAAAACCAGAACCAGGTTCGGACAAAGGGCGACGCGTTTTCTTGGTCCCTTTATCTATAATAAACTTAATAAAGCTATAAATATTGATAGTTTGAGCCGCAGAGAGAGGGGACGGGTAACGCAGCAGTGGCTGTTGGGAAATAATTACAACGAAACCGAAAAACTGTTTGAAATTATAAAGTAAAGTCAGAAAACAGAAAGAAGTACATCCCCCCCACACACACACACACACATACACCCTCACACACACACACACCCCCTCACACATGCACATACACACCCACACACAGACACACACTCACAGATAAATAAAATACTTGATGGATTAAAATGAGGTTATGTTGTTATGTAAGATGATGTTATCTTAACACAATGTTATGTTGTTGTATTGTTTGCCCGCATATGACTATTATGTTATAAGCACTGCCTTCCATAGCACAGCCTCCATGGCTAGTTTGGGGGGCAGAAAGCAATAATGGTAGATAGATAAATATATTTTAAATTGTAACACATTATATTGTATGTTAGATATCTATATTTTATGATATAATAAAAATTTTGATTTGATTGATTTGATTTGAGTTATCTGTAGTTATTTACTAATTGGTTCTATATTTTTAACATTTTGCCAATGTATACAACTTTAATAATGTTGAGTGGATAGAGAGCGCGAAAATCTAAATCTAACTGGAAACGAAGGCTGTCAGACAAAATTATCGTTAAGTTATTCTTATAATAAGACTCAGCGCGCTCTTGATTTGAGAAATTTAAATCAATTTTGGCACCGTCCTCGAGCGGCTTGGAATAAATCATCAATCTTATACAAGACGATCGATCATAGAATTATACATTATATTTCAAGTCAGTATTTCAGGGTTAAAATACTGAGGGTACACTTAGTTAGCACTAATATATCATAAATATGTAGGTACCTATTGTTCTTGTTTTAGGCAATTTAATTGGCTAATTATATTTTTGTGTCTAGCTAATATGGTTTTGTATCTTTCGTTTCCATGTAAGAGACTGCACTGGTACATTTTCTACATTAATTGTTTTTATGCATACTGGGACGGTTGGCTGCATCATCAGTCATCCATCACCGACAACATCCGCGATGTCAATCTATAAAACCATGGTGAACTAGGCGACATGTGACTACTTCCCTTTGGTTGTGCCGGCTACGCTAAACTGAATGAAAAACACGATCTCTTCCACCACTTCGACCGCGCTTAAGATCACGAACGGCGACGGTCGATCAAACCCACCGCCGAGCTACCGAGACGACATTACACTCGACCATGACAAACCCACCGCCGAGCTACCGAGACGACATTACACTCGACCATGACAAACCCACCGCCGAGCTACCGAGACGACATTACACTCGACCATGACAATGACAGGTAAGTGTAGTATAGTAGTCTATAAGCATAAGATAGCTTAATTGTTTTTGTCTTTTATCTAGTTCTGTACAGTCCTTGTCATTGTTTGTCATGGTTTTCATTGTTTTAAATTGTTTTTCACTGTTACATTTCACCCGGGTAATCGCGGGGAGCGATCGCAGTGGTAGGCTTCGGTCGCCCAAGGTGTCGGGCCCGGCCACCAGGATCCGGAGACCCCGTATCGAGCGACCCTCGAGCAATCGCTCGCATCGCAAAGGTGTTCAGTCACCCAAGGTGTCGGAGTTGGGTACTAATATCCGTGACCGCTCTCCTTTGCAGGCCACACGGCGGTTACCCTTAGAACTAGCAGCTGGCTACCCAATCCCGCAACTGAGCGGTGTAACGGGCGTCACTGTTAGAATGTAATGTGTGGTAGAGAACTAGTTCTCGACGATTACTAGTCTAACATGAGTACTAAGTTGGGGGTTTAGGCCTCCTCTTAGCTCACGCTGCTGACCCCACTCAGGTCGTTAGGTCAAATGAGATATTACCCTAAACGCTATTAAGTATCTGCGGGGTTCCGTTAAAAGCCCCAGAATGCTTCGTGCTTCTGCACGGAACACTGGTGTTGGTCTCGCAGGGGTTGTGGTTTAGCGTTGATTCCCTGGTGCTTCTTTCGAAGTATCAAAACGGGAATAAGCAGCGAAAGCTGGGAGTGATGAGCCACTTAGAGCTCCGTAACCAATGTGGATAATTGGTAGACATGCGAATAAAGTAGATCGGTATGTCTGTGCAACACACACTTATATGTGGATGTGGGTTCGACTTCTCACGAGTCAAAGAACGCTGTAAGTTCTTCAAGACCGGTGGATCCCCGGCACACATTAAGTGGTGGTCATATGCACTTCCATATATACATAGCTGGTGAAAACAAAAGCTGTCGGCTAGTACAAAACGCTGAGGCCCTGAGCACAGGCTGTTGTAGGATAGGGTGCGGACTCCAGTGGCAGTGAAGGCTTCACCCTCGGCTCTCGGCTTCGGTCGGGGGTTCCTTCGGGTGGACGGGTGGTGGCTCGGATCGGCTGGGGGAAAGGCTTCAGTCTGTGTTTCCCATGGGATTTTTTCGGAAGAACGGTACAGCTATGGGGCCTCGATCTGGCATACATGATCACTGTACTCGCAAGAGTGCAGGGATAGACGTCTGGATTTTATAGCCGGAAGGCTGGTATTTCCGGACGTCTATAAACAAAACGTAAGAGAGAAAGAAATCAATCTTGTTACATTCGAAAGATAACGAATTCAAGTGCAAAATTTATTTGCCTACGAATGATAATAATAAACCCTAAAACCATATACCTTTATAATGAATATACAAGTTGACAAAATAACACCAACATTAAATTCGACTCAATTCAAGTAGTGGACAAATAGGCAGCTTGTACAGTACATTCTAGTCCCGCGGATTGTATCGCTCGAGTGTCAACCCTGCCTCTTGTGGGGAGCTAATGTAGCGAGTGTGGATTACCAGGCCAGGGCGTGATGGCCACGATAATGTCTTCTAAACTCTTACTCTACCTAATGGGGCGTTAGTCCATCCTTGAGACTCCTTTTCACTGGCCTTTTTAAACTAGTACGCTGGATTGACTACATCTTATGTACAAAATGGCAGCTACGTTTGTGCCGGTTTCATTTATCGCCGCCTTGGCGCTGATGGCAGTAGTGGGCGTTCGAGGATACTTTTTTTATATTTAGGCTTTAGGAAAAGTAAATACAGAATATGCGGAGTCACAGAAGTATTTTGAAGTAGCACCCTGACAGCAGTGGCTTACAGTGGAGGGGATTTTATAAAATATAATTTGCTAGCTGGTTTTTTTTTTGTTAGGTTTTTGTTCGTATTCGGGTTTGCGTTTTATTTTTAATAATCAATTTTTTCGTCATTATTGTTTTATTTTGAGCACTATCCATGCATGTTTCGTTTGGATAAATAATGGATTTATTTTTCATGAGTGTGTGCGTGTTATGAAAAGTTGAGTGGAGCCATATTCCACAAATAACTATAAACGATCTCAAAAAATCACACGGCACGGCACAGCTGCCGGGCCGTGCCCGTGCATAGGCGACGGTGTATATCTATTTATTATAATGGCATGGCACGGCAATGAATATTAGTTCCGTGGACGCTCACTATCGCTATCAGCGCCAAATTGGTGCCAATCAAATCGGCACGAAAAATAGCTATCCACAACCAGTCCAGCGTACTAGTGCAATAAATGTCAGTGCTCCTATCGCAGATCGGATCCCCGTCAGCGCACAGGTGAGCCGAAATTGAGATTGAAGCGATCGGGGAATTTGGCAGTAACAGGCTGTTATTTAGACTCGCGCCAAAAGACATTAACCGAACTAAATTAACGAGCGATTGGAAAATGGGGCTTATAGAAAACAGGTAACGTGGAAATATTGGAGTAAAAGCCAGGCTTAGGTACGGAGAAATAGGACTCTCAGGGCTACCCCTGCTGCAGAGCTGCCACTGCCATTAAAAGTTAGTATTTTAGTTGTAATTAATTATGAGATTATGTAATTATTCTATTGTTTCGTGTTCAATTTTAGGGTTCCGTGTCCGTCGTACGGGATACTATTACCCTGCGCCGTCTGTCTGTCTGTCTGTCTGTCCGTCTGTCTGTCCGAGGGCTGTATCTCTTGAACCGTAATAGGTAGACCGTTTGAAATTTTCACATAATATGTCTTATTAGGCCGATAAAACAAGAAATAAGAAAAATAAGAAAAAGAGGGGGTCCCCATACAAGAAACTAAAACGTGTATGCGCGCCATCTAACGAAAACAGTATGAAGCATTTTAACTAATCATGAATTTGAACTAATATGAAGCATTTCATAAAACACGCCATATATGGCGTGAGTGGCGCTAACCATGACATGGCGATACGGAACCCTCGGTGCGCGAGTTCGACTCGCACTTGTTTTTCTTCATTTTCGGCTTTACATTTATCTAATGAATAAATGTATTTGGCAAAACAGCTATAGGTATATGATTATGAAAAACATTAAAATATGCACGGAGCAATCGTAGAAGGACACGGTTGGCTACATCACCTACAACATCCGTGATGTGAGCCCATAACACCGGGTGAACTTGGTACCACGTCAGTGCTTCCCTTCGGTCGTGCCGGCTACACTGAACTGGACGGAAAACACAAACTATTTACATAGCCGTTTTGACCTTTCATTCAGTGCGGTGGTGGCAACCCAGGCGGGACAAACCCTACCACCTAGTAATATAAGAAGGGAGTCATATCCCATAGTCGCATTTTACGACATACACGGGGAGAGATGCAGTGGGGATATTCTTCTAAAGTACCGGTCCCACATGGTACAACGGTAACGGGTACATGGTACGGTTTTCTTTAAGTATATAAGTTAAATTTTTATTTAATTTTTTTTGTACCAATATTATAATCGCAAAATTTTAGTTAATTATAAAGTTCAAAGTTGTATGTATGTATTTCATAGTACACAAATTATGTGTCGATTTGTACATAGATATTTCAAATAATCTCCACACAACCCTATCTCAAGTATAGATCAGGGAACAGATAGCCCAAACACGCAACACATATCTACGAGTATCAATAGTACACAATAATGTGTTGATTTGCAACGACGTATCATGTTCGATTTGTACATCGATCAAAGACAGCTCTATCAACTTTTGCAAATTTTTGGTATATAAAAAATTTTTTTATTCAGTTCCAGTTTATTCTAAATGGCCCGTTACTTCTTTAGGATTAATGGAGCTATCCTATTGGACAGTTTTGCTTAGTGCTAGTTTTGAAACTAAACGTATGGATAGTGCCGTTTTTGATTCTCACTGTTAATTTCTGAACTATGTTTTTAATGGAAAGAGCTGCTTTTGAAGCAGTTTTTTATGACAATTCAATAGCCAATTGTATGAAGAAAAATTGTGCATTCATATGTCGTTTCGCCAAAAAGTTGTAAAGAGCTACCTATGATTCTATACCCCTCATTTCAAATCATCTCCATACAATCCTATTTCAAGTGGAAATCAGATTAATAGATCTGGGAACAGATAGCCCAAACACGCAACACATATCTACGAGTATCAATCCATTAAGGGAATGCTTCGATCCGTCCACAGCTCGAATAGGTTCGGAAACCGGTCTCCCTACCGGACACGGCCACCCGCAGGCGACAGGGCGCTCGGAAATTATCTATTACTAGCTTTTGCCCGCGGCTTCGCTCGCGGTAGACTCGGTTTAATAGCAAATCCGATTTAAACGCAAATATGATAATAAACGAACGTACACTGAAAAAATTGGTGATAAAGACAACCAAATCGTCAATTTAATTTTTCAATTCAATCATACATAGAGTCTACAAACGCAATATCTCATAAAACAAAGTAACTTACTCCATCCCTTACAGATTTATTATTAGTAAGTATAAGTATTGATACAGAATCACTCCCTTTTGCAGCCTATCATACATAGAGTTTACAAACGCAATATCTCATAAAACAAAGTAACTTACTCCATCCCTTACAGATTTATTATTAGTAAGTATAAGTATTGATACAGAATCACTCCCTTTTGCAGCCTATCATACATAGAGTTTACAAACGCAATATCTCATAAAACAAAGTAACTTACTCCATCCCTTACAGATTTATTATTAGTAAGTATAAGTATTGATACAGAATCACTCCCTTTTGCGGCCTATCTCTATTTAAAACCCCATAAAACTTCCCAATATATATATTTTTTTCTCCTCGAAACTTGTATTGATAGGTTGGCGTCACGATGTCGTCGCCACATCATCCACTCTTATTTTATTCATAGGTATTTTATTGTATTTAGATGCGACCTCATCACACTCGTTCCGCAACAAAAGAGCGTCTCGTAAAACTGAAATATAATGGAAAGTGTGACGACGTCGCTTCGCCCTCGCGTTTTATGTATATGTACGAGTAAGTACCTAAACTCACTTCATTGTCACTTTACTGCAATGTTTCCATGGCAGGTGGATGAGGAAAAGTCGTCTTAACCAAGAAAAGTCGTTTTAACCAAGAAAAGTCGTCTTAACCAAGAAAATAAAAATGTCGCAATTAAAATTTTCGAAACTTGCGTGAAATTCTTATTTAAAAAGAAGAAATTAAGTAAGCCCGCTACCGTACCTTTATTTCGGCGCGCGGAACAATTCGGTTTCAATGACAGCCACATCTTAGCGTAACCGGAACTGGATTTTATTTAGCCTCTCCTGTGTCCCGTATAGTTAAATGTGTTTGTACTAAGTTTCACAGAATTCGGATGATCGGTTTAAGAGTCATGGAGGAACATATGTACATACATACAGGAAAGATTTCTAAAAATCGTTAATTTAGTTTTAGCATCATACATAGAGTCTATAAACGCAATATCTCATAAAACAAAGTAACTTACTCCATGACCATCCCTTACAGATTTATTATGCATGGCATGGCACCTAACTGAGCATGGTTTCACGACAAGAAGTGACTTTGGCTCTGGACCGTGGGCCGCCTTACTGCATGTTACCTAAATTGAATAAGGCATCCGAAAATTATCCATTCCATGTTTTCAATTAGTCTGAAAACCGAGCTTTTAGACTCATTCAGTATTTAAGACGCCCCTAAACAAGCGAGCAGACTAAACCAAACTCTCAAAAGCAGATGTTCTCGTTGAAGTAAAATCTAAACTTAATTAACTTAACATGTTTTTATGCGAGCAGCCTGCTCGCCGAAACGATGAGGGCAAATCTAATTACCTTCGTGCTTTACGGGCCCTAACGCGTCTGTGTACCGCGCTGTGCATACCAGAAAACACAACATGCTGTAGGGCTATTATGAGTTTCGCTACGCCGGCTACGCCGAGGTGTAGCGTGCGTAGAGAGCGTAAGCGTCTGCGCGGAAGCGAATGCGATAGATTTGCGAACTCGCTTCCGCGCAGCGGCTTACGTTCTCTACGCACGCTACACCTCGGCGTAGCCGGCGGCGTAGCGAATCTCGTGATAGCCCTGCAGTACACTAGTGTGGGACCACTCAACCGATTGAGCTGGAATTTTGCACAGACTTTTGGTTCTGGCAACAATGCAACTAGTGTACTTAGAAAACGCTTTTATTAAACTTTAATTTGTGAAATCTTGCAACTTAAATCATGTGTATTTTTTCTAAATAAATATACTTGTCAGCCTCGGTAGCTCAGTGGTGCGGTCGGTCGACTGTTGTTAAGCAACCCTGAGCGCGGTCTTTTTTTGGATGGGTGACCGCTCGGCGCTCGACCGTTGGAGGCTGACCGTGGTGCGGATTCCACGTAAAACTGTAGGAGGTCCCTTCCCTTCTTACCTTACTAGGTGGTACGGTTTATCCCGCCCGGATTGAAAGGGCTATGTAAATAGTTCGTGTTTTCCGTCCAGTTCAGTATAGCCGATATGGAATGAAGGGAAGCACATGTATGTCAGTCTGTCTGTCCGTCTGTCTGTCCGAGGGCTGTATCTCTTGAACCGTAATAGGTAACCCGTTGAAATTTTCACAGAATATGTGTTATTATGGCCGATATAACAACAAATAATAAAAGTAAGAAACAATAATAATTCACGGGGTCCCCATACAAGAAACTAGAAAGTGTATACGCGCCATCTACCGAAAACAGTATGAAGCATTTTAACTAATCCATATATGGCTTGAGTGGCGCTGACCATGACATGGCGATACGGAACCCTCGGTGCGCGAGTTCCACTCGCACTTGGCGACTTTCTTTTATGTCTAATCTCATCTACGATTTAATAGTCAAGCTACGGTAGTACGAATTTGTAGCACACATACACCGATAAAATCTGACATTTCCACACCAAAACCGAGCTATCTTCACAATAATCCGCGAGAAAACCAAATAATAACGCGTGGGTTTTTCCTATGAAAGAAAGATTTTCCCCGTTCCAAAATCGTAAATGATCTTGAAACCTGAGAAAAAAGTTCGGACGTCACGTGCGCACTAACACAAGCGCACACTGTCGCGCCCCCTCACGCACACAGAGCCGGAATACTGAGGATTGATATGTCGGGTTTCAAAGACACGTGTGACTGTATCCTATGAAAACATGCGAAGCTGCCTGTCTCTCGTCTCAATGGTTAAGCATTGACGGCATCGGAAAGCACTTAATTATTACTAGGTTATAAAATAAGATCATAACTGCATTTTGACACTTGCACTTACTTGACTGGCCCTCGAATTATCGCTTAGTCCGTATGCGCACTTAACACTTGCAGCGGAGGTTGAGTGCGTCGTATTTGGTTTTAAATGGTTATAAATTCTGTAAAAACTAAGAGAGTGAGGTTATTTGTTGTGAATGCGTTGATACGCCCGACCTCTGCTCGGGACCTGCGCAGCGTGGCGGTACCGCCGCACATGCGCACTAGCGTGGGAGCTTCTAATTTCCGGACGAGTGCTCGGCGGATATTTGTGGGGTGGAATTGGATTGGGGGAGGTAGGTGTGTAGTAAAAGTTGAATAATTGCAGTGCCTGATAACTTCGTTACGGCGGACTGTGAAAGAGCGTGTGCGATTAAATCTCACGACTCTATCGTCGAGGGAGCGTTACGACTTATGAGTGTGTTTCTTGATTTTAGGGTTCCGTCGCAAAATTACGAAAAAAGTTACCCTTATTTGTCTGTCTGTCTCTCCGTCCGTCTGTCGGTCACACGCAGTATCTCCGGATCGACTTTTATTGAAAGCGCGACATATGGCGCCGAGGCACCCATAGGGTGTCTAACGACGTCCATGGACATTCGGTCGTGTGCGGGGGTTGCTAATATTTTTTTTGTGAAAACTGATACGGTAGGCTACATCACTTGCAACATCCGTGATGTCAGCCCATAACATCGGGTGAACTAGGTGCCATGTCAGTGCTTCCCTTCATTTCATGTCGGCTACACTGAACTGGACAGAAAACACGAACTATTTACATAGCCGTTTCGACCGACGTTTCGTTCAGTGCAGTGGTACCAACCCGGGCGGGATAAACCCTATCACTTAGTAACCTATGCCTTCGGACAGACAGACGGACAGACAGACAGACAGACAGACAGACGGCGTAGGCTTAGTAATAGGGTCCCGTACGACGGATACGGAACCCTAAAAAACACGTAATTTCAAGCGATATAGATAGAGGCCTTAACTCTGCAAGTTATCAAATGAACAATGTATTATGCTTCTCAGATTTAATTCGGCAATTCGAATTTGCAATCAGCTTTGTGTTATCTTTCGATATCACTCGAGGCTGGCTGGGCTAGCTGAGTTGTGGTGGTGGTGGCGGCGGCGGCGGGGGTGGTGGGGTGCAGGGCTGCGGACGGGCACAGGAAGAAAAGTTAACAGCGCTTCCAGATATTAATTAAATCAAATTATTATTTTTGACAAATTGATCATTACATTTCAAAGAATTCGCACTTTTATTTTCTGTGAAAACAAAAATTGGTACCACAAATTACTAGTAATCTTATCATAAAAACCAACTTTAAACTGTTGAATGTTTGGCCAAAAAATTGCTTTAGCAATCCAGCGTCAAATACTGAAGGCGTTTTAGAAACCATTGCTTGTAATATTTTACAAAAATATTTTAATTCAGCAGCATAAGAATTTTCGGTGAACCGTATAATTCTGTAAAAAATACTTAACAAAGGAATAGTTATTAAAAAAGATGTCTCACGTGCACCTAATATATTCTAAATGTTGACATATTTTAACAAGATTTGTGCATTTAACAAGATAATAAGGGATACCAAAAAGAAGAACTATTAATTTGCCCAATGCTGGTAGTGCCAACTAAACTTTGTTTCTTAGTGAAAATTAAAATAAACGCTCAAATAATTTAATTTGAGGTCTATTTGCTCTGAAGTTACTTAATCAGCTGTTGGGAAATAATTTATTCAACATAGGTTTACTTTATTTTATTTATTATGTTTCTATTTTATGTTAGTACTAGCTGTGCCCGCGGCTCCGCCCGCTCTCATATTTGACTTCACTGCTAACCTCATAAGCCATTTAGCGTGATAGTAAGTAGCCTATAGTTGATGGGAAGAATCAAGCTATCTGTAGAATTTTTTTTTATTAAAATCGGTTCGGTGGTTCTCGAGTTATAAGCGGACAGACAGACATACACTCAGACACTCAGACACTCAGACAGAAAGCAGACGTTGGATTTTATTATAGGTATTATTATACATACAGTACTGCGTGGGGCCCCACGGCGGGTGGCCGAGTGGTTTGGGCATCGGCTTCTCATGCGAGAGGTCCGAGGTTCGAATCCGGTCGGCGCGTGCCAAAGGTGTGATGCCAGCCGATCACACCTTGTTGAACTAGGTGTAATGTCAGTGCTTCCCTTTGATAGTGTCGGTTACAACGAGCTGGACGAAAAACATGAAATATTTTTGGCCGAAAAATATCCACTTTGGCCGACCATCATCAATTTCTAGTAATGTTTTTTATGGAAACTGACACGATTGTCTACATCACCTACAACATCCGTGATGTCACCCCATAACACCGGGGAAACTAGGTGCCACGTCAGCGCTTCACTTCGGTCGTGCCGGCTACACTGAACTGGACGGAAAACACAAACTATTTACATAGCCGTTTCGACCAACCTTTCATTCAGTGCGGTGGTGCCAACTCGGGCGGGTTGAACCCTACCACCTAGTAATATAAGACGGGAGTTATATCCCTTAGTCGCCTTTTACGACATACACGGGGAGAGATGCAGTGGGGCTATTCTTTTAAAGTACCGGTCCCACACGGTACGATCCGTAATAATCCGAATGAGTTAGACCTGTGGAAGTGGACGAACATTTTTACTTTGCAACCGAATAACGTATGTACGCATTCGAACCACGCCCAGCCTCAATGGTCGGACGATCACCCATCCAAAGTCCGACCGCGCCCGGTGCGCTTAACTTCAACGATCGAACACTGATGCATAGCACCACCGAGCTACCGAAGCTGACACATTTCGGGACGTGTGTATGTAGGAGGGTTTGAGTGAGAGAGGGAGAATTAGATACAGTGAGGATGTATGTTTGTTGCACATTTTAATTAAACCCGGAGAACGATGAACTAATTTGAAAATTATATATAAACACTCTGGTATGGTTCTTAGCTCTAAATAAATAAATTCTGAACGTTAATATTTGTCTCTCTTGATATAGAGACAACATAACATTTCCTTGCAATTTCGTAACAGTATGAGGAAGGTCCTATCTTGTTACGTAAATACATTTAAGTAGATATGCGTCTAACGCAAACATCGAATTTAAATCTAAAAAAAAATACATAGCCCCTGCACACCTGGAGGTCGAAACCAATTTCCTGAGTGAGGGTGAACGCCTCCTCATTGAATGTAACAATTTCCTAACGTATTTCGAGGGTCATAGAGTTCAATATGGATTCACCGATGAGAGCCAAGAGAAAATAGGCATATTTTCAATAGTAGTAATGCCGGTATCCGAAATTCGTGATGTCGCATAAAATTAAACGGGAATATTCCCCTCACATTGGCTTAGTGCTCGGTCGTGCCGCCCGCGAGAGCGGGCCACTGTAAGCCCAAATTACATTTAATCTTCCGCGAGGAAAATCGAAAAGTGAAATGTGTGGATAAATGTATGTTAATAATTTATCAATAGAATTTATAATAATTTCTCCTATTGCAGCATCATCTGACTGGCTGCGATGTCCGTAGTACGGTCTATGAAGTACGTAGCACCCTTATTCCAATACCACCTCCTCATACACTATACGCGGTTCTAATACTTAGCAGTGTTCTAACCAACTGAGTGAAAACAAAAACAAACTCACTACCAGCCATATTCCTATATCAAGTCGCTCCCAACGAGGCTCATTCTACACAGTAGCACCTGTTTCAGCTCCAACTCGCTCGCTGCGAGGTTCTTAGCAACCTGTACACAGTTCGTAGCACGTTCGTAGCAACCTCTGCTCAGTTCGTAGCACGTTCGTAGCAACCTCTACACAGTTCGTAGCACGTTCGTAGCAACCTCTGCTCAGTTCGTAGCACGTTCGTAGCAACGTCTACACAGTTCGTAGCACGTTCGTAGCAACCTCTACACAGTTCGTAGCAACCTCTACACAGTTCGTAGAGCACGTTCGTAGCAACCTCTACACAGTTCGTAGCGCGTTCGTAGCAACCTATACACAGTTCGTAGCACGTTCGTAGCAACTTCTACACAGTTCGTAGCACGTTCGTAGCAACCTCTACACAGTTCGTAGAGCACGTTCGTAGCAACCTCTACACAGTTCGTAACGCGTTCGTAGCAACCTATACACAGTTCGTAGCACGTTCGTAGCAACTTCTACACTGTTCGTAGCACGTTCGTAGCAACCTCTACACAGTTCGTAGCATGTTCGTAGCAACCTCTACACAGTTCGTAGCATGTTCGTAGCAACCTCTACACAGTTCGCAGCACCTATTTCAATCCTAAGTCGATCGCTACGAGGTTCATAGCAACCTCTACACAGTTCGTAGCAACCTCTACGTAGTTTGTAGCACCCTCTACGCTCTTCGTAGCACCTATTTTAGTTCGAAATCCCTCCCTAGGAGATACGTAGCACCTATTTCAGTCCCAATAAGGACAAGACCCCACTCCTACAATCCACGGATCTTCAAATCGCGGGTAAATAGCCTTTCCCCAGCGACATTAGTCCACCTCCAAGCCGGACTGGCACCTCCTCGGGGGTGATATTGGCTGCGCCTGAGGCTTCGACCTCGAACACAGCCAGCTAGTTCGGAAACAATAAAAAAAAAAAAACAAAAAAAAATGCCGTGCATAAGGGCGACAGGCTAGCCACCTCTCACCTTGGCACGGTCCTTCCACCGAGTCATGTAGCAGGTGGGTCTTCGTGCCTTACTTGCTGCTTGATAGTTATCTTGTCCCAATACTATGCTAAATGTGGTAGTCGCTGTTACAAGAGTACTTGCAGCACAACACCGACTACTCTGCTTACCCCGATGGTCGGGGTATAGTGTGGTGGTATGTAATTTAATATAAAAATCATTAAAATCATTTAGTAAAATTGTGAAAATTTAAGGTTTGTGTAAATGTATTTATATTGTTTCTTTAAAAAAAATTGTTTTTTTTTGTTCTTTCATTATAACTTTTTTATCTAGCCTACTTACCTTTAATTTATATTAACCACTTTGTTTTTGTCCAAAGTATAGAAAGGTCAAATAAAATCATTATAAAATAACATCAAACACGAGACCAACATACAAAATAGTACACTAACCATCTCCTACTTCAACGTACTTAAACAAAGTCACAGGCAGATTATGCCTACGTAATCATATTACTTCGAATGCTACTTTACTGGCGTCAAATAAAAATAAATGTCGCATGAAATTATTCCCAAGTTGCCCAATTCTAAATCCCTTTAAAGTGAAATCCCCAAAGCCCTTATTTTCGCATGAGGGGCGGCCGCAAACCCATAATGTCACCCCTCCGTTCTCTTCCGGCCATATCTGTTGAAAGCGCTTTATCAACGCAGTATGTACAAAGGAAATAATAGCATAGAGGCAACAAGACAATAAATTACAAATTAAAAAAAACCCCGAACCTTTAAAAGCCAAAAATCATTTCCCTTTTACTTACTTAAAAGAGTTTTTATATTTTGGTTACTAAGGGTTTTTTCTTCATTTGTTTAATTGTAACAGTTGTATTTAATTTATAGTTTATTTTATTATAATTATTTTTTAAGATAGTTTAGTTTTAATATAAATTCTTCTTCTATTGTCTAGTACATAATTAGTTAGGGTTTTTTTGACGTGGTGACTTGATAAGCACCGGCTGCTCGCACGAAAGCGTGTCGCGTTCCATCTGAACCTGTGTGTGCAAGCGAGAGCGCGTAACAAGCGATAAAGAGGCACAATCGGTATAGTCAAAGTTACCATGGAAACGTCTTAAGAAGTAAAACTGTCAAGATCAGACAACAGAACTTTATTGATGGCCAGTCACAAGATGATTAATCTTTCTACTGGAAATAGAAATTACTGATCTTTGATCTATGTACTACGAATATTCCACGTCATCACGTAAAACTATCGTCCGTAAACCGACTTTACAGACAACCAGTTTTTTTAAATTTGTAATTTCACTTTTATATAATAATAAAATAATAATAAAATATTTCTTTATTCAGGTACTCAGTCCTAATTATCCTAATTATACATAATTTCGTCAAATCAATACTTAAATGCTAAAACAGAATAAAATCAATATAAAACATATGATCAGCGACACATTTGAGTATTGAGTTATCTGTCCTTGTCAGTCTCTCAAGGAGCGAGGCTTTACTTTTACGTATTATAGCGTAGAAGTCGTCGAGCCTGTTTTCCGTGAACATGCCAGACGCGCTACACCGCCACGGCAGACGCAGCATGCTGCGAAGGGCGTTGTTGTACTGTACACGCAGAGAGTTAAACGCTCGCTGCGTGTACTGGCACCACAAAGAGGCGGTATAGAGCGCCTGGCAGTACGCTTGGAAAAGCGTCAGCTTCACCTGCCTGGAGCACTGCGTGAATCGGCGCGCGAGCATATTGCTTCTCATCGCGATGGCGCGGCGCTGCCTTTCCATGTCGTCATCATCTGTCAGTCTGTCTGTTACTACGTGACCAAGGTATTTAAACTTTGTGACGATTCTCAACTGAGAACCGCGCAAAGTTATCGGCGGCATGTGACTCGGGCCGCTTCCATATCTGAATATCATCACCTCCGTTTTCTTTACATTATATACTAGGCCATGTTCTGCGGCGTATCGCTCACAGACACCTACCAGCGTGCGTAAACCCTTCACAGAGGGGCTGAGCAGCACCATGTCATCTGCATAACTAATACTATTTATGCAAGTATTGCCTAGGTGACACCCGACTCTGGCCCTGCTCAGCTCCTCTATGAGTCCGTTGACGTATAGGTTGAACAGATCCGGGGACGTCAACCCGCCTTGTCTAACACCGCATTGAAGTTGATATTCGCGAGAGAGAGCATCACCCCATCTCACGACATTCACCTGGTTTCCGTACCAGTACCTCAACAGATCAATAACTTCCGTCGGGACCTCAGTCGCGCGCAATTTACTCCACAATGTCTCGTAGTCAATTGTGTCAAATGCGCGACTGAGATCTAGAAAACACCCATACACCGATGTTTTTCTTTTCAGGTAATACTTTACTGTGGGTTTCAGCGACAGGATGGCCATATCTGTCGAGAGACCGGGACGGAAACCAAACTGAGCGTCGTTAAGATTAAGACATTCATAGATTCGTGGCTGTATCAGCCTTTCTAATACCTTAGGTGTCACCGTAGCCAGTGAGATGGGGCGGTAGTTTGATAGACTAGCGACGTCCCCGGTTCTGTTCTTAACAATAGGTACGACCATCGTTCTTATGAACTCATCTGGAAGATGTCCGTGAGCGATACATGCGTTAAAGAGTTGTGACAGTCTGTCAGACAAAGCTGGACCCGCGTACAGTAAGTGCTCCAGGCTAAGTGAATCGTGGCCCGGCGACTTCCCACGCTTCATTTTACGTACAGCCGCAGCCACATCCTCCGGCGTGCAAAGCAGAGAGAGGGGCGGAGGCGGCGGAGGCGGAGGCGGCGGAGGCGGAGACGTGTGCAGCCCCTCTCGCCCCGCCGCCTCCACCGTCGCTCTTGCTGAGCAGGACGACGTCACAGCGGCTGTACCCCTGTCCGTACCTGCACTCTGTAGTGGACTTTCCACTGTGAAGTGGTTTGCAAATTTATTTGCAATATCAGTTGTACACTGAGTACCTTCTACGACAAGTGGCAAAGTGGGGCTACATTTTACTTTTGTGGCTCTCCAGAACCTACCAAAATCTTTGTTAGCTCTGTGGTTCGATATTATGTCCATTTTTATTTGTTCACTATGTTTTTGAACCCATTTCAATTTGTTACGGAATAATTTGCGGCTCTCAATCATCTCTTCGTATGCGCGCCCCTGCACCGGTTTTCCCTGCAACGTCCATAGCTCATACTTAATTCGAGAGGCATTGTGAAGTTCCCGCACATGAAAGTTCCAACCTGTTATTGTCTTTCTTGTATTCTTTTTCTTTAGAACATAGCTTTGACAGGCTGCGGACTGTAATGACTTCACAATCCTCCCATAAAATACATCTATTAAATTTGTACAGTCCTTCCGGTCCTTGCAGGAAGAGCCGGGGCAGGCGTTCAAATTATTCATTTCGGACAATAATTCGTTACATGAATTGTGGTATATAAACATCTGTTCTTGGGTTCTGTAACCCCACTTTACCTTGTCAACAGATTTTTCTGTATTGCATATAGTCTTCTTAATAATAACATTTAGGTCAAGACATAAAATAATTGGAAAATGATCCGACCACGTCACGTCATTTATCACGTGGCAGTCTGTGATCGTGCGCCACGCTGCATTTGTGACAACACAATGATCTATCCAAGATGTCGTGCCGTGCATATCGCTTAGATAAGTGTAAGTACCGCTGTCATCACCTAATATGCGCACGTCAGCGCAGCACCACTCCTGGTCTTCGCAATATCGCAATAGTTCACTGCCAAACACGCCTTTCGTCGGTCGCGCATTAAAATCGCCAAGTACGATGGCGCATTCGGTACCGGCTGAGTCCACTACCGCACTCACGACACCTAAACACGATGTAAAATCTGTTAAGTTATCATCGCACTCGGTCGGCATGTAAACGGAAACCACGGTGAGCGCCCTGCCGGCGCACTGCAGCTGAACAGCAGCGACGCGCGTGCAGTCTGTGGCGAGCGGAACGACCTCAGCAAACACGCGGCCCGGCGCCACAGTAGGGCGACACCTCCGTACGGTCTGCCACGCAATACGCCCGCCGATGTGTCGACTGCCGACACGCCGTGGTACCCAAAATCTGAATCGATCTCTCGTAGGAAGTCGATGTCATCCGGCAGTAGCCAGTGCTCCTGCAGAGCAATCACGTCGTGGTCCTTGCAGAGTTCCCTCACGTGCGGAAGTGACCGTTTAATTGACCTACAATTAAAGCTGGCCGTCTTAATTTCGCGTCGTTCGGTTTTGTCTGTCATGTAAGGGGGAATGATGCGTGCGTGGGCCTAAAGCGTGGGCCCGTCTCTGTTCTCGAAAACGCCTGAACACGATGTCGTTCGGCCAAAAATTCGCATCCAAAAATAGTTCGAGTTTGGCTCCTGGAACAGTCACTTTAAAAGCATTAAAGCCAGTGCCAGGCTGGCTTTTGATCTTTTCAACTGTCACGTCGATGTCAATCTTCTGCTTGATATAAGTAGTGAAGCTTTTTTTTTAAAACCACATACAAATCGGCCCACTTTTTAAGATATTTTTTTTTTATTACTTAATTAGTTGATTGTTGTACATATTTATGTATATGTGAAAAACATTCAATTTTATTTATGGAATACGGCATGGCTGGCCTGAATTTTTTTTTATAGAAACCGTGTCATGTTGTTCCGCGCCACCCATAAGGTGTCTAACGACGCCCATGGACATTCGGTCGTACGCGGGGGTTGCTAATGCCATGCCAGCCTGACAGGTGACGATTCACGCCTCTCTTTAAAGACCCGAGACATAACCTGCTACACTCGAGATTTGAGCCCATACACCTTGCCATGATGCAATTGCGCTGTAGCCAGCGCTTCCCTTGGTCGTGCTGGCTACACTGAGCTTGTCGAAAAACACAAACAATTACCATAGCCGACGATTGCATTCCTATTCGAATGGCATTATCACTACCGCATAGTAATTTGAGTAAAGATCGTTATTTGATAGTTATTTAAATAGAATAGAATATAAATGCTCTATTGCTCCAGTAAACATTCAACAGTAACAAGTGTACCGTGTGGGGCCGGTACTTTAAAAGAATAGCCCCACTACATCTCTCCCCGTGTATGTCGTAAAAGGCGACTAAGGGATATGACTTCCTTCTTATATCACTAGGTTTTAGCCCGCCTGGGTAGATACCACCGCACTGAATGAAAGGTCGGTCGAAACGGCTATGTAAATAGTTCGTGTTTTCCGTCCAGTTCAGTGTAGCCGGCACGAACGAAGGGAAGCACTGACGTGGCACCAAGTTCACCCGGTGTTATGAGCTTACATCACGGATGTTGTAGGTGATGTAGCCAACCGTGTCAGTTTCCATAAAAAAAAAAAAACACATTAGAACATTTACATAAGGTGCAAAAGCGGACTTATCCCTTGCAGATATTTCTTACAGTCAAACTTCAATATGCAAGTTATCGAGCAGCCTGTATGTTTTTTATAAGTACTCGGTATCAAATCAGGGCCCGCACAAGGGAGGAATTACCTGCGTGTTTCCAAGAAGAGTTTCCAATTAATTTTCGTTGAGGAAAATGAGGATCGTAATCTGTCATCCATCAGAGAGGGATGCGGTTTGAGAAAGCAAGACAGACTTTGTAGACCTTATAATGCTATGTCTCATCTTGACAAGTATAGGAACATTTGGTTTATAAAAGGATATTATCTTGATAAATTCACCTTATTTTAATAGTTACAGCAACTCTCAGATAAGTTTTTTTTTTATGTAATCCGGTGTGGGTGGCTGAGTTGGAGGGGCCAAAGCGCATGCTCCGACCAGCCAATATCACCTCCGAGAAGGTAGGTGCCATACCGGAGACTTCCCTGGATTGCTGGCTATACTGGACTAGAGGAGAACACAACCGAGGCTGCTATGCGGCCATCTTACATCCAGTACGGTGGTACCAACCCTCGGCTACAATTCGAGCCTACCTACCACCTAGTAAGGGGCAAGGGACTACAGTTTTACAGTCAAACTTAAAAGCCAGTCTTACAGTCAAACTTGAATATGCAAGTTATCGAGCAGCCTGTATGTTTTTTATAAGTACTCGTTATCAAATCCGGGCCCGCACAAGGGAGGAATTACCTGCGTGTTTCCAAGAAGAGTTTCCAATTAATTTTCGTTGAGGAAAATGAGGATCGTAATCTGTCATCAGAGAGGGATGCGGTTTGAGAAAGCAAGACTGACATTGTAGACCTTATAATGCTATGTCTCATCTTGACAAGTATAGGAAAATTTGGTTTCATTGCGAGATGGGAGGAAAAATGTTCCATCATTTATAACGTTATTGAGAAATTAATTATTTTTTGCTCAACAAACATTTTATAGATTTAGCGTAAACGTGCATACCTTGCGGTTCAAGCGGACTTATCCATTACAGAGTTTTCTTCCGATCAAACTTTGAATGTTTTAAACATTGAGATAAGTAGGTAGTAGCAAAAAAATATGATGTGGTAATATTACAAGCGGCGGGTGGCCGAGTGGTTTGAGCATCGGCTCCTCATGCGGGAGGTCCGAGGTTCGAATCCGGTCGGCGTGTACCAATGAGTTTTTTCTGACGAAAAAATGTACGTGCATACCTACGCCTGCTGCTTCACCGTTCGGAACCGGTGTAAAACTGTAGGTCCCTTCCCTTGCCCCTTACTAGGTGGTAGGCTCAAATTGTAGCCGACTGGGTTGGTACCACCGTACTGGATGTAAGATGGCCGCATAGCAACCTCGGTTGTGTTCTCCTCTAGTCCAGTATAGCCAGCAATCCAGGGAAGTCTCCGGTATGGCACCTACCTTCTCGGAGGTGATATTGGCTATTCAGAGCATGTGCTTTGGCCCCTCTGACTCAGCAACCCATATAGGATTAAATAAAAAAAAAAAATTACATTAAAACAAGTAAAACAATTTTTGGGAGAGAAAGAAAACGTTTTTTGTTTAGATTTTAAAATATATTTGAGTAAAAAAACTTATGCATAAGAATTATGTATGACGAAAATATCGTATTTTGTTAGTTACATTAAAACCACACGCTGTATTCTGATAATCGGGGTAAGCAGACTAATCGGTGTTGCGCTGCAAGCACCCTTACAAATTACAGCACAACAGCGACCACGACGTTTAGCAATGTATTCGGGCAAAGATAACTATCAAGCAGCGAATAAGGCACGAAGACCAACCTGCTGCATGACTCGGTAGAAGTACCGTTCCAAGGTGAGAGGTGGCTAGATCCTATCCTTAGTCGCCTTTTACTTTACGTTCCAAGGTGAGAGGTGGCTAGATCCTATCCTTAGTCGCCTTTTACTTTACGTTCCAAGGTGAGAGGTGGCTAGATCCTATCCTTAGTCGCCTTTTACTTTACGTTCCAAGGTGAGAGGTGGCTAGATCCTATCCTTAGTCGCCTTTTACTTTACGTTCCAAGGTGAGAGGTGGCTAGATCCTATCCTTAGTCGCCTTTTACTTTACGTTCCAAGGTGAGAGGTGGCTAGATCCTATCCTTAGTCGCCTTTTACTTTACGTTCCAAGGTGAGAGGTGGCTAGATCCTATCCTTAGTCGCCTTTTACTTTACGTTCCAAGGTGAGAGGTGGCTAGATCCTATCCTTAGTCGCCTTTTACTTTACGTTCCAAGGTGAGAGGTGGCTAGATCCTATCCTTAGTCGCCTTTTACTTTACGTTCCAAGGTGAGAGGTGGCTAGATCCTATCCTTAGTCGCCTTTTACTTTACGTTCCAAGGTGAGAGGTGGCTAGATCCTATCCTTAGTCGCCTTTTACTTTACGTTCCAAGGTGAGAGGTGGCTAGATCCTATCCTTAGTCGCCTTTTACTTTACGCCTATGCTATTCTATTAGTTCTATTTATTTATTTATTTACTCTATTCGGGAAATAGACAGCCTAGCCGAAACAACGTTACAAAAAAGACTACTACTACCAAGAATAAACAACAACAAAGACAAAGACATTTTAAGATTCATTACTACATACTTTCATGGTGCCCATAAGTTAAGAAAATTGATCAAAGAACATCTTCCGATTCTCAATAACAACACAGATACAAAAGGCCTAATCCCAACCACACCACCCATAACATTCAAACAAAATAGAAATTTGCGTTCTATCCTCTCTAAAACCAAACCGCAGTCTCCACCAGCCACAAACTCCTCACCATCCGGCACCTCACCTTGCAATCATCCTCGATGCAAAACATGTCCACTCATCAATACAGCATCCATAATCCAACTCACAAACGCACATCATCCACTGTACGCCCAACCATACTCCACTTGCAAAACATCGAACTGCGTCTACCTGTTAGAATGCAAACATTGCCCATCATACTACATCGGTGAAACAATCAACCCCCTTCATATCAGGCTTAATCATCACCGCTTTACAGTCAACTCGCTCGCTTATTCCTCATTACCTGTACCAGCACACGCCAGATCACACCAACTGACATTTAACAACTGCCTCCACGTCCGTATCATAAAATCATTCTCACCTCCCCTCCCTGAAATAGAGTTGCGTACCCATGAAACTTCATACATATGGATCCTTGGCTCATACCATTCACCAGGCCTCAACGTCATTCACTAAATTAAACATACATCACCAGTATACCTTTCACATCTCATAACTCATATTAATTTACGTTCATCCACTCACAATGTATCCATAAAACCATCATTTGCTTTCTATTTCTATATAAAAAATAATAAAAAAAGAAGAAAATATTAAAAAACATATCTATCAAATCATTATTTCTCACTTGACTGAAGACGCCACCGACATCGGGGCGAAATATTTCATCAATAAATGTGCTTTTTTATTATTATTAATAAAATATGTGTTTTACATAAAAATAAAGTAACAAAAAGTTGTTAGTATTTAATTAAAAAATATATATATTTATAAAAAAAAAAAAAAAAGACAAGTCAAATATTACGCCTATAAACGTTTTTCCACTAAAAAATCTAACATTATAGCGTATAATAATTTACAGATTATGTATTACTAGCTTCTGCCCGCGACTTCGTCCGCGTGAATTTTAAAAAAATAACAGAATTCAAAATTGAAGTTTTTATGTGACGTTGATAGGCTTTTGTTTTTCTTGTCTTTTATATTGGTTCACTCTCCATGCATGGTAGTATGGTCCATAACTTTATTTGATACTGCTGAGCCCTAAGGCTATTTAGCGTGATGGTATATAGCCTTTGTGCTATTCTGATGTATAAGCTACAGTAGTGTAAAGTCTCATCAAAATCCGTTCAGTAGTTTTTGCGTGAAAGAGGAACAACGATCCATACATCCATCCATCCTCACAAACTTTCGCGTTTATAATATTAGTAGTAGGATAGGATAAAAAACCGTCCGCGATAGAATGTACCACAGAGCATGGAATACCGCGCGGCGCGCGGTATTCCATGCTCTGTGGAATGTACATAACTCCTAAGCATAACCTACAAAACCACCAGCGGAGGCACGGACAAAAGCTAGTGTTCCATAAAATAACACTAACGTATGGCGAAGTGAACTAACTAATTTAAGCAAGTTTCCCGGCAGCAGAACTAAGCCCATATAACCAGGCAACCGCCAGCAGCGTAGCGTGTTAATGTGATGCAAGTTGCGGCTGCCGCCGGCGCGGCGTGTTACGCTCGGCGCGTGTCGTCGCGGCAAGGTGTTTCCCCTTCAATTAATCTATTAAAACTGACACGCCAGACACCCCACCCGCAGTGCACTATAGCCGGCAGTTGCTCGCTAAGTAGATATGTACGACTCCGGTCTAGGGTTGCCAGATGTCCGGTTTTGGCCCGGACAGTCCGGTTTTCGAAGGCCCTGTCCGGTAAAAAATTTGTTGTCTGTAAAGTCGGTTTACGGACGATAGTTTTACGTGATAACGTCATAAAGAAACACAGCTATAAGAATTACCGTATTTTTTCGTACGGCACCCCTATCGCTGCCGTACGCCGTCGATTTCTAGCCTCGATTACCGTACGATACGGCAATTACCGTACGTTTGGCAACACTGCCGCGTGGGCCGATTGTGCCTCCCTATCGCTTCGCTTGTTACGCGCTCTCGCTTGCACACACAGGCTCAGATGGAACGTGACACTTTTTCGTGCGTGCAGCCGGTGTTCATCAATTTATAAGACATTATCACGTCAAAAATATGACCAGGTTTTGTCCGGTTTTTAAATTTCCCACCCGGTAATACTGCAACATTTCTATTCTCGTCATACATAAGCTATTGCTAGGAACTTGATGACTTGTTTAAGAATAAAACTTTTTTTTCTTAACATTTCATGTGTTTTACTTTAAAAATCTAAATAAGTATAATTCTCTAATTAATAAGAGAGTTTTTTATTGTCCGTTTTTTTAATCGCGAACATCTGGCAACCCAACTCCGGTCGCGTTAAAATTATGCACCGCGAGCAGTGCGCGATAATATAAGGGCAGCTCTGAGTTTTTACACACCACCACACGCCGTATCCCGACAATCGGGGTAAGCAGAGTAATCGATGTTTTGCTACAAGTATTCTAGTAAATTACAGCACAACACCGACCACCGCGTTTAGCAAAGTATTCTGACAAGATATCTCACACCAGGCAGCAAGTAAGGCATGAAGATCCACATGCTGCATGACTCGGTGAAAACACCGTGCCTAGGTTAGAGGTGGCTAGCCTGTCGCCCTTATGCATGGCATCTTGTCCTTATCCCTTAGTTGCCTTTTACTACACGCACGGGGAGAGATAAAAAAATTACTTACTACTAAAAACATTTATTCTTATAAAAGTACCGGCCCCACACAGTACGTAAGTACTTAAGTAAACAGAAAATATTATTGGCTTTTTCAGGGTCGGGGGTCTTCTTAATTTGTTATTTAACTTTAATTTCAAGCTCTTTTGAAAAACTTATGCAAATCGGTCCACTTTTTAAGATATTTTTTTTATTACTTAATTCTTTGAATACCTACTTGATTACGAACATAGCTAACAACCATCTCGATTAAACCAGGCGGCGGGTGGCCGAGTGGTTTGGGCATCGGCTTCTCATGCGAGAGGTCCGAGGTTCGAATCCGGTCGGCGTGTACCAATGAGTTTTTTCTGACGAAAAAATTTACGTGCATACCCACACCTGCTGCTTCACCGTTCGGAAGCGGTGTAAAACTGTAGGTCCCTTCCCTTGCCCCTTACTAGGTGGTAGGCTCAAATTGTAGCCGACTGGGTTGGTACCACCGTACTGGATGTAAGATGGCCGCATAGCAACCTCAGTTGTGTTCTCCTCTAGTCCAGTATAGCCAGCAATCCAGGGAGACTACCTTCTCGGAGGTGAAATTGGCTGGTCGGAGCATGCGCTTTGGCCCCTCCGACTCAGCCATCCATACTGGATTACATAAAAAATAAAAAAAAATAAAAACCAGCTCTCTAACAAAAAAACCGCATCCAAATCGGTCCATCCGTTTGGGATCTACGATGCCACACAGCCACACCCATACATACACACACACACACAAGTTAAACTTATAAAAACCTTCTTTTTGCGTCCGGCCAGCGTTAAAAGATATGCAGTATAATAAGTTTTTTAATAAAACTTTAAATTTTAAAATTAATAGCTATTGTTATTCTGACTATATTTCTCAGGAATAATAAATTACCTATACGTACAGAGTTTTCTAATTCAGCGTACTCTGTGTACTTATCATCGCAAATGAGCGAAACCATCATAGACAAGTCCCAAATAGACCCATTCACTAGGCCCATCTATTCATACGTCAACGGCAGTATCTGCTTTGTCTAGTTCGGCAAATTGGATCTCTTGCCCGCTGCGATGCTAGTCTGTCTACTGTGGATCGCTTCCAAGTTATGTACGGTGTAAACGTCACACGCGAACGCTATATGTGCTTAACAAAATGCACTGGCTTGTGGGACGCGGTGTGTCGTCACGCATTGACAGTGTAACATGGAATTCACACGCCGCGCCGTCAGATTGTTCCGTCAGTATTACAAACTATAATACTTACGGCTATGTAACATGTTTTTTTTTAATGTAAACTAGCATGGGTGGGTGTGCCGAGAGACCAATGGTGCAGTCGACAGAGCCAAAATCAGCTCTCCTCGCGAAACCACGTTCAGTTAGGTGCCATGCCAGCAGATTTGCGGACTGTTGCTAGGCTGTCTAGCCCGTTAATACGACGCTTGAAGACACCCAGGTTAAATGATTCAGGAAATACACTCGCCGGAAGACAGTTCCACACTCTAGCGGTGCGACAAAGAAACGATTTAGAGAACCGATGGGTTCTCAAAAGCCCAATGACAACAACAAAAGGGTGCTGAGTCTTTCTGCGACGAGTCATGCGGAGATAGGACGGGTGGCAGGGAATAAGGGATGCTAGTTCCGCAGAGCAGCGTCCGTCTGTAAAACAGACTAAGCGAACCCACAAATCGTCTGTGACTCAGGGACTCCAGACCATCTGTAAGTTTCGGTAACATGTAGATCAATATGCGATTCACATAATCAATGATAAGATTGTGCTATATTGATTATGAATGTGTTTGAAGCTATTTAATATTTTGTCAGCCTCGGTAGCTCAGTGGTGCGGTCGGTCGACTGTTTTAAGCACACCTGGGCGCGGTTAGTTCTTGGATGGGTGACCGGGTGGCCATTGGAGGCTGTCCGTGGTTTTGATTCCATGTAAAACTGTAGGCCCCTCCTTCCCGTCTTACCTTACTAGGTGGTAGTGTTCATCCCGCCCGGGTTGGTACCACCACAGTGAATGTAACGTCGGACTAAACGGCTATGTAAATAGCTCGTGTTTTCCCTTCAGTTCATTGTAACCGACATGAAATGAAGAAAAGCACTGACATGGCACCTAGTTCACCCGGTGTTATGGCCTGACATCACGGATGTTGTATGTAGGCGATGTACCCAATCGTGTCAGTTTCCATAAAAAAAAGAAAGCTCACACTGATTAACTTGTGTGTCCTAGTTTAGGTCGTTAGTACGGCTCCGGGGTGTATTGGCCCAATTGTCAAAATGTCCAATATGTCATAACGTCCAGATGCTAGAAAGACCACTGACCATCATGAGCCGCAAACCGATCTAGTTTGAGGCGGCGGCGGCGTCACATTTGTTTATATTAAGCGGCTCCGCGCTATTATGTGGCTCCGTGCGGGTTCTTCCGTACTTGTCAATACAATCGGATAACCGTGCCGCTGTCAAGCGGAGCGGATTGCGGCTCGTTGTTTGTTCACCTGCATGGCTCAACCGAGCAAACGTTGGGAGGATCGGTCGCTATAGGTCGGCCAAACACGTCGCGTGCCGCAGCCCCCGCGGCGGCGGCTCCCCTCCACCGCGCGTACGCGAACACCGCGCCTCAAACATCTACCTCTGCAGTGTTTGTCGTCATCATCGTGCTAAACTTGGAATCGTGCTGCTTGTTGTCTGAGAGGAGATGAGATGACCAATGTTCGAATTTCGACGTGCCTCGATTGGGTAATTTACGTAATTTATGTAAATGAAATGCTTGTAATACAGTTTTGAAGAAAAGACTACACGCAATTTTCGTTTCGTTTTTCTTTTTTTCTAGAATTGTCTACTTTTTCCGACGTCCATAATGGACAATTCTTCTCTTCAGAATAGTATTCGTATTCTGTCTATTTCTCTGTATTTCATCAAAATAGCTCAAAGGATTTAAATTAAATTTCACGCAATTATATGAATAGGTTCAAATAAAGGATTATTACTTTTGTTAGGCTACATCAATATACTTACTAATAATATATCTGTAAAGGATGTTCATGAATTAAGTTACTTTGTTGTATGATATATTGCGTTTGTGGACTCTATGTATGATAGTAAAACTAAATTGACGATTTTTAGAAATCACTTCTGTATGTATGTATGTATGTATGTTCCTCCATAACTCTTAAACCGATCATCCAAATTCGATGAAACTTAGTACAGGCACATTTATCTATACGGGACACAGGATAGGCTAAAATTCAGTTTCGGTAATGCTAAGATGTGACTCTCATGCAAATCGAATTGTTATTAAACCTAAATAAAGCCGAAATAAAGGTAACGGTAGCGGGCTTACTTACTTTCTTCTTTTTAAATACAAATTTCACGCGAGCGGAGCCGCGGGCAACAGCTAGGATTTAATCAAATTTTATTAAATTATTCGAGTGAAATCGTGGTAAGTAATGTCGTCCGACCATTATATTATCGCTATCACCGTCCGTGGCTCCACTCGCGTTAAATATTTCATGATGATGACCTACATTATAACCGTACCATGCCATACCACCACGCTGTATCCCGACAATCCGTAGTAGTAAGCCGAGGTTATGTGTTGTGTTACAAGAACTCGGGTCAACTACCGCCGAGGTGGCTAGCCGGTCATCCTTTACCATTACATCTTGTCCTCATCCCTAAATAACACGCCGAACAACCTTAGTATGATTATCTATATTACTAGCTTTTGCCCGCGGCTTCGCTCGCGGTAAACTCGGTTTAATAGCAAATCCGATTTAAACGCAACTATGTGAATGAACTGGAGGCAAATTGGAGAGGCGTATGTCCAGGAGTGGACCCTTACACGCTGACTGACTAACTGACATGTGAATGAACGGTCGCTTCTCTAATATTCTCAACCGCTCTATAAGACTCAATTGGATAATAGTTGCGTTTAACGCCCAGGAGATGGCGCTGAGAATATTTTTATAGACACCGATGACGTAGCGTTATTAGTTGACGGCGTCACGGTTATTTGTAGCGTAGCGCCTACAACCATTTTGAGAAGTGACAGAATGAAACAGCGAAAACCGTATGCAAATCGATAAAGTGGTTCTCGAGTTATATGGTTATTTATATATTCACGTACGTTACACGGTCGCCGGTCGCCCGCCCGTAGATACTTCGTTTTATTTATTAGGAATATCTAAGTATTATATATTTAACATGGCCTAAGTTCTTATCTGTCTCTTAACACTATTAATGTCCGCTTCTAAATCGGTTGATCCGTTCGCAAATTATAAACGAACATACATACTCGTACCTACAGACATTTATTGCATTTTATAATATGTATGTAGGGAGGGACTTTATACACTACGCAATACAAACGCTTAAGCATTTATGTAAGCCGAGTGAGTGTTAACTGAGGTGAAGTGCTTATAGATTTACCTTCCCCTTAAGTAAACGTTACCCTAAGACCTACGAGCAGGAGCTCAATTATGTTTCAAAACAGACGCTGTTTAAGTTGTTCCCTTGAGTACAGGGCGGTTTAAGACGAAAGAAAATTTTATGGCATAACTAACTAGCTAGCTCCTTATTCGTTAATTTTTCACGTGAATTTGATGAAACGTCTTTGGGCTCGGGTAAGGGGGTGCGATAAAAAAAATTAAGACTTTTTTTGTACTTTGCGATGCTACTCAGCAACCAGACTACGTACAACAATTGTAAATATGTCGGATGAAAGATCCATCTGACAACTTCAAATACTTTATACATTTTTATTTTATCATTCAATCCCTTCTGGCCCAAATCAGCCCTTCAAGTTGGCATGTTTTAAAAAAATGCGAAAACACGCAAACTTCAAACACCTGTCGCGCTTTAGTCGTTAACGCTGCATAATCGAGACAAACTCTATCGAACAGACAAAGGTTTTAACTTTATTCGATACTTCAAATAAAACCTTATATGAAGCCTAGGTGGGGCAATATGGGCTACCAAAGTTGAAAATTTTTCTTACAAAATTTTTTTTTCAAACTGCGCAAGCATCAAATTCACGAACCAAGTTTGACGGCTGAATGTGTACATGCAGACTCCCTCGATTTTTTTTTTTTCTTCGTCTGAAATCGAACTATTTTATTTATGTTTTAAAATTGTTTTATTGTGTTCACTGGAATGTATTCAACGTTTTAGTTTAGTGAGTAAAACTTCACTTGGTATATTATGTTTTTTTATCCTTTTGTATTTGTGTCAACGGCCGCGGCCGGCTGACTGTAAACCGCGGCCGCTCGCTACTTTACGATCAAAAAAGGTTGTTTCGCCGAGCTTAGTTTCAATCACTTTTGACACTTCCAAAAATAGGGCGGCCTATTTCTTCTGCGGATTACCGCGTTTGATCTGCTCCGCGTGACGCAGTCAACGACTTCGAGAGCTCCTTTAGCTTAAAACTTAAGCCCTTAAGTCGAAGAGCTTAATAAACGCTAGTGGATTGTGACAGAACAGTGGATAAGACAAATGGAAAATATTTTTAGGTACTTTATCTTCCTTCCTTCGCTGAACCGTTTAACACTACTGAGATGAAAATCCCGCCATTTTGAATAGAATGGAATAAAAATTATAATAATAAAATATTTTATATATCGAATGCGGTAGGTACCGTCTTGTTGGTGATCCGAAACTTACAGATGGTCTGGAGTCTCTGAGTCACAGACGATTTGTGGGTTCGCTTTGTCTGTTTTAAAGATACTATCGCGGACGCTGCTCTGTGGAACTAGCATCCTTTATTCCCTGCCACCCGTCCTATCTCCGCATGACTCGTCGCAGAGGGACTCAGCACCCTTTTGTTGTTGACAGTGGGCTTTTGAGAACCAACCGGTTCTCTAAATCGTTTCTTTGTCGCACCGCTAGGGTGTGGAACTGTCTTCCGGCAAGTGTGTTTCCAGGATCCTTTAACCTGGGTGTCTTCAAACGTCGTATTAACAGGATTAGGAGGATTTATTGACTCAACAAAAGTGTAGTGTGCAGAATCAATGCTCGGTTCTGTAGATTGGTAGATAAATCGAAGCGGTACATTCAAATGTTTATTTGTATCTTGCTCTTCCCTTGCCCTTTTGAGGTAGGCTTTAATTGTAGCCGGCTGAATTGGTACCAGTGCCAGGCCTCACGCACTCTATGTACTTGCGCGCGCTAACTACCTACCGCCCGACGGGCCGCCGGCGGTCTATTTCAGTGGAAATTTGTCAGCCGCGCGAAGTATACATAGACGCTCGCTCACGCAACTGCGCGCGGCTGCAAAGCAATAACCACTTTAGACTCGATCGTTAAGGTACATTTTCTCACGCAGCGATTGGCGACGTGAAACAGTAGGCTATTAAAGCCCGAAGGTAGGAACATTTTCTATGGAGTGATTTATCTGTTACGAAGTAACTATTAAGTAATCTGTGCCAGTGCTCTCGATGAAAGACGGCCCTGTAGCAGCGGCTCGGCTGTGTTGTCTCCTAGTTCAATCCTGTACAAATCCGTACAATCATGTAACGGATTCACGCATTGGCCAAAGACAGGCCAACATTTT